>CM019701.1:13122281-13722281 GCA_009760885.1 Achatina immaculata | reverse complement strand
GTTTAGACACACCTCATATTTGGACATAGGTTGTGGTCACCTCATTTTCTTTTATTTGGAGAGTAATAATTCTTTCTGATATTCATTTTGTTTCCAAATTTTGCCAGCGGTATTTGGTTCTGTAATCATTCCGACAGCCTGTTTTGCCCTTTCTTGCTCACTCACTCCAGATTAGAGGAATGCATAATTCTAATGTATTTGTTTACAGCCTTTACCTCCGAGTTTGTGTCTGCAACTCTCATGATCTTTATTTATCTCCTTTTCATTCCTTGCACTAAATCCTCCTTGTTATCATTTATGTCACATATGTTAATACTTTAAGAATCGCTTTTCTATCTCTTTGAAGTTTAACGTTTCCGGATCGTTTTCCATTTATATCAGTCCGTTTATTCTTCCTGTGTTTTCTATGAGCAGTAAAGAGATCCACCGCCGGCGTGCTGGGCCAGTCATGGTTTGAGGGCAGAATTTAACCCAGGAGAGCCCATCTCCCTGAGCAGAACATAAGTGTCAGCTTTTAATTGTTATGCGGTGTCATGATGTGACAGCACATGAATCAAGCTTGCTAGCTTTATGCTCCATTTGACACTGTGTAAATCAGTTTTTATGCCTTACCAGAAACATCTGAGCAAATATTTAGTACTATGTAATCCTATTTAGTGAAACAAACTGACGAGTGGAGAGTATATGGAAGTTAATGTGTTCTGTTCATCATACGTGTGACTTCATCTTTATACTTGTTTGTGTACACTTATTTAGCGACCAATTCCCAGTACAAAACTGAGGGGGAATCTTCTTCGTTCGCCTTCTTCTTCTTCTTCGTTCGCACTGAGGGGAAATAAAACTGTCCACAAACTCTAACCCTCTTCTTTCTGCATAAAATTAGAATTTGACGTCTGGAAAGAATTTTTTTGTGACATGTGGTGCCCAGGTTGTTGTGAGGTACCTTCTAGCCAGGGACCTTTGTTTTTTGTTAGGCAGACTGGCATCTAACTTGGACTGTCACGAAGACATGGTGTAGATTGACTTGACCAAACTTTCTTTTCCTAATCTCTGGTTGCTGTACTTAGGCCCCTTCTCCACTTCAAAAGGATGTCTGGAAATGTTTGCAAAAGGAAAGGCCCCTTCTCCACTTCAAAAGGATGTCTGGAAATGTTTGCAAAAGGAAAGGCCCCTTCTCCACTTCAAAAGGATGTCTGGAAATGTTTGCAAAAGGAAAGGCCCCTTCTCCACTTCAAAAGGATGTCTGGAAATGTTTGCAAAAGGAAATTTACAAACTGTGAACTTTTTTTTTTTTTTTTTTGGTCTTTTGTTTTTTTTTTACTGTATTAAAGTGGTCATTAATCTTGGTGTGTCTTTTTGTTTTGTAGAGGAAGCTGAACCAGTGGAAGAGATTGCTGATGGTCAGTTTGTGTTGTTGAGGAGGGATTCTGAAGGTCAAGACAGCTTGGCAAGAACGAAGAGACCCAGTGTGAAAAATCGCAAAATCCGGAGGCAGTCATCAGTGAGTAAAAAAGAAAATCTGTCTCAGTACACATAAACAGTCAGATTCTTGAAATGAGATGCCTGCACTCATCTGTCTGCCTGTTTCCTAACACAAAGTGTCAGGTAGTAGAGTATTATAATATTGCTCAGTTTCTAGAAATGAAATGCCTGCTCCCATCTCTCTTTGTTCCCTAGTACAAAGTGTCAGGTAGTAAAGATTTGTGACTTCTGTAGACTCTTTTATTATAGTACTTTATGACTGTGTATAACTACTTTATGACTTTGTATTATAGTATGTTATGACTTTGTATTATATTATATCTTATGGCTTTGAACCTGTTTACATATGGTATAATATGCTGTTGTTGTTACAGTATTGTCCAGACATGATCTTTTGATTAGTTGCTTCTTTACAACCCACAGAAAAAGAAGATTGCGCTATCTCCAGACATGCTACAGCAGTTGTCAGAGTTGGGTCTCGAAGCCCCAAACTCTTCGTCAGAGGTTGCAGAAACTATCGAGAATTTGAAACTAAAAAAGGCTAGTACAGGCAGTAATTCTTTGTGTTTTTTTTCTGTCTAATTTCTTAAACACTGAGATAAACAACATCAAGAAATGATACACTTGTCGGCAGTATGATACCAGGGACTTGGCAGGCACAGCAAACTATCACCAGAGTAGGATTTTCACCAACCTTTCTACTTATTGGTGACCTGGTTGGCTGAGTGGTTAGCATCCTGTTTACTAATCTGGTGGTAATGGTTCCACAGCGGGAAATTTTTCTAATACCACCACTCTTAACAAAACAGCTGAGAAACACATAAATGCCTCTGAATGTAAATGCTACAGAAGAGTTCTTCAGATATCATGGACACAGAAAAGAACAAATATATCCATACTACAAGAACTTAATATTGAAGAAGGCTGGCTAGTAAAGAGGATTAAAGAGAGAAAACTTTAAAATATTTTGGACACATTAAACATCATGATAATCTAGAGAAGACTGTTTTGGAAGGGTACATAATGGGAAAAAGAAAGAGGAAGACCACGGCGAAGATGGCTGCAAGACATCATTGATAATCTGCAAATGGATGCATCAGCAGCAAGGCATCTTTCTTACAGCCGAGAGGCCTACAGGAGAGCTGTTAGGGAGGCAGAGTTCCGCAAGGGACATGCAAATGACTGACTGACTGACTACCACACCAAAAAGGTCCCAGATCCACCAGGCCTCAAAAACTGGGTACCAGAGAAATCTGGGAAGGTAAATGCAGTCAGGTGTGATACTGACCACATCACACATTCATGTGCTGAAGGTCTTGAAAATGTGGCCTAACACCAAATCTCCAGTATCCCTTAATGGCATGGAAATGGAGATTTTACCGTTTCTTTTTTACTACTTATCATATTGATGGGCTTGTCATGGTGGTAGTTCATTTTCTTATTTTATAAGGGCAAGTCAGAAAGTAAATGCAAATCAGAGGGTGTAATCATTGAAAAATATATGAAAAGACTGAAGGATGAGTCATTCTTTTCATATATTTTTCAGTGGTTACATCCCTTAACATTTACTTATTTGACTTGCCCTTATACATTCAAGAGCTAAGTCATGCTAATTCTGGAGCTAAGTCATGCTAATTATGGAGCTACGTCTTGCTAATTATGGAGCTAGGTCATGCTAATTATGGAGCTAAGTCATGCTAATTCTGGAGCTAAGTCATGCTAATTATGGAGCTATGTCTTGCTAATTATGGAGCTAGGTCATGCTAATTATGGAGCTAGGTCATGCTAATTCTGGAGCTAGTTCATTCTAATTCAGGAGCTAAGTCATGCTAATTCTGGAGCTAAGTCATGCTAATTCTAGAGCTAGTTCATTCTAATTCAGGAGCTAAGTCATGCTAATTCTGGAGCTAAGTCATGCTAATTCTGGAGCTAGTTCATTCTAATTCAGGAGCTAAGTCATGCTAATTCTAGAGCTAGTTCATTCTAATTCAGGAGCTAAGTCATGCTAATTCTGGAGCTAAGTCGTGTTAATTCTGTAGCCTAAAATAGAAAGTTCAGTCAGTACCGCGTTAAAAATTATGTCCACAGTTTTCTCTAAGTTTACATGGCAGCCCCAGAGCTGCTGCCTAAGATCCAGACCCTATCCTCGGGTGTGGTTGTGTATGTCTGTAAGTGTTGAACCACTCGTGCAGCACATGTTCCAGAGTCCATACCCTGATGTCACAATAGCATTTTTCTGTTATCTGAAGTTGGTATGTGTGATTCAGCAGTCTGTAATGGCCAGTAGTTAGAGTGAATAGAGTAGTTGATAGTAGTAGTATATGTCCACATGTAATATAGTCACACTGTCATGGTTGTAAATGCTTCAGTAAATCATCCACTATGTTCCTATACCCGCTTCACCAGACTCAAAATCATCATCATTGCCATCATCATTATCAGACCTGTTAGATACTTACATGACTTCAGAATAAGATAGTAGCTTTTCCTGTGAATAACTAGGAACGGATCGTTCTGAACTACCAGCAGTGTAAAAATAAAATGTTTCAGGGGTCAAGTCCCATACCCAGTTTGTTTGGTTTTTCATAGCCCCACCATCTGGTTCCAATACCCCCTTTGTCTGTTTCCCATACCCCCCATCCTCATCTGGTTTCCGTACTTCCAAGGGATACCAACATTTAAGAGTTGCTGTTTTAAATGATGATTGTCACCAAAAAAAAAAATGTTTTGTCACAGAATTTCAGTGTCTTTATGGCTCAAAAACTGTTATCATCAGGTACTTCTGGAAAAAGATCAACATTCCCCTGACGTGATCAGTGATGTAGACATCTCATCCACCAGAAACACTGTGTATGAGAACTCCTGTAAAGCTGACAACGCAGCAAATTGTGAGGGAATTTTATACGACCCAGAACATGTTTGTTCTGAGCAACTTCTAGAGCCTCAGGAAGGACATGATGGCCTTTCCAGAGATTCGAAGACGGAAAGTGATGGAGGTGGCTGTGAAAAAGATCTAGGGGCCCAAAATCTATCAGGTGATTCAAGTATTTTAGATGACATGGAGTCTGTCAAAGGTCAAGTACATAAAGACCAGGAAGACACCACTACAAAGATTCTGGTTCCTATTGCTGAGGGCCAGGTGCCTGATACAGATAGACAAGATGGCTTTAAACCAGGTCCTGAAAGCAGTGCAATGATGTCAGGGGAGCTTCAGTTCACCTTGAAGCAAGCAGCAGCTTCAGGGCAGGAGAGAGAAGAGAAGGAAGACCCTGTAGCACTCCGCAGTGACAACTCTCTGATGTCCAGACCTGCAGGTGGGGTACAGCCAGAAAGCCAGCAGGGAAGTGATGAGAGTCTCAAGCCTTTGAGTATACCTCAGTCTTCTGTAGTAGCGCTCGAGACGGTATCTGTGACAACGTCTGGAGGCTTTCCTTCGGAGCCACCTCTGCGTGGACCTCAAGGGGATGGTTTGTCTCCAGTTAGCAGCAGATCTGTTTGTGCTCCTTCATCAGATCAGAAGTGGCCTATTAGTCCAGTCTTTCAGGCTTCTCGTGAACTTTCTCCAGCAGAGCAGCAGATGGCATCAGCAGGAAATCCATCCTCCTCTTCTAGATCAGTTCAGTCAGCACAGTTTTCTCTTACAGTGCCAGTGGAGCCTGCTTTGATTCTTGACAGTGAAGAGTGTCCTCCTGTTGTTAGGAAAGGATTATGTGTCTCTGCAGGGTCTTGTGACTGTACGCTCCAGGAGAGCAACACACAGTCAGCTGATCAACAGATTATGAGTTTTGACATCTATAGTCAGACAGCCATACTGGTTTCACAGACTCACTCAGGACATGAGCTATCCAGTTTCCATCATCCATCACAGAAATCCAGTGAATCTGTCTCCATTGCTCATATATGTATGTCGGATCAGCCATCCACAGAGAAGTGGATGGAATCAGGCATGATCTTCGACAGTAACTTCAGTCCTCTTCATTTTGAGGATAACACAGTAACAGCCTTCACAGAGTCCACAAGACTGTGAGTAACATTTGTCAGATACAGTCTGTAGGACTAGGGTGGCAGCCTGTGGCAAGTTTCTGCCAAAGAAGGCTCTGTCGTTGTATGACTGTAGGTCAGTTCTGTTGCCTTCATCATACAGTACTAAAATTTATAGACGCAAAACTTTGACATGGTATGCACTGTCTTATACAGAAGTTTGAAGGTTGTTTGTTTTAATATATGTACACTTATTGTATACAGTTTGTGAGGGATGAAGTTGTTTATGACTGTTTTGAAACACAGTATTGATTTTTTTTTTAAACTGCTACTTATTCATTCGTTGTATCTGCTCACCCCAGCCCACCAGCTTGTTACAGTTAGCAGCTCAGAACAGGTGTCACGG
This sequence comes from Achatina immaculata, assembly GCA_009760885.1. Classification (NCBI taxonomy): domain Eukaryota; kingdom Metazoa; phylum Mollusca; class Gastropoda; order Stylommatophora; family Achatinidae; genus Lissachatina; species Lissachatina immaculata. The sequence continues at coordinate 13,716,412 of CM019701.1, read as the reverse complement.
GTGGAGTAGACTCTCCGAGCACCTGTACCAATATATCCGTGCTAGATTTTCTAGAAATCTTCCCGAGCATTGGCCGTCTGGCCTCCTCTTTTTTGCAATTTTCAACCTCCAAGGGATTTTTAATGTTCGTCCTACAACTTTGAGACCGGGGGAATTTTTTTGCTGGAGGATTCACAAGGAAAAAATAACACCCACTTCTGGTGGGATTTGAATCTGCAGACTCCAACACCAAAGGCAAATGTCCAACCCCAAGACCACCTAGACCCCTAAGAGCTGGTGGTTTCAGTGTGTCAAACTACTGTCCAGATTTTCACTTGTTTTGTTGAAGAAACCTGGCAGATCTCCTTTGAACTTGAGTTTGTGCAGAGACATATTGCTTCTGTTGCTCACCGCATGGTTGATTTCAATATATGTTCTAAATATTATTTATTACTGACATTCTAGAAGTTTTGTTATTGTGTCATTTTATGAAAGCTTGTATGTGTAACATTTTTACATTAGAAGATTCTGTTTTGGATCATTTTATTGTGTTTGTGGTTTGTAGAGGGGAGATGTTGCTGGTTACGCATGAACACTTTTATTTCATCTGTGAGAGTTTTCTTTTACTGTTTCGTAACTGTTGTTATATGTTAATCATATGAAATGGTATTTTAGATCTAGCTATTGATTGTTAATTTACTTTGGGGTAAGAATGTTAATTTAATCTAAACTAAAGTTTATTTTAATCTGACAAAAAAGATTTATATATAATCTGAGAAAAAAGATGTGTTACTTAATCTGATACAGATATTGTTATTTTTTGTATATGTTGTTACCTGATTTGGTGTAAAGATTGTTATTTTAATCTTACATAACACTTGTTGTTATAATCTGGCATAAAGATTTTATTTTTATATAAATAATTTGACTGGAGATAAATTTTATTTTAATCTGATGTCAAAATTGCTTTATTTTTATATAAATGTTCTTTGATTGACAATAACTGCTGCTAGTTTGATTCAGTATAAATATTTTTGTTTAATATGAGTTGAAGGTTGTTATCTTAATCTGAGATGAAGGCTGTTATTTTATTTGCATATAAAAATAACATCTTTTTTTTTTTTACATAAAGATGAAAGTTGTTGTTTCACAGTTATGCAGATTAATTACTTTGAAATGCAAAACAATTTTCTTTTTCTTGTTTACATTTTTAAAAATTTATTAATTTTTTTATTGTAGTATGCTTCAGTCACTTTTTACTTTTGTGCTAGTTCTGGGGGAAAATGAGTTCACATAAGTTCTTTGTTTTTCACAGACATTGGCTTTTGCCATTCTTTCCCCCCCCCCCAGTGTTTATTATCATCATCATCATGTGCACGTTCTCTTAGACTGTTGAGGAATCTCCAGTTTTGTTGGGTTTTAGGTTATGTAAGGTCAGAGGTCCTCGACCAGGTTGAGGAATCTCCAGTTTTGTTGGGTTTTAGGTTATGTAAGGTCAGAGGTCCTCGACCAGGTTGAGGAATCTCCAGTTTTGTCAGATTTTGGGTTATGTAAGGTCAGAGGTCCTCAACCAGCGGAGAATTTTCTTCCCCCAGAGGGGAATTTAAGAGTTTCAGGCCAGGGAAGTTGTGACCACAGACTGACATTCTCAAACTGTTGGAATATTGATCTTTCTACAAACTTTTGTGGGGGGAGGGTGGGAGGGGGTGAATTGTGACAAGATGAAAAGGATGTCTGGAGCAAAAAAATGTTGGGAACTGACCCACTGACATAAATGATTGATTTTGGTTACATTTTGTCCTGTCCTCTTTCATGAAACTGATCATTGCCAGCTGGATTCTGTACACTGTTTTAACTAATTTTTCTAAGGTGATTTACCATGTTTTGTGAATTGAGTTCTTTCATAACTCAGGAAAGCATCAAATAGTCAGAAAGAGTCTATTATGAGTATTTTTACACTTCTATTTTATTAACAGAGTTAATTTCATGTGCAGTTATGAGCTGTTGAATAGAACATATGGTTCTTTTGGCTGTAAAAACAAAATAAGCAGAACATTTAACACAGCAAGAAAATTACCAGCCATCAGCCATATGTAGCCTGAAAGATCAGCAAGATGATCCTCCTAGATCACTACCAAAGTTTATTGGCGTGCCCTGCCTTTCAGGCAAATGTTCTCCATTTTTAAAGGTAGTTCCAAGTAATAGTTGTTGGGTACTAGTTTTACAGTTAGCTTGACTAGAGGGTAGTGAAGCCAGGTTAGAATCAGTTGCCACCTCCTTGAGAAGGCAACTTGCTCCTGCTGGGCTGTACCAGCAATCTTGTGATACGAGAGTGTGTTTATTTTGATGACGCAGTGCTTCAGAGTTTCTGATAAAAGAAATAGCTGAACTTTGCTGGTGAAAGTGTGCATGGTAGAAACTGGTGAATGTAAAATCTGACAAAAACTCTATCTGGAATATAGATATATTTAAACAAAATATAGTTCTCTGTCAAGTATAGGACCTGACATTTGTGTTAGGTAACAAAGGCTGAGAGTGAGTTTCTCACTTATAGCAGCATCTCTCTCTATCTCTCTGAACCTTAAGTGCCCATGACACATGGGGCTTCAGCAAAGGTTTTCCACAAATGCCTGTCCTTTGCCTTTTTTTTCTGCTCTGTAGCAGCATAGCACATAAAAATTGAATACTTTGCCACATTGTGACACTAAACACTGTATGGCTGTTTTTTTTGTTTTTCTTTTTAATTGTTTCGAGAGCATTATAAAAGTTGCTTATTCTAAAAGGATGGTGGATGAACAACTTTAGATTCTAAACAAATTTAGTTTCTAAAGTAATAACAGTTACCATAAGACCTTTTTTATTTACACGTGATGTAATGTGGTGTGTAGATTTATACATTTTGTATACAAAAATAAACAGATGACATAAGTGACTGCTTGAAACAAACAAAAGTTGGTGAGAGCAAGTTTTGGGTTCTTTCATATATTCATTTGCATGTCCCTTGCGGAACTTTGCCTCCCTAACAGCACCCTTGTAGGCCTCTCGGTTTTGAGCAAAATGACCTGCTGCTGATGCATCCATTTGTAGATCATCAACAATGTCTTGCAGCCATCTTCACCTTGGTTTTCCTCTCTTTCTTTTTCCCATTATGTACCCTTCCAAGATGGTCTTCTGTAGATTATCATGATGTTTAATGTGTCCAAAATATTTAAGTTTTCTCTGTTTAATCTTCTTTACTATCCAGCCTTCTTCAATATTAAGTTCTTGTAGTATGGATATATTTGTTATTTTTTTGTGTCCATGATATTTAAAGAACTCTTCTGTTATTTTTTTGTGTCCATGATATTTAAAGAACTCTTCTATAGCATTTACATTCAAAGACATTTATGTGTTTCTCAGCTGTTTTGTTAAGTGTCCAGGTCTCACAGGCATATGTTGTGATGGGAAAGATGCATGCCCTTAAAAATCTTATTTTTGTGGTTCTGTCTGTTCCTCTCTACAGATCCTTTAGTTGTTTTACTTTCTGAAGAGCTATAGATATCCTTTTAATTTCCCTCATTGTATTTCCATTATTAGTTAGTAGTGATCCAAGATATTCAAAACTCTCCATTTCTTCCAGTTTTTCCTCACTGATACATATATCAGTGGCCTTGTTTGTTTTGTCATTTGTCATCAATTCAGTTTTCTTCACATTAAGATAGAGGTTTTGCTCTTTGCTGTTCTTACAGACTGACATAATTAGTTTTTCCATTCCTTTCTGTGTTGTGGACAGTAATACTTTGTCATCAGCATATCTCTTCTTCTTCTTCTTCGTTCGCTTCTACCACCAAAACTGCACTGTGATCCTACTGAATTTAAGCCTGTGGTCCTCGTTAGGTCCTGTGTTCTCCTGTGTGGTCCCCAAAAGGACCACACGAGATCCACGAGAGGACCACAAGGGGTTCAGAGTATCGCAGGGCTTTAGCCTGTATTCTTGGTGGGTCTCAGAAGCGGATTGCGTGACACCATGGTTTTCATTGCACCAGTTTAGTCTAGAGTTCGACTTTCTCACCGGAAGACCTCAACGTGTTTAGGATATCAGTGCATCCCCGCTGGGTGAGAGGCGGTAGCCCACCCAGGCCAGAGTTGGACCTTCTCACCGGAAAACCTCGACATGTTTTGAGATACCCATGTATCACCGCCGGGTGAGAGGTGGTTGCCCATCCAGTCCAGAGTTGGACTTTCTCACCGGAAAACCTCAGCGTGATTAGGATACGCAAACATCCCCGCCATCAGCATATCTAATCTCTGGTATTTCATAACCTCCAATTGTTATGGCATCATAATATTCTTTGTCTACGTCTTCTCTAACATTCCTCATTATATGTTCAGTATACAAGTTAAATAAGTAAGGTGACAGTATGCACCCCTGACAGACCACTTGTTTTATGTCAAACCAAGTTGTTGTTTCACCATTTATTCTTACTGCTGCTTGTTGGTCTAGATACAGCAATGATGTTAATTGTATCAAATGTGTTGGAAATCCAATTTTTTTCAATATTTCCCAAAGTTACTGGTGTTGTACACAATTGAATGCCTTTGAGTAGTCTATAAAGGCTAAATATAGATTCATATTAAACTCTCTGCATTTCTCTATTATTAATCTTAGATTGAATATATGATCTCTTGATCCTCTTCTTTGCCTGAATGGACCTTGGACTATATTGACTTCTTCTTCTATTTTCTTACGAAGTCTACCCATTATGATTTTTAACAGAATTTTACTGGCATGACTAATCAGGGCAACATTTCTGTAGTTTGTGCATAATTTTAAAAAGTAATATTTCAACTTGCACTTTCATCAGACAAGCAACAACAAAAATGAAGAGAAGTGAAATTGTTGAACATGTGAAGTTATTTACCATGACATTTTATCATGTAACTCCCAGAATCTACAAGTTGTTGGTTTTAATACCTCTTTATATTCCATAGTTTATTTTATTCCACTACCTCTGTTGTCTTTGTGTAGTCAGTGGTAGCTGTTAATTGTTTATGACAGCAGAAAAACATGTTCTTGTTACTTCCCTTTCTAAAATTGTTAAATTGTAGAATATTTGTCAATTTTAAAAATATTTATTAATATATTAGTTAATTAATATTATATATTAATATTATTATTTAATTTTTTTTTAAATTGCAACTGCTTTTCTGCTTGAAGCTTTACATGCACATATTGTTTATATATGTACTCCCAGAGTTTTTTCATCAAAAAATGCCTTATATATGACCAAAGAAACAAAATTCTAGCTAAGAAGTTACCATAAAAAGATCATGCTGAAAGCTGTTGTAATTTGTTTTTTAATGTCTTACAGGTAATGGTTGTTATCAGAATGTTTCTGTTATGTGGAACTTGTGACATAAACTAGGATAGAGTGGGAACCTGTTTAATTCTTTCTTGTTCTTCTTTGTCCTGATGTCTTCTTCTTCTTCTTCTCTGCTCAGTGGATGCACTAGGATTTTTGGAAACCTGTAGAACCATACCTGTCTTTAACCTGACATAAAGTGCTTTCTGAAATACTGGTTTTTTGAATACAACATTCAGTACCTTATACCTTCTTTTTTTTTTTTAATGTGAAATTAAACACTTTACAAACATTCATGGGAATTAAATGTTCATGTCAAATTTTTTTTCTTACTTTATGTCCAGTGAGATTTGATCTTTAAAAAAATGCTCACAAGCCAAACCAAAGTCAGGACTGGCTGATTCTTTTCCCTGCAAACTGAGCATCATCATCATCATCATCCTACTGGCCCAATTATCCTTCAGCCGATTTCACTGGCTGCTTTTTACTAGGTTTTTTTATAATATAAACTGGTTATGGTAACCAAGGACCTCCAGATGTTTCGGTTTTTTTCCGTTTTTTAATCGGTAATTTACTGGCAGTTGCCAGTTAAAAAAATCACCATCCACTTGTACAAGATAACCAGAGGATTGTGTCTCAATCATCTTTTGAGAAAACAATGTAAGTAATGAAAGTGGAAAAAATCAACAGAGGAAGCAGTGAGTGACAATCAAACAGATGCTCTTCATAAAGCACACACTATGTTATCGGTTATTGTTTGCCTTGCTGGTCTCATTTTGTTTGTCAGTAACATGTGCTAGTCTGATATTATCTGGTATTCCACACGGAAAGTTAGTGTTCACTGGAGTTTTATATACATGAACAGAAACAAGAGGAATGAACTGCTAACGTGAGAGACAGTACACAGTGCATGCCAGTCAGGTATACTGTTTTCTGAATGTAAACAGTAGGTATGAGTTCATGGCATGAGAAATAGTGACACAGTATGCCTGAGTAATTTAGGGAAGAAAAAAAAAGTGGCATAAGATAGGTTTAAAAATAGGAAGAGAGTTCCTATTTTGGGATGTACTGTTATTTTCAGTGATTAATGTTTTTTGAAAGATCATGATTATGATTAAAAGTGATTTGAGTTTCCAGTCATACTGTGACATTCATGAGAATATTTCATTTGATTTGTTACAAGATTTTATTTAGATCAAATATAATCTGTGCCACTTTTCATTTTGTTCTTTTGCTGCTTGTGATCACTGTCTGGTGCTTGTAATTTATTTGTTGATCTTTTGTTTTACCTCCCACATAAATACTAGCCATCACTAGCAGGCACATGGCAGTCTGTAATAATCACTGGAAATAGCACCCTCACTCCTGAATGTGCTACTAGTGATCTTTACCATTTTTGTGGTTTTGCGTGAGACCGTAAGCGTGTTCTTAATTAAGTCTTTGCAGCTTCCAAGACAAAAAGGAGATGGACATATGTTGGTCACTTGATGAGAAGAAATGATCAGAGAATCCCAAAACAAGCTATCAAGTGGAACACAACAGGAAACACACACACGCTGAACCTTCCTTGGCACTGTCTAATCATCATGAAGTGATGATCACATGTTGCCCGAAGGACATTTTGTTTCATGTCACCATCACATGATAACTAAATAGCATCCAAACCAAAAGCACAAATCCGAAAACAAAATTGAGTTGCTATTTAGTTCTGATACTTTATGAGTTTCAAACCGCACCATGATTTTATGAAAACACTGTATATTAGGCTGGTAATGGGTGTTGTACAACATTACAACAAAAATGGATACTGAGTTGGTAGACTAGGAGCATCATAAATGAATCACCAGGCACCAAAAACAAAGAACAGCATAGGATGAGGACAGACTTATCAACAGTGCACAATAATTGCAGTTTAGTGCACAAAGACTCCCTAGAGGAGTAATGTATAATTCCTTTAAAGTGCTGCTGTATTATGAGCATCATCATCATCATCCAAGTTCCATGCTGGTAGACATTAGCAGTCATGCTTTTCCGTATATCTCATCTTTGAGATTTTCTATCAGCTCAGTCAGTGAATATCTTGTGACCATTGTATAAAGTAAAATAAAGGTAATCCTGTCATGCCTTAGAGGCACATAGGGATATGGTGTTAGTGCCCATATTTTCCTTGACCTATCAGCACACTAGAGGGTGATGTGGTCAGTATCACACCTGGCCGCCTTTCCTTCCCCAACTCCAGAAGAAGTCGGGTACCCATTTCTACAGCTGTGTGACTGGGGTGTCTCCGGCCGGATTCGAACCCCTGACCTTCACCATGAGAGACCAGTGCACTAACCACTTCGCCACTCATATACCTGATCAATGTATGTCCATCTTTTTCTGATCACCCATGAGACAGGTTGTTGTTCAGTCATCTGCCTTATCTCTGCGTTGTTCTTAAATTCATTCCACTTTATGCAGAGTATTTCCCTGAGGCATTTGTTTTCAAAAGAGTCTAATTTCTTGTCTATTTCTTTTAGTTGTTTTCCAGATTTTGCATGCATAAATGAGGGTGGATATTGCATTTGAATTGAATAATCTTAGCTTGGTTTTTGTGCTTATAACTTGAAGGTCAATGCTGATTTTGCAGTTCTGATTCTAACTTCCTTTCTGGTGTCACCACCCTGGCCTATGTAGCTGCCAAGGTATGTAAATTGCTTTACTCCTTCACAGCTGTTCCTTCTACGTATATTTTTCCTTTTTGATTAATGGGCACTTTCATTATTTTTGTTTTTTTCCTTGTTAATTTTGAGTCCTATTTTACTAGCCAGTGAAGACAGGGTATTTTGTTTCTTCTTGCATCAAATTCACATTGTCACTGATAAGAGTTATGTCATCTGCAGAATCAAGATCTTCTAGCTGGGTCCCATGTACCCAATCAATGCCCATTTTACCTGTGCAATATTTTTTTCATTATGAAGTTTATGGCAATTCCAAAAAGCAAGAGAGATAGTATGTGCATCCTTGTTTTAGGCATGTTTCAATCAGGAACCATTCGCTCATTCCCTCTTCCGTGTTGACTGCACAAACATAACCACTGTAAAGATCCTTAATGATGTTGACAGTTTTAGATGGTATTCCACATAGTCGTCAAATTCTCCACAATGAATCTCTGTGTATGCTATCAAATGCCTTTTTTAAAAGTATGAAGTTCAGGATTAATGGTTTTTTGTTTTTCAATAAGTTCTTCAAGTATTATTCTTAGAGTAGAGATCTGGTCAAGACAGTTTCTTCCTTTTCAAAATCCAGCTTGTTCTTCTCTCATTGCAGTATTCACTACATCTTTAAGTCTATTCAGAATGACTTTGCAAAATACTTTTGACACAACTGATAGTAAAGCTACTCCTCTCAAATTATTGCAGTTGCTAAAGTTGCCTTTTTTTTTTTTTTTGGTATTTTAACAATGAATCCTTTTTAGGGGCCGTTTCTTCTTTCCAAACTTTATTAAACATTCTCTGTAGTTGGCTCATGTTGTCACTGTTAATAGTTTTTAACATTTCAACTGTTATTTCATCTTCACCTGCAGCTTTGCTGTTAGCCATTAGATTCACTGCTGCTTCAACTTTGTTCCCACAGGGGAACAGAAGTAAGGGTAGACCAAAGGGGACATGGAGAAGAACAACAGAAAAGAGGGCTCACCTGGGCAAGAGCAGAAAAAAAGGCAAGGAACAGGCATTTGTGGAAAACCCTTGTGGAAGCCCCATTTGCCATGGGCACTTTAGGTTCTGAGAGTTTGCAATGCCCATGGTGCAGAATAGTCTGTCACCGGTCCTAGCTTAACACAATATTTATGTGCAGTGTCACCAGCTCCATGGCAACCCTGAGACCCTAGAATGTCATGAGATAACAGAAGATAGAAAAACTGACCGGAAAACTCAAGAGGAAAAGACAAATACTGAAAAAATAAAATGGAGAACAAAATAATTAAAATGAAAGACTGATGTGATGAGAGATAAGAGTAATGTGATAAAACTGATTCTAGTAATAAAGTAGGTGGAGGTGGATGGTTCAGTTTTACAAAGAGATAGAAAGAGTGAGGAAAGTGGGCAGAAGCAAAAGTGGTAGAAAGTAAGATGGACAAATATAAATAAAGAAATACAGCAATCCAATATTTCAGCAAAAACTTTTTGTCAAGGATCACATGCAGAAACAACACAGCGAACAAAAACATGAAAAAACTTTTCTTGTTCTTTCAGTGTTTTTTTTTTTTTTCCATTCATTCTGAACCTTCTTTCCATACACTCCTCCCGATACTGTTTTCTCAGTTTTTACTATCAGAACTATTCAACGGGAGCAAGCTGGGGGCCATCTTGGCCATAGCGCCATGTTGTTTACCATATGGTACCCTTTGTCATCCTCCCAATACCTAATTTCTCACCCAATAACATACTTCTACTTTGTGTTTACCGACATTTATCTGGATGCATTTTGTGCCTGTATTTCGTTCAAAGAGGATAACAGAAAAGCTAATCATCATCATCATCAGGTGCCATGCTGACAGGCATTGGCTATTATGCTTCTCCAGAGTACATGATCCTTCATGCAGGCCATCAGCTCAGTTGGTGATCTCCTCTCACAACATCCCTGTCAGACTGTCCAATATCATTTCTGTTGTTATAATATTTTCAATGCCTCCTCTTCTCATTGCATGTCCTATGAAAGTACATTGTCTCTCTCTTATCTTTTTGACAAGATTTTTTGTCTCTCCAGCTCTTCTCATACATTCTTCATTAGTTATTTTTGCTGTCCAGGGGATTCACAACATTCTTCTAATAAACCAGAATGTAAAGCTAAGCATTTAATTTTTCATCTGTTTTTCAAGTTTTTATCTGTTGTGCTGTTTTTGTATGTGATCCTAGAACAAGACTTTTGCTGAAATATTGCACCGTTACGTGTTCTTAGTTTAAGCGTGCTCATCTTACTTTCTGCCATTCTTGCTTCTGTCCACTGCCTCACTCTTTTTTGTAAAACTGAATCATATGCCTCCATTTAGTTGGTATGATGAGAAGCACAAAGATTTGCACATAACAGAGGCTCGCCATCGTCACGACACCTGATGATAGTTATTCCCAGCCGATGCGAAGTTGGATAACTTTTGTAGGGGTGCTAGATAGCAAAGTTCATTAATACGCTGTTCTCTCGTGCCTAGGCAGTTGCTCGTTCTACCGGAGTTCGTGATTCAAGTCCCACATAATTCTCTAGTAATTTTTCTTTCTCTCGTGTCTAAAAGTGTTTTGTCTCCGATTTTTGGAGGTCTAATCAATCATACAACATTGTGTTATGTTGTTTTACTATACGAAAGCTTCGTCGTTTCCTATTTGTAAAAGAAAATTGCATCTGATAACTTTTTAAGAAACCAAAATGGCTGACCACTGTATTAGCCATGTGTAGTGTAAACTGTGTGGATTTGGGTACGTTTTTTTGGATAATTTAATGGATGTCAGACCGAAGCATTGTCATAAAATTTGTGCAGGACAGACTGTTTGCTTCTTAATTTACCCATTCTCCTGGTTGCTTCGGTTCGAGGATAGTACTTCATCAGCCATGTATACACTTAGATTAGGAACCTAACATCAATGCTGCGTCCAGAAAAGAAGAATGCCCGCACTTTTCCGGCGAAAATATCGTACCATCGTCTTGCTGGTTGTTGCTGCAGTGTTATTTTATCTTCTGCAGTGCTTCACTGCGTCCAGATTAGGACATTTGGCAAACAAAAAATCGAACCTGGAGGCACATGTTCGTCAGGTAGTAGATAGAGAAAACTTGGAAGCGGAACAACTTCTTGTTAACAATGGCGATCATGACAGACACGAAAATGCTGAACAGCGACTGGCCAAGGATAAGGAGAAAACCCTGAAGAATGTTAATAAATTTAACATTGAGAGAAAGCAGCAAGAAAAGAACATTGTCGACACAAAGAAAACTGACAGAGAAAAGGCTAAATACCACGTGGATGAACACTTATTTCACATGTTCGGCAAGGATAAAGCCGAAACTCCATGCATAGAGTCAAAACTAGTAGAACAGTTAAACAGAACAAGAGATGATCGACTGATTGCTGCCAGCGTCAATTTGTTTGGAGTACTGGACTCGGAGAAACATCTTTACAAAGCAGATGGCAAGAACATGTTGAGATGCCTTACAGCAACTGAAGTAAGCAGGTTTTATACATGTGTAGCATTATAAACATCTTCTTCGTCATTTTCCCCCAGAAAGGTTACTCATTGCATTGTGTTGCAGTTATGCACTTTTTGGGCTTACAAGTCATACTTGGACTGGGTTCACCATCCCATTTTAATCCCTATTCACTTGGCTGTTTCACACTGTTTCTGGGTGCACCATGGGGAGGTAGAGCAGGGTCTCCGCTAGCTATGGGTCACCAACCCTGACATAAAAATCAGCTATGGGTTGCTGGCTGCTGTCTCATTTAGCTTGAGTTCTGAGGACTTTAGAATAATATATATAATGACCTGACACTTGAATGAAGAAGAAGAAATCATCAACCTTCTGTACTCACTGAAACTTTTAGTTCCTCCTCATAATCCACTACTTTTTTTCCATTTTCAGTTTGTCAGACTTGGGAGTTCTTGCAGTGCCGTTCAATTTTCTGTTTATTTGTAATGTGTATGTAGAGGTGAACTTCCAGGCAGACATTGTTAGCTTTTTTTTAATGTTACGTTTTTCCAGATTTGTATTTCCCGTCAGCAAGTAAACGATGACTTCTGTGATTGTCCGGACTCCTCAGACGAGCCAGGAACTTCAGCGTGTCCGGACAGCAAGTCAGTGCTCTCTCTCTCTCTCTCTCTCTCTCTCTCTTTCTCTCATTATCCTATGTGTGTGTGTTTTATTTTTTTTTTCATGTAATTTGTATACTTATATTAAATCGAGTGTGTGGGAAGAATGAAAGATGGAGTGATAAAAGGCAGAATGTAAGACAGACCTGCACGCCCAGTTCTTCATCCCTTTTAAAATAAAGATCATTCATTCTCTCTCTGTCTCTTTCTCTCTCTCTCTCTCTCTCTCTCTCTTTGTCTCAGTGTGAGAGTGAGAGAACTGTTTAAGTCATATTTTACCATATTAATCAACTAGATTTAATCATTAATCCTTCAACTGTCAGGTTTTACTGCACTAAACAAATCCCAGGCTCCAGTTCTCAGTACATCACCTCGAGCAAAGTTAACGACGGAATCTGTGACTGCTGTGATGGAAGTGATGAATGGTTTGGAGCTCTTGTACCAGATTTTATGAGAATTAAAGGTAAGATTTTTTTTTTTTTTTAAAAAGTAAATGCTCCTCCATGGAATGAGAGATTGATAATTTTGTCTCAAACAGGAACTTATAGTAGTTTATGTTGTTGAGGTAAGTCGGGCTTGGTGTTAAATGATTGTTTACTTCATTGTACAGATATACAAGTATGTCCAGAATGGCACATTGTTCTTAGCAGCTGAGGATGTTAAAGTTCATGCATTGTCCTGGATGCCAGGTGGATTATACTGATGTATATGAAGATCCAGAATGGACCCAAAAGACGAGCTCCCCAACAAAGTTCACAACTGTCAGGTCATTCAAGCAAGAGTTTCGTTGTACTGTAGTTCTTTGCTTGTCTGTGCCACTTTGTGCTGTGGGTCCAGTACTTCCATCTTCAAGCAAGCATTTCTTTCATGTTTGTTTCCATCACCTCTGGCTATTCCCATCCAGTCTGCAAGACAGTAGAGTTTGAGTTGTGTTTTGTTTGGCCTCTGCCTTCAGGCCTTTCTGACTTGGGTGACCTTGCCAGGAGCTGTTGCTTCCACCTGCATAGCTCTTTGGGTCACAAGCTCTCTCACCAGAGCAGGGCAACAGCTCATGAGAGAAACGAAATGAAGAGGCAGACAGATTGACAGAAGCAGAACATACGAACAAACAAAAAGCAGACTAAAAGACATTTATAGGGACAGAGCAATACCCCACAGCAAAAAAAAGCAGGATGAGCACCACAAACTCTCATGAAATGACCAAGTGAGACACCATCTATACCAGAAGCTGAATATTGACACAACAGACCCATAGGTGTGGCAGAGAACAGCAGACACCCACATCACATCCTCCAGAGCTGCCAGCCACACAACCCACTCGGGCCAGACCCCGGACCCCCTGCAAGAGAAGCTCTACGGTGACTCTGAAAACCTGAGATGAACTGCCACATTTGTGAGAGAGAGGCTGATGTCAGTGTCTAAGTGAACAACAAAGAAGAATAACTGTCAGGACCACAGCAAGCCTGTCTGAAATGGCACAGCAACCTGTTGCTAGGACCATCACATGGCAGTGGGTTGAGTATTTGATCAGTCCCATAACTGTTTTATGTTGGTCCAAAAATTGTTAATATTCATATAATAACAAGAATAGAGGAGCAGCATCTATTCAAATGAGAGGAGTACAATGACCTAGTCAAGCAACTGTGGCAGGGGGCAGGAGTCAGGGCAAAAGTGATAGCTGTAGAAGTGGGAGCGAGAGGATTCTTAGCAACATCAGCATACGACCTGTGTAAGCAACTGGGCATAAAGGACAAGCAAGAGCAAGGGCATTGAAAAGCCTTTCAGAAACAGCAGAAAAGGCTTCATGCTGGCTGTGGAGTATGTGAAACAAGCATTGAGAACTTAAATAATTTCGTTTATCACAGCCAGTACCAGTCCTCCATAGCTAAATTGCTAAAGACGCACTTTGAAGTGCAGTGCCAACTGGAAGATCATGGGCTCAATCACAGGACAGAAAAAAAAAGCAACTCACAAGACCTCTGGGAGTCATGACCCAGATAGGCCCACCCCTTAGAGTGTCAGGAGTTTAATAGGACCGAAACACTGAAAGGGGGGTACTTCCTCTGATGATCTGAAGGAGTTATGTTGTTCCGCACTCTACAGTAGAGAGTTTCCTGCATACATAATGTATTTGTTAAACATTTTACACTAAAAAAAGTTATATTAAATAATCTCAAATTTCTTGGAGACATAAGAAAATATTTTTAGTGTATAAATTTGATAAAGACTTGTGATTTTTTGGATCTTCTTGAACTTGTATATCATCATCATGTGCCATGTCAGTAGGTGTGAGAGATCATGCTTCTCAGTTTTATGTTATCATTTAGTTTTATATTCAGATTCATTGCCTTTCTTATCATGTGCTATTTAGTCAGCCCATACAAGTGTTTTCTCTTGGGTCTTCCTTGTTTCTCCTTCCCCTTGAGTTTTCCAGTGATTTTCAGGGTATCTAACGAATGTCTTATGATATGTTTAGAGAATTTTGAAAATGTTTTGAGAGACATTAAATTTTGACAGTTTACTTACACTTATTTCTAAAGAATAAGGGCAGAATTGTTTTAATTTTAACCACAGAGGGCATGACACTTGGAGCAGTGTATCATGCACCATGTTCAGACAAATGCTATGAAATTTTGGCTGTTCAGCAGCGGGAAGAAACTGTGAGAAAGAAGGGAAGAGAACTGCAGAAAGAATATTTGAGAATTGCCTCTCTTGAGCTGACAGCTTTGGAAAGACAGGTACATGTTTACTTTTGTTGATTGTTCTAGTTTACAGTTACAGTGCTCCTAGTATTCTTTGTTTTATCATCAAGATAAGTCACATCATAAGATAAGTTGCATCATAAGATAAGTCACATAAGTCCTGTTTAGTATATTGTAGTGCTTGTTTCACCTTCTGTGTCATACCTCTTTGTTGAGCTCTTGTGTCCTTTATCACATTATGACATATTGTGCACATGATGATGTTTGACCTTGCCTCATTAAGACAGAACAGTTTCCCTTTATTAACAAGATTCTCAGGTCAAGCTGATCCGTAATTAGACATATACATTTGTTACTTAATTCACTTACAGCTATATGTGCAAAGGTGCACCTCACCTTGCAGACAGACTGTCCAGTTTCAGAGACGGATGTACCTAACATAAGTGTCATGTACCCATTTTTATAGCAGGATTGACTGGATAATGGTGGTAGCGTGTCTGAATCCACTACCTCTGCATGATAAGTCAAGTGGCTGTGAGCGTTCCTACTTTTGTGGCTGTGGAAATCAATAAAATTCTGTTACGTCATTCTTGAGATACAGCCTCAATATTCTCTTATGCTCTTCTGTCATACCAGAGTTATGGCCCCAGTGGAATCTTCTTTCCTCTGAGTAAGAAATGCTTCAGGCTGAAAGCAGATGGCTATGACTACAATGTTTGTCCATTTGAGAAAGTTACCCAAGAGGTTTTCCCACATTCCCCTGTTGTGCTTGGCCGAAAAGCTACAGTTGTTGTAGAAGGACAGCAGCATGTGTTGATAATGGACAATGGAGATAGCTCCTTGTGTCCTTTTGGACGTCTAAGAAAATCGAAGGTAAGAACTGTGCGAGTTATTTTTATGTGGTTAAACATGCTAGGTAGAAGAAAATGGCATCCATCAGGAGAATCAAGATGACATAATCTTCCTGATTCATCATTCAGATAAGCCAACTTTTGTTGTTAATCAACAGAGCTAATGTGACAAAGTTTAATAAGATGATTAACATAGCTAATATGACAAAGTTTAACTAGATGATCAACATAGCAAAGCAAATGTGACAAAGTTTAACAAGATGATCAAGAGAGATAAACATGAACTGAGCAAGATTACGAGATAGTATAACTTTAATCAATAAAAATTACTTCAGGGTAGTTAGACTTACATAGATTACTTCAGGATAGTTAGACTTACATAGATTACTTCAGGGTAGTTAGACTACTAGATTAGTAGTACTAGATTACTTCAGAATGGTTAGACTTACATAGATTACTTCAGAATAGTTAGACTTACATAGATTGCTTTTGGATAGTTAGACTTGCATTGTTTACTTCAAGACACATATTTTCAAGAAATGAAATTTCTTAACATTTTATTCAACTGGAATATTAAATAACATCTTCAATATGATTTCCATCATTTGCGATGCAAAGTTGGTGCACTTCGCTAAATTCACGTGAACATGATGTAATAAATCCACATTGCTGTCAATTTTAGCACATTCACTCTTTATACGTTCAATTAAGTGTGTTACATCTGTGATTTTCATTGAGTACACCATCTCCTTTAGTATCTCTCTCTTTCTCTCTCTGAACCTTAAGTGCCCAGGGCACATGGGGCTCCCGCAAGGGTTTTCCACAAATGCCTGTCCTTCGCCTTTTTTTCTGGTCTTGCCCAGGTGAGCCCTCTATTGCTCAACATCCTTTCTGTTGTTCTTCTCCATGTCTCTTTTGGTCTACCCTTACTTCTGTTCCCCTGTGGTGTCCATCTTAGTGCTATTTTTGGTAGTGAGTTGTCAGTCATTCGGAGCACATGTCCCAACCATCGCCAGCGTCTTTCCTCAATAATTGTCAGTGGTTTCATCTGCATTTCTGCTAATAAGATGTTATTTCTTATGGTATTTGGCCGAAATATTTTTCTAATTCTTCGTAAACATTTAGTCTGGAAAGAATTTAACTTGTTTTCTATGGTTTTGGTGATTTTCCAGCATTAACTTTCATAGAGTAGTACACTTAGAACATTACTCTTAAATATCCTGATTTTCATATTTATGCTTAGTTTTTTTGATTTCCATATAGTCTGCAGCATTGCAAAAGCCTGGTTTGCTCTAGTAAGTCTGCTGTTGATGTCCTCTGTGCTGTCTCCATTTTCTACTACTCTGCTGCAAAGGTATACAAATTCGTTGACCTCCTCCACTAACTTGTTATCTACTCTGAGTACATTTCTGTTGTTCACATTTTGTTTCATTAACTTTGTCTTTCCTACGTTGATCTTTAGTCCTAATGTTATTTGCATTCTGAGTTAGCTTGTTTATTTTCTCTTGCATATCTTTGTGACTGCTTGATAATAGACAAATGTCGTCCGCAAAGTCAAGGTCCTCCAGCACTGTGTCAAGGGTCCATTGTAATCCTCTGCATTTGTCTGATGTTGCCTTCATTAACCAGTCTACTGCCAAGATAAATAATGTTGGTGATAGTACACATCCCTGTTTCACTCCTGTTTGTACCCTAAAGCTGCTGGAGGTATGTTCTCCACTGAAAACCCTCGTATAGGGCTTTGATTACATTAACTATTTTATGGGGGAGGCCATGCCATCTTAGGATTTTCCACAGTGTATCTCTGTTGACACTGTCAAAGGCTTTCTCAAAATCTATGAATAATACATATGTTGTGCTATGCCACTCATTTGCCTGTTCTAATATTTGTCTAAGTACAAATATGTGGTCTATGCATGATCTTCCTTTCCTAAATCCTGGCTGCTCTTTCCGAAGTTTTTCCTCAAGTGTTGGTACAATTCTGTTGATGATTATTCTGCAAAATACTTTACTGGTGAGTGGCAGTAGGGTAATGCCTCTCCAGTTCCCGCAATCTCTGAGGTCACCCTTCTTTGGTAGTTTTACTATAAGCCCAGTTTTCCACTCCTCTGGGGCTTTTTCTAGATCCCAAATTTGTTGTAATATCCGGCAAAGTTGTTTGGTGTTTCTGTTTCTTCTGCTTTCAACATCTCAGCAGTCACTTCATCTTCACCTGGTGCCCTGTCTGATTTTAGCTTCTTTATCGCCCCCTTTACTTCATTTATTGTTATTGGTCCTGTATTGATGTTTAGCTCCGTTTTTGCTTCAGGTATGTCTATTGTTTGTGCTGCTTGTGTTCTGTTTAGTAGGGTGTTAAAGTGTTCCCTCCATCTTTCAATTTTTTCTCTTTCTCCACTAACCAGTTGTCCATTTTGTGTTCTTACTGCACTTTCACATCTTGTATTGAAGTTACCTGTCATCTGCTTTGTGATTTTATATATGGTTTTCATGTCATTTGTATATGCTGCTTTCTCTGCTGTCTCTGCTAAGTTGTCATAATACTGACGTTTATCTTGACGGCATGATTCCTTCACTTCTTTGTCTTTTTGTGCATAATTACTTAAAACTCGTTCTTTAAGCCGTTGTGATTTGGTGTTCAGTAATTTTTTCTTGATTTCTTTTCTTTGCTCTATCTTTTCCCATGTGGTCTCGCTTATCCATTCCTCTTTTCTCCTTTTTCGATATCCCAGCACCTCTTTTGCTGTTTCCTGTAGTGTTTTATTGAACTCTAATATGGACATTTCTGCTTCCTCTTGTAGGACACTGAAGCGGTTCTTAAGTACTATTGAGAATTCATTTCTTGTTTGCTGGTCTATCAGTTTTCTTGTATCAAAATGTATCTTTCTGTGTTCTCCGATTTTGGCTTTCCTTAATTTTAGTTTTATTTTTGCTACCAGAAGGTTGTGATCACTTCCTACATCTGCTCCTTTCCTTGCTCGCACATCTTGTAGTGACCGTTTCCACTTGTTATTTATTAGTATGTGATTGATTTGGTTTTCTGTGGTTTTATCTGGTGACCTCCAAGTCACCTTATGGATGTTTTTATGTTGGAAAATTGTCCCTCCAATGGTCATCATGTTTTCTTCACAGAAACTGCACAGTCTTTCTCCATTTTCATTTATTTCTCCGATTCCTTCTCTTCCCATGATTCTTCTTCTATCTTCATTTCCTTCACCTACTTTTGCATTGAAGTCACCCAAGATGAGTAGCATGTCATACTTGGGTATTGTTTCTACTGTTGCTTGGAGGCTGTTGTAAAAATCTTCTTTTAATTCCTCTTCAGCTGCTTCTGTTGATGCATAACAAACTATAATAGACAGCTTCGTGAATCTTGAGTTGAACCGTGCATATAATAATCTCTCATTTATTGGGGTCCATTTCAGCAATGCTCTTGATGCTTCTCTTGTTATAATCAATGCTACTCCTCCTTCATGAAGATCTTCTTTACCTGACCATGTTATTGTATCTTCTGTGTGCTGTGTTGTTAATTTCCTTCTGCCTTGTCCTGTCCATCTTGCTTCTTGTATTCCTAGTATGTCTAGTTTGTATCTGTGCATTTCCTTGATGGTTTGTGCTAGTTTTCCAGTCTGGTTTAGTGTTCTTACATTCCAGCTGCTTATTTGCATCTTGTGTTTAGGTTCCAGGAGGTCTGCAGTCGGGCTGGGGACTTCCAGTGGCTGGCTTTCATCCACAGCCTTCATGGGCTCAGTTTCCTGATAGGCATTTCTCCTTCCACCTGCATAAACCTTGCTTCCGTTTCTGTAGCAGTCTGATAGTTTGTTTTACCAGATAGGGTTGCTGGCCCTATGCTGAACCCTCCTTAGTCGCCTTTTACGATCATGCGTGGTAGGGTACAGTGATCCTATTCTTTGCAGATCCCGGGTACCACACGGGGGCTCCTTTATTATACCCCTAGAAAAAGAAGTCAAGGAGGCTAAGGTCAGGTGAATGAGACTTTATTTAATATTCCAACTGAACAAAATGTTAATAAATCTGCTGATGTACGATCTCGGAGGGTCCTAGAACAGCGCCTTATTTTCCAAACTGGCTGTCTCCACCCAGCTGGAATTAACAATGTCTTCAGCTTTCTGTAACTCCTTTATTTTTCCACTGGCTTTTTTTTTTTAAACTCTACTTTCTTTCTCTATGCTACCCCTCCCTACCACCACCCTATTTTCTTCTCTGCCAACATATTGGTCTTGTCCTATTCACCAGTTTCACATTTTCTCCCTGCAGGTGTTTATGTTCTTCATTCATTATCTCCCCGCGTCCCCCCCCCCCCCCCCCCCCCCCCCGACGCCTCTAGCGGCTATCATGTTTCTATTGCATTCCCCCCACCCCTTTCTCCCACCTGTTCTCCTCCTCTCTCTCCACCTCTTCTTTACGATTGGCTCTATCGGGCATCTTTTATTTGGAGGCAGCGTGGTTTTTCCTTCTCCCTTCTACCACACACATTTCTGTTTCCTACTTGGAGGAAGACACATTCAAATAAGTTCTTTTGTTTCGTTGTGTATGTATCCTCATATGGATAAGAATAAATATCGGATGTTGTATGTTTTTCATTTATACATTCTCATACTTTCTATTCGTTTTTTTCTCACCTTACTCACTCCCTCCCTCATTCTGCAAAACTGCACCATACACCTCTGTCTGCCTTATTTAATAAATTTCATTTCTTGAAAAGATGAAAATATGTATTTTTGTCTATGTGTCCAGACTTTAGGGACACCCTGAAGATAGACTTTTACATTGTTTATTCAGGATAGAAACTTTTACATAAAGATGTTTTGTACTTACAAATCTTGTACTAAACTTACACAGATATTCTTCCTGTGTGGACTGGAGGACAGAATTATTAGAATCTCAGAGCCAGAACGTTGTGAATATGCATTTACCATGAGCTCTCCTGCTGCGTGCTGATTGGTTATCATTTAAATGTCATTCTTCCTTATGCATCAGTAATTGGTCAGGACTTTTCTAACACATATCATGATTGTCAGGGTTGGCAAGGGTTGTTGGTGTAACTGTAATATGTTGATTTACATGTAGATTTTGATTCATGAATTTTGATTGTTGATTTATCAGTGAGAGTGAAAATTTGGCTCCCTGTGTGCATTTGATTTGATGGTTGTAAATATTGATTCCAGTCATTCCATTTCTCCACATATTAATGCATTACTTTGTATATCTTGTGGGTGGATATATCACAGCATGTCATGTTTAATTTCAGATGCAGGTGTTTTCTTACAGGTATACAAGATTTTTTAAAAAAATTATCTATTTAGTAAGACAGGATCTCTTTATGTGTCATAAAGAAGGTTCAAAGTGGAAGTTTCTTAAGTGTCATTTCACTAAGCAACTTCTGAAACAAGTATGTATGTGGCATAATCAGCCACAGTAACAGTACATTAATGGCTGTGTTTCCTACACCAGCTGGTAAATTAGTATAAAGTGCCATAACGCAGAAAGACAACCTTAAGACAGGTCAACACGTGAAAGATGGAGACTGCGAGCTTTATAAAATAAGCCAAGGCATGCTGTAGGAGTAGTAAATATCACATAGTGAAGAGAAGGCATCTGGGATAACAAAGATGTTTGTTAGGCATCTAAAAGGTTTTGTTAGGCATCTAAATAGGTTCTGTTAGGCATCTAATAGGTTTTGTTAGGCATCTAATAGGACTGAAAGGACTGTAATAATTAAGTAACTCAGGATTGGGGCACTGTATCAGCAGGGGAGGAAACTGAGACAAAATTGTAAGACGATGGATATAAATTCCTAGAGAGACTGGATTCGTCTTTATTAGGTCATCTTCAGCCAAGTGTTGGCAGTCAAGTTCCTAGGCAAATCTAGATTCTTAATGTTTTCCATAATGAGCTTATGGTTGGTGATTTTTTTTGCTTGAATCATAGCATTAGACTGTCCATGGTCTTTTTTTTTCCTTGTCATTCTTCTCCCTGCTTATATTTCCTGTTGTGATGCTTTCTAAGTCCCCCTTTCTTATTATAGAAATAATATTTTCTTATGGATTTAATTAGATTCATTTTTTTTCATCAGCTTTTGTTAAACATTCCTTGTTTGTCATCTTTAGCTGTCCTTCCAAGAAGCCAGATCTCTGCTACCTTTAGTTATCCTTGCAACGATCAGTTTATTATCACTGACTCACTTCCTTTGAGCAGGATAGGCCAGATGTAGCATTTTGGAACTTTTCTTCTGATATTCAGTGACAGAAATGTATCACAGATGTTTTTGGCTTGCCATATTCTGTACTTAATTTTAGAAATAGATGATTTATGCAATTAATTTTAGAAATAGATGATTTATGCAATACAGTTTGTTTTTGTGCTATGTCTATCAGATATTGATAGAATCAGGTATATTAGAAGCTGCTCGATATCTTTCTAAAATAGCTGGCATATTTGGTGTCTAAAAAATAGACTTCTAATAACAGACACAAATATGTGAGAGTGAATAAGAGAAATAAAGTGAGTGGGACAGTGTGTGAGGAAAGATCTTCATGGATTACTTTGTACAAGCAGTAAGCCAAGACAGAGACAGCATCAAATTACTGTAGAAGAACAATTCATACGAGGAAGACTTTTAGTTGTGCTGTTATCTTTTTGTTGGTTCAGAACCTGCTGACTTCACCCTTCAGTGATGGGTGTCCAGCATGACAGTATTGTGATATACAGCCTCAGATGGAGAATTATGAGCCTGCAGGGTGAGGCTCACTAGAATGCACTGTGTATATGGCTGTCATTTAAGGGAAAAAGAAAAGGATATCACAAGTTCAAGTCCATGAATAAGGGATTTTGCCTTGTTTCCCTCATCTCTTGTGCATACATAATTTTCATTTGTCTGTTCTCTTCCATTCTTTCTACATGTCCCAGCCAGCGTAGTCTGTTCAGTTTCAAGACTATAATTCATTGGAATTTAAATAAGCTGTTCAGTTCAGTGTTCTTTCTAGCTCTCCATTCTCCACTGTTGGTATCCTTTATGGGCCCAAGGATTCTTCTTAGGATCTTGCTCTCAGAGATCTGCAATTGTTGTTCATCTTTCTTTGTTGTACTCAATGTTTCTGATCCATACATTATGGCTGGTCTTATTATAGTTTTGTAGATTGTTATTTTAAACTTGGCGAACTACCATGTGAGGCCTGTGTGACATTTAACAGCATGAGAAGGATGTACGATGTAAGAAGATTGTTATTTTGGTGTTTTGGGACAGGATTTTGGATTTTGAACAAGTCTTGTAAGGCGAAGTATATTTTACTCCCCATCTCTGCTCTACTTTTAGTTTCCTATGGTGCTCCTGCTAGTAGAATATTAGAGCGGAAGAATTGCTTTGACAGCTGGGATTTAGGGACATTTATGGTCAGTATTTGGGATAACTCTGCATTAAAATCCTTGGTTCTGACTTAGTTTTCATACAGCGTAACCATTCTCTCTGAGATAATAATTTTTTTTAACATTGGTTTGCACAGTAAATTGTGCATTTCCAAAGAAAGTTTTGGAGAAATAAAATTGTTGAGTAGATCATAAAGATGAATGAGAGATTACTTCAAGAAGGATCTTGATCAGTTTGGATTTTGTGTCATCTTCCCCCCCCAAAAAAAAAAAAAGTTATGATATTTAGATCCTGAAGGCAGTGAAGTGAGAACTTCCTGTTATTACTAAAATTTAGGGAGCGCTGGTGGCTGACATGTTCAGAAAAACTGCACCAGTTTGCAAGATGAGCTACACTAGATCAAACAATGCTTAACGGTTGTCAGGATAAGTGTGAGACTATGTAAGAGTTCAGTGAGTGAATTTTTTTTTTTTTTCTTTTTAAATATCTGGTTTCATTTCTTATGTTGTGTATATTTTATGTGCATTTTTTTTTTTTTTGCTTTGGTGTAATTTTGTGTATGTTTTTTTTTAAAAATTATTATTTTTCAGAATATTTACATTTTATTGTGACTTGCCATTAATGTTGAAAAAATGCTATTGACTTCTCATGCATTAAATTATGTAATAAAAGTTGATGGCATAATGACTGTAAGTGTGGCAAGAAATTATCTGTGCTTTCTTGTTGTTAGTCAAGTAATATATGATGGCATAATGACTGTAAGTGTGGCAAGAAATTATCTGTGCTTTCTTGTTGTTAGTCAAGTAATATATGATGGCATAATGACTGTAAGTGTGGCAAGAAGTTATCTGTGCTTTCTTGTTGTTAGTCAAGTAATATATGATGGCATAATGACTGTAAGTGTGGCAAGAAATTATCTGTGCTTTCTTGTTGTTAGTCAAGTAATATATGATGGTATAATGACTGTAAGTGTGACAAGAAATTATCTGTGCTTTCTTGTTGTTAGTCAAGTAATATATGATGGCATAATGACTGTAAGTGTGGCAAGAAGTTATCTGTGCTTTCTTGTTGTTAGTCAAGTAATATATGATGGCATAATGACTGTAAGTGTGGCAAGAAATTATCTGTGCTTTCTTGTTGTTAGTCAAGTAATATATGATGGCATAATGACTGTAAATGTGGCAAGAAGTTATCTGTGCTTTCTTGTTGTTAGTCAAGTAATATATGATGGCATAATGACTGTAAGTGTGGCAAGAAATTATCTGTGCTTTCTTGTTGTTAGTCAAGTATATATGATGGCATAATGACTGTAAATGTGGCAAGAAGTTATCTGTGCTTTCTTGTTGTTAGTCAAGTAATATATGATGGCATAATGACTGTAAGTGTGGCAAGAAATTATCTGTGCTTTCTTGTTGTTAGTCAAGTAATATATGATGGCATAATGACTGTAAGTGTGGCAAGAAATTATCTGTGCTTTCTTGTTGTTAGTCAAGTAATATATGATGGCATAATGACTGTAAGTGTGGCAAGAAATTATCTGTGCTTTCTTCTTGTTAGTCAAGTAATATATGATGGCATAATGACTGTAAGTGTGGCAAGAAGTTATCTGTGCTTTCTTGTTGTTAGTCAAGTAATATATGATGGCATAATGACTGTAAGTGTGGCAAGAAGTTATCTGTGCTTTCTTCTTGTTAGTCAAGTAATATTTCCACCCCTGTGATGATAAAACAGTGTATACTTGTGTCCACTGATGAGTGTGTTCTTCTTTTCAGTAATATTAAGCATGGCCCATGCTCTTCACTGGCTCCTCTCATCACAGAATGTGCTGCCCCAGCATAGAGGCTCTCCTGGCTGTGTAATTACTGATGCAGTCAGAACACGCTTTTGACCATGTTAAGAACTCAATAAAATAACAACAGGACAGTGACCATTTTTCCAAAAACCTGAACACGAAGAGGGTGATCAAGCAAGAAAACTGTAACCACATTTTAAAAAATTCAGTGAAATAATAAAAATAATGTAAGCAAGAAGAAGATAGCAGCCAGATTTTAATACAACATGGCAGTAAGCACACTTGTTCATGTTTCAAGCAGCAAAACTTCAAGCAGTGGTTTCTTGTTTGTCTGTTGGTTTTTTTTTTTTAATTTTAAAATGTAGGGATGTGACCTTGCTTGGACTTATAATTATTATCAGCATGAACACATGTATTTGAAAATAAATCAGCCTTAAAAAAAAAATAAAATAAAAATAACTAATAATTTCATTTCTCAGTTACTGAAGTCATTTTTAAGACTGTTTCTCTCTCCAGATACATCCATGTCTCATCTACTGATCTCATTTTTAAGACTGTTTCTCTCTCCAGATACATCCATGTCTCATCTACTGATCTCATTTTTAAGACTGTTTCTCTCTCAAGATACATCCATGTCTCATCTACTGATCTCATTTCCAGGATTGTTATTTTCAGTTGTATTGTCTCTTCAACACTTATAAAGTAGAGCTCCTTTTAGGCAACTTTTTTTTTGTTCTCTTCCGGTAAAGTCTATTGTTCTACAAGATGTCCAAAAGGTTTATAGTATTATAAAAGTAACTATGTATTTCTAAATCACAGGGTAATGAACAAATAGAGATTATTCTACTGGCAGGAAAGCAGCTGGCTGCACCCACAGTACAAACCAGTAAACAGAGAACTGCTTT
Source organism: Achatina immaculata (assembly GCA_009760885.1). Taxonomy (NCBI): domain Eukaryota; kingdom Metazoa; phylum Mollusca; class Gastropoda; order Stylommatophora; family Achatinidae; genus Lissachatina; species Lissachatina immaculata. The sequence continues at coordinate 13,690,624 of CM019701.1, read as the reverse complement.
AACAGGACTGTGAAATGGAATCTGCTGAAAGTAAACCAAGCAGTTGTTTTTTTTTTTCTTCCCCATAAGATTCCAGACCTCTGAGGCACTCTGTATTATAAAATAATAGTCAATTTAATTTTTTTTTTAAAAAGCTGCAGTATGAAAATACTGGGTGCCATTTAAAAAATAATACCAGATGCTGGTTATATAGTAATGATAAACATCACATGCTTTAGAAGACATTAAAGAGCAAGATTTTCCATGATGTCCTACCTAAGCTTCAAACCTCAAGTTCTCTCCATGTCTGACTTCCAGAGAACCTTCTTCCTCAGGCTTAGCTTGGCTTGGTTAGTCACTGCTACTTAGCTGAGCTGCTTTTCTGTGCCTCCGCTGGCTAGTACAAGGTTAGAGACTGACTCTAAACTTCTTCATTTACTTATAATGATAAGAATGACAGGACATGGTGTTGTTAATGTTTGACCTCCTCCGTACACTTTCTGTATCCACATGCCAATACATACAAACCAAAAAAGTAAATGAATTCAGTGAAGATTACTTAATAAACTGTTAAACCTAAAAGATGTGAAATGTGATTACACTCTATGAAGTATACAAGTAAATGAACATACCAATATACAAACCAAAAAATATATATTCAATGAAGACTACTTAATAAACTACTGAACCTAAAAGATGTGGAATGTGATTACACTACATGAATTATGCAGATAAAGGAACTAACTAACATATACAGGCACCAGTAATAGTGCAGTTATTAACCACACACTTAAATGTCTATTACCAAAGCATAATATAGATATATTTGTTCAGTGTCCATGTTTTGATTGATTTACAGAACTGTAAAATAACAAAAATGTAAATACAGACAGCCCTATCTGCACAGAGTCACGGCACACATATAAATATAATAAATCTAAATCATATACAATAATGAATGTTAACTGATGTTTGTGTCTCCAGATACATCCATGTCTCATCTACTGATCTCATTTTTAAGACTGTTTCTCTCTCCAGATACATCCATGTCTCATCTACTGATCTCATTTTTAAGACTGTTTCTCTCTCAAGATACATCCATGTCTCATCTACTGATCTCATTTCCAGGATTGTTATTTTCAGTTGTATTGTCTCTTCAACACTTATAAAGTAGAGCTCCTTTTAGGCAACTTTTTTTTTGTTCTCTTCCGGTAAAGTCTATTGTTCTACAAGATGTCCAAAAGGTTTATAGTATTATAAAAGTAACTATGTATTTCTAAATCACAGGGTAATGAACAAATAGAGATTATTCTACTGGCAGGAAAGCAGCTGGCTGCACCCACAGTACAAACCAGTAAACAGAGAACTGCTTTAACAGGACTGTGAAATGGAATCTGCTGAAAGTAAACCAAGCAGTTGTTTTTTTTTTTCTTCCCCATAAGATTCCAGACCTCTGAGGCACTCTGTATTATAAAATAATAGTCAATTTAATTTTTTTTTTAAAAAGCTGCAGTATGAAAATACTGGGTGCCATTTAAAAAATAATACCAGATGCTGGTTATATAGTAATGATAAACATCACATGCTTTAGAAGACATTAAAGAGCAAGATTTTCCATGATGTCCTACCTAAGCTTCAAACCTCAAGTTCTCTCCATGTCTGACTTCCAGAGAACCTTCTTCCTCAGGCTTAGCTTGGCTTGGTTAGTCACTGCTACTTAGCTGAGCTGCTTTTCTGTGCCTCCGCTGGCTAGTACAAGGTTAGAGACTGACTCTAAACTTCTTCATTTACTTATAATGATAAGAATGACAGGACATGGTGTTGTTAATGTTTGACCTCCTCCGTACACTTTCTGTATCCACATGCCAATACATACAAACCAAAAAAGTAAATGAATTCAGTGAAGATTACTTAATAAACTGTTAAACCTAAAAGATGTGAAATGTGATTACACTCTATGAAGTATACAAGTAAATGAACATACCAATATACAAACCAAAAAATATATATTCAATGAAGACTACTTAATAAACTACTGAACCTAAAAGATGTGGAATGTGATTACACTACATGAATTATGCAGATAAAGGAACTAACTAACAATATACAGGCACCAGTAATAGTGCAGTTATTAACCACACACTTAAATGTCTATTACCAAAGCATAATATAGATATATTTGTTCAGTGTCCATGTTTTGATTGATTTACAGAACTGTAAAATAACAAAAATGTAAATACAGACAGCCCTATCTGCACAGAGTCACGGCACACATATAAATATAATAAATCTAAATCATATACAATAATGAATGTTAACTGATGTTTGTGTTCACAGCTCCAAACAAAAGTCTAGTCTGTGGTCATGTCTAAACTCTTGCCTATGATCACATCTAAACTGTCTGGCAATCCTCCTCTCAGAGAATCCTTGCCTTGCTCAAAGTCCACTACTTTACATGACATGAACGTATGAAATCATCATTCTCACATGCTTGCTTACTACTCTCCCAGGAATAGCAAACCCACAAGTGAAGGTGGTGAAGATCTAGAAACGCAAGTGAATGTGGTGAAGATCTAGAAACACAAGTGAATGTGGTGAAGATCTAGAAACACAAGTGAATGTGGTGAAGATCTAGAAACACAAGTGAATGTGGTGAAGATCTAGAAACACAAGTGAATGTGGTGAAGATCTAGAAACACAAGTGAATGTGGTGAAGATCTAGAAACGCACGTGAATGTGGTGAAGATCTAGAAACACAAGTGAAGGTGGTGAAGATCTAGAAACACAATTGAATGTGGTGAAGATCTAGAAACACAAGTGAAGGTGGTGAAGATCTTGAAACACAAGTGAACGTGGTGAAGATCTTGAAACACAAGCATACAGTAACATACAGAGTGCTTCCATGTAACTTTAGGATAGTTCCAGGAAGAAGCAGGCTTTTCTTTATTCTCTACATACTACCATGTCATCATGCACATTTTTTTCCATGTTATCATAACTATTTCTGCCAACATATTTCTAAAAAAAATTAAAACTCACATATATGTGTGTTGTGTGTGCACATTTCATGTAAAATACACCTCAAAGAATGAATAAAAAAAAAAAATCACAAATATAAAATAGTTTTTGTATCTAAACTGTCATTTAAAAAAAGAAAGATTTTCATGTGTATAAATATAAGCAGAATATTTTGTTTGACAGTAACTTGCCACCCTTGTCTACACTGTGCTGTCACATGTTAAATCTTGTAACTTGCCACCCTTGTCTACACTGTGCTGTCACATGTTAAACCTTGTAACTTGCCACCCTTGTCTACACTGTGCTGTCACATGTTAAATCTTGTAACTTGCCACCCTTGTCTACACTGTGCTGTCACATGTTAAACCTTGTAACTTGCCACCCTTGTCTACACTGTGCTGTCACATGTTAAATCTTGTAACTTGCCAACCTTGTCTACACTGTGCTGTCACATGTTAAATCTTGTAACTTGCCAACCTTGTCTACACTGTGCTGTCACATGTTAAATCTTGTAACTTGCCACCCTTGTCTACACTGTGCTGTCACATGTTAAATCTTGTAACTTGCCAACCTTGTCTACACTGTGCTGTCACATGTTAAATCTTGTAACTTGCCACCCTTGTCTACACTGTGCTGTCACATGTTAAATCTTGTAACTTGCCACCCTTGTCTACACTGTGCTGTCACATGTTAAACCTTGTAACTTGCCACCCTTGTCTAGACTGTGCTGTCACATGTTAAATCTTGTAACTTGCCACCCTTGTCTACACTGTGCTGTCACATGTTAAATCTTGTAACTTGCCACCCTTGTCTACACTCTGCTGTCACATGTTAAATCTTGTAACTTGCCACCCTTGTCTACACTGTGCTGTCACATGTTAAATCTTGTAACTTGCCACCCTTGTCTACACTGTGCTGTCACATGTTAAATCTTGTAACTTGCCACCCTTGTCTACACTGTGCTGTCATATGTTAAACCTTGTAACTTGCCACCCTTGTCTACACTGTGCTGTCACATGTTAAACTTTGTAACTTGCCACCCTTGTCTACACTGTGCTGTCACATGTTAAACCTTGTAACTCGCCACCCTTGTCTACACTGTGCTGTCACATGTTAAACCTTGTAACTTGCCACCCTTGTCTACACTCTGCTGTCACATGTTAAACTTTGTGAAGTGTTGACTCAAGACAATTTACAATCTTAAGATCAGGAATCACAACCATGATATAAAGCAAACCAAACCAGAAAAACAAAATATGAATAAAGCAGGGAGCCATATTTGTAACAGTGCATATAAAAAAAAATAAACTGCAATATTTATTACTGAGCAGATACAAAAATAAATTACCTGATCACTTTCTCTCAAAAATAAATATCCAGAAAATAAAATATTTTAGCAGTCTTCATTGGAGACAATATCACATTAATATTTTGGCATATATGCACACCAGTTCCTGGCATAGTTCAAAATACGAGTGACCAGTCAGGACTGTCAGAACAAAGCCAAAGTTGTACAAATGTATAAAAACACAGATAATACTTGGCCAAACATTTAAAGAAATAAAACCTGGCATGTACATCAACATGAAAAGCTTTATATGGCACTAACATCAGCTGGTCAAGACTTTATCCTATCTCAGTTCTTCACCATCTGAGGATACATTTTTTTTGTGTGTTTGTTCATTTGACTTACCAAACGGGTAGGGTTGCTCTTAGTAGTGGAGCTGAGATTACCATTTCTTAAATCAGAACTATAAATCTTGAAAACCACTGTGATATCTTTTAACAAATTCTACTGTAAAAAGTGCATATGAAAAGTTTGAAAACCTATTTCTAAAGATGGACCAAGATTGATAAATTTTGCTTTCTTTGTAAAAGATACCAGCATTTTAAAGAAAAAAATGGCACTGAAATTTTCCATGAAAAAAAAAAAAAAAAGTTAAAACAAGTAACACAATCTGTACAGTCACAAGAAGTACTTCTCATCAACAAACAAATGAGATGTTCTGACCAAACTGGTCTGACTTACATTAGGACACTGTCCACATCAAATGTGCCTAGTCCTACAATATAGGATCATTTAGTCCAGAATGCTTTTCTAACAAATACTTCAGGATGCCACCCAGCAAAAGATGTTGCACTGTTTCCTCTTTTGTTCTAACAAATACTTCAGGATGCTACCCAGCAAAAGATGTTGCACTGTTTCCTCTTTTGTTCTAACAAATACTTCAGGATGCCACCCAGCCTAAAATGTTGCACTGTTTCCTCTTTTGTTCTAACAAATATTTCAGGATGCCACCCAGCCTAAGATGTTGCACTGTTTCCTCTTTTGTTCTAACAAATATTTCAGGATGCCACCCAGCAAAAGATGTTGCACTGTTTCCTCTTTTGTTCTAACAAATACTTCAGGATGCCACCCAGCCTAAGATGTTGCACTGTTTCCTCTTTTGTTCTAACAAATACTTCAGGATGCCACCCAGCAAAAGATGTTGCACTGTTTCCTCTTTTGTTCTAACAAATACTTCAGGATGCCACCCAGCAAAAGATGTTGCACTGTTTCCTCTTTTGTTCTAACAAATATTTCAGGATGCCACCCAGCCTAAGATGTTGCACTGTTTCCTCTTTTGTTCTAACAAATACTTCAGGATGCCACCCAGCAAAAGATGTTGCACTGTTTCCTCTTTTGTTCTAACAAATATTTCAGGATGCCACCCAGCAAAAGATGTTGCACTGTTTCCTCTTTTGTTCTAACAAATATTTCAGGATGCCACCCAGCCTAAGATGTTGCACTGTTTCCTCTTTTGTTCTAACAAATACTTCAGGATGCCACCCAGCAAAAGATGTTGCATTGTTTCCTCTTTTGTTCTAACAAATACTTCAGGATGCCACCCAGCAAAAGATGTTGCACTGTTTCCTCTTTTATTCTAACAAATACTTCATTATGCCACCCAGCAAAAGATGTTGCACTGTTTCCTCTTTTGTTCTAACAAATACTTCAGGATGCCACCCAGCAAAAGATGTTGCACTGTTTCCTCTTTTGTTCTAACAAATATTTCAGGATGCCACCCAGCCTAAGATGTTGCACTGTTTCCTCTTTTGTTCTAACAAATACTTCAGGATGCCACCCAGCAAAAGATGTTGCACTGTTTCCTCTTTTGTTCTAACAAATATTTCAGGATGCCACCCAGCAAAAGATGTTGCACTGTTTCCTCTTTTGTTCTAACAAATATTTCAGGATGCCACCCAGCCTAAGATGTTGCACTGTTTCCTCTTTTGTTCTAACAAATACTTCAGGATGCCACCCAGCAAAAGATGTTGCATTGTTTCCTCTTTTGTTCTAACAAATACTTCAGGATGCCACCCAGCAAAAGATGTTGCACTGTTTCCTCTTTTATTCTAACAAATACTTCATTATGCCACCCAGCAAAAGATGTTGCACTGTTTCCTCTTCCTGTTTTGCAGCACTGTATGTAATTTGTGGTGATTATGTTCGCTGAGAGTGACATTCCCTTGTTTGTATCATGAAAGCTTTTCTGCAGTTTAATTTCCTGGTGTTGTTTCTAGGAATAGTTTTGCCAAATGTCCTTATACAATTCCTCCAGTTTTTCTGTCTCGTTTTTGTACAAAAAAATTTTTTTTCAAACAATAAACACTGATTTAGAGGAATCCATCAATAACAGAAAACAAAAAAACTTAAATAATAAGACACATCTAAAACTTTACATAAAGGAGATAGTCAGACTTTAAACCTAGGCTGTATGATAATCAGACTTTAAACCTAGGCTGTATGATAATCAGACTTTAAACCTAGGCTGTATGACAGTCAGACTTTAAACTTAGCTGTATGACTATGAGACTTTAAACCTAGGCTGTATGACAACTTCTCCAAAACATGAAGAGTAGATCTGTTAAAGACATGTTTGTTTTTCTTTAAATGTTAATCTATAAACGGCAGGAGTGCTTTACTACTTCACTGACAGTCTTAAACAAAACAAGTCAGAGAATAGCAGACACGTATTAGCGTAAACCCAAATGTTGTGGCAAATATCAACGGCATGTGATGACTGGACTCAAAGTATTTTTTTATGCATAACAAAATATAAAAATACTCTTAAGCTTTAAAAAAAAAAAAAAATTGAATCAAATATTAGATCATGGTTTATCAGGTATTTAGTTTTTAAAAATGATAGAATAAAATATTAGTTCATGGTTTATCTGGTATTTAGTTTTAAAAAATGATAGAATAAAATATTAGTTCATGGTTTATCTGGTATTTAGTTTTAAAAAATGATAGAATCAAATATTAGTTCATGGTTTATCTGGTATTTAGTTTTAAAAAATGATAGAATAAAATATTAGTTCATGGTTTATCTGGTATTTAGTTTTTAAAAATGATAGAATAAAATATTAGTTCATGGTTTATCTGGTATTTAGTTTTAAAAAAATGATAGAATCAAATATTAGTTCATGGTTTATCTGGTATTTAGTTTAAAATAATGATAGAATCAAATATTAGTTCATAGTTTATCTGGTGTTTAAAAAAAATAATGATAGAATCAAATATTAGTTCATAGTTTATCTGGTGTTTAAAAAAAATAATGATAGAATCAAATATTAGTTCATGGTTTATCAGGTGTTTAGTTTTAAAAAAAAAAAACAGTAGTATAAAATTTTTATTCAGTTTTTTAGCTTTATAAAATGGTAATATCAAATTTTTGTAGAAAGTTTATTAAATGTTAGGAAGTTTTAAATTCTGAGGAATGTTTTAGAAACCCCCAAAAGTAATAACAAACAAAATCTCTCAATGAAACTAAAATAACATTACAGTTACTAAACATCAAAAACAAGCACTTTAAACTCTCTGTTCCAAGTCACACAAAAAAAGAGGTATGGAATGTAATTCTTCAGTTTAACACGCCTGCACAAGCAAAGACATGGAGACTAGTGGACACCTGAGATTTCTGTCAGAAATAAAGTGAAAATGTTGATGCAGGTGGAGACCTTGATAAGTGAGACTGGGAGGAATGAGAAATGGTTGAACCAAAGTCACAGCTGAACAATCTGTACAGGCGTGTTTATACTGCGGCAGTCTACCTCCAGGACATCTTGCTTACAATGAGAGGCCTACAGGAGAGCTGTTAGGGAGGCAAAGCTCTTCAAGGGACTGAGACTGCCACATCATGGTATGCTGTATGACAGATTATTACCATGCAGTTTTGCTACCATGACAGATTATTACCATGCAGTTTTGCTTCCTATCTTGTCCACAAGCCTCACTTGAATTATGAAAGTCCCTTCCTTTCCCTTCACAGTTCAACTTTTTACAGAATAAATAAAAGATGCAACCAAACCAAGTTATTAATGAAAGAAAATGTGGAAATAATAAATTAAATGAGGTACATAAATAAGTTATTAATGAAAGAAAAATACAGAAATAAATAAGTTACTATTTTCTTATGCCATTTAAGATGCAGTTGAGAGTAAGACTTATGTGATTAAGTTAAATAAAAAATATTTTAAGAAAGGACAGTAACCACAGCTCAGAATAACAAGATCTTCAAGCAGCAAATACACAGCTACCATCAAGACAAGGCTAAGAAAGACTGCCTCTGACAACATGAAAATGATATTAACAAATAAGAGAATGTTCTCTCTGAGAAAAACCAAACACTATAACTTTACACTTGTCAGACTGACAAGAAACAAAAGAAACAGAAACTGCACACAACAGTGAAGTACCTTCTGTCAGCCACAAAAAAATAAATGAAACAGATTACAGAGAAACTGTCCAACACATCACGAGATAATTAAAACTATAAATCACAAGTCTGTCTTTAAATATGTCATTGGAAGATAAAAAAAACCTGACAATCACTAGAAAACTCAATGTAGAACAGGAGGAATACCAAAAGAAAAATATTAGAATGGGTTTTATAAATGAGGCAGGTGAGAAAAATGCAACCAATCCATTTAAGCACTGCATAAAATGGAAAAGCAAGCCCGTCAGTACAGAAACCAATAAATGAATGGATAACCTTCAAACAGGATACTTTAAAAGATGCTTTTCAGATTCAAATGTGTATTTTACTGCTTGTGAAGAAAAATAACAGATTAAAAAGAAAAAAAGTTTGTGAAAAAAATAAACCAATATCACATTTATATGCCATCTTTGAGAACTATGCTCCTATCTGTGAATCTGAAGATGAACACGAAGCACACATGTAACTTACTAATGCTATTACAAGTAAAACTGAAAGTCAATAAATAAATGTTTCATATATGAAAGCACATGAATACACTGATCAACTCAGGCATGAACCAATATTTTCTTATCCTCTGTGACCATAAACAGTAATGAAAGACACAGAGTTAAATTCAAACTTTGAAAAATATTTAAAAAACAAAAAAAAAATAAAACTTACAATATATTTTTTTAAAAATCATAATCCCAGATCTATACAACCAATAACCACAGAGATGGTGCTAAAATGCAGAAACCAAACACAGCATAATACATTATTAAGTAGAGCTGTACAAAAGTCTCGTCACAATTACCACTTCTTTAGTTATTGCAACCAATCACAATAAGACTATTTTTATAAACTGATTGCTTTAACAAAAGATGATCAGACATTTTTCTTCACAAAACAATGTATCTGAAATATACTATAACTGTTTTTCAGAAGCTAAATTATATAACATCTTCTTACATCTTACATCCTTCCCGTGCCGCTAAACGTCATATAGGGCTCGCATGGTAATTTGCCAAGATTTCCTATTTTCGGTAAGCTTTTCAACATCAAGGGATGTTATTCCCACTAAATCGGCCTCTCTTAACAATGTCCTCTTTAGAGTTTCACATGGTCAACCTCTTTTTCTTCGGCCTTTTGTGTTCCACTTGACAGCTTGTTTTGAGATTCTCTGGTTGTTTTTTCTAAGCATATGACTGACATACGTCCATCTTCTTTTTCTGATCACCTATGAGACAGGTTGTTGTTTGAAATTATTTAACATGCCTGACACAAAATTATAATATCTTATGGCAAACAATAGTGCCCTTCATTAAAATGTATAATCATTAGCTGGAAATATCTCTCTCTCTTCTTTGATTGTTCTCAGATGTCAACTTGTATACTTCTGAAGTAATCAGTGATCAGCTGGAGTTCTCTTGAACTGATACAGTTCAACTGTGAATAACAAAGCTGGAAAGTGCTAAACTTTTCTAAAACTCTCTCACTTTATTTTCATGCTTCGTTTAATGCTGCTTTTGTGTTCCTTCAAAACTGAGCAAGGTTTCAGTGGGTTAACTCATTCGACCCTTCTGTCAGCTTGTACCCATCGCTGCATGGAATCAATCAAGGATTCCATCCATCTGAAAAGATAACATGAAGAAAACGTTACTGAACGATAACATTTGTAACCCTTTTACTGTGCATCATGAGTTAAGTTGGCAAGTAAAAGCCATTTTGTACCGTGCATCATGAGTTAACTCATCATACAACATAACATCACTTATACATTGTGTAAGCCGAGTAAACTCACCAAGAAAAAGACATTTCATACCACGCATCATGAGTTAACACATCATACAACTTAACATCCACTTATACACTGTGAAAGCCGAGTTAACTCACTGTAGCTGTAACTAAAGAAAAACCAGATCATTTTAGCTGTGGTCTATGCTGTTTGCAAGTAGCTTGAGGAAAATTTAGCATCTACTAGGGGCAATGAGGTAAACTACCTTACCTAAAGTCATTTGCTGTTACCATTACCTTGTAAAACAAAGAAGGGTGTCAGGAAAAGATTTTTACGTGATGATCAGATCTAATGTTAAACAAATAAACATATGTACAGCAATATGGAGGAAGCTGGTGGTGATTATGAAGACATAAATAGGACTAATGACCATTCATACACGAGTTACACAGCCGGAATCAGTTTTTTAAAATGCAGGTCATACAGGAAAGAGATTAAACCGCCGTGTCAACTTCTTTAATTTGGAGCAAGCAACTGAAATGCAACAATGAACCAGATCCAGTACACCAACTACAAAGACATCAGCAAGCCCTCCTCTTTCACCTAGAGGACGGGCTATTGCAGACTTCTAAGCCACCTCTCTCTCTCTCTCTGAACCTTAAGTGCCCAGGGCATATGGGGCTTCTGCAAGGGTTTTCCACAAATGCCTGTCCTTTGCCTTTTTTTCTGCTCTTGCCCAGGTGAGCCCTCTATTGCTCAACATCCTCTCTATTGTTCTTCTCCATGTCTTTCTTGGTCTACCCTTACTTCTGTTCCCCTGTGGTGTCCAACTTAGTGCTATTTTTGGTAGTGAGTTATCAGTCATTCGGAGCACATGTCCAAGCCATCGCCAGCATCTTTCCTCAATAACTGCTGTCAGTGGCTTCATCTGCATCTCTGCCAACAAGATGTTATTTCTTATGGTGTTTGGCCAAAATATTTTTTTAATTCTTCATAAACGTTTAGTCTGGAAAGAATTCAACTTGTTTTCTATGGTTTTGGTGATTTTCCAGCATTCACTTCCATAGAGTAGTACACTTAGAACATTACTCTTAAATCTAAGCCACCTACATTGACTTAAAATGTCTCACACAGACGAGTGTCCATGTGGCAGTGGAGTCCAGACTCCAGAACATATCCTTCAAGAGTGCCCAAATCATGCAGACCTGAGGTGTGAGACATGGCCAGAGGACTCGCGCTTGGGGCTCCTATCATGATCTGGAGAGGACTGTGAGCTTTGCCATATCAAAAGGGATCAAGATCTGATGCGACCAACACAACAACCTCGAACACAGAAGAAAAAGAAGAATAAGAATTGGGAGTGAAGACGCACTAGATCCGAGTGAGATAGCAGTCAGTCGTCCATAGCTGACTGTTTGTGTTAAAGTTATCGAATCACAGGCAGCCAAGAGCCTGTTCTACTTCTTAGTGGCACCCCTGAAAACAGACAGCAGTCTGGCCAAGTGAACAGGGATTGCAGTGGGAAGACGAAGCTGGCCCTAAGAAAGTGTTGGGACAAAGTTGGATGTGTTGGGCCAAAAGGCCATAACTGCAACACAATGCAATCAACATCTTTTTGAGGATGAACAAAGAAGAACTAGAACCTCTATAACCAAATAAATATATTCATACTCGTTTCTAGACTGACTGCATAAAAAAGAACGTTGACTTTTCTATTGTAGTGTCTCCCTGACACTGTGATCTTGAGCTGCTTGCCTGCACATACCATGATAATCTGGCAACAAACACAGTGGACTAGAGAAGCTTCTCAACAGGCTCCACCACCACCATCTTGAGAGTCACGATGAATTAACACAGATGCTTGTTATATAGGCATTACAAAATGATTGGATATAACCTTGACCAGCTCATGTTTGTTAACCCTGTTAATTATTCTCCTTAAGACGGCCATCTTTCTTCCCCATCTCCCCCTTTTAAACAAAATATGATTATCACTGAACAGCACTGACAGTCCAGTACCTGGGCTATGCTACAGATTCACTTCATCCACTTGCAGAAACCCACAGTCATCTCATGTCCTGTCACCCTTGAAAAATAAAGATTATTCATTCATTCATTCACACCAATGACTAGCTGTACTGAATTTTCAGCTAGAGGACAATTAAGCTTCTTCTCATCTTTCTTTCGTCTCATCCCTTTTTGATACTATATTTCAATGTTCAGTTTCAAATTTATTTCTGCTGTGTATCCATCATCAAGTTAATGTTCAACATATGTCAGGTTTTAACAGCTCTCTTTCTACTGTGCAGTGTAATGAGCCAAGCTGAGATAGGAAGCAGATCTCCGACAAACATCGCTGACTGAACTCTCACATAAGAGCCTCACATCTTAGACAGATGACAACGCCACCTGCAAGATACATTCCAACAAGAAACACCTGGTCCTGCCAAGCCACAGCAGCACCGCATGTAGTGGGATCAACACATCTTCGACGATTAAACACAAATGCAATGGTGGAACATTACAACAATGTATCCCATGATGGTAGACAAAGACAACAGCTTCACATATCCCAAAATACTGGTTGAAACACAACGAAAATCAAAACACTGGCTGCAAGAAACAACAGCCAGTAGCTCCATCACAAAGAGTAAGAACCTAGAGACACTGTCTGTCCTTCATGAACAACAGACACCATAATAAAATATACACAAACACTGCTCTCCTGGCCAGACCCAAGACCAGACTATTCCTGACTCAAAAACTTTCTTTCAAAAATCACCTCTAAACCCTGCGTGCTGAAGAAAGACTCACAGCTTGTGAAAGATGTGAATCCATGTTTCTACATGCTTATCAAATCAGGGGGAGGTCACCCCAATAACTTTTCTATGAAAAACAACAAGGGAATTAATCTCTCTAAGTCTGAACAGCGCAGGAAACAACCCCTGAAAAATATACTGCTACACAGTGTCAATTAATGTCTAATGTGTGTTCTGAGTCAAGTGAAAGTCCATGTATGTTCAGTGTCGAGCTAATGTCATGTATATCCAGTATCGAGTCAATATCTATGTCCAGTGTCCAACTATAATCTATTCCGTTTTTTTTCCCCCCTCAAGTTAAAAAGATAATTACACGCCTGCCTGTATTTGTTTCCATGAAACGGTCACACTCTTGTAAGGTGTCTGTCATTGGTTGTTGAGCTCGCTGCTAATGTAAACTCCAGCTTCTTGCAGCAGCCAGCGCTGTAAATAAATAAAGATCTTGAAACAAAGGTGTCATCTTGCATGTGGATCACTGCTGCAGGCTTCTCATGAGCTCAACCATGGGGGGGGGGGGGGGGGGGGGGCATGCCCATCAACTGGCTGGGCTGAACTATAACAACTATCTGTATGAGAATATAAGACATGCTCTTGGTCAGCTCTAACTTGCTGGGCCTGAGAACAGTGCAACCACTCCTTGTCCACTCTGCAGACATACTGAAACTGGTCATGAACATCTTGAGTCTATAAGAGTTGGTTTCCCTTATCACAAGAGACTGGCCAGTTTCAGGACCTTGTCCCCCCCGTCTTTCAGACATCCTTTTAGTATACCTCACTCCTGCGGCCTCCTTACATGACATTAAATCATCTCATATTCTGAGAGAAAAAAAGCTGTTAAAAAAAAACTGCTAACAAACCTTTTTTTATCTGTCTCGTTGTCTGCATTGAAGGCAAATATCTTCATATTCTTCTCTGGTGGTTGTAAGGTGAAGCTACATTTTCGCCGAGGATAGTTTCCAGTGTCCAATGTGTAACCATGCAGGTGAGCTACCCCTGGGAAAGGAACAAACTAATATCAGTTTCAGTATTTTATAATGTCAAAATCACTTACATGTATGACATGAATAACAACTTTCAGAACAAAAAAAAAAACACTTGGTTCTAATATGGGAAACGGCTTAAGAAAAAAATTATTGTCAGCCTGGCCATTTTATATTGCCAAAAAAAAAAAAAAAAATCAGTAAAGATGCACACATTTACATAAATAAAATTTGTTTCTTTAAGATTAATAATGGATTTCTTTAACTGTTGAAGGTGTTTTCTGTGTGACAGTATTTGTCACTGAAATGTCAAGCACACCGTAAATTCACCGTCTTCCTTTGATCTTGTAGCTACATGTCCTCCCTGCTGGTTAAACAGGCTACAAAGTGTCTAAACCATCCATCATCTAATGTTTTTTTTTTTGTTCACAAGCTTCTTTACTGGTGGTTATCTCATCAATGCTTATGATTACATTTACACACTACCAGGCTGTTTATCAACACTACCAGGCTGTTTATCAGCAATACTAGGCTGTTTATCAACACTACAAGGCTGTTTGTAAATGTTCTCTGTGTCTTTTCTTTCTCTGAATGCCTTTTGAGCAATTTTTTTTTTAAACAAAACAACAGAAAACAACAATTACACCTTTGACTTCAGATCGGAATGTCAATATTGACTTGCCTATAAAGTCTCTCACATAAAATAAGCAAAGAGTTCAAGCTAATTTCTCTATGGTTCAGACACAATAATATAAAGTTTACCCAAAGCACTGACGGAACTCTTATCCTTGTAATAGTAAAGGCAGGCATCTTTCAGCACACAATATCTACGTTTCCATGAACGTCCGCTCGGACTCAGTTTTCCAAGAAATCCTGCACATTCTGGTTTGAGAATATGAAGGGCAGGTAATCCTACATTCTGACTGCTGACACTCAAGAAGGAATCATTCTGCAAAGAGAGTTAACTGGCATGAATTCTTAACCTGATTACAAACATTTTTTTTATTCTGAAAGAAATGGAATTTAAAAATGAATATGGGTGAATGGGTGATAATCCATATATTTTTCTGTAAGCTTTTTCTCTCCCAAAAATGAATCTGTATTTGTTCATTACAATCTCACAGAAGTTGTTGTGAATATTCAGAAATGATTTTCAATGAGATTCATGCAATCGACCTGCCACTCTGTCTAAGTATATTAGAGTATAAAATTTGGAAGAAGTGGAAAAAAGGAAGAGGAAGAAGAAAAAGATGTAAATTTAATATGAAGAAACAAAAAAATTTCATTGCCTGGCATGGACAGTCTTTTATTCATGACACTGACTATCACATGATTCTGACAGCATTCAGTATACCTCACCCTACAAACAGAAAATGTGTTCTCCAACATCTTATTTCTGGCATATATTTTTGACAGAAAGGCACAAGTATTGGGTCAAAAATCCACAGCCTTCTCATGTGAGGACAGGTGACTATTGACCAGCCTAACTCCAGCCCTCATATATCTTCCCTAATACACTTATAACTAAGCTTACAGTGTACTCTGTTGTACTTTGTTTTCATGGATCATGTTTCTGTCTTCTAAAGAGCTGAAGTGCTGCTGGAGTAAAGAAATTTGGCTCTGGAAAGTTGTGGCCTTTTCTCTGTAGATTCAACCCATATGAATCTTGACCATGTGCAAAGTTCAGACAGAAAACTCCTATGCGACAACAATAACTGAAACACTTCCCATAACAACAAATACTTCCATTCTCTGAGCTGGTCATTAAGAAAAATACAGTTTAACAAAAATTAAATTAAGCTCATTTCAGTTCAAAACTTTGAGACTAAATACAAAGAACAAATAGCAAAATGAAAGTTCTGAAATGAATGCACTTACTCTTCTCTTGGAAAGAATGGAAGCTTCACTGAGGGCCCCAACCCATCTGTTACAAGGAAAACAAAAATGTTTTGATTATTCAGTGATGTACATAGTTGTACACCTAACAGGCCTTGACTGCCCTGGATGTTAAGACCAGTTTTTCAACTTGTCTACTTTTCCATAATAAAACTGAAGATATATTTCACTAAAGTGTGATTAAATTTATTTGTTCTGTTATAAAAAAAACAAAAACCTGAATATCACCACACACCAGCATTATCCATGAATTTGTTCTGAGTAATCTCCACAATACCATCTAAAATTGTCAACATCATTAGAGACCTCTACAATGGATATG
Source organism: Achatina immaculata (assembly GCA_009760885.1). NCBI lineage: Eukaryota > Metazoa > Mollusca > Gastropoda > Stylommatophora > Achatinidae > Lissachatina > Lissachatina immaculata. The sequence goes on along the minus strand of CM019701.1, from coordinate 13,674,134 downwards.
TTTGTGCAGTCAACACAGAAGAAGGAATGGGTGAATGGTTTCAGATTGAAACAGGCGTGAAACAAGGATGTATACTATCTCCCTTGCTTTTTGGAATTGCCATAGACTTCATAATGAAAAAATGCTGCACAGGTAACACAGGTATTGATTGGGTACGTGAGACCCAACTCGAAGATCTTGATTTTGCTGATGACATAACTCTTATCAGTGACAATGTGAATTCCATGCAAGAAAAAACAGATACCCTGACTTCACTGGCTAGCAAGATAGGACCTGAAATTAACAAAGATAAAACAAAAATAACGAAACTTCTCATTAACCATGAAGGACAAATATACGTAGAAGGAACAGCTGTTGAAGAAGTAAACCTTTTAACATACCTCGGCAGCTACATAGATCAGGATGGTGACACCAGAAAGGAAGTTAGAATTAGAATTGCAAAAGCAGCATTGATCTTCACGAATCTTGAGAACATATGGCACTCAAAAGTTATAACCACAAAAACCAAGTTAAGATTATTCAGTTCAAATGTAATATCCACCCTCATTTATGCATGTGAAAGCTGGAAAACAACTAAAGAAATAGACAAGAAACTAGACCCTTGGAAACAAATGGCTAAGGAAAACACTCAGTATAAAGTGGAACGAGTTCAAGAACAACGCAGAGATCAGACAGATGGGTGAACAACAACCAATCTCATGGGTGATCAGAAAAAGGAGACAGACATATGTCGGTCATGTGCTCAGAAGAAACAACCAGAGAATCCCAAAACAAGGTATCAAGTGGAATGCAACAGGCTGAAGAAAAAGAAGTCGACCACCATGAAATTCTAAAGAGGACATTGTTAAGAGAGGCCAGTTTAGTAGGAATAACATCCCCTGATGAGGCTGAAAAGCGCACTGAAAACAGGAAAACTTGGCAAATTACCCTGCGAGCCCTATGTGATGTTTAACGGCATGGGAAGGATGTAAGATACAGACTTTTAGTTTTAAAATTATGTTATATACCACACTCAGAATTTATATTGTTATTTTATACACTGTATACAGACATTTAGTTTTCTTATTTTATATACAGCATAGTGGTTAGAAACTCAGTTTACATACCGGTGGTACCGAGTTTAGTCCCAGCAGTGAGATTTTTTTCTGGTACACACCAAAAAGGCCCCAGGATCCACTCACCCTCTAAAAATTGGTATCAGAGAAATCTCCAAAGGTAAAGTGGCCAGGCGTGATACTGACCACATCACACTTTCATGTGCCAAAGGTCCTGGAAAATACGGCCCTAACGCCGTATCCCCAGTATGCCTTAATGGCAAGAAAACGGAAACTTTACCCACACAGATTTTTATTTTTGTTATCTTATATGCAGTATTCAGACTTTTAGTTTTGTTATTTATATACTATACTCAGACTATGTCTCTTAAAGACATTTGCATGTCCCTTGACGAACTTTGCCTCCCTAACAGCTCTTCTGTAGGCCTCTTGGTTGTAAGCAAGATGCTCTACTGCTGATGCATCCATTTCCAGATTATCAACGATGTCTTGCACCCATCTTCACCTTGGTCTTCCTCCCATTATGTACCCTTCCAAGACTATCTTCTCTAAATTCTCATGACGTTTAATGTGTCCAAAATATTCAACTTTTCTCTGTTTAATCCTCTTTACTAGCCAGTCTTCTTTAATATTAAGTTCTTGTAGTATGGATATATTTGTTCCTTTTCGTGTCCATGATATTTGAAGAACTCTTCTGTAGCATATACATTCAAAGACATTTATGTGTTTCTCACAACATTAAAATATGACCAAAAAAGAGAACAATAACACTAAGATAATGTTAAAAAAAAATCAAAACAGTATTAAGATCAAATAAAAAAAAACATGAGAGAGAATTAAGATGAAACAAAAGTTAGTGACTGAAAAAAAAAAATCTTTGCTAGCTCACGCAGTCATCTGATCCCGATTGTCTGCAACAAAGTAGTAAGTCCTTCCTCCAAATTTCTCCGCTTTGAAACAAAAGTCTTTGCCAGCATCTGAGTGACGAGAAATAGTATAGCCGGCCAAAGGGATAGCTCCGAGAGGGTCAGTCTCCTGAGACGTAGAATACATATCAAACATTAACTTCATACTTTAAAAACTGGTGACTAAAAAATAAGAAAGAACTGCACATTTGTATGAGTCTTCACCACAACAAAAACATCTTTCACTTCACAAAGCTCCATAAAGCAGCAAAACAGACATATTCTGTTGATATTAAACAGAACAAGAGCAAATATAAAAGAACACACAAGCACAATCAAGAAACAAACAAAACTCTTTGAAGAGGCAAGTTCCCACAGCTGCTTCGCTAGCAACTACAACTCTTTTTAAGAAGAAAGTTTATAACAACAATCACTTTCAAAACTTCTGTAGTAATTTAAGCAAAATTAACAACAATCACTTTCAAAACTTCTGTAGTCATTCATGCAAAGATAACAACAATCACTTTCAAAACTTCTGTAGTCATTCAAGCAAAGATAATAACAATCACTTTCAAAACTTCTGTAGTCATTCAAGCAAAGATAACAACAATCACTTTCAAAACTTCTGTAGTCATTCAAGCAAAGATAACAACAATCACTTTCAAAACTTCTGTAGTCATTCAAGCAAAGATAATAACAATCACTTTCAAAACTTCTGTAGTCATTCAAGCAAAGATAACAACAATCACTTTCAAAACTTCTGTAGTCATTCAAGCAAAGATAACAACAATCACTTTCAAAACTTCTGTAGTCATTCAAGCAAAGATAACAACAATCACTTTCAAAACTTCTGTAGTCATTCAAGCAAAAGATAACAACAATCACTTTCAAAACTTCTGTAGTCATTCAAGCAAAGATAACAACAATCATTTTCAAAACTTCTGTAGTCATTCAAGCAAAGATAACAACAATCACTTTCAAAACTTCTGTAGTCATTCAAGAAAAGATAACAACAATCACTTTCAAAACTTCTGTAGTCATTCAAGAAAAGATAACAACAATCACTTTCAAAACTTCTGTAGTCATTCAAGAAAAGATAACAACAATCACTTTCAAAACTTCTGTAGTCATTCAAGCAAAGATAACAACAATCACTTTCAAAACTTCTGTAGTCATTCAAGCAAAGATAACAACAATCACTTTCAAAACTTCTGTAGTCATTCAAGAAAAGATAACAACAATCACTTTCAAAACTTCTGTAGTCATTCTAGAAAAGATTTTCACTCAGTGTCAGAAGCTGGCAAATCAAACTGTTGACCAAGACCTTACAGCATTTCCTCAGAGTGTTTTCTTGACACAGGATATGTCAAACCAGTGTGTCAAACGTGGCTAGGATCAATGTGATCTCTTTTACAATGGAGCCTACTGAAAAGCTTGGCAAAGCAGCAAATTGGAAGAGCATCCTGAGACTGCTATCATCAACATCAACTATCATCAACTATTATCATTAACAGGTGAAAAGACAAAAATAATTTGCTAACAAATCTAATAATTTAAAAAAATAATTAATTTCAAAATAAATTTTCCAGAACAAAAAAAAAAAAAAAAATTAAATACGGACTGGCATTAAAACAGATGAAAACTATACCAACAATAAAATACAAACAATCACTCATTGACATTACACACTTTCTTGTACCTGCTCATTCCTGTAGTAATACAAGCAATTATCCTGCCGCAGCACAAGGTACCTCCTTTTCCACATTTTGAAAGTGTTGTTTCCCAGTTTGAACATGTGCCCAGACATGACTGCTGCTTGTAGGTCTCTCACAGGTTGAAAATCACTGCTAGCCACGCCCAGTTTGACACTTCCCTTCACTAGACATTACCAGAAACAAATATCATTATATTTCTTTGAACCCATTCAGCATACAAGCATGGCAACTGAGTACGTGTATGTGTAAAGTGCTTTAGACAGCTAAGATGTCTAATGAAAATGTTCGCTGAAAGCTGATAAGAAAGAGGAGCTGAATAAAGAGCAATCACACATTCACTGACTATGTGAAAAAAATGGGGAGAAGAATTTTTTTTAAAAACAGTAGGAAAAAAATATAACAGTAGGAAAAAAAAAAACAAAGAGGAAGAGAGTTTACTTACAGAAAGAGAGTTTACTTACAGGACGAGAGTTTACTTACAGGAAGTTTACTTACAGAAAGAGAGTTTACTTACAGGAAGAGAGTTTACTTATAGGAAGAGAGTTTACTTACAGGAAGAGTTTACTTACAGGAAGGGAGTTTACTTACAGGAAGGGAGTTTACTTACAGGAAGAGTTTACTTACAGAAAGAGTTTGCTTACAGAAAGAGAGTTTACTTACAGGAAGAGAGTTTACTTACAGGAAGAGAGTTTACTTACAGGAAGAGTTTACTTACAGGAAGAGAGTTTACTTACAGGAAGAGAGTTTACTTGCAGAAAGAGTTTACTTACAGGAAAAGAGTTTACTTACAGCTGTGTATGAGCTTGACAATATCTGCATGGTCAGTATTAAGGACGTTCTGGTCATTCACAGAGACAAGGATCTGACCCTCTGTGATGCCTGCTTTCTCTGCTGCACTGCCTGGTCACAAAGCAAGCCATAACAAAAGTTAAGACATACAAAACAAGAATTTTGGTTGCTGAAAAGTACACATTTACGCAATACATTAATATAAAATTATACATTTATGCATTACATTAATACAAAACTATCTCGTAACACTCAGATACTGGCATCACACACACACACACAAAAGCTCAAATACTTTAAAGTCTGTCATCCCAAGCAACTCTGCTAGATTTCCAGACAAATGTCTTGTCATTTTTGGAGCTCACCTGCAGAGTCCTGAAGGAGTTAATACAAAAATGGGCATGGTACGTTAACAGCACAAGTATATCAAATTCTTGCACCTGCTACAAAACTGTCTTCTGAGATGAAAACAGTCACCACCATTATTATCTCCTTCAGAAGGGTGAAAAATCTCTTCCATCTGGAAGTCTGTGACCTATGTTTGTGTCAGGGTTGGCAGGCAAGCCATAACTAACCATCTCTCTGCTGATACCCCCAGCAACAGGCCTAGCCTGGATAATGGGACCAGGGATCACCACAGTCCACCTGGTAGTGGAGTCTGATAAAGAAGTACTGCACACCCCCTTGCTTTTTAGCTCCTCTTAGGGATTGTGAAAATAGCTACCACAACCCACTTCCCATCCAACATAAACATAGCTACCACAACCCACTTCCCATACAACAAACACAGCTACCACTACCCATTTCCTATCCAACATAAACATAGTTAGCACAACCCACTTCCCATCCAATATAAACATAGCTACCACAACCCACTTCCCATCCAACATAAACATAGCTACCACAACCCACTTCCCATCCAATATAAACATAGCTACCACAACCCACTTCCCATCCAACATGATTCTGTGTCTCAACATTTTCACCTCACCAACAACAAATAACATTAAACTCACTGCTCTAAGGAGAAAAAAAGGTCTCCTTCAGAATATAACCAAATATAAACAATATCTGTAAGCAAATGAATTAGAAAACCTTGAGCAAAACAATACATGACATAATGATAAACTGACCTATTTAAACTGAGATTTCAAGGCTTCAAAAGCCATGTTTCTTCCTATAGACTCACCTGGATCTACAGATGTGATGTAGGCTGGGTAACTATCAAGAAGATGAAGCCCCAGATCTTCACTGTCTGAGATCCTATCAACTGTCACTTGTCTGTCCTGGTCTGTATATAAATGTAATAATTATAAAACCAGATGGCAGCAATGACAATCATTCAGCACAAAGATGTGTAGATCATACAGGTGTCAAAAGAAAGGAACAGTTTTTAAAAAAATGTGTTTCAAGGTCATTGTATAGTAATTTTAAAACAGTTGGAAGCACATGCGACAATCCATGCCTACAAAAAATCAATAATCTACATCAGTGGTTTCCAAACTTTTAATATCCAAAGACCAGTTTTTAATCTATATATAAGTCATGCACCACCATCTTATATGTGATATTGCAATTCTATAAACCTTTAATTATTTTTATTCAACAAATAACATACCAGCTAAGATGTCTGAATACCAGCTACAATGTCTAAATATCAGCTAAGATGTCTGAATACCAGCTAAGATGTCTGAATACCAGCTAAGATGTTTGGATACCAGCTAAGATGTCTGAATACCAGCTAAGATGTCTGAATACCAGCTAAGATGTTTGAATACCAGCTAAGATGTCTGAATACCAGCTAAGATGTCTGAATAAAAGATATACCAAATGTCCTTAAAATATCTTTTTTTTTATCAACTCAGATTTAATCCTTGATAAAAGAAAATGATATTTATGAGAATACCCTGCTTTTCAGCTGTGCATATAGTGCCCTGGTATGCTTGTTCTTACAATAAAGACATTTTTTTTTAGAGGTAGTTCTCCTAAACATGTCAGTCATTTATTTTTGTACATGGGCTGATCTGTGGAAGCCTAACTTAAGAGCACAATCTTCATCCTGCAAATCTGGCTCACTATCTCTGCCTGTAGGCAGCAGAAACACTGAAATTTGCTGCCTCTCATAGTTCCTCTTTATATATGCTGTATTCAAAACTTCTGTAGTCATTCATGAAAAAATAACAATCACTTACAGTGATTTCATATATATATATATATATATATATATATATATATATATATATATATATGAAATAGAAAAACTGCTACACCAGCATGTCTCATTACCCTTACTTTTATCATATAAGGCAAGCAACAACACATAAAGCACATTCACAAATGTGCAAATCAGATCTGTCAAAATTAATTAAGGTACGACACTGACACTAAATGGCACTGACTATGGCTGCCTCAGATGAGACTAAGGACAAAGGAGTAAAACATGGACAGAAATCAGTATGGAGGGGTTCTAAAACAGTGGATAGTGGTGGTGGTAGGGTGGGGGGTGGGTTCTTATTGCCTTCTGGCTTCTCAGCTCTATCCATTATTTGTGTACTATTCAAAATGAATCAAGAAGGAATCAGCGTAACATGATTAAGGCTCTTAATCCACAACACCTGCCCAAACAAAACCAAAAAAAAAAAAAAAAGACATCCACTTATTTAATAATACTGCTAAAGATATTCCAAAGTTTTAAGTTATAACAAAAGAAGTTTGCCATCCATTCTTTCTCCTCATACACATGTGACCTACATAGGAATAATTAGCGTATAAGTAGTGAATAATTATAATTAGTATTATTACACGAAGCCACTGCAATAAAGCTGTGATACCAAAATGTATAAACTAGGAAAAAAGTAGGAACAGCTTTGTGTGCTCATTAAGTAATAAAGCTATTCTTACTTTTTTTCCCTAGATTATACATTTTTGGTGACCTACCATAGATCCTGGCAGAAAGCCTGTGGTACTCTTGCTGGCTATCTGCTCTCTGTATCAAACATTTGCGACGTGACATGTACTGGTGCTTAAACCCCTGCTGTGAAGGTACTGTGGGCTTGGACATCAAACTAGCTACAGCTTGAGAGGGTGGGTCACTGAAAACTTCGTCTGATGCTGAGAGGAGGAGTACAAGTGATTACTTACATAAACCAGTAAATGCGAGCCCTAAGTGACTTTTAACGGCATGGGAAGGATATAAGATATAAGATAAGAAATGCAACATTGGAGCAAACTGCATGAATAAATGCAAACTTTGTTGTACAAATCTCCTTTGACAACTGTCATGGTGAAAATGAAGAGAACAAAGCAGATGTCATATTATCTCTGTGAAACTGCGAACTCCAGTTCTAGGCAGTGATGCTACTACATGAAAACTGACCAAGTCTCATAGTGGATGGGGAGACAGGAATTTTCTAACTTCTTGGAGCACACTTTAGAAATAGGCAGTTTGCCAATTTCCACAAAAAAAGGTAATCTTGTCATGCCTTAGGGGCACACAGGGATATGGTGTTAGTGCCCATACTTTCCCAGACCTGTCAGCACACTAGAGGGTGATGTGGTCAGTATCACGCCTGGCCGCCTTTTCTTCCCCAACTCCAGGAGAAGTTGGGTGCCCTTATCTACAGCTGGATGTCTGGGATGCCTCCAGCCGGATTCAAACCCCCGACCTTCACCATGAGAGACCAGTGTACTAACCACTTCGCCACTCAGACGCCCACTAACCAGGGAATAAATCAACACCTGTCCTGTTGGCCAATGTTGTTACATCATAACAAAACCTGCTACCTAAACCACTGTGTGGTGATGTGAATCAGCCCTGGTCAATGTGCTGTATGTTTACTGGCACTGACTGATCAATGTGCTGTATGTTTACTTATACTGACTGATCAATGTGCTGTATGTTTACTTATACTGACTGATCAATGTGCTGTATGTTTACTGGCACTGACTGATCAATGTGCTGTATGTTTACTTATACTGACTGATCAATGTGCTGTATGTTTACTGGCACTGACTGATCAATGTGCTGTATGTTTACTTATACTGACTGATCAATGTGCTGTATGTTTACTTATACTGACTGATCAATGTGCTGTATGTTTACTGGCACTGACTGGTCAATGTGCTGTATGTTTACTTATACTGACTGATCAATGTGCTGTATGTTTACTTATACTGACTGATCAATGTGCTGTATGTTTACTGGCACTGACTGGTCAATGTGCTGTATGTTTACTTATACTGACTGATCAATGTGCTGTATGTTTACTTATACTGACTGATCAATGTGCTGTATGTTTACTTATACTGACTGATCAATGTGCTGTATGTTTACTGGCACTGACTGATCAATGTGCTGTATGTTTACTTATACTGACTGATCAATGTGCTGTATGTTTACTTATACTGACTGATCAATGTGCTGTATGTTTACTGGCACTGACTGGTCAATGTGCTGTATGTTTACTTATACTGACTGATCAATGTGCTGTATGTTTACTGGCACTGACTGATCAATGTGCTGTATGTTTACTTATACTGACTGGTCAATGTGCTGTATGTTTACTGGCACTGACTGGTCAATGTGCTGTATGTTTACTTATACTGACTGATCAATGTGCTGTATGTTTACTTATACTGACTGATCAATGTGCTGTATGTTTACTTATACTGACTGATCAATGTGCTGTATGTTTACTTATACTGACTGATCAATGTGCTGTATGTTTACTTATACTGACTGATCAATGTGCTGTATGTTTACTTATACTGACTGATCAATGTGCTGTATGTTTACTTATACTGACTGATCAATGTGCTGTATGTTTACTTATACTGACTGATCAATGTGCTGTATGTTTACTTATACTGACTGATCAATGTGCTGTATGTTTACTTATACTGACTGATCAATGTGCTGTATGTTTACTGACAATGGCTGGTCAATGTGCTGTATGTTTACTTATACAGAGTGATCAATGTATTGTATGTTTACTGGCAGTGATAGTCATTTAAATTTCTGACAGTCCCAGTTCTTGAAATCAGTGGCTGAATATATGATCAGAAATGGGGACAACTGAGACATTTAAGCAACAATCTGAACATACAAGGAATATACAACTCTGCAGTTCACAAAGTAAACGTCATTTTCACTTGTACACTATCAGTCATGTGTAAAGTATAAACCAGCACATGGTTGCCTTGCAGACACTCTATACCTTCTGAAGCTGTATACTCAGTATAAGTGTCTGGCACATATTTTTACAGCTATGCTGACTGAAACATGCTGAAGTTCACTGACAAGTTTGATATAAATGAAAAGACCATCAGTGACGCACAATTACTGACAAAACATTCTGTATTATATGAATCATAATATGTCACCAGCATCATCGAACTCTCACCTGTTGAATTCAACGGAACTTCCATATCTGTACCATCATCATAACTGCCCCGACTGCTGGTTGCTGACTTCAGTGATTGCATAGAAGATGGTCCCATCAGTTTCATTTCATCCTTCTCATCTACCCGCACCCAGTTTGAGTAGCGAAAACTTTCTGCATAAATACCTGCAATATTAAAAGATTCTTCACAACTTATGATGCACTGGATTTTCTGAATGTTTTGTGAGTGGCACTGAAAATGTTCATTAAAAAAAAAAATCTATAAATGTTCTTACAGTACAATAAAACATTCAACAGTAATTGTTATTATCTTCAATCTTCATTGCATCATCTTTCTCTCTCTCTCTCTCTCTTCTCTCTCTGGTCCATCCAGTCAAGTGTTGGTCATCACAGACTTCCACAACCATCTATCCTCTTGTTATCGTCCATACTTCCCATCCATATAATAACAATTCAATGTAACACTAAATAACTCTCTTTCTGGTGTTCATCGACGGAGCTTTATTGTACAGCACGTTTTTCATTTTCATAAATGCTGACTTGGCCTGGGCTATTCTGCTCCTTATTTCAGTTTCGTATCTTCCGTCTTGTGTTATTATTGTTTCTAAATACTTGAATTTGTCCACTTGCTTTAATTATGTGCCTTTTACTATGATGCTACATGGTATCATGGGGTCACATAAGTCAAGAACAACAGCTTACCTGATTATTATTAGTGCTTCTCTCTACCTGTTATCTTGCATTTCCTGCATTCTAGGCTTCTGATTAAAAGTTCATCTCTGTAAGATTTTAGGTCCCCTTTCATCTGTCATTCATTCTCAAAATATAACTTTAAAAATATTTGTATGATACAGCAATATTGATGGGTTTTTTAAAAACTATAAACAGAAATACTAAATATATTTCATATACAAATAACAGGTGTGAAGATACACACAGTGCAGCAGTCACCAACCCTTATCTGATCATTTGCTTCTGGGCCAGCAAACCATAGCTGACTTACACCCTGGTCAGTTCTCCACTGCTTCTCTCCAACAACAGGCTCAGTCTAGCTAAAGGAATGGGGATAAGTTTCCATGGTCACAGAGTATGATAAAGATGCAATGCATCTTTTCTTGATTTCTAACTTCAATCTGAGCCTAAAAAAAATATCTGCCATAATGCACTCTCCATTCAGCACTATGTGCATCAGCTAAAATGAATATCCTCTCTCAGTTCCAAGGAGATTTTAAAAAGTGGAAAAAAAAGAACAAGATCCACAAACAGCAATAGTAATGTACATTTTTAATCCATAATTTGTCTTGTCTTGTCTTGTGTTATCTCCCTGTAACTGCGAGCTGTGTTCTTTGCAGCTGATGCTGTAGAGGTGTTGAGGTACAGCATCATAACAGCGTGGGAGCGGGTTATGGCAGCTACTTTTTCAGTCCCAGAGTTGTTAAAAAGCAGGGGATGTGCAATGCTTATTTAGCAGACTCCACAAACACAGGGGCTATGGTGATCCCTGCCCCATTAGCCAGGCTATGCCCATTACTGGGAATGCCAACAGAGAGGTGGGAAAGGATCTTGGTCAGCTATGATTCGCAAACCCTGACGCAAGCTCATCAGCTACAGGTCGCTGACTGCCTAATCAGACAGCGTCTTCACCCCTTTTAATCCATAAATAATGAATATTAATAACGTTTTATGCTATGAAATAAGAGAGATAACGCAAGCTTACCAATATCCTCATCTGATGAGTCGTCGCTGGTATTTTCTGCCAATGAGCTCTTCTGTGACTTTGTTCTTTTCACAACATTGACAGAACTGACATCAATAACTGGGAATGCACTGTTGGAATTGTCTGTAAGTAATGACACAGAATCTTCAGATGACCGATCTCTTTTCCAATCTGTTCTACTGTTGGTGACACGTGTCATTTGACCATTGTATATATCCTTGTCTGGTTCACTGCTTCCAACATCTTGATTATTTTGGTCAACGCAATAGTTCTGCTTGCTAACAACATCTTTGCTTTTGTCACCAACAGAATTATTATCAATCCCATGAACTCTGTCATTCATGTTCACATCACTTATGTCTCGAAACAGGTGATGATTATCACATCTGGGTACTTTGTCATCAACATTGTTGCTGCAGTGATTACCTGCACAATCACTGGGATGCTGTTTTTGATCTCCATTATTTAACTTTCCTTCACCAGAAGATTCCTCATCATTCTTTGGTTCTGCTTGTGGAGGCGATAAAGCTCTGCCATGTGATAAGGTATTTAAGACATGATCCTTACACTTCTTGATCTGTTCCAACTCATCATCAGATACAACCACACTTTTCATGCCTCTCTGCAAATCTTTATGGTTGTCTACAGTGCTGTGAGAGACTTTCACAGTGTTACAACCATCACTGCCAGAACACGGCTGCTTTTTCTGAATGTTAATTACGGTGATATTTTTCTCTGACATTATGTGAAATTTTTAAATATCATCACCAGCATTAATGCTATGAGACTTGCCATCTGAACCACATGAAGAATTCATCATATGGAATCACATAAACCAATCTTTGACACAGATGGAGCTTTGGCATTTCCTACTCCTATAGACTGCCCTGTACACTGACATTTCTTTATGTGGTTACATGTACATGGTTGTAATTGTTGCACTTATTACTTGCAATTATGTAATTTTCCACCACTTTCACAAAATAATCCTTTCTATCCACATTTATGTTTTAAATAGTAGAACTGGCACACTTGGCACCTGAAAGTTGATGAGAAATTTCTCCTTCTTGTACATGCTGATAAAGTTTTCATTGCTTGCTACACATCAGACTGAAACAAATACAAAAAAGACAAAATGTAAAATCATAATTAAATGTACTGACAATAAATCAATATTTTTCTATCAGACTGGTAGCTAAAAAAAATCTCATTATAATGGATTTTATGGGAATTGTCAAACTTGTCCATTATATCCAGATTAAAATATATATATACATCAATCTTCTGAAACTGCACTGTTTTTTTTAAAAACCTCACTGACTTTCACCAAAAGTGTTAAAAGAAGCACAGAGGCATATGAAACAGCAGAATCTACGAGTTTTCATCAACACTTGGTTTCATCTGATCTATAACACAGTTTTCTGACAAAGAGGAAACATAAAATTCTTTTAACTTAGTTTTTTTTTTTTCAGCTGAGATTAAAAAACACAAGAGCTTTTATGCAGCAAAAACAATACACAGCCTCACTAAGCAAGTAATGACAATCTTGTGACCTCTGGCAAGTACAGCTAAACTTGCACTAAAGAGAGTACTGGATATCATTAGACAAGTTGGATAAGTGAATGGTCAGCAGCAAACAGAAGTAACCTCTAATAATGGGTATTAAGTTCTAATCATGCAGCCAGAAGAGTCTACCAATATGTAATCCATTAGAGGATGTTCCTGTACTTTGTGTCTGTCTGTGCGTATGATCATTGGTATATGTGTTCAATTTTTGTTCCTCTTTATCTTCATCTGGGCTCTAGAGTCTATACACCTTACCTTCAACTCCAGCATCAACTTTTTTATTTTATTTTTCTACTGCCAATTTCAGCTATTTTATTTTTTATCCATCCAATCTGCTCTTCTATTTTTTATCTGTTAACAAGCTCTTCTATTTTTTATCCATCTAACCTGCTCTGTTTCTATTTTTCATCTGTCTAGCAAGTTCTTCTATTTTTTATCCATTTAACTTGCTCTTCTATTTTTCATATGTCTAACAAGCTCTTTTATTTTTTATCCATTTAACTTGCTCTTCTATTTTTCATATGTCTAACAAGCTCTTTTATTTTTTATCCATTTAACCTGCTCTTCTATTTTTCACGTCTAACAAGCTCTTTTATTTTTTATCCATTTAACCTGCTCTTCTAGTTTTCATATGTCTAACAAGCTCTTCTATTTTTCAACTGTGTAACCAGCTCTTCTATTTTTCATCTGTGTAACCAGTTCTTTTATTTTTTAACTGTGTAACCAGATCTTCTATTTTTCATATGTCTAACCACTTCCAGTTCCTTTATTTTTCAAATGTCATCTTCTTCTTCTTCTGCGTTCAAGGTTGTTGGTCACATCAGATCCTGATCCCTGTCGACATGGCAAGCCCACAGTATTCTCCTGACCCTGATAGGAGCCCCCCAAAGCTTTTGCCCCAAGCTTGTGTCCTCTGGCCATGTCTCACACCTCAGGTCTGCATGGTTTGGGCACTCTTGAAGGATATGTTCAAATGTCAATTTCAACACTCCTTGGTGGTCTGGTTAGCTGAATGGTTAGGTGTCCAGCTTACTAATCCCATGGTACTGGGTTCAGTCCCAGCAGCTGGATTTTTTTCTGGTACATACCAAAAATGGGTACCATGAAATCTGCAAAGGTAAATCTGGGAAGGTAAATGCGCTCAGGCATGATACTGACCACATACACATTCATGTGCTGAAGGTCATGAAAAATATGGGCCTAACCTGTATGCCCAATATGCCTTAGTGGCATGGAAATGGGAATTTTACCTTATCTTATTTTTGTACTGCCCATTTCTGCTCTTCTATTTTTCTACAGTCTACTTTTGCTCTTCTATTTTTCTACTGTCTACTTTTGCTTTTCTATTTTTCTACTATCTACTTCTGTTCATATTTTTATGTCGACCACTCCAGGTCCAGTTCTTTCTATTCCAATTCTTCTGTTTTATATTTGCTGATCCCAACTCCTGTAATACATTTCTGCTGACTCCCTCATCACCAAAACTCCTTATAACTCCCCAACTCCAAGACTGCTAACACTCAAAGGTATAGTGTCACGTGTGTGTGAAATGTTTACATAAAAATAATTTCACTTCTGCAATGTGTACAGCATATTCTGGTCATCTTGCCCTGCAGACATTCTGTAAAATCTGAAGCTGTTTCTTCCATATATATGTCTGACAGAAACACACTGAAAACCAGCCTACAGTCTACCCCCTTAGCATTCTCCTCCTCATGTATGTTTGTGCCTTATTTACAGATGTATAAACAATCTTTGTGTAACTCACTTATAAACAAAACAGGCAACAACAACTATCAATTACAACCATGAAAATAAGTTGCAGGTGAGAAATTAACCAACAACTGTCAATTCAAACTAAAGAAAGCTAAATAAAACAACAATAATAATAATAATACAAATAAAAGATGTAAGATTAAATCAAAGATTCAGTTAAGAACACTCATAATGTTTTTATTGCATCTGCTAGAAGGTGTGTCTGTTTATGCTTGATAAAACAAAAGAAACATATCAAGAATACTTGGCTTACAACCTTCAAATGTCTTATCAATTACAATTATAATCTTATCGCTGATCTCATCACAGACATGATCTATGGCGACATACCACAGCACTTGTGTTTACGAGCCCGCACTGATAAGCAACAGCAATCTGTAAATTGGATGAACAATCTCATTTATCTATGATTTACACACACACAATAATACTAGAAACTTAACCTGCTTTTTACTATAATCCTACGTGACAAATACCAACAGTTGTCTCGTCGACGTTTTTTCGTCTGCTCCAACAGGAACTGTCCCCACAAGAGCTGGGTCGAAACCGAATTAGGAACCGGTTCTTTCGGTTCGTGCGGTAAAAGTGGGTACCCGGTTTCTATAAACCTATTCCTGATACCGTGTAGTACCACATTGGCAAAATAAGAGAACAGAGTTTTGTAGGATTAGACATTGAAAAAATCGTAGACAAAGCACTTTGGTGAGACATGAGAGAAAGAAAAATTACAAGAGAATTACCTGGGATTCGAACCACGGACTCTGGTAACACGAGCAGTCGTCTAGCCAGGAGAGAACAGCGTACTAATGAACTGCGCTATCTCGCACATCTAAAAAAAAAAAAAGTGTTTGAAAGTGAAATCTAACTGTTCAGTTGACACGTCTCATTACAGTGCTTTGTCCACGATTTTTTCGAGGTCTAATCCTACAAAAATGTGTCTCTTACATTACCATACGAAAGCCTCATTGTTTCCTATTTATAAAAAAATAGTGCCACATTGGAACCGCTTACAAAACAGAAACCAAACCAGCGAGTAGAACCGTTTGTTAACGTGCAAGAGTGTAAAAGTATCTTAACTGTTAAAAAAAAGGGGGGGGGGCCTAACTCCTCTGCTTCCTGGGTACCACAGACTTACTAGAGCAAGCAAGGCTTTTGCAGTGCTGCAGACTATATGGAAATCTAAAAATCTAAGCATAAATACGAAAATCAGGATATTTAAGAGTAATGTTCTAAATGTACTACTCTATGGAAGTGACTGCTGGAAAAGTGCCAAAAACGTAGAAAACAAGCTGAATTATTTCCAGACTAAATGTTTACGAAGAATTAGATGAATATTTTGGCCAAACACCATAAGAAATATCATATTGTTGGCAGAAATGCAGAAGAAATCACTGACAGCAGTTACTGAGGAAAGACGCTGGCGGTGGTTGGGACATGTGCTCCGAACGACTGACAACTCACTATCAAAAATAGCACTAAGATAGACACCACCGAGGGACGGAAGTACGGGTAAGCCAAAAGAGACATGGAGAAGAGCAACGGAGAGGATGTTGAGTAAAGAGAGCTCATCTGGGCAAGAGCATAAAAAAGGCAAAAGACATGCGTTTACAGAAAACCTTTGTGGAAATCCCATGTGCCTTGGGCACTTAAGGTTGAAAGGAGAGAGAGAGAGAGAGAGAGAGAGAGAGAGAGAGTGTGTGTGTGTGTGTTGTGATGATTGTGTGTTGTTCGTGATTTAGCATTTAATTGGGATTTGCAACCACTTCCCTTAGCTACTCGTAATGCATTGAGTGATATGTGATAGGTACTTTGAAGGAAGTTTCTTTGATTTTGTTCATCGAGATGCTGCTTGATGGATTTATACAAGTCCGATTTGTCCGTCTTGATAAGGCCCTCTGGTTTGGCCCTCGCTACTAGCTGTAAAAGTGTAAAAGGAATGGTCCTCTGATTAGGGGAAATTTAGTTTTGAAAGTCGCGAAATCAAAATAATACCATAACTGCATCATATCTCTCAACAGCTGCCTCTTACAGTAAACATTAGACTTTTTTTCTTTTAATCCAGTATTAAGTACTGAATCATTTAAATCAATTATATATTTCTTTTTTTTTAAACGACGAAAACAGGCCGTGACCCGGTGGTACTGCAAACCGGGTCCACCCCTAACGAGATGTGAACCATGCCCCCCCCCCCCCCCCCATTCAATGTGCAGGGCAGGCCTCGGGCATTTCGTTTAGTTTTAAAAAAAAATAACGACGCTTTTGTTTTAACCAAAGGGCATATTGATCCAGGGTACTTGCCAAGAGGACACTTTGACCTCAGCCACTTTGATCTTAGCCAAAAGGCAGAGACATAGTTATATATTTATGTGCAGTCATTAAATGTGCTAATCTTATTTGCTAACGTTGATGAAAATATTAGTGTCCTCTCATAACGTTGTCGTTGTTATAAGCCTGTAATTTTTGTTTCTTGAATTACTGTTTCCTGATGTATTTCATTCACTGTTAGGTGTGTTTTATTATGAATTTTATATGTAAGAAATGGCTCAAAGATCTAACAGCAGGTCTACGCGGATACATAAGGAAAAGCATGAGGAAATTGTCATTTGTTTTACAGCAAGTCATCATTCACATTTACCAAGGGCAATAATTCAAGGTATCGGTTATCTGAGTACGTACTTACTAAAACGGTACCCGAAAGATTCGGTTCCTTAAGGACCGAGTAGAGCCCAGCACTAGTCCCCACGTCTTCTAGAGGGTCACTGAAGAACTCTGCCAATACTCAAAAAGGACGATAACCCATGTTGGTCGTTATATTTCTTAAGTGTCTCATTAGAGGCACTGCACAGTTAGCAAGCCTTTTATAGCAAGTCTCAAATCAGTGTCGAGTCCGATATCGGTTAGTCAGTCATTTGCATGTCCCTTGCGGAACTTTGCCTCCCTAACAGCTCTCCGGTAGACCTCTCCGTTGTAAGCAAGATGCCCTGCTGCTGATGCATCCATTTGCAGATTATCAACGATGTTTTGCAGCCATCTTCGCCTTGGTCGTCCTCTCTTTCTTTTTCCCATTATGTACCCTTCCAAGACTGTCTTCTCTAAATTATCATGACGTTTAATGGAGACACATTAAGATTTTCCGTGATGTCCTAAGTCCACCTACTCTTCTATAGACGCTACATAGACGATGGCATTGGGATCACATCAATGCCAGAGGAAGACCTTGACAACTTTATCAGTTTTGTTAAAGAATACAATCCTGTCATTTCTTTCACCTCCCATATCTCTGCTACTTCCGCTAACTTTCTTGACATTGCCGTCACTATCGGCCCCTCCGGGCTTACTACTTCTATCTACTATAAACCTACAGACTCTCACAGCTACCTCCTGTACTCTTCCTCCCATCCCAGATCGTGTAAGGACTCTATTCCTTTTTCCCAGCTTCTTAGGTTGCGACGTTTGTGTAAGGAGGATTTGGATTTCCAGGATCAAGGCCACAAATTACTAGATTTCTTCCGTCAACGCGGCTATCCAGACCACGTTCTCTCGTCGTCTTGGATCCGCATTAGCCATATATCGCGGCAACAAGCCCTCACCCCTAAACCGCACTGTTGCTCGGACAGGGTGAAACTAGTACTCACGTACCACCCCCATAGTTTGGCAGTTAAAAACATACTGTTTCACCATCTCCACCTCCTCCAGACCGAGCCTGAGACACGTGAACTTTTTGGGGAACCCCCATTGGTGGCTTACAGACGTGACAAAAACCTCAGGGACCTTTTAATTCGTAGTCATCTTAAGACAGATGACACTTTTTATGGTACCAGACGTTGTGGACGCCGTAGATGCAACACTTGTCCGTTTGTTGTCGAGGCCAGCCAGATCTCTTTCCCTAAATCCACGTTGTCGGTACAGGAGGGCTTCACCTGCACTTCACGAAATGTCATTTATGTTATCATGTGCAAACGTTGCGGTTTGAAGTACATAGGGGAAACTGGCTTACGGTTAGGAGATCGATTTCGCCAGCATCTCAATGATATTTCTAAGAGGGCCTGGACTAGAACAGCGCCTTATTTTCCAGACTGGCTGTCTCCACCCAGCTGGAATTAACAATGTCTTCAGCTTTCTGTAACTTCTTTCTTTTTCCACTGGCCTTTTTTATACTCTAATTTCTTTCTCTATGCTACCCCTCCCTACCACCATCCTATTTCCTTCTCTGCCAACATATTGGTCTTGTCCCATTCACCAGTTTTACATTTCCTCCCTGTAGGTGTTTAAGTTCTTCATTCATTATCTCTCGCGTCCTCTTTTCTCTCCCCTCCCCCCCCCCCACCCGACACCTCTAGCGGCTATCATGTTTCTATTGCCTTCCTCTCTCTCCGCTTCTTCGCTATGATTGGTTATATCGGGAATCTTTTGTCTGTTGGCAACGTTTTTTTTTTCTTCCTCCTCCTTCTTCCACACATAATTAAGCTTTGCTGAGAGCAAGACGCTTCAGATAAGTTATATATGTTTGTATTTTGTTTTTGCATGTATCCTCGAATAAGGCTCACGCCGAAATATCGGATGTTGTATGTTTTCCATTTATACATTCTCATACTTTATATTCGTTTTTTTCTCACCTTGCTCACTTCCTCCCTCACTTTGTAAAACTGCACCATACACCTCTATCTACCTTATTTATATTAAGTCCACCTGCAATGAGATCACCCCTTTTCTCTTTTGCCAGGCACTAACCCTTCTGTTATCAACCTCTCCAAACCATTATGTCTTTTAATGTGGCCAAAGTATCACAGTTAATGTGTCCAGTTTTCTCTGTTTAATCCTCTTTACTAGCCAGCCTTTTTCAATATTAAGTTCTTGTAGTATGCATATATTTGTTATGTGTCCATGATATTTGAAGAACTCTTCTGTAGCATTTACATTCAAAGGCATTTATGTGTTTCTCAGCTGATTTGTTAAGTGTCCAGGTCTCACAGGTTTATGTTGCGATGGGAAAGATGCATGCCTTTAAACATCTTTTTTTTTAGTTCTGTCTGTTCCTCTCCGCAGATTCTTTAGTTGATTTACTTTCTGAAGAGCGATATATGTCCTCCTTTTAATTTCCCTCATTGTATCTCCATTCTTAGTTAGTAATGATCCCAGATATTCAAAACCCTCCACCTCTTCCAATTTTTCCTTACTAATACATATATCAGCTGCCTTATCTGTTTTGCCATTTGTCATCAGTTTAGTTTTCTTCGAGTCCGACATATGCATCTAATATACATCTAACACTGTAAGCAATTAATCTGCCCAAAGAAAATTTATTGACGTCTGAGTATGAAGTAATAAACATGGAAACAGCGACAATAAAATGAATTTAAATAAGGCTAAATGCATGACTTAAAATCTTTGATTTAATAATAATAATAATAATAATAATAATGTTTAGTTAAAAAACACATTGCAGATAATAAAAATTAAAGATTTAAACATCTCTCCTTTCCTTCCTTCCATGTCTTCGTTGCCTATATCAGAAAAGACTCTCCATTTATTTCTGTCTTGGGCTGTTTCTTCTATCCATCTCCAGGTGTAGTCCATCGTTTTTATCTCTGCTTCAAAACTCCTTCGCCGGGTGTGTCTAGATCTTCCTTGCTTCATAGGGATTCCAGGTGATAGTTTGTCTTGCTATGTTTGTCATAGGTTTTTGACGTGTGTGTGTGTGTGTGTGTGCGTGCTATCCATCTCCAGCATCTTTTCTTTATCATTCACTGTGAGTTGGTTCGTTTTTGTTGTTGTTGTGTGTGTGTGTGTTTGCTGTAGCTATTCACTGCTGATGGTATCTGGTCATCTAATCTGAAGGATCTTCTTTCGGCAGGTGTTAGCAAAGGTCTGCAGTCTCTTGGTGCTTTTGGCTGACGCTGTCCATGTTTACAGCTCTCCCATATATAGTAAGTTATTTCTAGAATGGAAAAAAAAGGATCTGTTACTGGCAATTTTTAAACAGTAGACCTCACATCAAATTAACCGTTCAACATGGTAACACTAGGTATAAGCATGTGGGCATCCATTCTGTGTTTTGATCATTTTTGCACAGATCCGAAACTGAGTTATCTATCTTGAACCTCACATCTGTATCTCTCTAGAAGATCCGAGCATGACTGTGATATAAATCCTTTATTTTTATGATGCCCTCTTCATATTACCTGCTTTTCACGCTAGCCGCCATTACTCTGTCTAGAGCAATCGAATTATTGCATAATGCGTAGTCATGCACTGGGAAAAACTAAATAGACTGTAGATTCAAATTAGATATGTCCAACAGTACGCGGGACAACGACGTTACTGAAGCATGCGTTGCTTCACTACTAAAGAGCTGTAGTAAAAAACATCGAGTCGACTGACTGAACATGCCAAGTCGCAAGTCGAGTCCAAGTAGCAAACATCTTCAAGTTAAGTCGAGTCTTTAAAGCGACTCGAGTCGCGCTCTAGTCCGAGCTGATCGACATCTCTGACAGTTAGTGTGCAGTTCTGCATCCGAGTCCTTTGACTCTGCCTGAGAGAAGAATCTGTACATTGTGGAATATCTCAAATAAAATCAATGGGCATCACGAATACAGCAGGTTCCCTCCAAGTTACAAAAGAACGCGCTGCTTAATTGCTGTAACTGTTTTAAAAAAAAGGGAGGGGGGTCAGGGGGTCAAATTTTATTGCTGGTCCTGGGGGGGGGGGGGGCGGCTTCATTACCCTCGGGATATGCTTATATGTGTTCAGTCTTTGACATCAATGTATCCATTTTTTTTCTTCAGAGAAATGACTTCAGTGTTGTGTTGATTGTTTATTGCACGTGATATGGCATTTAGTTGAGATTTGCAACCACTGTCCTTGGCTAAACGCAACTCTACGTGCTGTTTAACAGTTACATTTAATTAAATAAAGGAAGGATTATCCTTTCTTTTTTTCTTTTTAAAAGACTAAGCACGTTTTCAAACTTTGACTTATTCTACATAAAATATGCAATATAGAGGAGAGGAAGAGAAAAGCTAGACTACATGTCAGAGAATGACAAGATATTATAACATTTTTTTAATAAAGGAAAATGAAAAGAACTCTTTGCCGATAACGTACTGGGAGGGGGGAGAACAACTTTCATGTTCCTTACAAGTAAGTTTGAACTCTTTCGTCCAGCCTAGTGTGTGTGTGGAGGGGGGATAACTGTGATAGACTGAGAGCTTAGTATTACGATCAGCAAATCAAAGTTGTTATGAAACTCCGGTGTAGCAGCAAGGAAGAAAATTGCGCACTTCTTTGTGCTGGTTGAGTGATTTACTTACCAGAGTTTGCTTTCTGCCTGAAAACTTTTTTTCCCTCCCTTTTTGTCGTGTTGGTCCTTCCATTCTGTATAGACCTGCTCTTCACACAAGAAGACCTGCTCTTCACACAAGAGCGTATGCTGTGAATGGAAACGAAAAGCAAGCGATTGAATTTATTGACTTTCATAAAATACCCTCTTTAAAATTGTTGAATTGAAATTTTCATCAAAAGCAAATAGGCCAAATTATCTTTGAAAAACAGAAGTAATCAACAAGTCTTCGGGGAGGTGTCTCAGTACGAACCGTCGTAAACCCTTCTGAAATTTCTAGTGACCACGACTGAAAAACTTTGGGGTGCTAGATGGCTAAGTTGATTAATGTGCTGTTCTCTCGTGGCTAGACGGTAGCTCGTATTACCGGCGCCCCTGATTCAATTTCTAAGTAATTTTTCTTTCTCTCGTGTCTAGGAGTGCTTTGTTTATGATTTCAAGGTCATATAATACTGTTCTCTTTAACTTTACTGTGCAAAAGCCTTGTTGTTTCTTATTTGTGAAAATTTGTATCTGAAACACGTAAACAGCGTTCTATACTTCACGTAACATTCCATACTTTGTTATCTTTCAAGAAATGCATCACTGTCTCTTTAGAAATAGAAGTCTCGCCACATATAGAATATTTGCTTACGAACATTCAGCGACCCATAGCTGATATGCCAGCGTCAGTGAACCACAGCTGACCAAGACCCTGTCCCGCCTCTCCGTGGCTCCCCCAGTAACAGGCCTAGCCTGGCTAATGGGCAGGGATCGGCATAGTCCCCATGGTGGTGGAATCTGCTAAAGAAGCATTGCACACCTCCTACTTTTTAGCTGTACTCCGGAACGGAAAAAAGTAGCTGCCATAACCTGCTCCCATGCCGATACGATGCTGTGCCTCAACACCTCTACAGCATCGGCTGCAAAGGACAACAGTTCGCAGTTACAGGGAGCTCGTACAAATTGTAAGAAAGCAACGAGGCTGAGGAAAAATAAACAAATGTTACAATTAGCCGCACTCCTTCCCCTTAATGCGAAGCCCGAAACAAGCGCCCACTCCTGCCCTCACCTGTACGTTACGCCCCTGCACTCTGTAACAAATTCACAAATCATTAAAATTCTAACATTCCCCACCCCCACCCCCACCCCAAATAACATTTAATGAATTTATCGATTACTTGCTACACAATCGTGACCTGCTTAGATATGTTTATATTAGCAACCAATGAATTCCTTCACAATTAATGTGTGGTAGCATGACCGGGGATTTCTGTAGCGAGAGAGTGTAACAATATTTCGGTAAGTTATTATGGTTTAAATCTTCCACAAATCTAAAAATGGCTCTTTTTGTCTAAGAAGACAACCTTGAAGCAATTTACATGTATTCTACTTGGTGAAATTACCGAATATTTTGCTGAACATCTTCTGTCATAGCTCAGACTACTTTTGTTTGACTGGAGTGATCTGCTATAGTAAGAACATTTGTGTTCGTGATAAAGGTCGGGCCTCATTACGTCTGCATTTTCTGCCGTAAGATCTGCCTTCGTTACCTCCACAAATGAAACGATGCTGTCTTCATTCTGGACCATTACAGAATCCCGGCCGTATTGATTTTCTGTGTATTTATAGCCTTTCTTTCGCTTTTGCTTCACTTTTTATTCTCTGCACGTTCACGTGGTGGAGATGACCGGACGAAGTGTGGTTCACTGGCTTTTCGTTCCTATTCAGGGAGTGAAGGGTTTGGCGCTGAAGTGAGTTTTTAGGCGTGAACCTTCTCTCAGATCTCTGTTCTCTCAGAATACGTTATGTTACAGAGTTACATGTTCAATGAGTGACTGGGCCTCGTGCTTGAAAAACGCCCAGACCACCGTCTTTTCATTGCTGTAAAAGAAAAGAAAAGAAAAAGCATATCTCAGTTTAGCTTTAAACTCTCCTTTAGCAAGCGGCTGCTTTTTCAGACATTTCGTGTTCTATTTACCGAGCCGACTCCGTACATATTTCTTGAAGTGATGACTGCGGTAAAACTGTTTCTTGTACTGAAAGTACATGGCGGTGTTTGGTTTTGTTTTACAAAAAGGTAGAAAGATTGAGGAAAGTGGGCAGAAGCAAGATGAGCACGCACACGTGAAGAACATACAACAATCCAATATCTTGTATCTTGGGGGGTGGGGGGGGGGGAGACCTTTTTCAAAGATCACATACAACAACAAAGATGTTTCAGTACAACAAAAATGTTGTATTGTTTTTGTATATGATCCTTGAAAAAAGGTTTTTGCCGAAATATTGGATTGTTGTATGTTTTTTTTTTTTACAAGCGCATCTTACTTTATTGCCGTTCTTGTTTCTGTCCACTTTCCTCACTCTTTCTGTCTTTCTTTTTGTAAAACTGAACCAAACGGCTCCATCTACTTTCATATTCCTTGATTAATACCCGCATGTGGCGTACATCCTCGTTCGTCATGTGTTGATAATGCTTAAAAATATATATGTAGGCCCACCCCTACCCCCAGTCCCTCATATCACCATTACATCCGTGAACTTATCTTATATCTTATATCCTTCCCGTGCCGTTAAACGTCACATAGGGCTCGCAAAGTAGTTTGCCAATTTTTCCTGCCTTCGGCGAGTCTTTCAACCTCATCAAAGGATTTTATGCCTGTTAATTTGGCCTCTCTTAATAATGTCTTCTTCAGAGTTTCACGCGGTCTGCCTCTTTTTCTTCGGCCTGTTGTGTTCCACTTGATAGCTTGTTTTGGGATTCTCTGATCATTTCTTCTCATCAAGTGACCAACATACGTCCATCTCCTTTTTGTCTTGGAAGCTGCAAAGACTTAATTAAGGTTGTTGTTCAGTCATCTGTTTTATATCTGCATTGTTCTTGAATTCGTTCCACTTGATGCCGAGTATTTTCCTTAGGCATTTGTTTTCAAAAGAGTCTAATTTCTTTTCTGTTTCTTTAGTTGTTTTCCAGCTTTCGCATGCATAAATGAGGGTGGATATTACATTTGAATTGAATAGTCTTAACTTGGTTTTTGTGCTTATAACTTTTGAATGCCATATGTTCTCAAGATTCTTGAAGATTGATGCTGCTTTTGCAATTCTGATCCTAACTTCCTTTCTATTGTCACCATCCTGGTCTATGTAGCTGCCAAGGTATGCAAATTGATTGACTTCATCAATATCTGTCCCTTCTATGTGTATTTTTCCATTTTGATTGAGAGGAATTTTCATTATTTTTGTTTTGTCCTTGTTAATTTCAAGTCTTATTTTGCTAGCCAGTGAAGACAGGCTATCTGTTTTTTCTTGCATGGGATTCACATTATTACTGATAAGAGTTATGTCATCAGCAAAATCAAGATCTTCTAGTTGGGTCCCATGTACCCAGTCAATACCTGTGTTACCTGTGCAGCATTTTTTTTCATTATGAAATCTATTGTAATCCCAAAAAGTAAAGGAGACAGTATACATCCTTGTTTCACGCCTGTTTCAATCTGGAACCATTCACTCATCCCTTCTTCTGTCTTGACTGCACAAACATATCCATTGTAGAAGTCCTTAATGATGTTGGCAATTTTATTGATACTTTCTGTGAAATACGACTTATGTGACTTGGGTGCTGTACGAACACCAAGTTATGTACTTAGCAAACATGCGTATGTATGGTGTAGTGTACCTGTGGTGCCTAGATGGCCAAGATACTGTGCACAAACAATAATGTATTTCAGATAATGTATCAGGTAAGGTAATATAAGGTATATGAGTTAAGCAGGTTTACTATAATACTGTTTACATATTATGTACATTGTATACACACTGTAGACTCCGTCCCCTTATAAAAAAAAGAGGGTACATAGGGTAATACATAGGTTAATAAAGTATGTAACGTTTTCGGAAGAAAATTAATCAGAGAGAGAGAGAGAGAGAGAGAACTCTACCTATTATTTTCTTGTCACTTGAGAGCGTACAAAGATCCTTCATCCCCAAAGCTAGTGTATCTGAATATGATATGGGGGAAATGGGGGTGTAAATGGGTGTAATAGCGTTCATACCAAAATACTGAGGAAATATAGCTGCATTGCAAAGACTTTTTTTTTAAAATCCCCGTTTTCTTCACCCTGTAAGTCTTATACTGATCTGGTCTTGCATGCCCGCAGCCGTCTACGTTTGGCCGTCTCTTATGTTCCTTTCCTTTCTGTTTTTCGTTGTCTTTTCTGGCATATTTGTCCATTCAGGCAAAAACAGATCTCTTGCCAGGCAGCGAGGCATGAGCGAGTGCGTGTTTGTGTTTGTGTATTTGGGTGTGTGCATGTCTGCGTGTGTGTGATTGTTTTTAGCCTTGGCACCTTATGCGTGATATTTTTTTTCCTGTTGGTAAACATAGCAGCTTACGTGCCTTCATATACTTGCTGGCTTTAAGTCAATACATTGTACCCACGAGGACAAAGTTCGTTCTTGTTGAAATCACTAGGGAGATATGGGTATTATGTTTCCTTTTTCAAGTAGTGAAACTTCCGTGCTCTCAAGAAGGTAACCAGACTGTCACACTGGATTTGTTGTTTACTATAAATCTTTCATTTAGTTTTCAAATACATCACATCACTTTCGTTGCTTAGTTTTACTTTAGAAAAAAAAGCGCGGGTGGGGGGAGTACTTAGCTGTGACTTGTAAGAAGCTGCGTCCAGGAGTGTGCGTGGTCTAGTGATGTGAATGCTTAAATGAAGACCTGTGAAGTGTCATAAGTTGATAGTAAAGAGAGGATAGGGAAGGCAGATAGGAAAGAGAGGGAGAGAGAGAGGGAGAGAGAGAAAGGGAGAGAGAGAGAGGGAGAGAGAAGGAGAGAGATAGAGAGAGGGAGAGAGAGAGAGAGAGAGGGTTACAAAGGGACGCTAGAAGCAAGCGGCCACTCCTGCTTCAACTTATTCGATACGTGTGCAGGCCTGGTGAAAGAGGTGGACTGCTCTGGGACTTGGGGGTTCCCCCTCGAGGTCACGTGCTTTGTCACATGTTTAGATCAAAATACTGGTAAAACTTCTGGTGGATTTCAACTTCTTTGTGAATGAGTGAGGTTTTTTTTTTTAAAAAGAATAGAAGGAGGTGGGAAAGTATTACGGAGCCACGTAAGTCAATGGTTCCTCACCTCAGGTCCAAATTTGGAGGAGGGGGGGGGGAATGTCTGAAGTAGGGTCGCGATAAGAACTATAAAAGAAAGAAAAAAGGAAAGAAAGATTGATTGATTGATCATTATTTCAAAAGGGTTAAGAATTGGGCACGCAGGCCCGTCTGACATTCTACCCTTTATCATATATCTTTCACTCTATTCCAGACATTCTACAAATATGCTGTTCATGTAAGAAAGAAAGAAAGAAAGAATTTACAGGATTTTAAATAAAACCTACTATTGTACTTTTTTTTCCGCATCCAAAATGTTAACTTTGCTGCAGCCGCACTCGCTACTGATCATTGAAATAATTGTTGCAAAATGTTTATATTTGTACACATTCTTCTCATGTATCGCGGATCACGCACACTTGCTGGTTTATGAGCCCCGTCAAAAGATGTTTGGAAACGCTGATTTAACCATTCTCTTTACTGTGCCAAAGTAATTTAGAATGGATCCTTCACATAAACAAAATAATAATAATTATTATTATTTGCCATAAACAAGATAAACGATGCACATTTGTTATTTTTAATGAATTTTAAATTATCTGTAATCATCATCATCATCATGAGGTGCCGTGCCGACTGGCGTTGGCCATTATGCTTCTCCAGAGTACACGGATCCTTCATGCAGGCCGTTAGCTCAGTTGGTGATCTCCTCTCACACCATCCCGTTAGACTGTCCAGTATCATTTCTCTTGGTCTTCCTCTGGATCTTCTTCCTTCTATTTTTTCCTGTTGTTATAATATTTTCAATGCCCCCTCTTCTCATTGCATGTCCTATGAAAGTACACTGTCTCTCTCTTATTATTATTTTTTTGGACAAGATTTTTTTGTCTCTCCAGCTCTTCTCATACATTCTTCATTAGTTATTTTTGCTGTCCAGGGGATTAGCAACATTCTTCTAATAAACCACATTTCTGCTGCTTCCAGTGCTTTTTGTGCAGACCTGCCGATTGTCCATGATTCACTTCCATATAACAAGATAGGTTCAATATAGCATTTTAGGACTCGTTTTCTAACATTCATTGATAAGGGTGTGTTGGTTAATATGTTTCTCATTCTCTGAAATGCAGTCTTTGCTTGGCCTATTCTGTTCCTAATTTCTGTTCTGCATTTCCCATCTGAAGTTATTAGCGCTCCAAGGTATTTGAATTTCTGCACTTGCTTTAGAATAGTTCCGTTTAATTTTATACTGCATTTTGGCGGATTCTGTTTCTTAGATATAACCATAGTCTCTGTATCATTAATACGTTTAATAAAACAACCAGAATTGGCAAAGAAAGGTGCGAAATGATATTTCAACAAACTTGCCAATTGAAGTTGTTGATAAGGCGTATTCTGCAGCGAATTTTCGTTGCTTATAAAACCCGATAAGCTTTGTTTCCCAATGTACTTACACTCACTGTTTCTGTACATTTCTTTATGCAAATGATTTGACTTGGTTTCTTTCTTTTAGGTAGATTTGGAATAATGCCACTATGGAGGAATAGGGATTTTTAAAATTAGAAATACCACGGCGGTAAAACGATATTATTTACATTTTAAAAAATTACTGAATTAGTAGTGAGTTTTACGAGACACTGAGAAATAATTACTGGCCCAGTGAAACCACTAAAGAAGATAAGTTCTACGGTTCCATACATGAGTTACAAAAAACAGTGAAATTTATCCAAGAGACAGGACTGCAGATATAGACAGACAATGCGAACGAAGAAGAAGAAGAGAAGAAGTAGTGAGTTTTATATTTGTTAAAACTACAAATATTAATAGCTGATAGAATGTACAGTTTTCCGTATGAATCATTCTTCTGTGATATCTTTAGCGCCATCGTTAAATGTTTTGGGAACTGATGCATTCTGCAGCGATATCGAAGCTGACTGACATATTAGACTGCCCGAAGTAGTAGTAGTAGTAGTAGTAGTAGTAGTAGTAGTAGTAGTAGTAGTAGTAGTAGAAGAAGAAGAAGAAGAAGAAGAAGAAGTTAGTCATTCCAGATGACCTTCACCCTCTAGAAAACGGATTTTTTTTAAAATTCGTGATACAGCAGTGTTCACTAGAGATTCAATTTCAGTGGCTTTCGTCCTGCAGAACTCTTTTTTTTCCTGATACACGTGGCTTTCCGTGATAATCACATAATTGATCTGCTATCTTTTGTCTTCTTAGAGTTAGACTTTTTAAAACCTGACACGAGTAGCTCTGAATAATAATCATACAACTGTTACATTGCAGATATTTTGTCATTCTGTGAAACTGAATGCTCTTTGTAAACAGGAAATTTAAAGCATGGTAAGTCAAGCAGAAAATGCCAGAGTTTGTTACTAGCTAATTTCAATGTTGTAGACTACTTGTCTTCCTTTACTTGATTCTCTGATATATATATATATGCGTGCGTGTGTTTATGTGTAAAATGTTTGGTGCTCCTCCCTAAAGAATGTAACCAGGTGAATGGTGTGTACACATTTCTAACTGCACATAGAAACATACCATGTGATCAAAACAAGCGCTTGCATTGGGCCAACTTAGCCAGCTGTTTATGATGTATTGCGATTTTTTGGGGGAAAAAGGGGGGGGGGAAGTTTTACAGCTATTATAAGTCATTAAGTCATTTGCATTTTTATAAATAAAATTATTATTATTATTATTATTATTATTATTATTATTATTATTATTATATGGGGTTGGGGAGAGGACATGCTGTGTCAGTGGTTAACTTTGCCTAAAGTATAACATATTCTGGAATATATCCTGGATGTCGCCGCTTTGAAAGTTTGGATATGCTGCACACCTGTAGTCAGTGCTTTATTGAAAATGAGGTACAGACAAGGATACTAGCAATCCCCCATGTCTGTTACTAGCACCAACGTCTGTGACTAGCAATACCCAATGCCTGTGACTAGCAATACCACAACGTCTGTGACTAGCAATACCACAACGTCTGTGGCCTGTACAGGTAGTCCGTATTTTATAAAGCTTTTTCCCCCCCGTATCCGTGCCACGTTTGGTAAAACGAAACTAAATGTTGGTATTCGCTGAACTGATCGCACAATGAAATAAAGTACAGTAGAAAAAGCCAAAAAGATTTTTTTTTAAAATGATAATATGCGCGGTAGTTCTGGGTGCATATGAATGGAAGGAAGGGGTAATTTCTATAAGGCTCTCGGTGCATTTTTCAAAAACAAATCGCTAGAATCTGATTACTTTCCTTGCACAGCTAAAGATGATACATTTTATTTTCATACCTATTCATGACCAGATCTTTAGATCACGTGACCACCATTCAAAACGTATTTCTCAGCTTTTTTTTTTTTATCCAAAATGTTCCACAACAAAAACAGGCCATAACATGTTCGCACTTGTGTGACTGGTAAAGCACAAACTAAACCAAATAGCGTAAATTTTGTAACTACATTTGTAGATGTCTTCAACATATTAGATCTGAAACTTGCAATAGCATTAGCTAGAAGATTCCTTGCAAAGTTCGGTGTTAAAGAGTGACTGATAAAGTCTGATGATCTAACAGGAGAGCCAATGGATATTTCAAACCAGCATGTGACAAAAATGGTTTAAAAGTTTGGTTTAGAAAATAAAACAATATCATACTGTGCAAATAATGCAAATATACACTTTGGTGGAGTAACAGGGCAAGACAACATCAACAGTCATACAAAGTTACAAGATATAAGTAGAAAGCTTTTAGACACTGGATGCTGTCTTCATATCCTTCATAGTCATGTACAGAGTGGTGTTGATCACCTGCCATTTGATATAGAAACAGATGTCATCAAAATATACAGACATTTTCACACCTTTTAAAGAGTAGGTGTCAGTTAAAGTCAATAGAAGTTACCATGTAATGACTGTTTTTACATTTTTTTCATCATTACATTTATATTTTGCAACTACAATATCTGTATTTTTACATTTTTAGCACTAATCTCTCTACAGTTTTACTTTTTCTTTTTGACCATTATACCATCTAGTCTTTACTTTTTCACCACCACACCCTCAATAGTTCTACTTTTCACCATCATATTCTCTGCAGCTTTACTTCTTCACAGCTGCGTTCTCAATAGACATACTTTTTCACAGCTGCGTTCTCAATAGACATACTTTTTCACAGCTGCTTTTTCAATAGACATACTTTTTCACAGCTGCGTTCTCAATAGATATACTTTTTCACTGCTATACTCCCTATAGAGTTTTACTTTTTAAAAATGTGCTACTCTCTACAGTTTTTTTTAATTGCCACACTCTGCAGTTTTACTTTCACGCCACAGTCTTACTTTTTTTTCTATACCTCAAATATTAATTTATAAGAAAGTAATACGGAAAACTGTGATCGTGGGAAATGAATGCAATCAAAGGAAAAGAATACTGGCATTTGTAAAAATTAACCTGCAGGTTAAAAGCCACAGGATCTAGGCTTCAGAAACATTAGGGAAAATTCTACCAATATTGATGGAGTCATATTATGTCATTCAGTAATAAATTGGTTATTTTTATTTTCAGAGTAACAACAGTCACAAACTGACAAATGAAGAAAAGGAACAAGAAGAAGGTCTGACAAGTTTTCTTTCTCTATATATTCTACCCATATTTAAAGTGTACATTCTCTAATTTCAGAAGCAGTTTTCTCCTCCACAAGGAGTAGGACACCCATTTTCACAGTTTGGTCAATCACAGCACAATGGCATTGGAATGAGAACCATTTCTGTGTGTCTTGACATGCAAATTTTATGTTGATTCAGTTACTCTAACATATGTGCCTGTAGCAGTTATTTAAAGATTTATATGTGTATATGAAAGGTTTGGTCCACCCAGCCTCTAGTAATGAGTACCAGAGAAATCTGCGAAGGTACATGTGGCCAGGCATGATACATTTCATATCACACTTTCATGTGCCAGCGGTCATGGAAAAGTGGGCCTGACACCATATCCCTAATGCCTTAATGGCATAAATAAAAATGGGGATTTTACCTACAGGCTACATACCCATTTTACAAAGTGAAGGCTGCTCAAACTCAGGATATGCCAGTACAGTCTGCAGACTCCAGAAAACTTCCTGCAAACCTACACTCTCTACCAAGACTCAAGAGCCCAAACTTGGCCCCAGGAAAAGAACCAGGATGAAAAACTGTGAGGAAAAGATAACTCTTAATGACTATGAGATTCACAGAGACAACCTTTTTCTAGATGACTGAGCACATGAGGCTTAACACAGATGAAGGGGAAAAAATATTATTGTATTTTGTTGACAGAGTATATTGGCCATTTAAATTGGAATTTTTCCTGCATTTTCTCTCCTGTAATTTTAAGCATACAGCAAGAACTGGTTGTAGAAGTAAGAAGTAACAGAAGTTACAGACTCAGAAAAAGAACAGCTTGTGTCTCTTCTGATGATCAGAGTCTCCATGTCACTTTCTTGTCAGCCACACAGGAATACATATGATAATAATAAAAGAAAATGTTGTAGACGAAGTGTATCTGTGGTGGTTGAGGAAATGAAGCAGATGAAAAAAAAACTGCAAAAATAGGCACCAAGTAAAAACTCTGGCACAGAGAAGCAAAAAAGAAATAAAAATATTCAACAAAGTACAACTCCAACAAAATATGGTCATCTAAGAACATCAAAACAATAACCAAACTTAGGCTTTTCAGTACAAATATAAAGACTGTAATTTTGAATGCAGCGGTTATTTAATTATGGGATGCTGGAGCCACATGGGTTAAACTCACTGTTTAGCTACACTTAACATTCTCTTCAGTCATTATAGTACCTCTCCACTAAGCTCCACCCCTTCTTACTTTTCAAACCTCCTCACAGCATCACCTTGCAACCCCTCTTCCCTAGTCATCTATTTCAACTTCTCCTGGCTAGGTCAACATTGTATCACTCTCTCTCCCCTCCCCAGTTCCCCATCCACCACCCCCAGTTACAACCCGCCGACCACATGTCACAGGTCTCTATTTAAACAGTCTCCACGTTCTACTAAATCCATTCCTGACACACACCGCCGGACAAGCCACACCTTACAATTTACAGCTAAGTACTCTTTTTTCAATTTAAAAAAAAAAATTTTTTTAATAGTATTCATGTGAATCTATACTTTATCTTCTTTCTCTATTTCTTCGTCCTGTATGTTTTTGTATGATTAAGGCTCATGCCGAAACGTCACAACTTTGTAATCGTTAATAAAGCTGCTCCTACTTTTTCCTAGTTTATACATTCTGGTATCACAGCTTTACTGCAGTGCTTCATGTATAGTTATATACTCACACATTAATTATTGCATATCAGTGTGGGAGCAGGTTATGGCAGCCATTTCTTCAGTCCTGGAGCACAGCTAAAAAGCAGGGGATGTGCAATGCTTCTTTAGCAGACTCCACCACCATGGGGACTATGACCATCCCTGTCTTGTTAGCCAAGCTAGGGCTGTTACTGGGGATAGCAACGGAGAGATGGGACAAGGTCTTGGTCAGCTATGGTTCGCTAACCCTGATGCTAGTATATCAGTTATGGGTCACTGATTGCCCAATTGGACAGTGTCTTTGCTCCCTCATATGTTAGTAAATGTATATACAAAGTACTCCTTACATAAAACTGTAAGACAAAAATAGTATTCATGTAAAAATCAGCACTGGACATGAATTGGCGGACAGTACACTGTAGGGCATGCATGAAAAAAGAAAAAGCCTACATCTGTAGTATTCATGAAGGTGATCTGTTTTTTTTTTTTTCTGTGGTGTGTCTAGGTCAGTGGTTCTCAATGTCCCAGATCCCAGCCCTTCCTTTTCAACCCAGGCTGCCCTGAATCATCCCCTATATATTAAAACATCACCATTATACATTCTCTTTTTATTGGTAAAATTCCTCCCCTGGACTTGAAATTCCTTCCAGCAGGGATCAGTTGCCTCCCCTTTGAGAATCATTGGTCCAGATGGCTGAGCTTATGTAAATGAATGCAGAAGTTTAAATGTATACAATGAAATCTTTATTATGCTTTTTCTCCTCATGTATTTTTTTATTTAAATATGTCTTCCTTGTCCTAGTATGGAGAGAAATCTTCCACATGTTTGACAAAGACCAAAATGGACACATCAGTAAGGACGAATTAGGCTGTGTCCTCAGGGCATTAGACATAGATCCTACTCAGAAGGAGCTGAAGGAAGCAGTGAAGGAGTTAGATAAAGATGGTAATCATGCTCAACTGTTCATTTAGGGGATGTCTACACATAATAAGTATTATCCATTCTTTTTTTTTTCCTTTATGTTGCAACAGTGATTTTTGTTATTCATGCAGTATTGGGGAATTACAGGGAAACAGAAGTAAGGGTAGACCAAAGGAGAAATGGAAAAGAGCAACAGAGAGAGTACTGAGCAAGCGCGGGGAAAAAAAGGCAAAGGAACAGCGGTTGTGGAAAACCTTTGCAGAAGCCCCATGTGCCTTGGGAACTCAAGGTTCAAAGAGAGAGAGAGAGAGAGAGAGATTGGGGAATTACATGCAACATTGACATTTCTCACTACTAAAAGTAAATACAGGATTTTGTTGTGACTGTACTGAGATGCACAGAAGAAGGTGGTGGTATAAAATCACACTGTATAAATCTAAAAAAAAAAAGAATGAAAATACCTGCTTGCACTGTAAGCTGCACTGGATTAAGCTGGTCACACAGTTGTCAGTGGTATTATAGAAAATGTATCACATGAAATTCAGTTTCTTGAACATAGAAATTGGCTAAGTCCACTGTGGACATAGAAGAGCAAGATGAAATGAACTAGTTGTTATAAGGAAGTGCATATTACTCTTAATCTTTTCCCTGTCATCTTTCTCATTTTACCTTTTATTTTCTAAACAGAAATCTTCTTCTTCTTCTTCATTCAGTTCTGAACAGAAATGAATGCTGAGTATGAAGATTCATGCAAAAGAAAACTGGTTTAGCTCTGTCAAACCGTGTGATCAATTTGAAAAATCTCAACAAAAATTTTCTGTCCTTTTTTCAGATCTGAAATTCCAGATGGATGAGTGATAGTTACTTTGTTTTCTTTCAAGTCTATGGATGAGTGATGGTTACTTTATTTTCTTTCAAGTCTATGGATGAATGATGATTACTTTGTTTTCTTTCAAGTCTATGGATGAGTGATGATTACTTTATTTTCTTTCAAGTCTATGGATGAGTGATGATTACTTTGTTTTCTTTCAAGTCTATGGGGCCACATCAGATTTTCAAATTTCTGATCAGAGAATTCATACATTTTCATTGGCGTGTTCCATTTGTCGGGTAGTTAAATATTCAGGTCTTTTCATTTAAAATGTTTTGGTGATGGATGAGTTTGGTGCTAGCAGATGTCTTTAAAGTTAAAGTAGTCCAGAAGATAATGTTGCAGTTTTCTCTTCCTGTCTGTTGCAGGTTTTTTGTTGAGGGTATCTTGATGTCAGTTGCTTGAACATATTATCTTGAGAAAAATGACATTTTTTCTCTCTTTTCCTCTCAAGAGTCTGTGAATCCACAAAAAAATATGATAATTATTTTTTTAAACCTAGAAATTCATAATAATAATTACTTCAGACCCAGAGATCCACTTCTCATAATAATAATTAATTCAAGTCCAGAGATCTCCATCAAATAATGACAGGCACTTCAAGTTCAGAGATCCATATATGAGAGCCTA
Organism: Achatina immaculata; assembly: GCA_009760885.1. Lineage (NCBI taxonomy): Eukaryota > Metazoa > Mollusca > Gastropoda > Stylommatophora > Achatinidae > Lissachatina > Lissachatina immaculata. The sequence continues at coordinate 13,638,054 of CM019701.1, read as the reverse complement.
CATGCAGCCATCCTTTCCAGCAACTATGACTTTCATCCATGATCTTATTTGGTTTCAGGCAATGGTGTAATAGAATACCATGACTTCAAGGCATTCATGCAGAAAATGAACAAGTCCAATTACCAGGATAGAAAGAAGGACATTCTTGCAGCTTTCAGGTAACTAGAGCTGCATGTAACATGTAGCATATGGGGCAGATCAGTGGTTATATTATAGCACACAAGATAATTATGTGGTTTTCCCATAGTGTGGAGTTGGCTCAGTGGGTAGGCATTCAGTTCTTGAGCCAAGGGTCATGAATTCATTTACCGTGAATCATGTTATACCCTTTGTGATATCCTTGTTGGTGAGGCTGGATGCTTTGCCTCTGAAACTGAGTATACCTGCAAGACAAAGCATGTACTCTTTACATAAAACTGTAAAATTCTATTAATGGGCTTATACTGATATACCGATGTAAACTGTGAAAATATGATGGAAGGGAATATGAAAGTATGAATGTATACTATTAACTTCACAACCTTTCCAAATAAAAAAAAAAAGTTGCTGATTTCCCAATTTCTGCATGTTCTTAAACAAATCAAGACCTGTGCTTCAATGCTTTTTCACCAAGTTGTAAAACCCTATATTTTCTTTTGCCCTCCCACTTTTAAAAACACTGCTGTCTTATACAGATGTACAAGATGTATTGTTAACCAGGGGAAAAATATATTTCTGTCTGAGATTGAACTTTCTCCCTTCTGTTCCATGTGTACATTTTACCACTTTCTCCCTTCTCTTCTATGTGTACACTTTACCACTTTCTCCCTTCTGTTCTATGTGTACACTTTACCACTTTCTCCCTTCTCTTCTATGTGTAAACTTTACCACTTTCTTCCTTCTCTTCCATGTGTACACTTTACCACTGCATCAAGTGCTTTACACAGGACTCATAAATGAAGTTTCAGACAGAAATATTAAGAAGAAAAAAACTGAATCTTCTAAGAGAGTGGTCAGCAGTGAAAATATTTATTTTGAAGTCAGATTATCAAAAAATGAATTAGCTGCAGATTTTAAAATTTGTTTTGTTTTACATCATTTGCTGCCATTATACTATATGCAACTTTATATTTTAAAAAAATGCATGCTCAGCTTAGTTTTCTGCAAAATCATAAAACTGGTCCAAAAAGGGAACCATAGTTACACATGGTGTCAAACTATTGCTCCAGTTTGGATTTTAACCTTTCAAGTGACATTGCTTCGACCCACCATAAAACACAACAGTTTAAAGTTTAATCTTTGAAAGGAAACATGACAGAGAAATACCCTTTAGATTTCATTTCCCAGAGGTATATGTGAAATGTAGCTGTGTCATAAATCATATGCCTTAATCATTAGCTTTTCTTTGTTTGAGCCTTTACTCAAACACTAACATTAACAAACACACACACATCCTAACAAACTGGCGTAAAAGTAAAGTTATACAGACCAGGCAAAAAAAAAAAAAAAAACTGCTTTCTGTCCTTGCATGAGATTTATTTTAACTGGAGTGCTTCACTGCCAACAACCTGTTAAAGTGGAAACAACAAATGCTATCTCTTTCTCCAGTATTATGGATAAAAACAACGACAAGTTTATCGATGCACGTGAGTTAATAAGTGTCTTAACCAGTCTCGGCGAACCTTTGAGTAAAGAAGAAGCAGAAGCTATGATTCAAGTTGCCGATATTAATGACGATGGGAAAATAGACTACGAAGGTAAGTACCTTTTACTTTGAATGAAGTACTGAAAGTTCTCTGTAAGTCTTTTTTTTTTTTTTAGCAAATTAAATAAATATTTCTTCGTGTGATGTGCCCTTTCCAGAACATTGCTTCCCTGAAAGCAGTGCAGTCTTGAGCAAGTTGACCAGCGTCTTGCAATGACATGTTCAGACTTTCCGTGATGTCCTGGGTTCACCTGCGGTGAGGTTATCCCTTTTGTCTTTTGCCAGGCACCGTGCCTTCTACTATCAGCCTCTCCAAAACCATTGTGTCTCTTGATGTGACCGAATTATCACAGCTTTCTAATTTTGATGGTGTTTACAAGTCAGTTTTCTGCGACACCTAATACCATCAAAATTTATTTGATTTTCTTTCTATCCATGATAATCTAGGTACCCTTTTATAACATTTCATTTCGAATGTTATTTTCTTTTATAGTGATTTGTTAAGTGTCCATATTTTGCATTTTTACATTGCCACTGGGAATATTTAATAATGATATACAAATAATGATACATAAATACAAAAATAACTGTTTTCAAAATTCCATAAATTCAAATGTGCTTGAGCACTAAAACTAAATGATTATGAAAGATGTCAAATTCTTGATTACAGCATATACTGTCACTAGCTCATTTCTCACAGCCAAAGAGATAGCTACTATTAGTACTATGCTGAAAGTTTTATGTAAACAAATAAAAGAGAAATCTCCTGTAGCAAACTCAGTTATTAATTTATTCAAATCAACCATTTTTTTTTACGTTTTGTGTCCTCAGAGTTCACCAAGTTCATTCTTGCACCTTGTCTTCCGAAGACTCAGTCAAAATAGGCTTAATTATACTATTTCAGTCCTCACCAGAGCCATATCAAAAAAATAATTTTTTTTTTATTTTCGAAGTTAAAGGTAACTTCTCGCGTTATCATTTTATTTCCATTATCTTTTATTTTTCCATTATCTTTTATACAATGAACAGTGTTTTCTCATTTTTCTCTGAAAATAACAACAAAATACCAGCAGAATAAGCAGAAGTGAAAACAACAGATCAACATAGAGCTGATATTGAAGTTTTCTCCCATGAATCTTTGGCTTTCTGGTGAAGGTCGGAGCGTAGCCAACTCTTTTATATAGATGCTCCTCGACTTATGATAGGGTTACATTTCAATGAACTAAATGTAAATTGAAAATATCTTACTAATATGATATGATAAATGAATAAATATCGTGTGGGATTGGGAGCAGGTTAGAGCTGCTATTTTTTTTTTTTTTAGTCACTGAGTGGAGCTAAAAGCAAAGCAGGGTTTTTGTGCAGTACTTCTTTATCAGACCTGCCATGGGGATTGTGGTGATCCCTGCCCCATTAGCCAGGCTAAGTCTATTAGTGGTGGTACCAGTGAAGATGTAGGGCCCTGCCCCATTAGCCAGGCTAAGCCTATTAGTGGTGGTACCAGTGAAGATGTGGACCCTGCCCTGTTAGCCAGGCTAAGCCTATTAGTGGTGGTACCAGTGAAGATGTGGACCCTGCCCTGTTAGCCAGGCTAAGCCTATTAGTGGTGGTGCCAGTGAAGATGTGGACCCTGCTCCGTTAGCCAGGCTAAGCCTATTAGTGGTGGTACCAGTTAAGATGTGGACCCTGCCCTGTTAGCCAGGCTAAGCCTATTAGTGGTGGTACCAGTGAAGATATGGGACCCTGCCCCGTTAGCCAGGCTAAGCCTATTAGTGGTGGTACCAGTGAAGATATGGGATCCTGCCCCATTAGCCAGGCTAAGCCTATTAGTGGTGGTACCAGTGAAGATGTGGGAAAAGAGTCTTGGGCAGCCATGGCTCTGCAGTCCTGACACTAGCATATCAGTTATCGGCTTCTGATTGAAAAATTGGACAGTCTTTGCTCCCATAACCAACTAAATACCGGCAAGTAAAAAGTAAATAAATTATTACAGGTTTGTAGCATCAAATAAATAAATGTTCAGTAAGGAATATAAAGATGGACATAAATTGGTCACACGATGAGAAGAAACAATTAGAGAATCCTAAAACAAGCTATCAAGTGGAACACAACAGGCCAAAGAAAAAGAGGCTGACCATATGAAACTCTAAAGAGGACATTGATAAGAAAGGCCAAATAAGCAGGCATAAAATCCCTTGATGAAGTTGAAAAGCCTGCCGAAAACTCGGTGAACTACCATGCGAGTCCTATGTGATGTATAACGGCGTGGGAAGGATGTAAAAGAGAAGAGAGAAGGAATGTGCATCACTATTACACCAATGTGAAGTCAAAATATCGTTAAGTCATACCATTATAAGACAGGATGATCTCCATTTGTTTTCTCAGCTGGGAAGATCATATACAGATAGTGTTCTCTCCATGTCTCACAAACATTTCATAAAAGACAAGACTAAAATTATAAGCAATGAGATGTGGTTTCAGAGAGAGATGTATTTTTCTTATTCTGTGGTCAGTTCTATGGTTGTCACCATGAATCCCATTGTCATCAAGAGTTCTTTTTCATGTGTGCCCTAGTTTTCCACCCATGCTGTTCTTTTTTTTTCATAGGCTAGGTTTGGACCTTTAGATCTCTGTAGAGAGCACAGGTTTAGGTTTGGACCTTTAGATCTCTGTAGACAGCATAGGCTTAAGTTTGGACCTTTAGATCTCTGTAGAGAGCACAGGTTTAGGTTTAGACCTTTAGATCTCTGTAGAGAGCACAGGCTCTTATGTCTCTAGAGAAAGTAGGGATGTAATCTATACTCTGCACTGGAGAATGCAGGGATGTGATCTATACTCTGCTCTGGAGAATGCAGGGATGTGATCTATACTGTTCTAGAGAAAGTAGGGACGTAATCTATACTCTGCTTTAGAGAAAGTAGGGATGTAATCTATACTCTGCTCTGGAGAATGCAGGGATGTGATCTATACTGTTCTAGAGAAAGTAGGGACGTAATCTATACTCTGCTTTAGAGAAAGTAGGGATGTAATCTATACTCTGCTCTAGAGAAAGTAGGGACGTAATCTATACTCTGCTCTAGAGGAAGTAGGGACGTAATCTATGCTCTAGAGAAAGTAGGGACGTAATCTATACTCTGCTCTAGAGAAACTAGGGATGTAATCTATACTCTGTTCTAGAGAATGCAGGGATGTGATCTATACTCTGCCTAGAACAAAATATAAATACAAATTCTCAGACTGTTTTAGATAAGTGGTACAGCTATAACAACATACTGTTGTCTTGTTACCATAATAAAGCTTTTCTTATCATTAAGTGACTGATCTTGTATTTATTATCTTTAATCATCACAAGAAGGGTGTTGATCTGTTCTTTTACTATCTCAGATGTCAGTTACTTGTTTTGTGTGTGTGTGTGTAGGGGGGGGGGGGAGGAAACAAGGCCAGACTTTGTAGCTTCTGGGTTAGGCATTTGCCTCAGGTGTTGGAGGCTGCAAGTTTGAATCCTAGCAGAAATGACAGGAGTTTTTTTTTTCTCATGAATACTCCAGCAATGAAATTCCTCTGATCTGGAGGTAAGGGGGAACCGAATGTCTGTGTGTTGTTGCACACATTAAAGATCCCTTGGCAGATGGAGATTGCGGGAAGAAAAAAAGACAGAGAGAGAGAGAGAGAGAGAGAGGGGCCAGACTGCCATTGCCCAGACAAAATTCCCAGACAACTACCACAGAAATTGGCACAGATGCTTGGAGTGTCCAGCAATACTCCCTCCGAAGTGATAGGCAGAACAATGGCGAAAGTGATATGTCCTGATTGCATTGAGGCTGTTTTCTGAACAATGAACAATCAAAAACTTTTTTCTTTTTTCATCTGGTCTGAATTTTTAATTTAAAAACAAAAACAAAAAATCTAAATTTTATCTTTCCTAGATCAAGAGACCATATCTGAAGCTGCGTATAACAGTCTGATTTTATCATTACCAAAATATGTAACTGACAAATGCTGTTATCTTTATATAATGTGTTCAACTGTTAAGTTTTGCCGATTTTGTGTGTCCTCTGCGGTGCATGGACAAAGCAGACAATAACAGCCATCCTATCAAAATTACAGGGAGATGAACAAAAAATGTTGAATGCGGAATCTATCACCAAAGAAGGGGGAATAACTAAGGGCAGTGGCAGACATTCAGAACTTTCTGGAAAAGATCGAGCTGTGTTCAATCAATATCACCCATCACATGCTACAAACAACACTGAGGTTAAAGTCTGAGCACATATGGGAGTGTCCTGAGTGCAAGGAGGCCCATCTCCAGGCCAGCAGCAGAGCATGACTGTTCTTCAAGTTCTATTGTAAGATGCCTTGTGCCATCATTTCCTCTAAATAATAAAGCTATTCAAAACAAGTAAGTTTCTGATTGCTTTTATACAAATAATTACACTGGTAGAAATGTGGAGAGAAATGAAAACCTATTAAAACTGGGTATAATTGATCGGTGGCAGAGACCAAGATCAAGACAGAGCGGGGGAGGCTACATGGGATATGACCTACATGAGATGGCAGGAACAAGGTCAAGATGTTTATGCAACACACGAAGACCTACAGGAGATGCCAAGGACATGATAAAGATACAATACAGAAGACCCACAAGAGATGGCAAGGACATGATAAAGATACACTACAGAAGAAGACCACCTGCAAGAGATGGCAAGGACATGACAGAATAACACAGAAGACCTATCTCTTTCATTTTTGTGCCAGGTCATGAAGGGGTGAGAGGTACTCAACGAGCTGACAGACTTACTGACATGGCTACAGTGGAGGGCAGACAGGCAATGGCCCGGGCTGATATCCTGAACGCACTCGGAGAAGCTGGTCTAATCACTAATTCAAGCAACGGTCCCGAGTCTGAAACCATGAACAGACTGCTGGAACATCAAACGTGGAGCGGCCAGACAAGAGCGCTACAGCAGGAATCTAAGACTGGTTAATCAACACAGAACCGGTATCGTCAGCCGCCAAACACTGGTGGAAATACTGAAGATGGGATTGGAGTGCTTATGTAAAATATTGTCTGACGTGCAATGAGGATGATCCATCAACTAACAGAAAAAGACCTACAGAGATAGCAGGAACATGATAAAGATTGAGATACAATAAAGAAGACGACTTACAAAAATCAGAATTACTAACTATGAGGTGACAGCTAAAGATGTTATTAACAACAGTCAGCCTTAAATAGGTTTGGGGTTGTGGGGAAAGAAATATACTACTGGACAAAAGTTACAGGTCGGTCATTAATTTCAGGCATGTTTATTTTGATTGCCGTAATAAAACTGTGAATAAATTTATTGTAGAATATCGATTAAACTGCATTCTCAGGCAGTCCTCTATGCAGCCGGGGCATAAACAACACCAACTGTTCATCACAACAAGTGTAAAAATCACATGCAGTAGCATCGTCCTAGACAAAATGTTAGGGCATTTTTAAAAGTGTCAGCATGACCCAGCAGGTAATTAAATCGTGCTGATTTGTGCGGCACGTGCAAGAGGCATCATTAGTGAACACTTCTCACCTTCCAATCATTTTTATTAAAGTGGTTTAAAGGTATTTTTGTCATTTGAAAAACTTGCCACCGCAAAGGCGTTTTAGCACCTTTGAGTGTCATCGGGTCATAGCCTTGGTTGAAAGCGGTTTATCTGGCCGTGAAGTTGCACAGTGTTCAGGGATGTCCCATTCTACCATCCAAAGGCATTTGGAGCAATTTCGCGTAACCAGAGAAGACAGGCATTGTTCAGGTTAACCTCGTTGCACGAGTAGACAAGATGAGAGATACCTGCAGCTGTCAAACACTTCGCAACCGGATGGTAATGTCTTCCACTCTCAGAAACCAGCTAATGAATATGCCAAACGTCAATGCTTGCGGCAAAATAATTCGCAGGCGTTTAAGAGAATCTGGGCTGGCTTCACGATGACCAGCAATAAGAATAGCTCTTACTCCAGTTTGCAGAGCTAGAGTTGCCTGGTGCCAGCAGCACATCCATTGGACGAGGTGCCAGTGGGGTGAAATTCTTTTCACAGATGAATCCTGCTTCAGTATGTCCTTCAATGATGGCAGAATCCCTGTTTGGAGAAGGTCAGGGGAACGGTTCCATGACGCCACTATCCAAGAGGTGGATCGTTATGGAGGGGGATCAATCACGGTCTGGGGTGGCATCAGTAGACATGGCAGAACTCCCCTACATGTCATTCATGGCACCCTAACCGCCCAGTGAAACCTAAATGAAATTCTGCAACCCATTGTCCAGCCTACCTCGCAAGCCATGGGTGCAGAGGCAATCCTACAAGACGAAAGACCACATCGGGGTTGTGTCGTAGAAGATTTTCTTCAACAGCAAAAGGATCATTAGAATCGAATGGCCAGCTTGGTTGCCTAATCTGTTGCCCATTGAGCACATATGGGATGTCCCAAGCAGACGGGTTTCGACAAATCATCCTCCACCTGCTGATGTCACCCAGCTGACCCTTTTCCTTTAACAAGAGTGGCAGGCCATTCCACAGAATGTCCTAACAATCCTGGTTAACTCAATGAGGCAACGGTGTGTCGAATGGCAGTGAATGGTGGCCACACGCGATACTAACATGTTTGTTGTTTGAAGACCACTCTTGTGAATTTTTGGACAAGGGGTGAGTGATTTCGCCAGCTTGCGTATATGTATTCCTATTCTGATTTGCAAATGAAATGTCTGAATTTGTTCAGTTTTAAATTCTGTTTTTTTGTTTTTTTTTTTTTTTACTAATGGCTTCCTCTGTTGGCGAGATCTTCAGCTGCCGTGCGTGGAGCGGTGCTCTTCCCGGCCAATGAAGAAATTTGCAAATGAGGTTGCCGAGCAGCATCACTGCGGAAAAGGTGGTTGAAAGAATAAAGCGAAGCAAACAGTCAAATCACGGCACCTCTGGTCTGGAGGTCGGCCACGTCCTGAGTGCAGTCATATCGGGTGAAATGCATGAACCGGCTTGTCCCAGAGGTTAAGTCACTGCTGGCTTGACTTCTCAAATGCCGTGCGTGGAGTGAAGCTCCTCCCGGTTAAGGAAGTAAATGCGGAAATAAAGGTTGCTGTGCGGCGCCGATGGGAAAAGGTGGTGGAAAGTGAAGTTTAACCTGGTATGTCCAGTAGTATCGCTACGAGAGCTATACCACGGCACCTCTGCTCTAGAGGCTGCCTACGTCCGAAATACACCTACACTGGTGAAATATGCCTAAACCGGCACACACCAGGGGTGGAACTCGATGGCTAGACATGTCATGCCACCTCCGCTCTAGAGGTCGGTAACGCCTGATAAACACCCATACTGGTGAATTTTGCCTAAACCGGCTCATACCAGGGGTGAATCTTGAAGGCTATGAATGTCACAGTACCTCTGCCCTAGAGGTCGGTCCCGTCCCAAACATGCCCATACTGGGAAATGCCTAAACCGGCTCAACCCAGGGGTAGAAGTCACTAGTGGCGAGGATTCGTCCTCCTGGACAAAAGCTCCATCCTGGTCACAACTAGGAAGGGTAGCGGCCACGACCGCAAAATGCTGAAGACGGAGACACTGGACCAGGGAAGTCTAGATAGGCAACCACCTCTCACCCGGCGGGGATGTCTGCGTATCCTAATCACGCTGAGGTTTTCCGGTGAGAAAGTCCAACCCTGGACTGGATGGGCAACCACCTCTCACCCGGCAGTGATACACGGGTATCTCAAAACACGTCGAGGTTTTCCGGTGAGAAAGTCCAACTCTGGCCTGGGTGGGCTAACACCTCTCACCCAGCGGGGATGCACTGATATTCCAAACACGTCGAGGTCTTCCGGTGAGAAAGTCCAACCCTAGACCAAACTGGTGCAATGAAAACCACGGTGTCACGCAATCCCGCTTCCGAGACCCACCAAGAATACAGGCTAAAGCATTGTGATACTCTGAACCCCTTGTGGTCCTTTCGTGGAACTCGTGTGGTCTATTTTGGACCACACAGGGGACCACGGGACCTAACGAGGACCACATGCGTGAATTCAGTAGGTTCACAGTGCGGTTTTTGGTGGTAGAAGTGAACGAAGAAGAAGAAGAAGAAGACTAATGGCTTGTTTGTTTGTCAGTTGCTTTTGCAAGAATTGAAAAAAACGGACCCTGAACTTTTGTCCAGTAGTATATATCAGAAGATGAAGAAAAAGAAAGCTCTTTAAGTGCTCAAACTTGTATTTTGTCTGCTTTATCCTTACTTAAACAAAACAAACAACACTTCATTCAAGTACCAATCTCAACTTCAAATCTTTTATTATCACTATTAAAAAAAAATCTTAATTACAAAATAAACAGTGAAGAAGCAAATAAGCACAAGATATCTGTGACAATCAAATGTATCTTAGCACAGGATGTTCATGACAACGATGTATATATAGAATAGCGTATCTGTGACAATCAAGAGTATGTAGCACATGATATCAAGTGTTTATAGCATAATCTACCTGTGATAAATCAAATATCTACAGTATGTCATATCTGTGACAATCATATAAGAACAGCTATATAGTGACAATCAAGTATATGTAGCAGTAAATATCTCTGACAATCATGTCCAATGTACTGAGTAATTATAATCAAACAAGTTTATTCCAACAACCAGATAGTGTGATTGTATAAAAGATCATTATAGCCAATAGCAGATATCAAAAGATACAAACATGGCTGCAATCAATGCAAAGATTTCAAATGACTGAGAAAATAAAGTGTTTCCACTAAATTACAATAATACATAAAGATGGCTGTGATATTAACCAGGTTTCAAATTACCATACTGTGATAAGGTGTCAAATGACTGTAAAAAAAAATGTTATCTTCAATGACAAACTGTCAAAATGATTGTGTAAAACATGTTATTTTCACTTATAAACTCTCAGAATGATTGTATAAGGATAATTACAATGAATGAAAAACTCCAAATAATATTATATAAATGTAAATGACAGCTGAACTTTATACAAACATGTGATAATATAAAGTTTTATTACAAAAATGGTTGTTAATGACAATGTAATACCTGGCAACGATTCGCTAAAATAATTTCAAAAAATGAACAAAATGAATCTTTTTAAATACTTAAAGAATCTAAAGAAATATCTGCATGGCATTTCTACAAGTCTTCTGTGAAGTGATTAAGCTTTTTTTAAAACAAAAAAAAAAACCAAAAAAAAAAGTCAGGACCATTTTTCCCACGAACCAATCAATGAGCCAGATCTTGTAGATGATATTACATTTAACCTGTTTATTATATGCATACAATTTTCACTGTCCGAATGTCCAACGTGGTTTTGTTAACACACTCTGAAAGCTGAATCTTACTGAAAGTGGATGAAAAGATGTCAGAATCACATTTCCTCTATAAAAGGATAAAGGTAAAGCCCCCGTTTCCATGCCATTAAGGCATATTTAGGGATACAGCTTTTGGCCCGTATTTCCATGCAGACACATGAAACTGCCAATGGTTAATATCATGCCTGGATACATTTACCTTACCAGAGTTCTTTGGTACCCATTTGTAGAGGCTGAGTGGACCTTGGGGCCTTTTTAGTGTACCAGAAAAAAAAAATACCCCAGCTGGGACTTAAACCCACTGCCACTGGGTTAGTAAATTAAGTGCTTAACCACTTCCCCCTATATCAAAGATTTATCGTTCAGATAGTAATGCTACATAATTATTGTGTTTCCAATCATTTTACATGGAATCTTGTTCTGTCTCTCACTGCTGCAGTTCTCTCCTCTACCATACATAATGAAAAGAAAAAAAAAAATTCATAGAACATAAAAAACATAGAAGAATAAAAGAAACCAATGTCAAAAATATATACTCCCTGATATATACCAAGCATAAGCATTGGGTGGAAAAATGATAAAAAAAAGGGTTCAATGTAGGATGTATACATAAATATTTAATTGTACACTCATTCTTTGGCCTAAAACTAGAGCATAGAATTCTTTCAAAGCATCAGACTCAACAAACATGAGCTGGGGGGGGGGGGGGGGGGGGGGAAGAGAGAGAAAAGAAGAGAGTTAACATCACGAAACAAAAAGTTATAAGGAGAACCCTCCAAGCTTTGCATCCTATTAACACATTGCATTTTTTAAAAATTTCGGTCTGTTAACAGAATGAAACTTTTGTTTTAACTCCAAAAAAATAGTTGACTGAAAGTCCAAGTACGATAAGCCCAATCTTGGTTTTTGTTTTATAATCTGTGTGGGTTCGAACAGGACACTACAGACTATTAAGCCCATCTATACTAAATGAAGGTCAATCAAATTCCATTATGCACATGTCAAAATGGTCTCCAGACTCAAACACGTGCTGCAAACCTGCACTCTCTATAGAGATCAAAGAACCCAAACCCAGCCTTGGAAAGAGGCTCAGAACTGAGGCACACATGAAGAGGTGCTACTAGTGGTGTAATTCATGAAGGCAGTTCATCTGCATACTCAGAACATGTAAGACTGAATGCAGAAGTAGTAGTATTCTGTATGTTGAGTGGGACAAGTCTGTAGAACAGACACAGATCTCAGTATTTTTCTGGCTGAAAGTCATCTCTAACTCTCAAACAAGTGCTAATTAATGCATGAGAAGACTGGACATGATCTGCCATTATGAGAACAACTACATGGCCAAAGCAAGGTGGTAAAACATGGCTAATTCAGGCTAAATGTATCATAGTTGAGGCACACTGCTGAGTTAGATACAATGAGAAACACTGGACATTCTGCTTTGCCTGCACGCTAACAGATATCATGATGTACAAGGACATAGATACTGCGTGGTCACCAGCGAAGGAAATTTAATGCTATTTTACTGAATGATTTGCTATATCTATTTCTTTTGTCTGCTAGTGCCAGCATGAAATATTTCAGACTAACAATCTGTCCCTTGTCAAATGCCAGTCTGTTAACCAAACTCGGCTACTTAGAATATCCTCTACTTTTATCTATCCACAATATTCTGGGCTAGCGTCTGCTTCTGGATGGATGAGAAGAATAATACAGGATAACTTTCAGATATTACAACAGCTTAATGCATTGAACTGAACTCATTCTGGTAAAATGCTGAAACTGTACAACTTTCAACTTTTGGTTTTTTTTTTCTGCTATACTTCAATAAATGAATTAACACTGAATGTTTCAAAAATTGGAACTTTAAAAAATGATTTAATTTTTCTGTTTAGTCAATTAAAATAGTTATATAAACACTGAATGTCATTTCAACAATATACATCATAACAGAAAAAAAGGCACATGAGAAAAATATACAACTATTTATCTGTACATACATTATGTTGTACATGGAAACCAAGTCTTAGATCTTTAATGAAATCCTCAAATACATAAGCTTATGGCCAAGCAAGACCATTTTTTTTTCCAGAACAAAATTCTGAGCATCATAAAATATCCCATGCTGTTATTTCTTTTTTTCATCCATCTTTTGCTTTACATTTTTTTTTTTAAAGTGAAGATATTTTGTAGAAACTTATTTACAACTTTATTCTGCCATTTATTTTCAAGTATTTTTTTTTTATCTTCCTTATATTCTCATTCTCAAATGATTTATATAAAAGATAAAATACATAACAAGGTAGACCATGTGACTTGTTTCCTCATTCTTACAATTAGTAAAAAAAATTGTTCTTGAAAAATTTGTCAACATTTGTAAATCTGAAAATGTTCTATCAGCCATGAGATCTGGGAAGAACTGGCAAAAAAGAAGAGTCGTATGGTGGGAATGCGAAAGGGAGTAACATCATCTGAAGAGCAAATGATGGACAAAAGAGGGAAATTCAAAGAAAATGGACCTCCTGACACAAATTGTGCTTGCTGTTACTGCAGAAGATTAAGCACATCCACCATTTTTAGAATCAGTTAAAAGAGGAGCTGATAAAGAAAACAATGCTTAACAAACAACACAACTAAAATCCACCTTTACGTAAGAGTGTTCTGTCACAGGATGGTACACTACAAAGCACCTACAAGAAATAATCTTAAATTCTCTGGTCAAGTAACAGTTACTAAGCTAAGCTTATTATATCTTTGGTGTTTTCAACTATACACTGTTTATTTTGCCTGAGTAAAAGTTTTTCTCCACTTCTTTTTTTCCCCCTTGAGTTTTCGAATGATTGTCAGGTTTTCTAGCTTTTGCCTTCTCATTACACATCTAGTAACACATAATAATTAGTGTATGGGTATATAACTATACACAGAGCCACTGCAATAAAGCTGTATAAACTAGGAAAAAAAGTAGGAACAGCTTTATTACTTAACGAGCACACAGTTGTGACGTTTCGGTGTGAGCCTTGATCATACAAAAACATACAGGACAAAGAAACAGTGAGAGGAGATAAAATATAAATTCACATAAAAGCTATGTTTAAACAAAAAAAAATCAAATAAAATGAATACAGCACTTAGTTGTAACTTGTAAGAAGCTGTGGCTTGTCCAACGCTGTGTGTCAGAAATGCACATAGTGGAGTGTAGAGAGTATTTAAATGGAGACTTGGGATGTGTGATAGGTGGGTTGTAACTGAGGGTGGTGGGCAGGAAAACCGTGGAGGGGAGAGAGTGATACAATGGTAATCTTGCAGGGAGAAGGTGAAATACGTGATTATATATAGTTGGGGTAGAGGGGTTGTAATGTGATGATGCGAGGAGGTTCTGAACTATGTGTAATAAGTGAGAAGGGAGTGGAACTTAGTGGGGAGGTATTGTGGAAGAGGAGAATGTTAGGTGTAGCTGAATAATGAGTCCGAACCATGTGGTTCCAGTGTCCCATATTCCTAAATGTAGCAGTTCTCAAGCGATAGGTCATCTGCATGACATTGTTTGATGGCTGTTACCAGAAATTCAAATTTGCCTCTGTGGTTGGGGTCAATGAATGATTAGGGACTAGTTTCGAAGCATGCTGGGTGATATCGTACAGATGTTTCTGTACTAATCTGAGACCAGTTTCACCAATATAAGTTATCCTGCATCTTTTGCATACAATGGCATATATCACATTATGGGACTCAGATGCGAATCCCTCATGGAGAGTGAGGATAGTTTTGGGAAAGGTGAGAGAGTTTAGATTGTCAAGTCTGATATTTCATCACTTTTCTCCTGATAACAGTTTTGTTTACTTATTTAAAGTCCCGATTTAGAGGACACCACTGCATCAATATTATTTTACATATAAATATTATGCTATCTCTTTCAACATTGAGGAAACTTAGGTATTAAACTTTAAACAAAGCATAAACGAATCAATGCTCTGATAGTTACATCAGCTTCTGTTTCTATTCTGTACTGCTGGTCTTCCCTTTAAAACGCTGGATAAACCCCACCTACAGTACACAAACATGGCCGTAACTGAGCATTTCTGACATGAAAAATTCAAAACGTCTGAACTGTCTTCACAAAACTGGTTATCACTGAAATGTACAAGAGACAGCACAGCATGGTATCTTCTCAGTGACACAGATCACTCAAAGCTAAAGCCTGTCCTCACCAACTAACTAGCCCTTGTGATATGTTTTTCTACATTTCCAATAATGCCTCTATGATAACAAACTGGACAGCTAGTATGAAGAGTTGCAGCAGAGACAGCATTATCTAGATAACACTCAACTCACAAATATATTACAGTGGAATAACAAAAAGTCATCTTATAGAAGCAAGACCTGACATTTCTGAGACATGATTACAAACTATTTCAGCAAGTTTAAGCAGAAATTTTGGTAAACTAAATTACATGAGAAAGTTCACTTACACACTGCCACTACAAACTAAATTACATGAGTGGCTTCTGATGACTATACAATCTAAATAATTAAATGACAAAAGTAGTTTCAGACAGAAGGATGACATTACAAACTAAATTATCTGAGGAGTTCAAAAAGAAAGATGATAATTCACGCAAAACTATGTAAACCTGGAAAGAAATAAATTTCGAACTAAACGTCTGAACAGACTGAAAAGACAATGATACTACAAATTACAAACTCAAACAGGAAGATATTACAAACTAATGTACATGATAGGCTCACACACAAAGATGACATTTCATACTAAACTATTTGAGCAGATTAAGACAGAAAAGATCATATATACACAAACGACATGAAACTGCTTTTATTGATGCACATTAAAAGCAGTGACAAAATACATGGAAGGCACGAAAGTTAGTGAGGTGATCATCACAAAAACCTAAAATATGTGCACGTACATATAAATCTATTCATATACATACATTGTAGATCAGTAACTTGGAATCTGTGCTACAGTGTTACACAGAAGTAACTGTTGGATTTTACATACAAAAAAAAAACAAAAACAAAAACACTGGTGTTAAATCAATAGAGATACATTACTACAATCTAAATAACAGAACTTCACTACATACATATTACACTCCAACTACTACAAAGAATAACAACAACAGATTAGATAACAAAATAAAATTATAACATTAAAATAGCAATAACACTTCTTTCCACACTGAATATATAATGATAATAAACCACATCAGCATATGAAGTTATAGTGAGCCACTTCTGCTCACACAGAATTCCGTTTACTTGGGGGCCAAACCTGATACTAACTTCAGCTCATCTCTCAATGCACAATCAAGCTATGGTTTTACTCAACAAATGAAAAAAGTGAAGCAACCAGCCAAACAAAATTACAGGATAGCGTAGTATCTCACAATTTTACTACAAACCAGAGGGAGATGGTAAATGGAGTGGTTTCAATTATCCAGAAACGGCGGTAATGGCAGGGTGTATGACTATGTAAATAAGAAAGTATAAACTTCCAAATCGGATAGCACTTTTATTATTTCACAACAGCAAAGTACGGAATATTTACAATGCATGGAATATTATATCCGTTCGTGATTAGTAAAAACAGAAAAACAAAACAACCCATCAAGCTTGCAAGCATACAAGTGTTGGTTTAAATGAAACACAAAACAAAACAAAACAAAAAAAAAAGGACCTATTTGATGTAAAAATTTCCAAAATCATGTTACAAATTAGTCTGACCACCAATTTTCCAGAAAAAAAAAGTAACATTGTCCATCTTCCCTTTTAACCATGAAGAAATTACCAAGTCACTAGATGGCTCTGTGTGTGTGTGTGTGTGCTCTGTCTCTAGTCCAGCTGTGACAAAAGTGTGCTGTTTCTGTTATCCACACTGTCTTTGCTAGTGGTAGTTCCAACAATTTGTACTATTTTATTTTATGAACATCAAACTTTTTTTTAAAGCTACTAGTATCTCCATTGCTACAGCATGCTCTGATAATCTAACAAGACACAGAGAACTGAAGATGCTGGAAAGGTTGTGTTCAGCAAGCTTCTAGATGTACAATTACTACAGCATGCTCTGATAACCTAACAAGACACAGGGAACTGAAGATGCTAGAAAGGTCGTGTTCAGCAAGCTTCTAGATGTACAATTACTACAGCATGCTCTGATAACCTAACAAGACACAGGGAACTGAAGATGCTAGAAAGGTTGTGTTCAGCAAGCTTCTAGATGTACAATTACTACAGCATGCTCTGATAACCTAACAAGACACAGGGAACTGAAGATGCTAGAAAGGTTGTGTTCAGCAAGCTTCTAGATGTACAATTACTACAGCATGCTCTGATAACCTAACAAGACACAGGGAACTGAAGATGCTAGAAAGGTTGTGTTCAGCAAGCTCCTAGATGTGCAATTACTACAGCATGCTCTGATAACCTAACAAGACACAGGGAACTGAAGATGCTAGAAAGGTTGTGTTCAGCAAGCTTCTAGATGTGCAATTACTACAGCATGCTCTGATAACCTAACAAGACACAGGGAACTGAAGATGCTAGAAAGGTCGTGTTCAGCAAGCTTCTAGATGTACAATTACTACAGCATGCTCTGATAACCTAACAAGACACAGGGAACTGAAGATGCTAGAAAGGTTGTGTTCAGCAAGCTTCTAGATGTGCAATTACTACAGCATGCTCTGATAACCTACCAAGACACAGAGAACTGAAGATGCTGGAAAGGTTGTGTTCAGCAAGCTTCTAGATGTACAATTACTACAGCATGCTCTGATAACCTAACAAGACACAGGGAACTGAAGATGCTAGAAAGGTTGTGTTCAGCAAGCTTCTAGATGTACAATTACTACAGCATGCTCTGATAACCTAACAAGACACAGGGAACTGAAGATGCTGGAAAGGTCGTGTTCAGCAAGCTTCTAGATGTACAATTACTACAGCATGCTCTGATAACCTAACAAGACACAGAGAACTGAAGATGCTGGAAAGGTCGTGTTCAGCAAGCTTCTAGATGTACAATTACTACAGCATGCTCTGATAACCTAACAAGACACAGAGAACTGAAGATGCTAGAAAGGTTGTGTCAGCAAGCTTCTAGATGTGCAATTACTACAGCATGCTCTGATAACCTACCAAGACACAGAGAACTGAAGATGCTGGAAAGGTTGTGTTCAGCAAGCTTCTAGATGTACAATTACTACAGCATGCTCTGATAACCTAACAAGACACAGGGAACTGAAGATGCTAGAAAGGTTGTGTTCAGCAAGCTTCTAGATGTACAATTACTACAGCATGCTCTGATAACCTAACAAGACACAGGGAACTGAAGATGCTGGAAAGGTCGTGTTCAGCAAGCTTCTAGATGTACAATTACTACAGCATGCTCTGATAACCTAACAAGACACAGAGAACTGAAGATGCTGGAAAGGTCGTGTTCAGCAAGCTTCTAGATGTACAATTACTACAGCATGCTCTGATAACCTAACAAGACACAGAGAACTGAAGATGCTAGAAAGGTTGTGTTCAGCAAGCTTCTAGATGTGCAATTACTACAGCATGCTCTGATAACCTAACAAGACACAGGGAACTGAAGATGCTGGAAAGGTTGTGTTCAGCAAGCTTCTAGATGTGCAATTACTACAGCATGCTCTGATAACCTAACAAGACACAGGGAACTGAAGATGCTAGAAAGGTTGTGTTCAGCAAGCTTCTAGATGTATAATTACTACAGCATGCTCTGATAACCTAACAAGACACAGAGAACTGAAGATGCTAGAAAGGTCGTGTTCAGCAAGCTTCTAGATGTACAATTACTACAGCATGCTCTGATAACCTAACAAGACACAGAGAACTGAAGATGCTGGAAAGGTCGTGTTCAGCAAGCTTCTAGATGTACAATTACTACAGCATGCTCTGATAACCTAACAAGACACAACAATGTACCATAATAAAAGCACTGCATCAAAACTTCAAAGCAACTCATTCTACCAACATCATCACTTATTTGCATACATAACACTTCTATATTGTCATAAATGCAAAGGAGTGTGTGAGATAGTCACTTATGAATAATTACATAATGCAGTCTTCATCTCTTACAGCTCTCGCAGATGTCAATAAGGAAAAAAAAAACATTAAAATGACAGAAGTACTGTACGAAGCTTAACTCTTCCCATGCCTTTCATCGCTTGGACGATGGTTACGGAAAGAGTTAAAGTGCAGACATAACTTGCTTTACAGTACTTTACACATTTTTAAAAAACTTATTCACATTTATAATTTTCAAAACTCACCTGTCATGTCTGACAGTACCATTAGGTCAAGCAGACTGATCACTGCAATTTGTCTTCCTTGTACATTTTTGGAAACTCTTGGAATTTTCTCATCTCCTTGTCACATTCTGGAAATTCTTTCAATATTTCAAACCTACATTATTACAGCATTCAAATGTGACCTATTAATAACTGTACAATGGTCCCTATGTGTGCAGGGGAAAGAAAGATTAGCACTTTTTAAGCAATAAAGTATTTTTCATTTTACAGCATTGTTTGTTTAGACACAGCCTGTTGTGCAGTTATGAGACAAACATGATTTCAGTTGTTGAATGCACTGGGAAGCCAAAAATATGAAATGTGATTCGCTTATTGCAGTGAATGAAACCATGGTATCCCTGTTAATGCTTGCATGCACATGTGCAGGAAATTATGTTGTAAGAAAGTGCACTAATGTAAGAAATGGACAGAGCACTTCATGAAAAATAAGATATGACTACAGTGAACAGTGTATCACCAGACAAACAGATGGTGACAAATTCAATCAAGCAAAAAAAAAAAAAACATTTCAGAACAAGTCAACACTTCAACAAAGTATTAATTTATCATAACTACAGAACCTGGTAACACTAAAATGAAGGGGAAAAAAAATGTTGCAAAATATGAAAGAACTTTCTTCTACTCTGATGATAAAAGCATGTCTCAGATGTTGGGAGACATTTTATAGTACCATGCTCTCACAAAAAAACCTATCAACAACGGCTGGATCTCATCATAAATTAAAGATCATCAACAGCTGGATCTCATTATAAATTAAAGATCATCAACAGCTGGATCTCATTATAAATTAAAGATCATCAACAGTTGGATCTCATTATATATAAAAGACCATCAACAACTAGATCTCATTAGTACATTTCTTCACAGGGCCCAAAGAATATGAGAATAATCTCCTCATGAAGTAAACTTAGCCCTGAAAACAACTGCAAGAAGGACCAGTTATGTCACCCATGTATTACATCTTATAATAAAAATTACTCTGAATACTGAACATTGGCAAAATCTATATAAGGGCTTTACAATCAAACTGAGATAAGGCATGCACACAGTATCCTAATTATGTAATAAGCAAGCCACCTTAACAGTGTACAACTACCTAAATAAGAAATATAATTTACATTTACATATAAATTAGCAGACACCATCCTTGCTGATCATTTGTACTATGACAGAAGTAAATATACATCAAAAGCTTTCACAAAATATGTTCATGTTTGTGATGACATCAAAACTAAACAAAAGATATTAATACAAAATTGTTCAAACATCAGCATAAATATTTCTTCTCATGACAAAAACCAAGACATTTATACAGTAAACCAAGACATACAGTGTATTACTAGAAACATTTTTGTTTTAATAAACATGACAAAACAATCAATCTAGTAAAAGGAGAAGGGTTTTCTATATATTTGCCATGTTTATAAAAAAAAGGTAATTTTTTTTATAGCAGAAGCATTAATCAAAGACTTATAAAAATAAAATTATAAAATGATTATAGTAATTATAACACCCCCCATCTCCAAAGCAAGCACAAAAATAATTCAAGAATGAATCAGGAAATATAAAGTTTAAAGACAACAACACCAGAAACTACATTACTAATCCATTCTTGCTACTAGATACTCAAGTAAGATGTCTCTTTGACAGTGCTCCCACACCAGTAAAATATCTCATCACTAGGGGCAGAGAATGAGTTTTTCCTGAGAACATAAGAGACTCATTCTTGACTGGAAGTGTCATGAAATCAGTTCAATGTAGCCTGCAATGGCTACCAAATGTAGATGACTTATACTAACACTAACCTATGACAGCTACAATATACTGATTTATACTAATGCTAGCCTGTGATAGCTACCTAATGTAGATGGATGCCAAATGTAAATGATTTACTAACACTAGTCTGTGATAGCTACATTCTGCTCAGACATAACATGCTGTATTACTACTAACATACAACAGACTGTGATATTCATTAACATTTCACGTATGAGCATTTCACAGAAGCACTTATAGTCTAAGAAAGAAGCTAAGCGGGAATCATACAAGCATTTTTAAAAGCACAAACTAATTTTAGCTGCAGAAGAGAAACACATGTCCAAGTTGCAAACCAGGATTAATAATGATAAAAAGGTTCAAAGACCTTTGAAAGTAATAATAGTAATTAACAGCAGAGAAAAAAAAAGAATCCTTTGACCATGAACTCCAGCATAGACTGAATAAACCAGTATTGTCATGTTCAACATTTTCACGCCTGGTCCTCCTCAAGCATGCTAGATCTGGATCTATAACATGAGCTGCTTGGACCACACGGCCATTAACTCTTATGCGCCACTCAAAAGTGCACATCTCTTAATTCTATGTTATAATATCCTATTCCACTGTGCTCTTCTCATCAGTCCATTTCCCATACAGCTGCACACTCTTCATCAACCCATTTTCCATACGGCTGCACACCCTTCATCAGTCCACATCTCACAATGCTAGAGAGATGAGATAAAATGTGACCCCCCAAGTCCCAAAGAATGCAGTCACTTTTCTCATTTGCTTATCCAATACACAAAGCTTCATAACCATGATCAAAGTAGTTTTATTCTCATCTATTTAAGCGTGTAATAAATCTTCTCCTGACATTATTCTTCTACTGAAAAAGTCTTCAGACTGAACAATTCTTATCCTAACCAACAGAATGGTGGAACAGTCGACACACTGGCTCCAGCTTCCAGTGCCTTTTGTCTACCTACGTTTTCTGGTAACTTTACTAGTCAGCACACACTGGAGCACTATTATGCAATTTCACAAACCAGACATACAAGATCTGCTCTCAGAAACAAAAATGTAACAAACACTTCCTCTACTCTAAAGAGTTTTCTCTTCCCTAATCCACCATGTCATATTCTGACAACAACAAACTTATCAAAGGAAACAGCCACAATGAACACAATGCTCATCTACAATAACAAAATTGCTGGCAACATCCTTGTGTTTTGTTCTGTACTATGCCTGCACCTCTTTTCTGTGCTGAGGCCTGTTCCGAGCATGCTGCTCTGTACGAGTAGACCTGCTGTAATCTCACATAGCTCCATTTGCTGGGATGCCTAGGTAAAAGACAGCCATTACAAATAATGAGTTTTATGTTTATTGCCTTCTTTTAGGCTCAGTGCTCTTTATGAATTTAAAAGCTGAACTGACTTTTTTTAATTAGAGTTCTAAGATGATACCTGCTGTTGAGTTTCAAATGATGAACTGACCCAACTTCAATGTTTTCTCAAGTTTCAAATTATGTCTGAATTTAACATTTTGTCACAAAAAATTTGAATGATGAAATGACCCAACTTTAATGTTTTCTTGAGACAGTAACTGTAAGCTGAGTTTTTAATCAACAGATGCATGAATTAACTTTTTTTTGAGAGCAGGAGGAGTGAAGATTATTTTTCTTTTAGTATCAGCTCAAAATGATCAACACATTTGATATAATTAACATCACTGCTGTAACTAGACCAACAAGCAGCAGTAAGAATAAATGGTGAAACAACTTGGTTTGACATAAAACAAGGGGTCCGTCAGGGGTGCATATTGTTGCCTTTCTTATTTAACTTGTGTACTGAAAATACAATGAGGATTGTTAGAGAAGATGTAGACAAAGAATATTACAACCCTAACCCTAACAACTGGAGGTTATGAAATACTGCAGATTAGATATGCTGATGACATAGTATTACTGTCCACAACACAAAAGGGAATGGAAAAACTAATTATGTCAGTCCGTAAGAACAGCGAAGAGCAAAACCTCTATCTTAATACAAAGAAAACTAAATCAATGACAACTGACAAAATAAACATGGCAGCTGGAATATGTATCTATGAGGAAAAATTGGAAGAGGTGGAGAGTTCTGAATATCTTGGATCACTGCTAACTAATAATGGAGTTACAATGAAGGAAATTAAAACTAGGACATCTATCACTCTTCAGAAGGTAAAAACAACTAAAGAGGCTGTGGAGAGGAACAGATAGAACCACAAAAATAAGATTTTTAGGCATGCATCTTTCCCATCACAATATATGCCTGTGAGACCTGGACACTTAAAACAGCTGAGAAACACATAAATGCCTTTGAATGTAAATGCTACAGAAGAGTTCTTCAGATATCATGGACACAAAAAAGAACAAATATATCCATACTACAAGAACTTAATATTGAAGAATGTTGGCTAGTAAAGAGGATTAAACAAAGAAATCTTAAATATTTTGGACACATTAACTCTTCCTGTGCCATGCTCGCTATAGCAAGAATTTCCGGTTACTGAGTTGCATGACATGTTCGTTATAGCGATTTTTTTTGTTTGTTTCAGAGTAAAACATCCAAATTTTGGCTCGCATGTTATCTGCGCATGTCAAGATTACCCGGCATCCTTTTCACTTCGCGTCAACGGCCGGTAGCCATTTTTTCTTACGTTTCTGTTCAATTTGGTGCATATTTTTGTAACTTTAGTCGAGAATGGACAAGCTCTCAGACAAGACAAATGTTACTGGATGTTCCCTAGTTAGGTCTCAACCAGAAAGAAGGGCTAAAATAGGTGCTAGACAGTTTTTTCTGGCATATTGTGGAAAGAAATCTTCTGACATTGTTTCTGACTATGCTTTTGGCCGGCGATCTGACAATGATTCTGATAGTCCGTCTGACAATGTCTCAGACAATGGTTCTGATAGTTCGTCTGACAATGTCTCAGACAATGGTTCTGACAGTTTGTCTGACAATGTCTCAGACAATGGTTCTGATAGTTCGTCTGACAATGTCTCAGACAATGGTTCTGATAGTTCGTCTGACAATGTTTCAGACAATGGTTCTGATAGTTCGTCTGACAATGTTTCAGACCGTGCATCTGACCATGTTTCTGACCATGAAAATGATTCAGACAAATCTTCTGACGGTACAAATTTGACTGCAGACAGTGACAGTGACTGTCGTCCCTCAACAAGTACTGTTGTTCCTGTCACTTCTGTTCCTCCACCTGCCAAACGGGCAAAGAGGAATGTTTCTGTGGCTCAAACAGCGAATGCAGAACCAGATTCGACATGGAGAGCAGCACATACAGATGAAGAAGTAGGCAATGCTACTGATAATGATGATGGCAGCGGCATCTTGGTGAATATTGGAAATGATAAGACACCTATGGCGTTTTTCCTGGCACCGTTCACAGAAACTATTTTGGACAGTCTCATTAGCAGCATAAATGATTATGCTGCTAAGAAACTTAGCCAAACTGCTAGTCTCAAAAAGTGCAGTAGACTACGTCAGTAGGTACCTGTTGGTCGTTGTGAAACGTACAAATTTCTGTTTACATTCATAGCCATGAGCATTCAACCTAAACCCAAAGTCTGTGATTATTGGAGCACCAAACCTGTTTTACACACTCCATTTTTTAGCCAGATGTTTTCAAGGAATCAGTTTCAGCTGTTGCATGTCAGTGAAGCTGGCAGTGAAGGCAAGTCCAAAATTGAGCCGTTTGTCAATCAGCTGTCATTTCAGGCAGCCTTTTACCCGTTCAGTGATCTGAGTCTTGATGAAATGGTAATCTGCTACAAGGGACGCTGGAGACACGGGCGGTATAATGCCAGCAAACCATCTAAATATCGCATCAAGACCTAAGGCCTTTGTTACTCCCTCACAGGTTATGTTTTCAACCTGTTGGTTTATTTTGGAGAAAGCACCTCTTATGCCTCTACCAGTGGTGACACTTCCATTCATGCTGAGAAAGTGTTTGAGACTCTGCTGCAGCCTATCAGATCTTCACATCACATTTTTGCAGACAGGTATTACACCAGTCTTCCACTGGCTGAATATCTGCAGACCAAAGGCCACAACTACACTGGCACATTGAATGTCAACCGTAAAGATTTCCTACTGAGTTAAAAAAGAATATGGCTCCAAAAAAACCCATCTACTATACGAAAGATGGTGAGAATAAAATTCTCTGTCTCTTGGAAAGAAAAACCTACAAAGAAACCTGTCCATGTTGTGACAACATGTGGACAAGCCACCGCAACTCCTGCTGTCCAAGAACAGGAACAGGAGGAGTTTGAAAAGCCCACCATCATTCACACTTATAACAAGTCTATGAATGGATGCAACAAGACTGACCAAATGGTGTCATATTATGGCTTGCATTCAAGAAAAACAATGAAATGGTGGAAGAAGATATTCACCTGGGCTTTGGAAGTTGTACAGGTGAATGCGCAGATATTATATATATTATCTCACGAGGAGATTCTTGCCGGGGAACAGTCATCTCAAGCCTGGTTCAAGATACAACTTACTGAAGGCCTGAGAGCCCTGGCAACCAGCAGCACCATCCCTGGTGTTAGTATGTTAGCTCCCAGACCACTGGGAAGGAGAGCTGATGCTCCAGTAGATCTTAGGATCCAAGGTGCTCACCTTGTGAACATGGAAAATTTTATATAAGGAATTCAATTTACCATCACAGTCACTGAGATGTGTATGCAAGAACAGGAAAAGTGCTGATTTCAAGTTCATGATATGGAACTTTGCAATATTCATTTCATTCTGGTGATAATGCTGCACAGTCTATGGAATATTTATGAAAAGTTTATGAAAAGTTGTGCCAAAATTTTGAACATTCTATAAGAGGAATTCCATTTACCATCAACAACATTTTGGACAGTTTGTACAATAGCCAACAGCAGCTCTTTCACAGCTCTTTTCAGGACCACCTCAAAATTGTTTTGTCCTCTGATCGGGAACATTATCATGGGGATGCAACTCAAAATGGCGGCGAAACTTTTGTTGTACAGTAATAGATGATTCTCCGCTTTTAAAATAAGTTTCAATGGTGAATGCACGATGTTGTGTTTGCCAAGAAGCTATTGCTAAAAATGACTTTGTCTGCTTCATCTCTGACGTTATGTTTTTTTTCACACGTATTCAGTTTCTGTGCACTACGTCAGTTAAATCCAGCTACGCCTATGCCGGACCCTGTATAACAAGAATAAGCAATTATGCCAAACCAGCTAAAAGCATGAATTTATCAATAGATCCCATCTCTGGACTGTTTGTATAACAAGAGTAAACAATTATGCCAAACCAGCTAAAAGTATGAATTTACCGACAGATCCCATCTTTGGACTGTTTGTATAACAAAAGAATGAATTTACCATTAGATCCCATCTCTGGACTGTTTGTATAACAAAAGTATGAATTTACCAATAGATCCCATCTCTGGACTGCTTGTATAACAAAAGTATGAATTTACCATTAGATCCCATCTCTGGACTGTTTGTATAACAAAAGTATGAATTTACCAATAGATTCCCATCTCTGGACTGTTTGTATAACAAAAGTATGAATTTACCAATAGATCCCATCTCTGGACTGTTTTTCATGAAGAATTTCTCAAGTTTAGCCAGGATGTGCTTGCCATATGTATACTTCCGCAGGGTTGCAATGTGTGGTCTGATCTTGTGCATGAGAATCTTGCGTTGGGGCTGCTCTGCTACATCAATCATCTTCTGAACAACATAGTTGGCAAACTGGTCTTTCATCATGGCATACAGTGCAGAATGGTGCCTGAAGTGGATTATACTTTTAATAATGTCATCCAAACACATTTTAAAAAATGGATGGTTAAGAAATGAAAGTAATTTTCAGTAAATTTTACAAATTCCTCATGAACAATAAAAAGAATTTCGAATTTTCTGACAAAAAAAAAAAGAAACATGCTACCAAATGAGTACTGCTACTGAAAAATTGTGTAACACATTTTTGAAATGATCTTGGTATAACTAATACTTCTCTATACACTTAACATTGGGCAATGAAGCGAAACCACACGCATGAACATCAACCTCTCTATGCAATGACACAGTGGAAGTGCATCTTGAGTACTTGGATCTTAAGTAGTCCAAGATTAGACTGCTGGTGATCTCATGAACTACCAGCTTGCTGGCAAAACAAATGGAAATCAAACTGGATGTACGTTATGGTGCTTTAACTCTCGGAACTGATGCAAGAAACAAACAGCTGGTTCAGAGGCTCCAGCACTAAAGGAAAATATCAACCCCTATTTTGCTGGTGAAGCTGGAAGCAATGCGAGAAGCTACTGGCAAATCATCAGACACTGCAAGTAAAATCTTTCACAATTTTATTTAACATCAAAATATATAGGTAATGGCTGTTGTCCTATTATGCCACAGAGGCATATGGTAGTATGGTATTATATGTGGTGAGGTCAGCATGACTTGTCCAACAAAAATATGTATTGAAACTATATTGCTAACCTTATCAATAAAACCCTTCTACATCAGGAAATGATGCACTTTTTCTTCTTCCAACATTTGCTTTCAATATATCACTTTGCTAACATTCTATCCTCACTTATGAACACATTCCATACACTCATCATCCAATTCCCTTTCACATGTCTCTCGGATTCATTCATTCATTCATTCAATCATTTGCATGTCCCTTGCGGAACTGTGCCTCCCAAACAGCACTCCTGTAGGCCTCTCGGTTGTGAGCAAGATGGCCTGCTGCTGTTGCATCCATTTCCAGATCGTCAACGATGTCTTGCAGCCATCTTCGTCTTGGTCTTCCTCTTTTTCTTTTTCCCATTATGTATCTTTCCAATACGGTCTTCTCTAAATTATCTCTCAGATACAAACATTTTAAGACAGAATTAACCCATTTACTGAGATTTCTTCACTTATCTCACTTGCAGATATCTAATATACATCATTATCCCTGAAATAACACCAATATTATGAGGGTCATACCAAAAGTCACGAGCAAAAATTTATTAAAAATCAGAATTTATAGATAGAGAAAATATAAATGTATTGCCTTAATCTGCATCCTTTTCTTCACTTTTCAACATAATCTCCATTTCTCTGCACACATTTTCCCCATCACTCTGCAAGTTTGAAAATACCCTCCTGGTAGAAATCCATTCCAGCTGACCGACAGCACAGACACACTGCTTTCTGGACGTTCTCTCCTGTGGGACCCAGCAGGCACAAACTTTTCTACAGCCTATGGTTTCAATCATTTCCTGTAATGCATTGTGTCCTATTCCAAGATTTACAGCGATTTCAGATACTGTGACACGTATTATCTTCTTTAATAATGTCAAAAATGATGACGCTGCGTTCAGTGGAGGCAGTTTGAGGGCGATCGCTGCGAGGCATATCTTGGATGCTCATGTTTCCAACTTTGAAATGTTTCACCCACCTTCTAACACTGCTAGCACTCATGCACACATCTCCACAAGCAAGATGAGGTTGGTGAATTTCAGCAGCGGGGATTTCCTCTTTACCAAGAAACTCAATAACAGCACGCTGATGAAACAAAACTTCAGCACCCACCATTTTGTTTATGCTCCGCGTGGTTACATGACACATGATGGTGATGTCCTACGACTTCTACATGAAGCACAAAGGATGCAGATTAAAGTGATACATTTATATTTTCTCTAACTATAAATTCTGATTTTTTAAAAATGTTCGCTCACGACTTTCGGCATGACCCTTGTATAAAGTTCTCTCACTCTAGTGTAAACAATGGTGAACCTTATTACAGCATAACGGAGGGTGGCTGTTGCAACAGCAAATTCAATAGCAGGGCAAGCTAAGTATAGCCATGTTCACAGAGCACAAGCTCATGTCTCTGTTGACAATGGCTGGTCATAGTAGGCATGTCTTTTTGAGTTAAGATTAGGAATTAATTACGACAGCAGCGTTGATTCTCAGTTTGTGGATAACAGTGATTTAGATTCTTTTGATCACCAGTTCATAACAAATCATCTCGTCACCTTTTTTTTTTTTTTTTTGTGTTTCCAGTGGCTCCACCCACTTCTATGGAAATAATCTCCACACCAATACAATGTGATGTAATGTTTATTTGAAGACAAAAAAAAAAACAGTAAAGAGGTTAAGCAAAGAGGCAAGTACTAACCCATAGCCATCAGTTGTGTTACACACTTCCTCAATAAGCATAGCCCTCTCTAATCTGGATGAATGGCTGACACATTTCTCAATAACGTTGCTGAAATACAATTTAGACATACGTTCAGTTTCTTGTTGCAAAATATGCCCACTAGGTCACTGATCAATATCCTCGATAAACTGATGTCCGTACAAAAGTGGAAACAAAACCTGAGAATGGACACTACAAGATGGGTGTGCAGATTTACAATGCCTGGACATGGTCAGTGGGACTGAATCTGAAGCAGAAGTGACAGAACTGAAAAGAAAACTAGCTATAGAGTTCCAGTTTAGCTTGACCCTGAATGGTTAGAAAAGAAAAAAAAAAGGGACAGAAATCTTATTGTTGCCAAGTAATGAATAGACAGAAACACTAAACATGCAAGGATATAAAGAAAAATGTATACACAGTGTTACTCTGGGAGTGCACACAGAGCTGCTGGTAAATAAGGCTACTCTGACTATTATGTAGTTCAGCGGTCAGCAACCTTCCTATTAAAACATGACAATCAAAAAGGACATGAACTGTTTTTGTTTTTTTTTTTCCTGAGAGGCATAACTGACTTGGTTGGCAACCTTTTTTTCTACAAAAGAAGTCAGAAGCCACCTATGTGAGTGGCCAGCAAGCCACACTCATGTCTATAGGTAATAAATGAACATAATAATAGTATCTATTTCACATAAATAATATGTAACAATGACACCATAATTAGTGTGATGCGGCCAGATGGCCATAGACTGCTGGCCTCCTGTGCTAGATCATGCCAGATCTGAGTCTAGCTACCAGGAAGAAATCCAATGTTTCCTTGAGGCAGACCCATCTCTTTCATCAGTATTTCACATACAGTAACTGGTAATAAGACAATAGTGATAGTGTGCATTTCATGTTATAAATGTCTAGTTCTGATTTTTTTTTTATAGTCACTGTAATAGCTGACATTTTAAAGTTTAAACGCACATTTCACAACAAAATTTTTGTAAATAGTAACTGGTTTACGTTCAAAAGTTATACTTTTGCGACCAAATGAAGCCATTTCTAAAAGCCAACCCAAGCAATCCCCCAATGTGGATTACCTGGCAAATTTATGCTGACTGAGCACAAGAACTTTCCCCCTGATTGTGTTGATAATCTTGCTCTTATCCTCGGCTTGGCCATGCTCCAGCACATGCTGGATGACATAGTTGCCATACTGGTCCTGGACCAGACGTTCTGTGTTCTCGTGCAGCTCTTTCAAGATGGGGGCCGTCTGCTCTGCTGTACAATGTTCTAAGATGCGTTGAATAACTCGACAGCCATATGGATGAGCAGACAAATTAAACACCTGTGAGTGGTACAAATAAAACACCGCCTTCAACAAAAAGAAATACTTGAAAAAAAAGAGAAAAAAAACCAAGAAGCACTGAATAACTAATAATAAACTAAGCTGCTAAACTCATCTGAAAGAACTCACAAAAATGACTTCGTTGTTAAGGATGGTTTATGAGGTGGATGGGCTTCAGTTTCTGTAAATGCTGGCGAGTACTTCACGCTGACTGGCCAGTTTCAGCTATCCATATTTGTCTTAACAAGGTTTGAATCTACACTTGAATCTTGTTTTCATGTTTGGTTGTCGCAGAAAGCAACTCCGGTCTTGCCTTCCTTTAGAAATGCGATACTGAAAATTTATTAAGAAAAGCCTCCTCACTGACAAAATGGGAACAGGCTGATAAAAGTCATTTACATGTCTCTTGCGGAACTCTGCCTCCCTGACAGCTCTCCTGTAGGCCACTCAGTTGTGAGAAAGATGCCCTGCTGCTGATGTAATCATTCGCAGATCGTTAACAATGTCTTGCAGCTGTCTTCGCCTTGGTCTTCCTCTTTCTTTTTCCCATTATGTACCCTTCCAAGACTGTCTTCTCTAAACTATGATGATGTTTAATATGTCCAAAATATTTAAGCTTTCTCTCTTTAATCTTTCTTACTAGCCAACTTTCTTCAATATCAAGTTTTTGTAGTATGGACATATTTGTTCTTTTTTGTGTCCATACTGGGGGACTCTTCTGCAGCATTTACACTCAAAGGTATTTATGTGTTTCTCAGCTGTTTTGTTAAATTCCCAGGTCTCACAGGCACATGTAGCAATGGGAAAGATGCATGCCTTAAATATCTTATTTTATAACCCAGGCAAAATAATAAAATATGGGGAGCTTCTTCTTTGTTGTCCCCCCTGCTGGGCTTGCCTGTACTTAGTTACACCTGACACTGGTAGCATGATTAACAGTTCATTATCAACTTAGAAAATCAGGCCCAAGTAAACTTGCTCCTCTACACTCACCTGTCCTTTGAAGGCATCAATGATAAACTGGAGGTACTTGGGGTCAACACACTCTATGCATTTTTGGACGACGTGGTTGCCATTCTGATCTTTAACACACTTCTGAACGTGGCCATCCAGTTCTTTAACAATCTCCACCTTTAAGAGAATATCAAGGGAATTTGCATCTCAACCATCAGATTCTGTTCATACAACATACAACTACTGTTATGCTGGTTCTTTTTCCCAAAAGGTGTATATTTTATATATAAATATATATACAATTTTCATCCTTGCTCCTTCTACCCCAGGTTGTCCCCAATCAGCCTTCTTTTTCTCTTTCCCTAACGTGGCCATTGCATGGCTGTTAGTTATGTTGCTGTGATCCTTTCAGAGGACATGATCAATCATTTATCTTTTTTTTTGCTGTAATTATGCTCATGTCTGCTTGTTCACATCTGGGCAAGTAGATAATGTACTCATTCATTCATTTGCATGTCCCTTGCGGAACTTTGCCTCCCAAACAGCACTCCTGTAGGCCTCTCGGTTGTGAGCAAGATAGCCTGCTGTTGCTGCATCCATTTGCAGATCATCAACGACGTCTTGCAGCCATCTTCGTTTTGGTCTTCCTCTCTTTCTTTTAATAATATACTAATTACAGCAAAATACATCAAAGAACAAAAAGAATCCTTCAATTAGTCTCTCTTGCTTATACTTCAAAAACGAACATAATCTGAAAGTTCACTATAGCAATAGCTAGAACATGCTTTCAGCTAGCAGAACATTAAGCTTTACAACCAACACTTTCATTAGAACATTATGGGAAGAAGACACACTATTCTTGACAACTAACCTGCATATCACTTGGAATAGACTCTAATGCTTTCTGGATCACTCTGCAGCCATACATCTGTAAAGCCAGAGGCAAAACGTGACCTCGAACTCTCTGGGCCAGTGTTTGCTTCTGATCCGGCGTCCCAAATTCAAAGAATTTCTGAATGACATAATTGCCGAACACATCTGTCATGAGAGAGTAAGCAGCGGACAAAATTTCACTGAAAACCATAGTCTTTTCTTGTAGGGTGGCCCGTTCTAACTTTTGCTGAATAAACCTGCAGAAAAATAAAAGAGAGGGCCTTTCAGTAAACAAAAACACTGACCAAACTTGTATGTGTTTTCTATGCATCATTTTATCCATACTGGCTCCACACACTCCCATGGCTTTGGCTGGTTTGGTAAAGATTTTCATGAAAATGTGAATCAGAATTATGCACATCTGATGCCACTGTGAAAATCTTTAAACGCAAGCATTACCATGCCATAAGTCTTTGGTTCTGAAGATGATCCAAGAGTATGCTTCCTAAATGGCTCCACCACAATGGTGATTTCTGCCTCATTGACCAAGTTTATGTACTTCAAAAGCTCATTATCAGACCTGCCACTACGGAACTTCTGTTGTTGCTTTGTGACCGGAATGATTTTTTTTAGCACAAGATAATGAGAATGATGATGACACGAAAGACATGAGATAAGTAAGATTTTGCATATGTAAGATCTTGCAGATGGAGATGAATGCCTCCACTTCCTAAAGATTTTATACAATCATGATAAAGTCAAACTGTGGCCTCTTTCTCCTCCTCCGCCTGAACGTCTCTTAAACAACTTTTAATGTTTTCTTGGACAATGCCGTTGAAACATACGAGGGGTGACTGATAAGTTCTTGGCACAAGGTACAACAGATTATTTGTGGACAACTTTTGGGGTTATTTCTCAACCCAAGTTTATGCACTTAGTCCAGCAATCCTGGAGCATACAGATCTCTTCTTTGTAAAAGTCAGCATCTTCTGCCAGTAGAAAGTGGTCTACAGAATGAATGACATCATCATTTGAAGCAAATTTGCAACCAATGAGCTCTTTTTGAGTTTGGTAAACAGGTATAGTCCGAAGGGGCCAAATCTGGGGAATATGGAGGATGTTCAAGAAGCTGGAAGCCGCATTCATGAATGGCAGCCATTGCCACCGCCGACCTGTGAACTGGAGCATTGTCTTGATGAAAGATGACTTCTCTCGTCAGTTTCCCTCAGTGCTTTTCCCTCAATATGACTCGCAGTTGCTTCACAAGATTAGCATAATAGGCCCCGGTGACCATTCTGCCCTTTTCAAGATAGTCTACCAATAGCACACATTCTGAATCCAAAAAGATGGAAGCTATCACTTTGCCTGCAGACAGAACCAACCTTGCTTTCTTTGGAGGTGGGGATCCATGTTTCCACTGCTTTGACTGTTCTTTGGTTTTTGGCTGAAAATGATGAACCCAAGTCTCATCCATAGCCATAAATTAATGAATAAACTTTTCAAGATCTGTAGAGAAACGGTCAAGATTGTCTCGTCATGTTGAGACGCAGTCATCTGTGATCAGCTCCAAGAAGTTTTGGGACTCATCAAGCAGACACCTTTGTCATTTGAAGAATAATAGCATAGTCATATTTGTGAATAATGACATGAACACATTCCTGGGAGATGCCCAACTCAGTAGCAATGTACCGTTCAGTTTTTTATCGATCCTCCATTATCATGTCATGAATTCTGATGGTGGTTTCATTGGTGGTTACTGTTCTTGGTCTTCCTGGGCGGGGATCATCTTCCAGACTCTCCCAAGTTTGAACTGAGCTGGCCATTTCTTCACTGTACTGTAAGAAGGGGTACTCTCCCTTAGAGTCTCCACCATATCCTCATGGATCTCCTTCGATAAGCCCTTAATGCAGAGGTAGCGAATGACTGCTCAATGAGAAATGTTATCAATTTTCTCACTTTCTGCCACCCCTTACCACTTCAGTAGCCTGTAAAAAAAAAATTGGCTGCAGTTAATTTCTTGAAACCTGATGTTTAATCTTACATTAACCTGATCTACATATGCACCTAATATCAACTGGGAGTTTCAAGTATTTGTACCTTATGCCGAGAACTTATCAATCACCCCTCATACAATAAGATCACTTTATTTAAATGTTCACCCCTCATACAATAAGATCACTTTATTTAAATGTGAAGATAGTATCACAATATTACACCGGCCAGACTTTGAAAAGAACTGAGAAACTACAATTTTTTTTTTTGGTGCTTTTAACTGCGTTCAACCTAACTTCACTGATTACTTCTTCACTGCACAAAAATTGCACAAACAAAAACTAGCAAAATATCTCTTGGTAGACAGTGAGGGCATTTGTGGTACAGAAATATACACAAAAGGTCAGTATTTGAAGAACTGAAGAAACACTAGCAGTCTGAAAGACCGAAGACAGAAATAAGTTGATACGTTCCCTACAGTCAAGAACTGGAAGCTCTTACTATTTGTGATATCATAGTTATGTTGTTTCACTACCACAGAAAATGATGTCAGAATTTCCCCATTTGCCATGCTGCAATGTCTTAACAGTTTGTTACTAAACTACTTCTTCTTCATATGCATTGTCTTTCTATACCTGCAGTCCTGTTTCTTGGATAAATTTCAGTTTTTTTTGTAATTGATGTATGGAACCGTAGAGTTTATCTTCTTTAGTGGTTTCATTGGGCCAGTAATTACTTCTCAGTGTCTCGTAGTTGGTGCAGTTCTGGAGGATATGTTCCACAGTTTGGGGCACCCGGGAACATGTACTAAGAGTAGTAGTACCAAGCCTAAACTTTGTATACATATGACTTCGGAGTCGGGTGTGTCCTGTTCGGAGACGGAATATGGTGACTTGTTCCTTTCTGTTTAGAATGTGATAGTCATCATGTGGTGGTGTTTGTGGCTTCCTGTAGGTTTTTATCATGCTTTTCTTCTGATTACAGTGATTGGTATGTCTAGTTACTCCATTTCAGTGCCCTCTTTGACCAGACAGTCAGCTTTCTCATTGCCTGGTATCCCACAGTGGGAGGTAATTCACTGCAATTGTGAGCCAATTTTTGACAAGTCATCCTTAAGGTCTGGTAGTTTGTTGCACTGAAAAGCTTCTAGTACTGATCTTGCATCTGTGAGAATTACTATGGGGCATGTATCAATTCTGGGGTCTGATAGTTCTTCAAATAATTGCCCTAACTTCTGCATCATAGTTGTTGCAGTATTTTCCAGTGGATGTGGAAATCTTGCTGGTGGTATTGTTTGGATATTCAATATGTGAGTTACTAAACAAAAATATGAGGCAAAAATTTCTTTGTGTTTACCTAGATCCATGTTGGTCCTGTGAGAATTCTACAACATGGTTTGCCAAGTCTTTCAGAGCCAAATTTGGAATTCGGTTGTTTCTGAAATCTTCCAGTAGACGACTCCGTCCGGTCACCTCCTTTGATAGGCTAGCACTGCTGATAAAATCAGAAACCACTAATGTCAATTATGTGCTGGGTAGCATAAATTAAGATGCTTAATATGCAATGTCCTAAATTAATATAAACTGTTGGACTGTCCGACAACATGCATAAAAAAATATGTACATGGAAACTAAGTTTGTTTTACTTATGGTGGACATTCAAACAAATTTTCCCTAATTTCAGTGAACTCTGTAAACTCACAGCTGAAGTGGGAAATTTTTCAGGAAATCAGTTGAAGAAACATACTTCAACAATGCTTTCTTGAGCAGTCTGGTCTGAAGTATGAGCTAGTTTCCCATCAAGAACTCCTAAACACTGATACCTGCACAGGATAGATTTGCTTGTGTTGACAGATGTATCAAGTCTTAATTTTACTGCTTGAATGACTGCAGTCTCCAGTCCACTACTCTCAAATAAGAATCAAGCTGTCTGGGCTACATCTTTGCTCTATGAAAATGTGAGACTGAGCAAAAAAAAAAAAACAAAGGGGACCACAAAGACTGGCATCATTGTATCAACATGGCACAGTGTAACAAGACTCTCACAGCTGTGAATTACAACAAAATGTGGAAGAATCCACCAGAAAAATGTAGTTCAGGAGGAATATGTCTTCTTTTTTATTACTAATAATCAATTATTAGTCATATTAGCTACTGTACTCATCTCATGATCAGCCATCTTGACATGGAGACAGGCTGCCTTTATAAATCTCATCAGCAGTTTTTCACGTGTATCCCAAATATTTTTCATTCATCCAATGTGGATTCAGGCAAAGTACCTATATGTGGGGCTCGCCTTCATGTGAAGCCCTACTGTCTTTGTTTACTAATGTAGCATATGAAGTGAACCAAGTGTACATTATTCAGCCAGCAGATAATCTTTGTTTTTCTCAGCACCATGTGTGTAGTACCCATTTTTACAGCTGTTTGTCCCAGATGTTTTTAACTCTACTCACAATGCCTGGCTGTAAGCTTACATTTCAGTGGTAAGGTGAAACAATCCATCAATGATACTCCACATTCAATGTCTAGTGGAGGAAGTTGCAGACAGACAACAATCCACAAACTAAATTATTTATAAATGTATAGAAAAGACTAAATTATATTAATAAGTGAGAATAATATGGGCACTCATTAATTCATTCATTTGCATGTCCCTTGCGGAACTTTGCCTCCCTAACAGCATTCCTGTAAGCCTCTCGGTTGTGAGAAAAGATGGCCTGCTTATGATGCATTCATTTGCAGATCGACGACGATGTCTTGCTATATGGGCACTCTCAAACTGAAAATAAAGTTTTGTTGCTACCTTTTATTTGTTTGTGCTCTGCTCTGAAGGAGAGAGTTTGCAAAAAATCCGTTTGCTGGGGAGACCAGACCAGGGTTTCTGAATCTAGCTGCTTCTGCTCCTGGTGCAGCGGAATAAGGCCTTCCTCCAACACTCAATCCTGCAAAATAACACAGAACAGCTTACAGACAAGTAGAAGTAAAATTCTGAGTATTCAAACAAGAGCATCACCAGACTAGCAGATAGTAAGAAGCCTCTAAAATATTGAATGAGTGCCAAAGAAAAGGCCATGGATCGGCACAGGTCATGTTTGTTAGGGAGGACTTCATTTAGTAAAGGCTTAAGATTGTTCTGAAGTCGGAGGGAAAAATGGTGAGTTTAATGGCAAAGTCAAATGGTGAGTTTAATGGCAAAGTCCCACCATACATGCTACCAACACTATTTATATAGGGCCCTCAAACGTTTTCTAGCCAAGTGAGTAGAAGATATCAAGGTGCCAAACAAGTGTACCAAGTAACGTTGGTGCTCTATCTCCCTATCACTGCAAGTATGAGGTTCTCTGTGGCAGATGCAGTGAAGGTGTTGAAGCACAGAAATGTGTTGAATGAGGGGTTGGTTACAACAGCTTCCCTTGCAAATCTTTGGATGGAACTAAAATAAGAGGAAAAGATGCAAGGCTTCTATGGCAGACTCCACTGGCAGTAATCCTATCCTGTCTTGTTAGGCTGGGGATGTTCCATCACTGGTGGTGCCAGTGGAGAGGTGAGACATGGTCTCAGTTGGTTATGGTTCCCTAACCCTGATACAAGAAGTCACCTGTGGGTTGCTGATTGCTCTATTGGACTGTGCTTTCACCCCTTTTATCAAGTAATGCACTTTGAAGTGATGGAAAGATATATTAAATGACAGCAATGTGCCAAGCAAGAGAATGACACTTTATCAAGTATGAGGAAAACACCAAATGCAAGGACACCTTACCATGTATGAGGAAAGCACTTGCCAAATGACAGAAAGACAAATTACCAAGTATGAGGACCAGTTAGTATCAAGTAAGTTTCAGGAATATAGTTAAACACTTTACCAAGTAAAATAAGACATGTACCAAGTGAGAGACTTGAGTTTCAAGTATACGGTTAAGAAACACTTTACCAAATAAAATAAGACACGTACCAAGTGAGAGACTTGAGTTTCAGGTATATGGTTAAGAAAACACTTTACCAAGTAAAATAAGACATGTACCAAGTGTGAGACTTGAGTTTCAGGAATATAGTTAAGAAAACACTTTACCAAGTAAAATAAGACATGTACCAAGTGAGAGACTTGAGTTTCAGGTATATGGTTAAGAAAAACTTTACCAAGTAAAATAAGACATGTACCAAGTGAGAGACTTGAGCTTCAGGTATATGGTTAAGAAATGATTTGAAAGAAGTAGGTACTTCATATATATTTTACTTCTCCGATCCAGCAGCCACCTCAGCTCGCACTCTTCAGCTCGCACTCTTCAGCTCAAAGCAATAGCAAAGCATCTGCAGCTCTTCTTTAATTGTACCGAGCTTGTATATAATGTGCTTCCAATGTCTGGATGTTCGGGCAGGTATTCCTGTCATAAATCTTTGAGTGCTGGACATTCTAGGAGATGGTGTGTGACTGTTTCTTGGCTATTATCACACAATAGCACCAAAACCATAGAAAACAAGTTGAATTCTTTCCAGACTAAATGTTTATGAAGAATTAGGAAAATATTTTGGCCAAACACCATAAGAAATAACATCTTGTTGGCAGAAATGTAGATGAAGCCACTGACAGCAATTACTGAGGAAAGACGCTGGCGATGGTTGGGACATGTGCTCCGAATGACTGACAACTCACTACCAAAAATAGCACTAAGATGGACACCACAGGGGAACAGAAGTAAGGGTAGACCAAAAGAGACTTGGAGAAGAACAACAGAAAGGATGTTGAGCAATAGAGGGCTCACTTGGGCAAGAGCAGAAAAAAAGGCAAAGGACAGGGGTTTGTGGAAAACCCTTGCAGAAGTCCCATGTGCCCTGGGCACTAAAGGTTCAGAGAGATCACACAATGGACGCTGAAGGCCCCAAACGTGAAAGATGCCATAAACACTCTAAACAAACAAGAGCAAACAATCATCATTCAACTATAAACAAGGCACATATCAATGAGCGCACACATACACTGGTTAAAGACAAAAGATGTATGTATCAGGACAAATGTAAAAAAGCAGTTAAAAAAAAAATGTAAAGAAAAAGTCTACATTTAGGATACACAGTAGAAAAGATGTACAAGAATGAGTATTTCAAGCATAAGGCTAAGAAATATAACAGAACTGCACATTTCAGGTATATAATGTTTTTTTTTTAAAATGGTGTAATGTGGTGAGATTTCAAATACACACTTAACCTCTTTAGCATCACATTTCTGATGACTAACAGAAATAAAAACGCTGAATTGTTTAGACGCCATGATGGCACCACCCTGTGGTTAATATTAATGAAAGAGTCCCCATTACTATTTTTAGATGGCTGCCCTCATTTTATTCACTGCATGACAGCAAAATGCTACCTCATATGTTATTTGGGCTTCACATTGTGAATGGGATAAAAATCAGATGAGTCTGTACAGTGCATGGGGCTAAGATTTTAGCATGGAAAATTTGGCTTGTATAACACAGGTTGTCAACACCAAGGAGGTTACATGATAACAAGTGTTTATAATATCAAAGAAGGTCAATATTTTACACATTTTTTATTGAGGTTTTGGTGGACTATAAAAATTATACCATTCACTGTATTAAACTGAATTATATACATATATATGTATTGTCCACAAAATGAAACGCACTTCTGATGACTCAATTTTAGCCATAAATTTGATATTCTATAGCTTTTTAAATTGAATGAATAAAATTTTCAAATTGCACACAATAATACCTAAGGGTTTAAACACTCACTTGACAGTTTCTTACATCTGTGTGACAAGAATTTTTTAGTCCCAGGAGTTCCCAACTTAGTATGGTGTGTGGCCTCCGCTTGCATCAATCAGCGACTGGCATCTCCTGGGCATAGATGTGATCAAATGTCTGATGTGCGCCTGTGGGATGGCT
Source organism: Achatina immaculata (assembly GCA_009760885.1). Classification (NCBI taxonomy): domain Eukaryota; kingdom Metazoa; phylum Mollusca; class Gastropoda; order Stylommatophora; family Achatinidae; genus Lissachatina; species Lissachatina immaculata. The sequence continues at coordinate 13,597,630 of CM019701.1, read as the reverse complement.
GCCCACTCTTCCTGGAGTGCCTGCCACAGACCACGACGACTGGCTGGAGAAACGTTTCAGCGACAAACATGTCTTTGCAGCTCATCCCATAGGTGCTTGATGAGATTTATATCTAGAGACTGGGATGGCCTGGGAAGGGTGAGAATGTTGCTGGCAGTCAGGAACTGTGTAGTAAACAATGCAGATTTGGGTCTGGTGTTGTCCTGTTGAAACACAGACCTTTGCGCAGCCAGAAATGGAAGGACATGGGGTCAAAGAATTTCATTGATGTATCGTTGCGCATTCAAGCCTCCTTCAATCAGCACCAATGGACTCCCTCCCTTGAAAATGATCACTCCCCATACCATTACACCTCCACCACTGTGCGGTGGAGCTTCATCAACGCAATTTTGGGCAAACGTTCAGTTGGCCTACGGTAGACCCTTCTCCGCATATCACGGCGCTGCAACAAAAAGGAAGATTTGTCACTAAATCAGACGTGTCTCCATCGATTGTCAGCTGTCCAGGGCCAATGCTGGTTGGCCCAAACAAGTCAATTTTGGCAACAGCGTTTCGTTAAGACAGGGCCTCGGTGAGGTTGTCAAACCACCAGTCCAGCTTCATGCAGTCTATTCTGGACAGTTTGATCAGACACACGATGTCCTGCAAGAAATAACTGGCAACCTGATTTTGACTTTCGCCCGCTTGCAGGCGACCAATGGCAATGTTTCATAAATTTTGCGATAGATGCGCCATACTTGACGCGCCATACTTGTCTGCTTGAAAATTAACTGAATTTGTTTGTGTAACCTCATCCTTTTATAGGGTTTCATGTGCATGGAAAGTGAGTTGTGCTCACCACAAAAATCACGACTTTTCCATAAACGCAACGCAAGTTATGGCAAAAAAAAAAATGAGCGATTAGCAAGGGCTATGCACTGATTATACATGAGAATAGCAAAATTCACGCTGAATCATGAACCTGACATCTTGGTGACAATTTTTGGTTCGGTCTGAGATACCGGGAACAAAATTTTGGTCATAACATATAAAAAAAATGAAGCTTATATAAGATATGCGCTTCTTTTTTTTGGACAGTATATATTTTTTTAAAATGAAGATCTGAACATCCAAACTCACTGGATACTGTGTTCATCATCTTTCATTCTAACAAACACTCAATGTCAGTTTAATACAAGTGTACAACATACACAATAAATGTTAATAAAATTTAAAATGACAAATCTTTTTCAAAGTCAAAGATGGAAGATTGAAAAGCCATAAGAAAGGTTGCAAATTGTAAGATAAATTATTCAATCTCTTCTGGCATCCAAAAATGACAGCAAAGATGGCAAAGTCAGGAAGGCCAACTGATCAAGACCCTGTCTTCCTAGGAAAAAAAAATGTTGCTTTCTTTCAACCTGTCCATTCTGAAATGACAGAAGAGATTGAGAATGAAGAAATGAATGCAAAAATTCTGAGATGTACATAAAACTTGACTGTCAATATTTACCTATAGGACCAGGGGCTACTGACCCCAAACTTCCAAAGCCACTGCTGACAAAGCCATTCTGCTGTGGTGCTGTCATTGTCAGGTTAGTGGATATAGGAGTAAACAGGTTACTTGTATCCTGTGTGTAGCCAAAGCTGCTTGTTGAGGCAGGATAACCTGTACAGAAAGAGAAGAAATTCTAAATGATAGAATCATGGCTTGTATACATGAAAATACATTCAAAAACATCATGTGCAATGCCACTAAGTGCTGGCAGTTGTGTTTCTCTACGTGTATCGGCCTGTGAAATTTTCTGTCAGCAGTCTTGGTGACTTTCTGTCACACTTTCACGATACACAATACTGAATTTATCTCCTGACACTCCTCTGCCTCTCTTTTCATTTATTCTTCCAGCTGTTATGTTATCATGTTCTTCCGCTTTTTCTCCTGATACATGTCCAGTAAATGGTGTTTAAAAAAAATTTTTTTTAACATACAATCTTAAGTATGTAGCATACACTCTGAACACAATTCACACCAGAAAGGCAGAGTAGTCTGTGGTGCATTAGTAAAGTATTTGGTTCTTCTCTTTGTTGTTTAGCTTTGGAGTAAAAATTAATTATAAATTTTGAATATTTTGCTTGGAATTTTTTTTTTCAAGTTGAATTAGCTTCGGACATTTAAACAGCAGTGGCCTGCAGTCTCAACGTTAGATGTTCTTCTTCTTCTTCTGCATTCGAGGTTGTTGGTCACATCAGATCCTGATCCCTGTTGACATGGCAAAGCCCGCAGTCCTCTCCAGTTCCTAATAGAAGCCCCAAAGCTTTTGCCCCAAGCTTCTGACCTCTGGCCATGTCTCATGCCTCAGGTGTGAATGGTTTGGGCACTCTTGAAATTAGACGTTCACTTCAGATGTTAAAGGTCACGAGCTCAAATCCCGCCAGAAGTGGCAAGGATTTTTTCTTGCAAATCCTCCAGCACTAAATTCCCTGACCTGTATGTTAAAAAACCTGTTAAAAATCTCATGACAGTTCCAAACAGTGAAGAGTAGGTCAAACTAGTGTCCGTGGAAAATTCTAGGAAAAACCTATGATGCAGACTGGTGCAGGTGCTTGGAATGTCTATAATGACTGTGAAACCTGCTCTATGGCATCAGATCAAGTGGCCAAGCAGATATGGAAGTGTCATGAGTGCAATGACATCATTTCCAAACAACGAGCAATGACTTCAATAGAAGAGAAATATCTACAGTATTTGTAAGAGATGTACCTATCACACACAATGTTAACATAACTGTATGGAGACTGGCAGGACACAAAATTTCTACAAAATGTGACATGTCATCTCTGTTTCAAATGAAAGAGCTGCATGTACAATGTTATGTCAGATGTGAGTTCATGAAAAACAGGGCACAAGAAGAAATGCAAATCAACATAGAACTGGTAGGCCCCTCCAAGTAGTTTTAAAAAAAAAAAGTAAAGAAGGGGTGTAAGTGTACTAGTCTCTCATAGCAAGGTTGGTAATTCAAGTCACCCGTCTGTAGAAACAGGTACCTGGCTTCTCTTAGAGCTGGGGAAGTAAAGATGACCATGTGATGCCAACCACTTCATCCCCTAGTGTCCCAACAAATCCAAAGAAAATACAGGCACTAAGAGCATAAACCCTAGCTGTTTTCTTAGCAAGACAGGGTTACTGTTCATAGAGCTGGTGTCACCATATGCTATACACTAAGGGTCTAATAGACTGGAGGACGTCCAGGCTTCTAAGTGGGAAAGGATATCAATTTTACTGAGCTTACCCAGGCTGTTCTGACCTGTCACTGGTGTGTTGCTGGCTACCGGTGGAGTTTGCTGCCCCTGTGTGGTAAGCAGACGAAGTGGGCTGTTGGCAGACAACTGACTTGAGGCTCCTGTGAAAGATAAATACCTACTGTACTAGAGGGAGGCCAAACTTGCTTAAGATAAAAACCACATGCAACAAACTTCAGTTTGAAAATCACAAGCAGACACAAGGAGAAGGGTGGCGGTGGAAAAATATGTTTTTCTTTTCCCCCTTGAAAGAGCCAGGGTCGAACCACCAGAGTCCAGAGAAATGAGTCAATTCTCAGTTTATACCCCGCAAGTAATTGCAAAGTTTGAAAAGAAATTTTTATATACCTTTTATATTAATTGTGATGTGAAAAAAAAAAATCAGCAAACACATTTCTGTCAGCTGCATTCAGTAGTACTGCTATTTGCATACAGATCTCCGTAAACAGTAACACACGTTAAGACATACTGGCTCCACGATAAAACAAAGTAGCAATACAGCCTGTACTGAAAGCCTACAGAGAGAAAATGAAAACTCAGAAACTGCTATTTTCTATATCGAACACAAATGTGAGCATAGAGTGTAAAATTTAGTCAAGCAATTGGGCACTCACAGTTTACTAATTTGGTGGTATCAGATTCAAGTCTCAGCGGTGGGATGTTTTTTTTTTTGTTTTTCTGGTGCACACCAAAAAAAGGCCTTGGGGTCAACCCAGCCTCTAAAAATGGATACCAGAGAAATCTAGGAAGGTAAATGCAGCCAGGTGTGATACTGACCACATCATACCTTCACGTGCGGAAGGTCATGGAAATAGGGGCCAAACACCATATCCTCAATATGCCCTCATGGCATGGAAACAAGGAATTTTAGTTTTTAACAGTGTAAAAATACTCTCAAACCATGTAATGAAACTCACCAAGAAGAAAATCTGGACAGTAACAATAAGAACAAGATTTATCTTTCTTATCCATTATACCTTGTTAAAGTGACAACCTACAGAACCTTTAATAAAACATACATCAGAAATGTGGTTTTGGATTTTTTTTAAAAATAGAAAAGTAACGAACGAGTTCTGTTTCTATGATTGTTTCTCTGTTTATTCTGTTTCTAAGGTTTCTATCTAGCACTAATCATTCAAATATTTGTTTTAGAATATGCCGTAGAGCATACAGTGTTCCTCTCTATGCACGAAAAAAAAAACACTGAAGAAACACTTCCACATGCACTAAAACATCTTCAACATAATACAGTAATAATAACAGTAGTAGCTGTAACTTCAGTATGTATAACAGAGGACAAGGGAAAAGAGAATCCTTGTTTGTGTGGACATATAAAAACAGTGAATAAACACTTTTTAAAAAGTTTATAAAGAAAAAAAATCATGCCGGAAGTAACAGTTTGGATTAATAATTACATCTCTGACACAATGCCCACCCATAACCCAATGAACCAAATGTAGATGTGCAATGTTATAATGCACATCCCAAAATGGTGCCAGTTTGTTACTGCAAACCACTGTTAAGTACAGTCACTTGAGTTTACTTAATTGTAATATAACAGGTTTTGTGGAAGGTCAGTTCATAAGTAAAGGTCATATATAAGCTGGCCATCTGTAACCTGAGAACTGTCTGCATCAACATAAACCACAGACAGAAAAAAGTGAAAGGTTGAGAGAAGAAAACTGAAAACCAATCAGAACCATAACAAAGAGCGCTGAATGCTCCTTGAACATCCAGGGAGACAGAAGCCAGAGAATCTAATGGTCACCTGAAAAATAACAGAAAAAACAAAGTAAAAAATTTCCTTATGGGGAGACATTAAAGAATCCAACAGTAACCTGAAAAATAACAGAAGTTTAAAAAAAATGATGATGAAAAAAAAAAAAGCAATAAAATCTAAACAAGCTAACCAAATGACATGTGAAAAGAAAGGCCAAACAATCTGATAAAGAATTCACTTTCTCCTGAATGTGATATGTGAAATGCTGTAGACTGTGTGAAATTATAATATTCTAAATGAACTTTAATTTTTTTCATGGATTTAATTAGAATGCATTTTTGTATCAATTCATTGGTCTCCAAGAAACACCCAGAAATGGTTATATTAAGAAATGGAGTTAAGGCTTACGACATCATATAAAAGAAATGAAGCAAGGCCCAAACAAACACTAACAGCAGTAACAAGTTCATACCTTGCTGCTGAGTTCCTGTATTCAAAAGGAGAGATGGAGAAACTAGTCGGACCTGTGGTCCCAGCAATCTAGGATTGACTAGTTGCCCATTGTGATCAATGTACGCTGGAGCCATCAGCTGGTAACCTGAGCCTGAAATGATAAAATGCATACGCTGCTTCATCGTGCCTTGGCTTTCTCTTCATCATCGTGCCATCTTCTTTGCTTTTTTCTTCATCATCATGCCATCTTCCTTGGCTTTCTCTTCACCATCGTGCCATCTTCTTTGGTTTTTTCTTCATCATCGTGCCATCTTCTTTGGTTTTTTCTTCATCATCATGCCATCTTCTTTGGTTTTTTCTTCATCATCGTGCCATCTTCTTTGGTTTTTTCTTCATCATCATGCCATCTTCCTTGGCTTTCTCTTCACCATCGTGCCATCTTCTTTGGTTTTTTCTTCATCATCGTGCCATCTTCTTTGGTTTTTTCTTCATCATCATGCCATCTTCTTTGGTTTTTTCTTCATCATCGTGCCATCTTCTTTGGTTTTTTCTTCATCACTGTGCCATCTTCTTTGGTTTTTTCTTCATCATTGTGATATCTTCTTTGGTTTTTTCTTCATCATCGTGCCATCTTCTTTGGTTTTCTCTTCAACATCATGCCATCTTCTTTGGTTTTTTTCTTCATCATTGTGCCATCTTCTTTGGTTTTTTTCTTCATCATTGTGGTATCTTCTTTGGTTTTTTTCTTCATCATCGTGCCATCTTCTTTGGTTTTTTTCTTCATCATCGTGCCATCTTCTTTTGCTTCATCTTCATCATCGCGTCATCTTCTTTTGCTTCATCTTCATCATCGTGCCATCTTCCTTGACTTTTTCTTCATCATCGTGCCATCTTCCTTGGCTTTCTCTTCATCATTATGCCATCTTCCTTGGCTTCATCTTCATAAACGTGCATCTTCTTTGGTTTTTTCTTCATCATTGTGCCGTCTTATTTGGCTTTCTCTTCATCATCGTGCCATCTTCCTTGGCTTTCTCTTCATCATCATGCCATCTTATTTGGCTTTTGCTTCATCATCGTGCCATCTTATTTGGCTTTCTCTTCATCATTGTGTCATCTTCCTTGGCTTTCTCTTAATCATCGTGCCATCTTATTTGGCTTTTGCTTCATCATCGTGCCATCTTATTTGGCTTTCTCTTCATCATTGTGCCATCTTATTTGGCTTTTGCTTCATCATCGTGCCATCTTATTTGGCTTTTGCTTCATCATCGTGCCATCTTATTTGGCTCTCTTCATCATTGTGTCATCTTCCTTGGCTTTCTCTTAATCATCGTGCCATCTTCCTTGGCTTTCTCTTAATCATCGTGCCATCTTATTTGGCTTTCTCTTCATCATTGTGCCATCTTCCTTGGCTTTCTCTTAATCATCGTGCCATCTTCCTTGGCTTTCTCTTCATCGTCATGATTTCTTGGCTTTCATCGTCCTGCCTTCTTACTTGGTTTCTCTTTATCATCATGACTTCTTCCTTGGCTTTCTCTTCATCATCATAACTTCTTACTTGGTTTTCTCTTTATCATCATGACTTCTTCCTTGGATTTCTCTTCATCATCATGACTTCTTCCTTGGATTTCTCTTCATCATCATGACTTCTTCCTTGGATTTGTCTTCATCATCATGACTTCTTCCTTGGCTTACCTTTCATTGTCGTGGCTTCTTTCTTGGCTTTCTCTTCATCATCACGCCTTCTACCTTGATGTTCTCTGTTAATGTTTGTTTGCTATAAAAGTATCTAACCGTTCAAGCAAATTCAAAAATGAATTTAATCATGTTTCCATGGCTAATGGATTCTAGTTTTTTTTTGTTTCAAGTCCTGATATCCTGTTTGCAGTCATATTCTGGTTTACTGGTGACTTTCAACTTCTATAAAACACATTTTTAGTATATCATATAATCTAGACTTGCTCCTAGCAGAAATCATGGTTTGGGGAAAAAAACAACAACAACAAAAAAGTACCTGTCTGCATGGTCTGACCTGTCATGTGACCAGCCGCTGAACCAATGAGATCAGTCTGCTGTGCTGGTGACTCAGCCTGGCTTCGAATAAGCTGTGGCTGCTGCTGCTGCTGTTGCTGCTGCTGCAGTGTGTGAGGAGTCTGCTGGCCCTGCATGAGATTTGGGATGTTGGCTGTTGGGAACATCATGGGGATCTGGTAATATTGATGCATTAATGATGGACCTGTGAATGTAATAAAAAAAAATTAACAGCTTCTTTTTTTGTGGCCGAAGAAGGTATGTCCAAAATGTAAATGAAATATTATGCATAAGAAGAGAAAAGAAGAGACTTTCCACAGCTGAGTGATAAGACACTAAACTCAGTCAAATTGAAAGTGCATTCATTCAAAGGTATTTAATCAGTACCTAGAACTTACGTGTACAAATACTCTTATAAATGCTAACAGCTGACATTACTGCCCAGAACAGGCAAACAAAATAAAGGATACACCTGTTTAACTATTATCTGTCCTTTCTCAAACACTTCTTAACAAAGGAATCATTTTAAAAAAATTTTTTTAACGAATTACATGGAGGAAAAAAAATTGTCACATATCAGTGTAAAACATCACATAACAATGAGAGGATAAAAAAAAAAGTTCAAAAATAACAGTCAGACATGGAAAAATAAAACTTATGGAAGCTGTAGATTTCAAGGTGTGTCTGGTTTTAAAAGTGGATAGGACCATGACACTAAAACTTTTACATTCGGTAATATTTTTAATGTAACAGAGCTCTGATACAATGTGGACCAGCACACAGCGTAGATAGTTTACTGGTTCCTCCTTATATTGTGGCTTAATGAACAATGTGGTTGAATTTTTTTGGACCCTAAAAATGACTCGTAGTCGGTCTGGAAGTTAACAATTCTGAAGAACCATGTCATGATTCTTTGTTCTTTGACAATGAGCAGGAGTATTTTTGAAACTGAAATGCAGTGTCTGCAACGATAAGAGAAGGCCAGTGAGCAGAGAGACTATAAAGACATTCAGAATTTCTTGAAGCTGCTTTTTGATGCAGCAGAACATTTTCCCACTATGGAAAATTCTATGGAATTTTGACAAATGAAATGAGAAAAACTTTATACATTGAGACAATGGCCAGCAATCATAAAGCAAAATGCCGTGGAGAACTAGATGTGGATCATGCAACTGCAGAATGACTGAGGGTCCTTACTGCAGACATGACAAGGTCATCAGGCGGCGAGTTAGACTACATGAAACAGTCAAACCTCACTGAAATGAGACCTCCCAGAGAAGGACTCAAGATACTGGAATGACAACATCACAGTAAACCCTCAAATAATAAGACCCCAGAACCATACAAAGATAACGACAGTCAGGGGAGGGAGTTCCCTGGAACTACTATCAAATTTTATACAAATGTCATGAGCATAGCATTTTCACAGCCTATTTAAAAAAAAAAAAGGTAAGGTAAGATTCCTGTTTCCATGCCATTAAGGCATATTGGGGAATACGGTGTTACGCCCATACTTTCCATGACCTTCGGCACATGAAAGTGTGATGTGGTCAGTATCACGCCTGACCGCTTTACCTTCCCAGATTTCTCTGGTACCCATTTTTAGAGGCTGGGTGAACCCCGAGGCCTTTTTGGTGTGTACCAGAAAAAAAAATCCCACTACTGGGACTGAACCCGGTACCACCTGATTAGTAAACTGAGTGCCTAACCACTCAACTAAACAGACCACCATAAAAAAAGTACTTTCTTAAATGTCAGTATTTTTTTTTCTAAAATGGCGTAAGTCAGAGCAAAGCAAAATAAGATAAGAATGATCGACTATTACAGCAGCTAGTAGTAACTATAAGGCACCCACCAACCTTGCTATTAGTTTAACACTTTACACTAATGGATTCACGTTAGTAGACATGGAAGAAAAGAAATCATATATACAAGGAGCGTTCAGAAAGTAAGCACCACATTTTTTCACCTAATAATGAAGATGGAAGCATGAAATTTTGCACACTTTAAATACAGCATGTGCCGATTGTGTGAACCAAATTGCACCGCAACCGGCCAAAGAATATGGCTGCCCTAACCGTTGAAATGAAGCGCGTTAGCAACTTGCAGTATAAGCAGTGAATTGTGATAGAATTTCTCGTTGTAGTGAAGGAAACTGCTGTGAACATTCACAGGCATTTATGTAATGTGTAAGGAAGTTTTGCAGTCAACAGGAGTACAGTCAGTCGCTGGGTTCAGAAAATCAAAGAATCAATAAGTGGAGATAAGGAGCTGCATGATCGGCCGCGCTGTGGACATGCCACAGCCACCAAGGCAGAAATGTTGAAATGCGATGAAGGCATTATTCTTACTGACAAGTGTATCACTACTCAACAGTTGACCTTACAGCTGTCGATCAGCAATGGTAGTGCACATGCACTTCGCCACGAAGAAAGAAATTCAAGACAACTCCTTCAGCCGGAAAGGTCATGATCACTGTCTTCTTGGACATTGAAGGTGTCATTCTTGTGAATGTTATGCCAAGTGGAGAGAGAATCAGTTCACAAGTTTACATTAAGACACCGAAAAAACTCAATGTTTTTGCAGAGTTTGGCCGCACAAGAATCCAGCAGACCTGCTTCTCCTTCATGACAATGCATGCCCTCATACAAGTCTGGCAACACGGGAAGCAACCACCAAATTGGACTGTACTGTAATACCCCATCCACCATAAAGTCCCGATTTTGCACCCTCTGGTTTCCATCTGTTTGGTCCACTTAAAGACGCACTCCAATGGGTAAGATCTGAAGATGACGAAGGAGTGATTCATGTAGTGAAGAAATGGCTACATAATCAAGAGAAAATCTGGTATGGGCTAGGAATACATGCACTTGTTTCGCGCTGGCGTTAACGCCATACAAGTTGATGGGATTTATGCTGAATAATACAGATTTTTACATAACATATCGGTTCCAAGGACTGTTATAGCCGGACGTGGGGTGGGGGTTACGTTCTCCATCCCAATGGCGTGTGTCTCAAATAGCCTCTGACAGTCAAGTCCAGCTAATGGCCTTCTCATGGCAGAACTGAGGTGCGAAGGTGAATATCTGGCACCTCAAAACCAGACGCTTCGGGTAAATGAGAGTCATATTTGGTAGCTCATCTACCGCTGCTGACGAGATTCTTCAGCTGGCGTGTGTGAAGTGGGGCTCCTCCCAGCCAGTGAAGAAAAGTGCGAATGGGGTTACCGTATGCCGCCACTGTGGAAAAGGTGAAAGAAAGGATTAAGTGAAGTAATCAGTAGTCTCGAAGTCAGGACTGCTCAAATAACGGCACCTCTGGTCTGAAGGTCGGGCACGTCTTATGTGCATTCATACCAGGTGAATTGCCTGACCCGGCTTAACCCAGGGGTTAAGACACTGCTGGCGAGATTCTTCGAGTGAAACTCCTTCTAGCCAATGAAGAAAACGCAAAAAAGCAATTAGGGTTGCTGTGCGACGCCGATGTGAAAAGGTGATGGAAAGGATAAGTGAAGTTTAATTGGTATGTCCAGTAGTCTCACGGCGAGAGCTACTCATACAATGGCACCTCAGCTCTAGAGGCCGGCCAAGTCCGATATACACCCATACTGGTAAAACATACCTAAACTGGCTTAAACCAAGGGTGAAACATGATGGCTACTCATGTCACGGTACCTCCGCTCTAGAGGTTGGTCACGTCCTAAACACACCCATACTGGGATAACATGCCTAAACCGGCTTAACCCAGGGGTGAAACTTACTAGCAGTGAGGATTCGTCGTCCTGAACAAAAGCTCCATCCTAGTCACAACTAGGAAGGGTAGCGGCCATGACCACAAAAATGGTGAAGTCAGAGACACTGGACCAGTGCAGTCTAGATAGACAACCATCTCTCACCCGGCGGGGATGTATGCGTATCCTAATCACGCTGAGGTTTTCCAGTGGGAAAGTCCAACTCTAGCCTGGATGGGCAACCACCTCTCACCCAGGAGGGATACACGGGTATCTCAAAACACGTCGAGGTTTTCCAGTGAGAAAGTACAACTCTAGCCTGGATGGGCAACCACCTCTCACCCGGTGGGGATATACTGATATCCAAAACACGGGTAGGTTTTCTGGTGAGAAAGTCTAACTCTATATCAAACTGATCCAATGAAAACCACTGTGTCAGACAATCCCGCTTCTGAGACCCACTGAGAATACAGGCTCAAGCCCTGTGATACTCTGAACCTATTGTGGTCCTCTCTGGCATCTCATGTGGTCATGACCGCAGGACCTATCGAGGACCACAGGAGTAAACTCAGTAGGATCACGGAGTGGTCTTGGTGGCAGAAGCGAACGAATAAGAAGACATGACATATCCATGTATATTGTGTATAAATTTCATGCTTTTTAAATACACAGCTCCCGAGAAAAACAATGTGGTGCATTACTTTCTGAACGCCCCTCGTATATATATTGATATCTGTAAAGCCATAGTCTACATTTCCATTTATATAAAAAAAAGTCTGTAATTATCTGATACCTTTCATTCTCAAAATCTGATTTAACTACATTTAAATGGCAAAATGGCAGTTACTGCTTCATCCAGTTCATGTAAGATAACAAACAATGAACTAACAAACACTTCATAGCATCTAATGACAAAAAAGATGAAAAGATACAACCAAGAAAAACTACTACTGTTCATGCAAAAGTCTGAAACTACTGTAATAGCAAAATTTTCATGATTGCCATTAACACATGATGGAAGGACCAGCCATTTCAAAGAAAGACTACTGATGTTGCAGGCACCAAAATCTATGTAAGAAAGACTATCTTGTCAAATGATTCACAAAATGAGGTCTGATGAAGCATGTGCCAGCATCTGCTTTAAAGTAAACTGTTATGTTATCCCAGTGACACAGGCCGTCAGATCTGTGGCTCTTTTTTGTACTTGCATGCAACAGCCGCTCTGATTTTCCTGTAGCTAGTAAGAAGGCTGTATCCTCACATTAGCTGCAATCTGTTTTGCACTTCCCAATGTGCCATGTGAAGGTGGGGTCTGATCTTTACTAGCTGTGGTGCATCAGCTGTGGGGACTAGAACAGTCATTCTGGCCCCAAAAAGGAAAATCAAATATAACATGAACTCCGAGCCTGAAAGATGCACTGCTTTTTATCTATCCATCCACTGTGGACTAGAGTTACTCCACATTTGCAGCATTGACTTTTACATGATATCCTATTTCCACCATCATAAGCAGTGACAACAGGGAATACAATGTAAGCCTATATGCACCCAGATTATAGTTTTCTTCAACACTTGAGTCAGGTAATCTTTTTATGCAGAGAAGGTGCCACTGGCAAGTTGTCAAAGATGCTTCACTATGCCCTGTATTCTCATGTATATGGTGATATGAAAGAACAACAAACACAGATTAACCTGATACAAGAAACTCAGCATATGTTAGGATGATGAAGAGAGAAAAAAAACAAAAAAACTTTACCGTTAGTTTCCTGGCCAGGCATGAAGAGATTCTTCAAACATTCTATCAATAGCAAAGCAGGCTTGAGCTCAGCCTTTGGGCGGACCGATAAAATTTTGTACCTGACTATGCTAGGATCGTCAAATGGTAGCATTTCATCAAATGGCATACTGTGACAGCTTGAGACACATGAAGGGCTGTCACATTGCTTACAAAGAACTGTGATGGATGGAGTCAAAGGTGAGATACTTCCACAAACTTGCTGAGAGCTCTGACTTGTAAGGAATCTGTGCTGTGTAAAAAGCACTGTGTTGCATTGTGTGGTCTGGGGATTTTTGCCAAGCTGCATATGATGACCGGCAGTGCTAATAACATCTTGTGGATGATTCAGAGTTTGTACATCATCAAGAGAATAACTCACATTTCTGTTATCTGCTCTAGAAGAGCAAGCCTGGTCACTTTCTGGTAAAACTTGTCCTGGTGTAGAAGATGCTGGCTCTGTTCCAAGTCCTACTCTAACAGCGCTGTCCATAATCTCCCATAGTTTTTGCTGGTGCTCTTTTGGTTCTTTGCTCAACTTGTCCAGAAACCTGCCAATGTTGTAAAATGGATCAGTGGATGATGAGAAGAGAGTTGACACCGATTCCTTTCTGAAGCTGCTATCTGCAGAGCTGCAGGTTGTGTTTTCTGTCTTATTATCAATTCTGGCAGGGCTGCAGGTTGTGTTTTCTGTCTTATTATCAATCCTGCAAGACTCCGCAGAGGTCAGACCATCATGTGAATCATTCTCACTAATAGATTCAACAGCTGAAAGAGAACTTATGCATCCAGAGTCTTTGAGAGAGAGAGAGATATGTCCTACCTGTTTATGACACATTTCACTATTCTCACATGAATTTACTTGTTCCTTTTTAAAGTGAGTTTTATTTTGTTGACCCTCATGATACATAAAATGTACTACTTTGCTTGAACTATCAGGCTCTTTGTTCTCAGCCTCTTTATTAACTGAACTAGTGGTTTCTGCTGCAGACAGCAGATCACATTCTGATGACTCTGAGCTTACATCAGAATACACTGTAGACAGAGCCTTGCCTACCTGCACACTGTCCTGACAAACCTCAGCATACAATGATCCTCTTGAAGTTGTCTTATCAAACCCAACTGGAGAAATGTAAGGTTCCAAATCACCCAAAGAATCACTCATTTTTGCTGCTTCTGTTTTTTCTATAATTTGTTGATGATGTAACTTCTCAACTCCGTACTGTACACAGATACTTGCTCTGCCACTGGAAGATAAACTTGTGGCTGACTCTTCAACAAATGAGGTATCTTCAACGTTAGGTCTCAGACCAGCATTTTTGTTTCTAATTTCATCAAAACTCTGAACTATCATCACATGATCATAAGCACATGAACCAACTCGAGGAGTGGGAAAATTTTCTGCCGCGTCAAAAAGCACCTTCAAGAAATTCTGAATGCCTTTATAGTCTCTCTGTTCACCAGCTTTCTCTTGTCTTTGCAGACACTGCATTCCAGTTTCAAAAATACTCCTCTGCTCACTGTCAAAGAATAAAGAATCATGAGATGGTTCTTGCCTGTTGATTAACTTGGCAGCACCTACATTTGCTGAATCCTGATAGTGTCCCACATGTTCCCTAGACTTAACAGCGCTGATATTCTCAATACTGTCCACTTTTTTCTTTGTTATTTGTGAGTCATATCTCCTTAATAAGTGACATTCATTCTTTTTTACTAAAGAGTTTCTCATCTTTTGTTCAAATTCCTTACTCTTCTCAAAAGAAGTGATGTACATAGCATCAGGAAATGTAGCATGCCTGTCAGAGTGATCTTCTATGGCTAAGTCAACACCTGAGTCTGTGATATTACCACTTGCCACTGGTGCACTACTTTCATGTATTGTTTTATCAGCACTCATTTTCTGCTTCAGAAACAACACATACCCCAAAGGCAAAGACTTTTTCTGTATCATAAAATGAAATCCCACTGAATCAGAATGGTAATCAGTAGAGTAATACTTTCAGCAATCAGAGTGATGCTTTCAACCAGCTACACATTCTAGGACCAGTCAATGCTCCAAAGATTCCACTTGCTTGAAGCACTAACAAAAAGATGAACATATCCCCCACAGAAGATCAGCAGCAACAAGAACTGTATATTAACAAGCTACCACAGCATGCTCTTCATGTCTACAATACATCACTTCCACTCTTCTACACAACTGGTTTATAACCAATCTCCTTGTTGGAGCCAGTTCATGCAGCACATGAGAAACATGAATAATGCTCACACCACAACAACAGAGGAGGCCTGCAACTTTCAAGGCCCAGGTAAGAGTTACCTCCCTCTTTACTAAAACTTGTACAAATCAAAATAAACACTCATAGTTCAATCCTAGTATCTAGTATGTGTGTTTCTGTGCGAATGTGGGTGGGTGGAGGGAGTACTATGAGAGGGAAGAGAGTGTGCTTTGTGTGAGTGTGTGTGGAGAGGTAGTGAGAGAAGAGTGTTTTATGTATGAGTGTGTGTGAAGGAGTAGTAAGAGAGGGAAGGAAGAGAGTGTGTGCTTTGTGTATGTGTGGAGGGGTTGTAAGAGAGGGAAGAGAGTGTGTGCTTTATGCATGTGTGTGTGTGGAGGGGTAGTAAGAGAGGGAAGAGTGTTTATGTATGTATGTGTGAAGAGGTAGTAAGAGAGGGAAGAGTGTGTGTGCTTTGTGTATGTGGAGGGGTAGTAAGAGAGGGAAGAGAGTGTGCTTTGTGTGTGTGTGTAGAGGGAGTACTAAGAGAGGGAAGAGAGTGTGTTTATGTATAAGTGTGTGGAGGGAGTAATAAGAGAGGGAAGAGAGTCTGCTTTGTGTGTGTGGAGGGGTAGTAAGAGAGAGCGTGTGTGTACAGGGGGGAGTTAGTAAGAGTGTGTGTTCATGTATGTGTGTACAAATAAGATACAAGGACTAGTATAACATGCTTGTGAAATATGGCGCAATATCAGGTGGATGGGTGCATGAAAATGAAACAAATTCTAACGGAGAATGAACATAACACAGCAGTAATGAAACTGCAGACACAGTGAAGCACAACAAAGCAAACACAACAGAGCAACATAAAATGTGCGAACATAGGGATGTAGCGCAGGGAAACAACAAAACAATGCAACCACACAACATGAAGTATTCAAAATCAAACTGAGTGTGCATGTGTGTGTGTGTGCTGGTGCACTCATTTCTCATCTTAAGACCAGTGGTTTAAGTGTAATCACAGACCCCTCAGTCACTCAGCTATAGAAATGGGTACCTGATTCCTTCCTAAGCTGGGGCAGGGAGACCACCTCACCCTCTAGTGTCCAGGAAAATATGGGCACTATTACCATAAACAATTAGCACCTCTACTGCCTGACAGGGCTGCGATATTATTATTACAATATACTGTTAACTTTTGAAGAACAGATAGACCACCGAGTAACAATATATTGTTAACTTTTGGAGAACAGATAGACCACCGAGTAACAATATATTGTTAACTTTTGAAGAACAGATAGACCACCGAGTAACAATATATTGTTAACTTTTGGAGAACAGATAGACCACCGAGTAACAATATACTGTTAACTTTTGAAGAACAGATAGACCACCGAGTAACAATATATTGTTAACTTTTGGAGAACAGATAGACCACCGAGTAACAATATACTGTTAACTTTTGAAGAACAGATAGACCACCGAGTAACAATATATTGTTAACTTTTGGAGAACAGATAGACCACCGAGTAACAATATACTGTTAACTTTTGAAGAACAGATAGACCACCGAGTAACAATATATTGTTAACTTTTGAAGAACAGACAGACCACCGAGTAACAATATATTGTTAACTTTTGAAGAACAGATAGACCACCGAGTAACAATATACTGTTAACTTTTGAAGAACAGACAGACCACCGAGTAACAATATACTGTTAACTTTTGAAGAACAGATAGACCACCGAGTAACAATATATTGTTAACTTTTGAAGAACAGATAGACCACCGAGTAACAATATATTGTTAACTTTTGGAGAACAGATAAACCACCGAGTCATGTGAATAGGAAATGAGACCCAAAACTGAAGGCACAAAATGCAAAGCACAAAGATCCTGAACCTAGTTACACTAACAAAGCTTGTTACTACATGACTGACTGTCAAATATTTGTAGATTCAGCCACAAAGAAACTTACTAAAAAAGATACTGTTTAGCAATTTCTACAACTGCTAATATCTAGGACAAAATTGTCATCTAACACAATAAGAGCCATTATTTTGACTATTAATCATATTTTCAGGATAACTGTAAATCAGGGTATATCCATTTTAAATATCTGTAGGCACTTATGATCACACATATTAGTTACATGAAATCACAAGAATTATAAAACGTTGTATATTAAAAAAGACTAAAAAGACACAAGTACTGTTGTATGCATGCAAACATGGCACATCATGAATCATTTCTAGAAGCTCCTTACATCATTAGCAAGAAAGGAAACCAAAAGCATAAAAAATACCTTTAGAGAAAACAACGAGAATTGTATGTAATTTCTACACACTAAAACGCTATTTCAGAACTGACCACACAGCAGTAAATAAAATAAGGATGCACAGTAGGTAAACTGTCTTCTCTAAGATGCACAGTAGGTAAACTGTCTTCTCTAGGATGCACAGTAGGTAAACTGTCTTCTCTAGGATGCACAGTAGGTAAACTGTCTTCCCTAGGATGCACAGCAGGTAAACTGTCTTCCCTAGGACGCACAGCAGGTAAACTGTCTTCCCTAGGACGCACAGTAGATAAACTGTCTTCCCTAGGATGCACAGTAGGTAAACTGTCTTCCCTAGGATGCACAGTAGGTAAACTGTCTTCCCTAGGATGCACAGCAGGTAAACTGTTTTCCCTAGGATGCACAGCAGGTAAACTGTCTTCCCTAGGATGCACAGCAGGTAAACTGTCTTCCCTATGTCCATGTTCCCACTTCATGACAGCTCAGATTTTAAAACAACTTTCTCTAGAAAGACCCAAAACAGTGCTGAATTCACAACAGTTGCACCCAATTTACAACTTCCCTGACAGCAGGTTTTTTCAGCTCTCCTAAAACCACAAAAAAAATTATCAAGACAGCCCTAATTACAGAACAACTGTCCCTGAAAACAATCCTAGCAAACAATGAACTTAGAGGTTTATTCCTTGACAACATCCACAACTGCATTAAACTTACAGGACCTTTTTTGTTAAAATGCCCGTACCTGCACTGACCTGCATGAAAGTACCCATAACAGAAATGAATTTACAACAACACAAAAATAGTAATGTTGCTATAAAAAATCGTCAAAATGTCCAAAACAGTGCTATTTAAAAAATAAAAAAAAACCAGCCAGAAAAACAACTAGTTTATAATGAACAATTATTTCAACACGACACAAAATATGTCTGTCAGCCATCTTTGCTTGCATTTACTTGGTTTTTACAAAAAAATCCCCCCTCCCTCCGAGCTCAAAGCAGGAAGTTGTTAGCTGACCAAACGGAGGTTAGATATGCTGTGTTAGTAAGAGGATAAGTGCTGACCTGTGAATGGGACACCCGCTGCCACATATGGATCCTGGGTTAGAACATAAGGCCCTTGTGTGATAGGGTTTGGACCTGCCACCCCTGAAGGAAAACCAGCATAAGAAAAACAAAATGCAAAAGCAACACACTTAAAAGCCATGCACTGTTCCACAAATAAAAAACAAGAAACAATAATTAACATGAAGCAAATCATAACTTAAATGAAATATTTACAATATATTCCACCAATATTTTTAACATTTTCCATAATCAGATCTTGAAGCCATAGCACAAATTCAATATAACAAGTATGGCTGCAATTATACTAATAACGCTCAATGCATAATTCTGTTCCTTGCAATGAATGTATGAGAATAAGTAAAGAATTATAATATCTGTATTCAGCCTTACTGTACTGCTGAATGTGTGAATATGATAAACACAAAACTTCCAGTACTTTAAACGTTAGTGAATAATTACTTGAAGTACTACTAAGTTAACTAAGGTGAAGTATGTGTTGACATCACTGTGATGTAAGGGGTAGCATGTCATGTCAGATTGGTCTGAATGTTTAAATAAAAAAGTATGCTCATATTCCATGTTAAATTGCTGAAGTCCATATTTTGGTCTCATTATTTCCACAATAAATATGACTAAAAAAGATTGCAAGCCACAAAGAAAAAAGACGAATGAATACACCAGTGTAACTTTTACAATACATCACAACAATCACAGTTAGCCTTCAGAAAATCTAAAATAAAAAAAAAAACAAAGCTTTTTGATTTGAGAGAAAGAAAAACAAAATAGTGGGGGAATGGCCATGACTCAAATCACACAGACTCTGATAGGGCAGGCAGCTGTGATAAACATGTGGTAAAAAGCTGTGAAAAAACTTTGTACACACACATTAGTCATTTTTTTTAAAAACTTTCAAAGCAAGCTTTTTTGTTTCCTTGGTTTAAATTTCCCTTTCAAGTGCAACAAAAATTACCTATTTTTTCCAGCTCATCATCTGGCTATGCAATGTAAAGTTTATTATGTTGTCGTGCAACAACAACACTGACAAACCTTTGCAATGTATATAATGCTATGTCTGTTCAATTTTTAAAAAAAGATAAAGCTACTGCAATACAAGAGAATAGCTATTTCTGTGAAGCAAATTTTTAGCCATTTCTGTAAAGCCAAGTTTTAGCCATTTTGGCGAAGTCAATTTTTAGCCATTTCTATGAAGTCAAATTTTATCCACTTTGGTGAAACCAAATTTTAACCATTTCCGTAAAGTCAATTTTTAGCCATTTGGTGAAGACAATTTTTATCCATTTTGGTGAAGACAATTTTTATCCACTTTGGTGAAACCAAATTTTAACCATTTCTGTAAAGTCAATTTTCAGTCATTTTGGTTAAGCCAATTTTTAGCCATTTCTGTGATGTCAATTTTTAGCCATTTATGTGATGTCAATTTTTAGCCATTTCTGTGAAGCCAATTTTTTTACCATTTTGGGGGAGTCAATTTTTAACCATTTCTGTGAAGCCAACTTTTAGCCATTTCTATGATGTCATTTATGTCTGAAAATTTTGCACTGTCTCTGCAACATAAGCTGTTGATGTGGTCTCCGGGGTTAGGCTTTGGCAGGTGCGTATATAGGGATCTCCCAGTTGGATTACTGGCCAAGCTGTCCATCCACTGCTGCTTACAGTTGTTGTGTATAATGTGTTTAGCTGTTCTCATGTTGGTGGAGATGTGGGGCTGTGACATGGTGGCTCCACTCTTTGCCAGTCTGTTCATTTCCTCTAATATCTATGTGCCTTGGTATCCATTGTAGGGTGGTCTTGATGTCAAAGGAGGCAAGTTGGTTTACTGCACTGAGTATGTCAGTTGTAATGTGATCAGCTGATGGTGTCCAGTTTTCAAGAGTCTTGGGGATCAGACTGGGAGTCTGAGAAAATAACAAGGTTTTTTGGGCAAGAGGCAGTGCTTTTGTATTTGATGGTGGTGGCTGCCAGGGTTGTTAATATTGCCTCCATCATAACTGGAGCAGTGAGATCCACAAGGAGCAGAAATGTACCTTGTTGTCTTGTCTGGAAACATGAGTATCCCATATCCTGCATTGTCTGTTTCCTTGAACGCCGACCCATCAGTGTATGCATGGATCCAGTTCTTGGAGTGGGATTCTATGGTCTCCAGTGCACACAACTTTAGGGTGTTGGGATCTGATGATTTGTTCACTAATTTGTTCTCGAGTCTGGTGTTAGTTTGAGGAAGTATGTAGTTTGTGTTTGGTGGGATGTCTGGTACTTTTGTAAGTTCTCTGTGTCTTCAGCGAGTCTGTGTCGTGTGTTTAACTGTTCTGCTATGTGCACTGGAGTTTTCAGTTTCAATCTATTATTATGCTTCCATTTATCAACCACTATTCTGTTAGGATGGTCTGGGGGCATGCATTTATATCTTTCTACTGCCTCAGTGGTTGACTTTTCGAGTCTTATATCTAATGACTCTATGTTTGCATCAATTTCACATGCAGCTGTGGGTGTTGATCTCACTGCCCCACAAATGAAATGAACGGCTTGGTTCTGAATTCTGTCTTTGATGCTGTGATCTGTAGGCGGATGTTGTAATCTATTATAGATCTTACATATCCTGTGACAACTGCTTTGTCAGCACCCCAGGATGTACTTGCAAGTCGCTTGATTAAGTTTAGTCTTTTGGATGCTTTTTCTGCTAGTCCATCCGTGAACTCTTTAAAGTTCAATTTTCTGTCTAGTTTCACGCCAAGGTGTGTTGGATTTTTTCTTTCATGACTTGAGCACCATCAAGAGTTATTTTCAGCTCAGTCTTTGCTAGTTTGTTGCTAAGAGTGAAGACTGTATATGTAGTTTTACTGACACTGATCGTCAACTTCCAGAAAAGGCAGTAGGCTGATATGGTGAGGAGGGCTCTATTAAGTCTCTTAGCACCCAGCTGCAGGTCTGTTCCACTAGTCCATATGACAAGGTCATCAGCAAACATGGCTCTGTGGGTGTTCAATAGGTCGGGGAGGTCATTTATAAAGATTAGGAACAAGGTGCAGCTAAGAGCAGAACCTTGTGACAGACCTTCCTCTAGGGTGCATTTGTTTGAAACATTCTGTCTTACATAGTATAATGATAATACAGGCAGTCCCTGAGTAATGAATGAACTCTGTTCCTAAGACTGGTTGTAAGTTAAATTTTAACTAAGTCAAAACAGGTAAGCATAGCTCATATCTAATGTTAGTTATACAATATATTGTATACAATCTACATCTCTACATATAAAAAACATTAAAGAAACCAACTGACCACTGTAGAAGTGCAATGTTCTGATTCACACCACACGACAGTACCCATTTCATTACCAACCAATGCATGCAACTCAAATATAAAAGGCTTTACAAGGGTCATTCTAAACTGTGGGATGTACATAATTTGAACTCCGTAACTCTGGGAATGCCTGTACATCACTCTTCTTTAGCTTCAAGAAGGGTTTTAATAGACAGCAACTATCAATACTGATTTATGTGCAGGAGTTGAGGTAATGAAAAGGAGTGACTGAATCAACTGTAATCAGTCCTAAATGCTATTTCATAACTGCCATGACCATTACCAATTCCATTATCTGAATTCAGTCTCATGATGAACATTATAATCAACATTTAACATCAAAATAAAGCTTCTCAATAATTCACAGAAGAAAATAAACACACCAGATAAAATGTAACAACACTGAATTCCTAAACCACCAAATAATATAATGTGTGAAAAACTTCAGTATACAACCAACAGAACAAAAATGCAAACATAAACTTGAATACCAATGACACACAAGCAATCAATGGATTCTCCAACAACTGTCGAATTTAAAATAGGAGGCAAAAGAAAAGTTTTAAAAAAAAAAAAAAAGACAAGTGTACATCTTACCTAGTGGCTGCTGTCCTGGAAGAGTGAATGGCTGCTGTGGGGTCAGCATAGCAATTGGCTGCTGTTGCTGTAACAACTGTGGAAAGGTAGGGCTTATTATATTGTGAGTATATCTACATTATGTATTTCAAATTCTCCACTATTTGGAATATTATTTGAGGTCTATGTTACGTGAGTGAGCACTCTATTTCCCTTGCTCGCCTGTGTTTGACAATACTGATAACCCTTATTTCACAAGCTAACGGAAGGAGGCATTTCCAAAAGCTGTCTGCCATCTTCAACCAGAAGTTATCCTAAGGAATTTATTTCTCTATATGATAGTGCTTTACGACTTTCACGAGCGCTTGAAACACATCAGCACATGCAACTCTTACAACACACTAAAGTAGCAGTATAAGAAGTCTACTTTTATTACCTGGCCATAGTCCATGCTGTAGCTGTTGGGGCTGTCCATGCTAGGGATAAGCTGGCTACCAAAATCTGCTCCATACTGAAGAGGGTCCAGGCTAACCTGCTCAAAATGCTGGTGATGGGCATCTAGCCCTAGTCCTACTGAATGCTGACCATGACCTAGGAAGTCTCCAGGACCATGGAGGTGATGAAGTTTCTGGGTGTCTATGGTCATTCCGACATGGCTCTGTCTCTCCTCATTTAATGGAGAGGTCTGTTGGTTTCCTCTGACAGAAACACACATAAACTGAATAATCCAAGCAGTTCTATATGCAGTCAAATCATATAAAACTGATAACAACACAGAAAGGATGCACAGAGACAGAGCTTCAGAAGAATAATGGGAACAACTTGGCAAGACAGAATAAAGAACACTAAAGTAAAAGAAAATACCAAAATATATCAGATAAACAAACCTGTGAGATAAGACAGGAAAGGTAAGTATGAGAGAGTGATAGGTATATGCCAGGGTCATACTGAAAGTTGTGAGCAAACATTTTTTTTTTAAATCAGAATTTATAGATAGAGAAAATATAAATATATCACCTTAATCTGCACTTTTTCTTCACTTTTCAACATAATCTGCACTTTTTCTTCACTTTTCAACATAATCTACATTTCTCTGCACACATTTTCCCCATTGCTCTGCAAGTTTGAAAATACCCTCCCGGTAGAATTTCGTTAAAGCTGATCAACGGCAGACACACACTGCTTTCTGGACGGTCTCTCCTGTGAGACTCAGCTGCCACAAGCTTTTCTATAGCCTAGGGTTTCAATCATTTCCTGTGCTGCATCATTTCCTATTCCAAGATTTACAGCAATTTCAGATACTGTGACACATCTGTCTTCTTTAATGATATCACCAACCCTTTCCACATTGTGTTCAGTGGGGGCAGTTCGAGAGCGACCGCTGTGAGGCATATCCTGGATGCTCGTGTTTCCATCTTTGAAATGTTTCACCCACCTCCTAACACTGCTGGCACCCATACACACATCTCCATAAGCAAGGTGAAGTCTTTGGTGAATTTCAGCAGTGGGGATTTCCTCTTTAACGAGAAACTCAATAACAGCACGTTGACGAAACAGAACTTCAGCACCCACCATTATGTTTATCACATGACACATGATGGTGAAGTGAAATGCAAAAGATGCAGTTAAGGCGATACATTTATATTTTCTTTATCAATAAATTCTGGTTTTTAAAAAAAATTTGCTCATGACTTTCGGCATGACCCTCATATATATATATATATATATATACACATATATATATTAGTTAAAAACTGATAAGAAAAAGTAAAAAGTTCACTACTGTAAATCATGGACTGTTATCTCAAACTAAAACCAGCAAATGTTTGTCATCTTAAAAATGTGGACCCAATGTTTTCATTTTCTGATTTCCAGAAAACTGAAGAGAAATGTTCTTATTTCACACACTTTAAATTATGCTCGAATTACAAGATGTTTCATGATTAATATGACAGCAGAGGGATAAGTAGCACTGCTGGTAGTGATCACACTTCTCAACAGGAAAAGAATGGCTTGTATGTAGATCACTTTCTTCAAACCCTAGTTAAGACAGTTCTAAAAGTGGGCGCCTGGTACCGACTATCTATCTACTAGGCAAGGCACAACAGTACACTTTACTGGCTGTCAGAAAATACATTTCACTTAAAAATTAAAAACATGCAAAAGGGCTAAGTTGAGATTAAAGTGGGAGGACAGGAAAAAAAAAAAAGGGACAAAAATGAAATGAAATGGCTGTTTATACTGAACCTGTATTGACTCTCGTCTAAACCATTCGCCATCAACCCATTAGCCTGCATGTCCTTCCCATCATCACCTCCAACATCCTCATACGTCGGTGGAGTCTTGGTCTTTTTTTCTTCTAGCAAGCTGCCATCCTGCTGTGAAACCTGGCATGCAAATAATGTAGCAGTACTTCAATGAAGTGACAATGCCCCATCCAATATGGTACTTGTGCTAGAAGATCATCACAACAGTAGCTAACAACACTCTTAGGTGTCAATCTGTGGTATCCCAGAAGAATTCAGTGATCCAGTTTAGAATGCCAAAAGGCCTAAAGTTCACAATTACTATGAAACATGAGAACATATAACCCCTCATATGACCCTCATCTTAAACAACTGCTGGAAAATCACATTAGGTATTTTTCCCTTGTACTGGAAAAGTGGAAGGTGCTCTATATGTCAGTACAGAATGTCAGTGATGGAGAAGTTTAGTGGTATCAAGTTCTTCTTAAGATCTTTCAATGCACTGTAGTCCATCAGGTAGTGGTTAATAGTTTCTTCTTCTTGTCTGTTGCAGCACATGAAGTATGGTGTGTGGTCAGCAGTCACTCAGTGTAAGTGCTTACTGAGGGTAGTGTGTACTCTGCACAACCTTAAGATTTGTTAAGTTCCTTTACTACATTTCCTCTGTATGAGCCAATTTCTCATAGAAAGTATCCATGAAATGATGGTAAACCAACATACAAAAACCAACAATACAAATCATACTTCATGAAACTTCTACATAAAACAAAGTGTTTGTTGTGAAATTTGTTAAAATTCATCATCATCTTGTGTCATCTTCATACATCATCACATTGTATAGTCTTCACACAGAAAATGTGGCTGCAAAATATCTTCAGTTTGAACTACCCTCTGTCTCAATGGTACATCCTGCCTAATTCACCTCTCAATACTCTCCACAATTATGATGCTGCTTTCCTGATGATATCTGGAGAAAGCACTCTCAAAATGCCACTGCTTTCCATAAAGACCTAGTAAATTTAAAGAGCCCTGCCAGTGATTCTACTTACAAAAGGCTTCATTCTGCTGTGTGCTCCTGGTTCCATTTTGTTGGGTGATCCTCCTAGAACATATTCTACCATGTTGACACCAATCTGGTTTGATGTGTCTGTTGAAAGAATATCATACAGCTATAATTGCACTTCAGTCTTTCATAAATGGAGTGTCCTGTTCCCTAACTTTAATCAATCATACAATATTCTACATCTGGTTTCAATAATGACCCAGAGGGGCCCACCCCTCTTAGAGTGTCAGGAGTTTAAAGGGCCGAAACATTTGTCTGAGGGGGGGTACTTCCTCTGATGATCTGAAGGAGTTGTGTTGTTGTTCCGCTTTCTACAGTAGAGAGTTTCCTGCATACATCTGGTTTCAATAGGAAACTGTACATGAAACAACAGAAATAGCTTTACACCCTTG
Source organism: Achatina immaculata (assembly GCA_009760885.1). NCBI lineage: Eukaryota > Metazoa > Mollusca > Gastropoda > Stylommatophora > Achatinidae > Lissachatina > Lissachatina immaculata. The sequence continues at coordinate 13,571,477 of CM019701.1, read as the reverse complement.
TATAAATCATCATCATCATCACTGTATGCTAGCACAAAGGTTCGTGGTCATTAATCTCCAGTTTCATCACTCCCTCACCTTGATGATCACTCAGTCAGACTGCATCCTTTTCACTCTTGCATGCTATCTTCTTATCTACATCTCTACCTCTCACTCCTTTTCCTTACACCTTTCCTTCTAGTATGGTCTTTTTCACTATATTATAAAGTTTTTTGATGTGGCCAAAGTAGTTTACTTCCTTTGGTCCTTATTTCTTTCCTCCCATACAACATGTGGCCAAAGTAGTATGTAGTATGCTTTCTTTGATCCTTATTTCTTTCCTCCCATACATGTGGCCAAAGTAGTTTGCTTTCTTTGATCTTTATTTCTTTCCTCCCATACAACATGTGGCCAAAGTAGTATGTAGTATGCTTTCTTGGATCCTTATTTTCTTTCCTCCCATACAACATGTGGTCAAAGTAGTTTACTTCCTTTGATCCTTAATTCTTTCCTCTCATACAACATAATAAAATCAAATTCTCATATGAAACAAACAAAATAATATAATAATAAATGTAACAACAGACTTAAAAAATAATAGAGGCAACATTAGATTCTTGTTTATAGCAATAGAAGTAACATGGGATTAACAATGGAAACAACATCAGACTACAATTTATAAACAGAAATAACTGGTACTATGGGGTTAGGAGCCTGGATCAGCAGGAACATATTATTCATAAAGGAAAGTATATCACTTAATGAAGAAGTCAGAGCCCCACACTAGGAAAAATACATAAAGTGAATTGTAAGCTACAGGTTTGGCGTATTAACTTCACAATCCTGGAAGCAACCACACCAGTGGGTTGCCAAACTCACAGTACGACAAAAGTTTCTGGGCACACAAAACTAACAAATTTCATACTTCAAAATATATAAAAATTCTTAGTGGCATGCAACAGAAGTTTAAAAAAAAAAAAGAAGCCACTTCTGGCACCCACAAATACATATGCAACCCCCTATACAACAAAATAAATAACACCACAATCTCTCTATAAAAATGTATGCCATTAATTCTGTGAGCCTAAGAAAAACAGAAGTCATTTTTAAAGAGAGGTATACCAACCTGATGACCCACTGGTCCAGGTATCATCTCTGGTGGTCCAGCCATGATGAAACATCCCCTTTGAATGGCCATCACCAGATTTATTTAGGTCATCATCCCAGAGTTTTTTGGACTGATGTCCAATCTGCCAGACACAGACAAAACAAAAAAAAACTGTTCGCACTCAAATCAGTTCTTTTTTTTAGGGGATAGCATAAAACATAGTAAAACCTTCAGCGCCGTCACAACAGATAAATGTCAAAAGATAACAGGCAAACATCATGCCCTCTATCATGTGGCCTATCCTTCATGACAGTCAATCTGAACACAAAAAAAAAAAATTGTGCCTGGCCATGTCTGCAGAGTGAGTGAGCTGCTGAGCCTATATTCTCACTCACTCCTTTCTTATTTCTCAGTAGCCATATCAAGTTAAGACTATTCAATTCAAATGTAATATCCACCCTCATTTACGCATGCAAAAGCTAGAAATCAACTAAAGAATATAGACGAGAAATTAGACTCTTTTGAACAACTATGATGCAGAAGTTAGGGCAATTATTGCTGCAGTTGAAAAACTATCAGACTCCAGAACTGATACATGTCCTGTAGTAATTCTCACAGATGCAAGATCAGTACTGGAAGCTCTTCAGTGCAACAAACTACCAGACCTTAAGGATGCCTTGTCAAAAATTGGCTTACAACATGGAGTCACTTTGCAATGGATTCCCTCCCACTGTGGGATACCTGGCAATGAGAAAGCTGACCATCTGGCCAAAGAGGGCACTGAAATGGAGCAACCTGACATACCAATCACCTATAATCAGAAGAAAAGCATGATAAAAACCTACAGGAAGCCACAAACACCACCACATGATGACTATCACATGCTAAACAGAAAGGAACAAGTCACCATCTTCCGTCTCCGAACAGGACACAGCCGACTCCAAAGTCATATGTATACAAAGTTTAAGGTTGGTACTACTAATCTATGTACATGTGCCCAGGTGCCCCAAACTGTAGAACATATCCTCCAGAACTGCACCAACTATGAGACACTGAGAAATAATTACTGGCCCAGTGAAACCACTAAAGAAGATAAGCTCTATGGTTCCATACATGAATTACAAAAAACAGTGAAATTTATCCAAGAGACAGGACTGCAGATATAGACAGACAATGCGAACGAAGAAGTCTAGCTCCTCTATGGTGTCTTTTGTTACTTTTTTTTTTCAACCCTTCAAGACAGAAAAGTTTTCTGTAATATTTCATCTCAAAATATGCTTACAGTAATCCATCACAAGATATACAGATGAACACTGATTCATGTGTCAAGAGCCCATCTGCTCAAGAACCTCTTGGAAGAATGATAAAACACTGGAGGTGGATTGACCAGGATGCACTATAAGAAAACCAGCTACCACCATATCCTGAATGATCATGACATAAATATTTTATCATCATGTGGGTGATGGCCCCAAACAAGGGGAAAAGATCAAGAGATGGATAATGTAATATATTTACAATACAAATGTTTTATATCCAAGATAAAAGTTAATGGCAAATGACAGTGAAAAACGAGTACAAGGTGATGATGATGACCTCTGGTCTGCCTGGGGCTTGTGACATTGCCAATCCATGGAACTGCCTCTCCAAATCCTGCACACTTGTCATCTGCCGAGTCTATTGTAAAGGGAAAAGAAAAACATTTGTGATAAAATGCTGGTCTGTTGTATATAACACTGAATGTTTTCAGCACTACAGAACTGAGTGGTTTGTTCTTTTGTCCAGTGACAGGACCTAGTGGTAGATATGACAGATGGCAATACAAGGTGGCTCATAATGTTCTTTATCTTCCATTGTACACCTAAGTAAATGGGAAGATATCTTTCTAGAACAAAGTACTTTCTTTTTAATCTGCCCAGTAATGGCCAATGGCAATGATGAGGGAGATGACATTCAAAACTTTCCTATATTCCATAATGTAAAGGAATTTACAATGTAATTTTACAATTTACAATGTAAATGGGTCAAGGTTACGATAATGTTCTGATTCCAACTCTCTTTTGTCACACTGAGATGACATCCATCATATAGAAGCAGAGCCAGATATAAGGCAGGGTCTTGACTAGCTACTGATTGTTAGCCCTGCCATCATAGATTCTTTACTGATGCACTTGCAGGATGAACTCTGGTCATATTGTTACCTATTACAAACTGCAGAAATAAAGAGCCTCATAGTCACGCTATAAAGTCCTTGTTCAGTTTAAAATTTTAATAATGTATGTTCTGTTTGGGACAAAACATTCAGTAAAATAAAATGTAAGTTTTTACAGAACAGTTTCAGAAAAGTTGATCCCCATCTCAAGCCACCTTTACTGACACATATATTTGATTCTAGAGTTCCATAATACAATCGATGCATGTCAGGCTTTCAATAATGCTGTTAATCACATTACTTGTACTAGTACACAGATCATTTAAACAGTTAGTTTTGCAGCATAAATAACAATTTTACCATGTCCCATTATGTAAAAAGTAAAACATAAAATTCCTGTTTCCATGTCATTAAAGGTATATTGGTATAAGGTGTTAGACTTGTACTTTCATAACCTTCAACCCATGAATGTGTCATGTGGTCAGTCTCATGACTGGCTTCATCTACCTCCCAAGATTTCTCTGCCAACTATTTTCAGAAGCTGCATAGACCCCAGTGTGTACCAGAAAAAATCCCACTGCTGGGACTTGAACCCGGGCACAACCAGATTACTAAACTGAAGACCTAACCTTATACAAAGTAATGGTAACAAATCCATTAGTATGATGGCCTATGGTTTGGTTCACACAGTTTAAACAAAAGATATAAAACTATTATGTAAACACAGGGTCAGCCCTTCACAAATAAAAAGAATATTTTCAATTACTGTTATTAGTCACAAACACTGAATAAATTAGCACACAGAATAATTTCACAAACTGCTTTTTATCTCTGACAAAAGTTGTTAATATTTTAAAATGTATGCAAGACCTTCACAAAGACCCTTAATGAAATGAAACAGCTATGAAACTTTAGCTGAAACCTTTGCAGGGCTAATGGATGAGTCTTCGGTCTACTGGGTCCTTAAATACAAGAACATAATCAACAAGCATTTTTTAGGACACAGAACATGGATGGCTCAAGAACAAATACTTATAGCTGAACTGCTCACATGAGACAAGCAACTATATCTGTGGCTACACTTGAAAGCTATCTTTTGCCAGTGATCATGTTAGGATTTTGGGAAATCAATACAACTATACCAGTCTTTCACCTTGACATTAAGTACTTTCTGAAATACCGCTTTTCTCAGTACAACATTTTGTACTTTATATTTTTTTTTTAAATGTAAAATTAAACATGCTTCACAAACATCAGCAGAAAGTAAATGTTCATGTGAACTTTTTTCTTATTCCTTATTTGTGGCAAGATTTCATCTTTACAAAATGTTCATATGCTAACTAAAGTCAAAACTGGGTCTCTTCCACGCATCATCACCCTACTGGTCTGATTATCCTACACCCGATTTCACCGGTTGCTTTTTACTAGGTTTTCAAATAACATAAACAGTAATTGGCAACCTCCAAAAGTTTTTCTCATTTTTAATCGATAATTTACTGGTCATTGCCGGTTAACATGATCGCTAATTTACTTAAACAATGCAGGCCAAGACCCTACCTTATACTAGGTCTGTGGAGGTGAGGTGAATTTTAGATGGAGAGAGAGGAAATGTATTAAGGAGCCAGACAGCATATAGACACAGGCGTTGGAGGTAAACATACTGCCACTTCAGCCTGGTTAACAGAAGTGGACTTATGTCCCTCATGGTGGTTTAGTCCATTCAGAAGCTTGCTTTTTCTCAGACCCCCTCTGCACCTTCAAGCAAGCCACTGTAATTCATTTCTTGTCTAAAGCATCTGTGTGCTTCAACATCACCTCAACACCTCTCTCTCAGATCCCTGCCAACAGGCATAGGATAACATATCCTTCCATAACCCTCGATCCCTGATGCATTTCAACAATTTCTCATGCCTGCATGCCAAACCATCACACATCTTTTCTCTCACATCTACCTTTGCCTCTTCTACCTTCAATCCTCCCTGTTGCCATTACGTGCTTTATTCTATCTCTCCTCTAAACATGCCCCACAAATTTTATTGTTATTATCTGATCTTCGTTTTAATTTTCCTTGTTTCTTCTGCCTCTTTCTGAGCTTCCTCATTTGATTTTCTTGCTGTCCATGGTATCTTTAGCATTCTATTTAAGAATCACATTTTAACTGCTTACAGCCTTCTTTCTATCTCTTCACTGACTGTCCAGGCTTTGCATCCATAGAACCAACTTACAGTTACAAAAAAGGTCAAAAGATGAGCCATCCTGATGCACCTATTTAAATTTTGTAGGCTACAACAGCTGAGAAACACATAAATGCCTTTAAATGTAAATGCTACAGAAGAGTTCTTCAGATATCATGGACACAAAAAAAGAACAAATATATCCATACTACAAGAACTTAATATTGAAGAAGGCTGGCTAGTAAAGAGGATTAACTCTTCCCGTGCCACAGGAAGAAAAGCGGACGTTCAGTTACTTGCCAGAGTAAAAGTGCGGGTCTTGATATGTTAGGGGGTATAGTTGTAAAATGGAATGGAAAACACTATTTACATGTACTTCCGTGTACTTATTATGTTTCAAAGTATAACTAAATGTATGAAAATTTCATAAATGCAGAGTTCTTTAGGAAAAAAGAAGTAATGTGATGTTTTTAGACAATGACTGTGCACACCTCACCATAGGCTAGGTCTAGATCTACACTACTTACCATCTGAGATGTCTAGATCTACTTGTCAATCTCGTATTCTGATTCTTCTATGTTGCATTCTCGCTAAATTAATGTCTGAAATAATCTTCTAACTACTTCTCCAGTCGTCTAATATGTCTAGATCTACTTGGAATACATTCAAGAGCAGTGGGGTGGTCACAGGCCATGTCCATACCCCTATCTACATCATCAAAAATTGAAAATTTTCTCTGTTTCTCTTCCTTTTTCTCGCTCGGCATCGCACGTAACTAAGCACTCTTTCACCATTTTGAAAAGTGTCACCGGAAATGCGGATGAAATAAGTACAATCTAAATGTTAAATGTTTTAAATGTTACACTGTTTCTTTTATTGAAACAAGACATGATCGAAATTCCAACCATTGGCACGCATCGGGGAAACTGGAAGGATCGAAAATTCGATCAATGGCACACGATGAGTTAAAGAGAGAAAACTTAAATATTTTGGACACATTAAACGTCATGATAATCTAAAGAAGACCGTCTTGGAAGGGTACATAATGGGAAAAAGAAAGAGGAAGACCAAGGAGAAGATGGCTGCAAGACGTTGAGGATCTGCAAATGGATGCATCAGTGGCAGGCCATCTTGCTCACAGCCGAGAGGCCTACAGGAGTGCTGTTAGGGAGCAAAGTTCCAAAAGGGACATGCAAATGAATGAATGAAAATGAATGAAAGGCTACAAGAGAGAAGTATGCAACCTCTTAATACAAACAACTGCAGAAAGCATGCAGAATCTTCAACTTAGTATTGGATAAGTATGAGAGAAGATACAGTGTGAAGATCACAGAACTATAAGTTTATGGACAGCCAAGAAAACAAGGAGTTCTATGCGAGGCTGGGCAAAGAGAGAAATTATGGAAAAATTCAGAACACAACCAGTCCAGATTTGTAGGACATATTTTAAGAAAGGGCAAACTGGAACACCTAGTGACAACATGAAAACTGAAGGGAAAGAGGTAAAGATGTAGACAAAGATACAAGATAACTGATGGACTAAAAGAATGGCGCAGAGCAGTTCAACACATATCTTATAGAAAGAGCAAAGGATAGATGGTTATCAATGACGACCAACGTCTGACTGGCATGAACCAGAGACAGACAGAGATTAAAGACGAGCTCAACAGCCTTAGTATAACATCATAAACAAACGAACATACATACAAAACAACGAAGAAGAGGTTCCTACCTGCTCAAGAATGCTGTCGTCTCCCACTGCCCATCGTTTATGTGAAAAATGTCCACTCATCGGAACATCGCTGTGACTTCTTTGGTATAAATATCCGACGTTAGCATCGTCTTGCGATCGTGTCCCTTGTCCTTGCCTCATTCCTGCCATGTCACGATGGCTAGACACTGCATGAGTGCCTTCCCAAGAAGGATTCATGCTTGGTACAGGCATCTAAAAACTCTCACTGCATGATTTGTCTCGCCTACAACAAAGACAAAACAGACCCCTTCGAGTAAACAAAAGTATTTGGATGTAAGGGCGGGAGAAGGTGCATACGTACATTAAAACTATAGCATAAATCTGTCAATTACTGGTTAAAATATTTAAAATTTTGATACAAATCTGATGAAGAAGACCTATTAGGACGATGTTTTCCCTTTCGATTGCTTTGGATTGTTACTGACCTAATGTAGCGATTCTATCATAGTTCATACTGAGGCCATTTTGGATCCGCTAGGCATTATGGGAGCATTACCATGAAAGCTCGTACTATTGTAAAATCATAGAAGATCATAGAAATTAATAATTACGCAGAAGAAACGGATGAAATCTACTATATTAATAGTAGATGCGGGCGTCCAAAATATATACAGATCATGAAAATAACACCCAGGACCGAACGAGTTATTCTGAAGCCAGTTCAACCACTCCGTGTTCTTAATCTGGAGAATACACATTTAGAGTTTAGAAGATTGTTCTGTGACATTATCCTCTTTCTCAGTGTGATGTTCTTAGCAAAAGGCTGAGTTCCTTGCTATGGTCATTGAGGGTCAACGTCATCCCACGATAATGATAAAAGTGTTTTTTCTGGGTCTTCAATTAAATCTCTGTAACCCACGTCCTATCCGACTTTCTTAACCCATGACAATATGCCAATGATTTTTTAAGGAATATTTAAACTGTACAAAACGAATTATCTACATTATTAAACGTTGACTGACGAAATGATCACCGCCCGGCACATCTGCCATGTTGTCCCTTTCTTGGCCGCTTCATTCATTCATTTGCATGTCCGTTGCCGAACTTTGCCTCCCTAACAGCACTCCTGTGGGCCTCTCGGTTGTGAGCAAGATGGCCTGCTGCTGATGCATCCATTTGCAGATCCTCAGCGATGTCTTGCAGCCATCTTCGCCTTGGTCTTCCTCTCTTTCTTTTTCCCATTATGTACCCTTCCAAGACGGTTTTCTCTAGATTATCATGAAGTGTAATGTGTCCAAAATATTTAAGTTTTCTCTCTTTAATCCTCTTTACTAGCCAGTCTTCTTCAATATTAAGTTCTTGTAGTATTTATATATTTGTTCTTTTTTGTGTCCATGATATTTGGAGAACTCTTCTGTAGCATTTACATTCAAATGCATTTATGTGTTTCTCAGCTGTTTTGTTAAGTGTCCAGGTCTCACAGGCATATGTTGCGATGGGAAAGATGCATGCCCTTAAAAATCTTATTTTTGTAGTTCTGTCTGTTCCTCTCCACAGATTCTTTAAGTTGTTTTACTTTCTGAAGAGCAATAGACTTGTAGACAAGTATGGACTTAAATAAATTGCAGAAAGACAAATGTTATAGTAATCAGCAGATAAGAAATAAAGGCAGAAGTAAATAAAATAAATGGAGAATTACTGGAACAGGTGAAAAGCTGCAGATATTTAGGAAACATGATAATAGATGATGGAAAATATGAAATAGTAATTAACAGACGAATAGGAATGGCAAAAAACAACTTCAGCAGAATAAGGAAGATCCTTACATCAAAACAAATATCACACCAACTGAGAATACGCATTGTAAAATGCTCCTTTATACTGTAACACACGAATAATTATTGTATAAGTATATAACTATACACGAAATCACTGCAGTAAAGCTGTGATAACAAAATATATAAACTAGGAAAAAAGTAGGAAAAGCTTTATTAATTATTATTCTTCTTCTTTGTTCGCTTCTACCACCAAAACCGCACTGTGATCCTATTGAATTTATGCCTGTAGTCCTCGTTAGGTCCCTGTGGTCTCCCCGAAAGGACCACACGAGATCCCCGAGAGGACCACAAGGGGTTCAGAGTATCGCAGGGCTTTAGCCTGTATTCTTGGTTGGTCTCTGAAGCGGATTGCGTGACACCGTGGTTTTCGTTGCACCAGTTTAGTCTAGCGTTGGACTTTCTCACCAGAAGACCTCGACGTGTTTAGGATATCAGTGCATCCCCGCTGGGTGAGAGGCGGTAGCCCACCCAGCCAGAGTTGGACCTTCTCACCGGAAAACCTCGACGTGTTTTGAGATACCCGTGTATCACCGCCGGGTGAGAGGTGGTTGCCCATCCAGTCCAAAGTTGGACTTTGTCACCGGAAAACCTCAGCGTGATTAGGATACGCAAACATCCCCGCCGGGTGATAGGTGGTTGCCTATCTAGACTGCCCTGGTCCAGTGTCTCCGACTTCAGCATTTTGCTATCGTGGCCGCTACCCTTCCTAGTTGTGACCAGGATGGAGCTTTTGTCCAGGAGGACGAATCCTCGCCACTAGTGACTTCTACCCCTGGGTTGAGCCGGTTTAGGCATATTATCCCAGTATGGGCGTGTTTGGGATGTGATCGACCTCTAGAGCAGAGGTACTGTGCCATGCGTAGCCTTCAAGATTCACCCCTGGTGTGAGCTGGTTTAGGCAAAATTCACCAGTATGGGTGTATATCAGGCGTGACCGACCTCTAGAGCAGAGGTGGCATGACATGCTTTATTAATTAATGAGTACACAGCTGTGACGTTTCTGCGTGAGCCTTAAGCATACAAAAACAAAAAGGACGAAGAAATAGAAAGAGTAGATAAAGTATAAATTAATATGAATCTTACATCCTTCTCGTGCCGCTAAACGTAACATAGGGCCCGCATGGTAGTTCGTCAAGATCTCCTGTCTTCAGCGAGTTTTTCAATCTCATCAAGGGAAATGGCCTCATGTCCTCTTTAGAGTTTCACGTGGTCGATCTCTTCTTCTTTGGCCTGTTGTGCTCCGCTGGATAGCTTGTGTGGGGATCCTCTGATTGTTTCTTCTCATCACATAACCGACATATGTCTATCTTCTTCTGATCACCCATGAGACAGGTTGTTGTTTGCTCATCTGTCTTATTTCTGTGTTGTTCTTGAATTCGTTCCACTTTATACCGAGTATTTTCCTCGGTATAAAGTGGAACGAATTAAAGAAAATTAATGTTATGTTTAAAAAGAAATGAATGAAAAAAAAATAAATGGAGCACTTAGCTGTGACTTGTAAGAGGCTGTGCTCAGAAATGGGCATAGTGAAGTGTGAAGAATGTTTAAATGGAGACTTGTTGTGTGTGGTAGGTGGTTCGTAAATAAGGAAGGAAGAACCGTGAAGAAGAAATGATACTGGAAAGTCTGACGGGATGGTGTGAGAGGAGATCACCAACTGAGCTGATGACCTTCATGAAGGATTGTGTACTCTGGAGAAGCATAATAACCAACGCCAGTCGGCACGGCACATGATGATGATGATGAGAACCGTGAAGAGGAGAGAAAGTGATAAAATGGTAATCTAGCCGGGATAAGGTGACATAGGTGGTTATAGTTGAGATTCAGGGGTTGTAATGAGATGCTGCGAGGAGGTTATGTGAGAAGAGAGTGGAACTTAGTGCAGAAGGATTATGATAGTGGAAGATGGGAATGTTAGATGTAGCTCAATGGCGAGTTCAAACCTTGTAGTTCCAGCGTCTCGTATTCCTGAATTTAGCGGTTCTTACACACTAGGCGGCTTCTGTCGTCAGTGGACATTGTTTGATGGCTGTTATTAGAAAATCAGATTTGCCTCTGCAGTTGGTGCCATTGAAGTGATTCGAGACTGGTTTCGAAGCATGCTCTGTGATATCGTACAGATGTTTCTGCATGCTGTCCCCTAATCTTTATAGTGTAGAAGCTCTGATCTTGAATAAGACAATATGTACATCGAGGCTTTTGAAACGCGGATAAGTAGAAGATAGCGTATCCCACGTACATTAAAAAAGCAAACAAACGAAGAAGTGCTAAACCTGCTTGGAGTGAAAAAAAAAAAGAAATATTGAAAATCACAAAACAAGGCAACTAAGATACTTTGGGTATGTCAAGAGGCATAGTACTATATTACAGACCCTTACTGATGGCAAGATCGAAGAGAAGAGAACAAGAGGACGACAGCGACATATATGGGTGGACAACATCAAGAGATGGACAGGAACCAGTTTGGCCGAATGCACTACGAAGATAAGAAACAGAGCAGGGTAGAGATTCACTGCAGCCGACCTTCCGTGGGTAGACGGTACGAGGTGACAATGACGAGATGTAAATCAACTGAGATGCTATAATATCCGCGACGCGTGCGTGAAAAATATTTCTGTTAGTCACAAAAGCTTGGAGGAGACAAATAAGGCACGTTATAACGCGCGAACGTAGTGAGACTGGATTTCGCAGCACAAAAACAATGTGTCGTTACTGTAACCAATGTTAGCAGGTAATTCTTAGTGAAATCAATTAAGTGGAAAGCCGAAGCTGTTCTGTTAAATGACACTCGACAGGTTTCATAAACAGAAATCACGCAGCTTCAGTATTGTCTTATATGACGAGAGCAGAGGGGGCCATCATCCTTGAACTCTGAATGGGTCCATAGGTACTCGGATTTCATATTCAATATGGAGTTGTGTTGTTGTTCCGCTCTCTACAGTAGAGAGTTTCCTGCATACATATCCATTAGCTTTAAATGACTTGTAATACATGATACCTGTTATATATTAACTGATCAACACTCTGGTGCATTTGACACGTTGTTCATGTTACACAACTCAGAGTTTCACCCTTAGCTCCATAATTCCTGTCATTTTATTTATTTTATTCTGTCAGGTTCTTTCACAGCACTCGTAACATCTTTTGGATTAGTTACCTGCCCTTCTATTATCACTGAACCAGCCAGTTGACAAGCTCTTCCATTTCCTCTGATACCAGAGGGCTGGTGCAAAAATGTGTCAATTTCATCTGCAAGGATCCAAGCCTGCATTTTCATCAAGCCACTCTATATGTGTGGGAGATCAAGCTGGTGTATTGGCCCGGACAGTTTTTCCCAGTTTTAAAGGTGGGGCTTGTATGAGCCAGTAGGAGGGGGAGGGCGGGGAGCTTTGCACCGGCTTAGAAAATTTCTCTCTGAGGCTCTGCTTGTAGTATTCTTGTGTCTTTAGCCAGCCCGTGTTTTGGTCACCACCATCGTGTGGCTACTTCTTGTTGTACTTAAAGCACCGTTGACTATGTTTTAACTGCTCTGCCATTCTATGGCAAAATGACTTTTATATATAAAACAAATGATGCTCTTTAGCTCCACATAAAGGCTGTCATTCAATTGCTTCAATACACTTAGCAAAGACAAGAGGAACTTTGGTTCAAAACTTAAGAAATTTTAATTTAACGAACTATGAATCTGCGCATGCCCATTGTGTGAGCCTCACCGAACTTCCTGTTTAGGAAGCAAACTCATCGGTTATATTTTTGCGAGAAAGTGTATGATTATTTCGTCACTGCGAAGAAAGTATATCGACACAAAATGGCTAGCGTGTCGTATCATATCGCAAATCTGCTAGAAAAGGTAAATAAGTATAGCTTAAGAGCATAAGTAAACAATAGTTGCCATTTCTATGCAGCTGGGTTACAAAGCAAAGCAGTGTGAATTGGGACGGTAATCTGACAACCTAGCGAAGAACCAGTATCATATTGACTTCTGTTGAAGGGGTAAAGCATCTTCACTAATTGTTGAAAGATAAATCAAAGCGACGTAGATCATCACGGCTTGTGAAAAAGATTAACTATTAGGTTACTAGAGGGTTTCATAAATAAAAGTCAAGGTGAAAGTGATATTTGCAGTATGCAATTGAAATCCTCTTACAGTGAAGCTGTGATGCATGCAAATCCTTTATAGCAAATCTCAAATTACAGCCATTAGGTCTTGGACGACATCCTTCAAGTCTCAAGTCAGGTCTCAAATCACAGCTGTCAAATCTCAAGTCATTACAAGCAGTTTCAAGACTATGAGTCAAAATATTAAAATAGCCACTGCCGGCTCTGTTTACCAGGTTGGCAGTACCTAAGGTACAAAAACAGCACATGCAAGGGGTTGACAGTTGTGAAAGTGAAGGCAGTAAAGTAAGATAACTAAAAGTAACACAGCATACATATATATGCAACATCCTCTCAAGTGGGAGGACACTGACACAAGTATATCTTCTTCTTCTTCTTCATATGCACACTGGTGATGATGCATGGTACCCTGATTTTTGCGATGCGCCTTTTGGCTAGGTACCTCAAACCTCAGCACCTATCCTTGCTAGGGCAGACTATGGTCTTGCTCAGACTGCCATGAAGATAGTGGTGTAGGCTAACCTGGCCAAAACTTTGTTTTCCAGCCTCTGGTGGCTGTACTTAAGCCCCTTCTCCACGTCAGATCCAGCATGCAATGCAGGCTGGCCAGACAGCTTGAGACAGTCCCATAGAGACACTCTGACTTTTGGATGAGGAATCCGATGAGTGCCTCAACGATATCCATTCCCCGCCACCTATAGTCTGCTGGTTCTGTTTTGTTTACATCGTTCTGATAGCCATTGTTGTAAAGACCCATAGGCTTGTCACATCCTGGATTCACTGGTTTCACACCAGATTTTCGTCATCCCTGCCGGCGATCTCCATGTCCCCATCCATCCACCAACCTGACATTACATTATACACAAATAACAATTACAGTTAGTGTTGATTGCTACAGGTTTATGGGCTACAGAAGTAGGTCAGAGTTTCTAAGCAGTCAGATCTGTGTTCCCTATCTCACAAAGACTGTTGAGGTAAGTGAGGAACACAAGTATATAAATTCATTTAACTTGGAACAACAATAACAGCTGATGGCAAATGCACAAATGAAAAAAAAAAGTCATGAATAGGTAAGGCAAAGGCAGCTTTTATGACATGAAGAAGATACAAACAAATAAGAAAATGTTCCTAAAAGTGAGGGAAAAAAGTATTACATTTCTGTATAGAGCAAATATTGCTATATGGTTGTGAAACTTGGACAGTCAACAAAAAGATGACAAGGAAACTGGAAGCAACAGAGATATGGTTTTGGAGTAAGATTCTATAAATACTCAGGACAGACACAAAACAAAGAGGTGCTCAAAGAAGTTTCAGAACAACAGAAAGAAGTTAAAATGATAAGAAAAAGACAATTAAAATTTCTTGGACATGTCACAGAAGACAGAAGTTGGAGAATTGACTGGAAAATTCAAGAGGAAAAAAGGAAGAGAGGAAAGCCAAGAGAAAAATGTCTCAGTGATTTCACCTTGGCATGAAAAAAAAGAAAAGGATCTGAACTAATTGGAAACACCAAGGACTGCACAAGACGGAGAAGCATGATTGTCTGTGTTATCCTGCATGGCACATAATAATATTAACACAATATTTACTTTATTAAAAATTTATTTATAAAAATTTATTTTAAAAATATCTCTCTCTCTCTCTAAACCATAAGTGCCTAGGGTCATGGGGCTTCCGCAAGGGTTTTCCACAAATGCCTGTCCTTCGCCTTTTTTTCTGCTCTTGCCCAGGTGAGCCCTCTATTGCTCAACATCCTTTCTGATGTTCTTCTCCATGTCTCTTTTGGTCTACCCTTACTTCTGTTCCCCTGTGGTGTCCATCTTAGTGCTATTTTTGGTAGTGAGTTGTCAGTCATTCGGAGGACATGTCCCAACCATCGCCAGCGTCTTTCCTCAATAATTGTTGTCAGTGGCTTCATCTGCATTTCTGCTAATAAGATGTTATTTCTTATGGTGTTTGGCCAAAATGTTTTTCTAATTCTTCGTAAACATTTAGTCTGGAAAGAATTCAACTTGTTTTCTATGGTTTTTGGTGATTTTCCAGCATTCACTTCCATAGAGTAGTACACTTAGAACATTACTCTTAAATATCCTGATTTTCATCTTCATGCTTAGTTTTTTAGATTTTCATATAGTCTGCAGCATTGCAAAAGCATGGTTTGCTCTAGTAAGTCTGCTGTTGATGTCCTCTGTGCTGTCTTCATTTTCTACTACTATACAGCCAAGATATACAAATTCGTTGACCTCCTCCACTAATTTGCTATCTACTCTGAGTACATTTCTGTTGTTCACATTTTGCTTCATAACTTTGTCTTTCCTATATTGATCTTTAGTCCTGTGTTGTTTGCATTCTGAGTTAGCTTGTTTATTTTATCTTGCATATCTTTGTGGCTGCTTGATAGTAGACAGATGTCATCTGCAAAGTCAAGGTTCTCCAGCACTGTGTCACTAGGGGAGCATATATACATTTAAAAAATCTGATTATTTAAAAATAATAAACTTCCCATTAATCAAGAAGGAAAAATATACGTAGAAGGAACAGCTGTTGAAGAAGTGCACCAGTTTGCATACCTCAACAGCTACTTAGACCAGGATGGTGACACCAGAAAGGAAGTTAGAATTAGAGTTGCAAAAGTAACATTAGCATTCAAGAATCTTGAGATCATATGGCACTCTAAAGTTATAAGCAAAAAAAACCAAACTAAGATCATTCAGTTTAATATGCACCCTAATTTCTGGAAAACAACTAAAGAAATAGACAAGAAATTAGACTCTTTTGAAAACAAATGCCTAAGGAAAATACTCAGTATAAAGTGGAATGAATTCAAGAACAACGCAGAGATAAGGCAGATGAGCGAACAACAACCTGTCTTATGGGCGATCAGAAAAAGGAGATAGGCATATGTCGGGTCATGTGATGAGAAGAAACAATCAGAGTTTCAAAACAAACTATCAAGTGGAACACATTAGGTCAAAGGAAAAGAGATTGACCATATGAAACTCTAAAGAGGACATTGTTAAGAGAGGCCAAATTAGTAGGCATAAAATCCCTTGATGAGGTTGAAAAGCTCGCTGAAAACTGGAAAAATTGGGAGCTGCCGTATAAGCCCTATTTAACATTTAACAGCACGGGAAGGATGTAAGATGTCATCAGGGTACATTAAAATCTTTTTTTTTTTTTTCAAGCAGGTCCTACTATTTTTTTAAGGATTGATATTTCTTGACTTTTGTTTATTCATGTACAACTTGCAAAGAATAAAGAGGCTGTGTATTTTTTTGAAAGATGCAAAACAGTCTTGGAATTACCAAATGAATTTTTTGATTGTTTTGGTAAATCTAAGCTACATTTTAGAATAATATTAGTAATCTTATTTCAGTAACTGCAGATGGGACCATGTAGACATCCCACCTATGCTTTGAGAGCTATTACACAAATTGAACCTTAAATTATCTCTCTGTAAGATGCATATGATAACATGGATGTGGTTGTGATGTGTCAAGGACACACCTTCAGTTTGGTGCCACTTGTTACATCTGCCTGGCTCCTTTACTCTATTTGTCTACAGAGTACTACATGTCTGTTCTAACATGAAACTAAACAGATCTGAGATTAAGATTAAATGTCAAATGATGTACATATGAAGTTAATGAAACATGCATTGTCTTACTAATACTGTACTGTGGTAGAGTTGATTGGCTAAAAAATGTCAGGTTACAGGTCAGCAAGTTGTTGCTTTTTACTTTTTTTGTGTGTGCAAATTTAGTTTTTAAAGTCATTCTACTCAGACATGAGTACAGGTCGGCTGATTAAGATCTACAACTCAGCCATGGGGATGTCAGTGACATGAAGATCTCCAAAAACACCCACAGCCACCAAACATTTCTATCATCATCATAATGTTGTTCAGAAGCTCACAACAAATGGGGGGGGGGTGGTGGTGAAAAGTCATACATCCAGGATTTTGGAAAAATCAAGTCATTTCTTTTTATCTCATTAAGAAAGTTTGGAACAGTTTCTTTTTAACTCATTCATTAAGAAAGTTTGGAACAATTTCTTTTTAGCTCATCTATTAAGAAAGTTTGGAACAATTTCTTTTTAGCTCATCTATTAAGAAAGTTTGGAACAATTTCTTTTTAGCTCATTCATTAAGAAAGTTTGGAACAACAAGTTGGTGGTAGGTGAATATTTGCAGGAAATGAACAGAAGATAAATTAGGCCCACAGGGGGTGTGATTTGGAGAAAAATGTAACGTACATCTTGACCAGCTAGCAAAACTAATATTTTAAGAGAGAACTGAACTCAGAAAAAAAAAACATGAGAAAAAGACAGTAAAATTCTTTGAACTTGTTGTTATGAGACGACATAACTTTTAGGTTTTGGGTAATCACTGGAAAGTGCTAAGGAAAAAAAAGAATGAGGAGACAACAGACTGAAAAAATATCTAAATGGTTTATGTGGTCCTGAAAAGGAAGGCAAGTTATCTTACTAAAAGAATCAGTGGCAGGATCACATAACTGCCAAGATTTGCTGATATGGCATCTCTGATGTGTGAATGAACGAGCAGTGCACAGCTTAACTAGATATACCTTGGCAAAAGAACAATCTGGATATTTGTTCTGACCAGCTTCCAGTGAGAACAGAGCACAGAATGAGGTTAATTTACTGCAGTTGTTTTAAATAATCTTTGTTCTTGCATGCTTTTATTTTAGATGACTTCCACGGACAAAGATTTTCGATTTATGGCCACAAATGACTTGATGGCAGAGCTACAGAAAGACTCTATTAAACTCGATGATGACAGTGAACGAAAGGTAGGTTAGAAAATGGGAAGGATTAATTATTTTTAGCTGGGTTTAGCAAGTAGTAGGTGACTCTTGTCACTGAGCAGAAATTAATAATTAATGTTTTGTAACAAAAGAGCTGATGGCCTCTAAACTAACCTTCTTCTTCTTCTTCTTCTTCGTTCGCTTCTACCACCAAAAACCGCACTGTAATCCTACTGAATTCACGCCTGTGGTCCTCATTAGGTCCCGTGGTCCCCTGTGTGGTCCCCGAAAAAACCACACGAGATCTACGAGAGGACCACAAGGGGTTCAGAGTATCACAGGGCTTTAGCCTGTATTCTTGGTGGGTCTCGGAAGCGGGATTGCGTGACACCGTGGTTTTCATTGCACCAGTTTAGTCTAGAGTTGGACTTTCTCACCAGAAGACCTCGACGTGTTTAGGATATCAGTGCATCCCCGCTGGGTGAGAGGCAGTAGCCCACCCAGGCCAGAGTTGGACTTTCTCACCTGAAAACCTCAGCGTGATTAGGATACGCAATCATCCCCGCCGGGTGAGAGGTGGTTGCCTATCTAGACTGCCCTGGTCCAGTGTCTCCGACTTCAGCATTTTGCGGTCGTGACCGCTACCCTTCCTAGTTGTGACCAGGATGGAGCTTTTGTCCAGGAGGACGAATCCTCGCCACTAGTGACTTCTACCCCTGGGTTGAACCGGTTTAGGCATTATCCCAGTATGGGCGTGTTTGGGACGAGACCGACCTCTAGAGCAGAGGTACTGTGACATGCATAGCCTTCAAGATTCACCCCTGGTATGAGCTGGTTTAGGCAAAATTCACCAGTATGGGTGTATATCAGGCGTTACCGACCTCTAGAGCAGAGGTGGCATGACATGTCTAGCCATCAGGTTCCACCCCTGGTGTGTGCTGGTTTAGGCATATTTCACCAGTGTAGGTGTATTTCGGATGTGGCCGGCCTCTAGAGCAGAGGTGCCATGGTATAGCCCTCGTAGCGATACTACTGGACATACCGGTTAAACTTCACTTTCCACCACCTTTTCCCATCGGCGTCGCACAGCAACCTTTATTTCCTTTCCGCATTCTTCCTTGACCGGGAGGAGCTTCACTCCATGCGCGGCATTTGAAGAGTCTCGCCAGCAGTGTCTTAACCTCTGGGACAAGCCGGTTCATGCATTTCACCCGATATGACTGCACTCAGGATGTGGCTGACCTCCAAACCAGAGGTGCCATGATTTGACTGTTTGCTTCGCTTTATCCTTTCTACCACCTTTTCCCGTAGTGATGCTGCGCGGCAACCTCATTTGCAAATTTCATCATTGGCCGGGAGGAGCACCGCTCCACGCATGGCAGCTGAAAATCTCGCCAGCAGCGGCAGATGAGCTACCAAACGTGCCACTCATCTACCCTAAGTAACTGGTTTTCAGGCACCAGATATTCACCCTTGCCCCTTCTCCTGTCAGTTGAAACAGTTCTGCCACGGGAAGGCCAGGAGCTGGACTTGACTGCCAGAGCCTGTTTGAGGCGCGTTTGCAGTCCTTAGAACCTAAACTAATCTAAATCTCACCATACTTTCATGTAGTATCCCTCATAATAGGTCGTATCATAGAAACCATGGTAAACGAAGTAGGGATTGATTTGTCTTTTGTGACTGAGTTTACAAAAGATGCCTAGCATTACAGCACAATGAGAGAACATTGTTCAGATTTAAAAAGAAAATATTTAAAACAAAGTTTTATCATTATCTTCCTTTACCCCAGACCCCAGGAAAGTTTGGCTGCGGTGGTCCTTAATTTGATCTCTGGTTTGTTTTCACAGTGTTCGTGGCCAAGCTGGGTACAGTTTTTTTTTTTTTTTGGTTGGCAACCAGTCTGCATCACTGTCATCCTCTTGTTCTTTTTTCCTTCAGCTTTTCCGTCTAGTATAGTTTTCCTTATTGTATTATGTCTCTTTAGATCACTGAAGTATTTTGTCTTCTGGTTCTTATATTTTTCATTATTTCTCTTCTGTAAGTCTATATAGGTCTTTGAAATGTTCACAATTTTAAAATTGAAACAAAACAGCATTTTGTCAGTGTGAAGGAAATACTTGCAAAAAAAAAGTATGTTCTTAATGGAGAGATAAAGAATATCACAGTGCTTTGTTGGAACCAGTAGTACTCTATACATAGTACACATAGAGCATGGAAAGAAGATATCCCATACATCAAGGACTAGTAGGAAGGAAAATTGCCTTTGACAACAGTTAACATCTGCCAGCAGGGTAACACATATAAGATTATTCTCTATGCAGGATTGTCAGTCCCCAAAGGTAAAATAAGATATCATGGAGAAACTTGGTCTTTGAATCACACTGATAGTTTTTAGGTACAAGAATATAAAACTAAATACAGCTATTCCCCCCATTTTTCGAAAGTTTGCTTTACACTGCTTCACTTTTTTTTTACGAAAGACCTACATTAGTATCGGTTTTTGCTAACTGAAAGAAATGTGATGAGAATGTTCACTTTTATGGGAAAAAAAAAGGGTGAAAAATGAAAATAGTTTATTCGTTTTACACTACTTCAGCTTATGAAAGGTTTCATAGAAACGTGCTCTTTAATTTTGGATGGATTTGAGGGGAGGGGAGAGGGGAGGAACAGCGATGTCTGGCTATGCACTATGGGACTGTTGCCATGTCAGAAGTGGGTGAGACCAAGACGGAAATGAGTAGCTGTTTAAATATTGTATTTTTATGTTTTTGATGAGTGTGGATCTTCCGTTCTGTTTTACCATGAAGATAACTTTCACGTATCTTCCATGTTCATATGAGAATGTTTGTATAATTTTTATGGTTTACTTTTAAAATAGGGAGAATGTTCTTATATCTTTCAAATATTACATTTAATATGAACTTACATCTCTTAGATTTAAGAGAACTCTTATATGCCAATTTTAAGATAAATTTAAAGTACATTTCTTATATCTTGTATGCGGTATGCTAAATTATTCACATTCAATTATATTCACTTTTTTTCTAAATGTTGTAGTTTTATCTTATTTTTATCATCTATCATGCAGGTAGTTAAAATGCTGCTGAAACTATTGGAGGACAAGAATGGTGAAGTTCAGAATTTGGCTGTGAAGTGGTGAGTCATCTTTTTTCACCACAGACTAGAATAAATAAAAAATGATTTTAATTATTTGACAAAATTTCATGAGATGAAGCTCGTCAACATCGTCAGTCTGGCAGAATGAAGTTGTGAGGTGCAGGGTCCCAGAATCAGACGCATTTTAATTTGTTCCCAGTTGACACAGGAAAGTGAAAGAGATTGGCGCGGTTTTTCAAAAATAATTTAAAAATATGAAAGTACAGGAAAAGACGAGAAACAATGAAATGCAGTTATAGCTATTATTTTGGCAAAACATCCTTTTGGGAACAATTGAAAATAATAAATATGCACATAAAAGAATCTTGTGTTTTTGTTTTCTGTGAGAAGTTTTAACTACCTGTAGATTGAAAGGGAATAGGAATTTTTACCAGAAAGTGACATATAAAAATGGTACTCATGCCCTTGCATCACTGTTACATTATTAATATGCTGTTAAATTATATTCATGATGCGTGTTTGTTCTGTTACAACAGAGAAGTAATGTTTATTGCTTTGTTTTTATTTTTCCTCTCTTTTTTTTTTTTTTCCAGCTTGGGCCCTCTGGTGAGCAAGGTCAAGGAATTCCAAGTGGAGACAATTGTTGACACACTGTGCAGTAACATGCTGTCAGACAAGGAGCAGTTGAGAGATATCTCTAGCATTGGTAATTCTTTGATGTTCACATTCTTCTGTGGTTGGTTTATTGAAAATCTCTGTGTATCTGTGTCTTTGTCAGGGTGAAAGTCTTGAAAAACATGCATCAAGATAGCTTGACTAAAGAAACACAACTGGCTAGTTCCAAAGCACCATGTGGATGTGAGATAGGGTCTTGACCAACTGGTGTTTTAACCTGGCTAAAGAAGTGTAACTGGCTGCTTCCAGAAGTATTATGTGGATGTGAAATAGGGTCTTGACCAAGTCTTGTTTTAGCCTGGCTAAAGAAACAAAAGGCAGTTAAAAAAAACACTCCCTGAAATTGGGATAGGGTCTTGAACAACTGTTGTTCTGCTGGTTCATATAACTCATTAAAAGTTGAAGGTGTTGTTCTACAAATGTAGCATTAACTCCCCTTTTCCTCAGCATATGGTAAATACTGATATTTTGTCCTGAGTGACTTTACTGTTTTTTTTTTTTTCTTTTTAATTTTTATATTGCTGACGTCTTATATGAAATACAAAAAACAGTGAAATTTATCCAAGAGACAGGACTGCAGATATAGACAGACAATGCGAACGAAGAAGAAGAAGAAGATATTGCTGAAGTGGCTAAGTAATACTGATACAGTCACTTGTAATGAAGGCAGTGTGATTTATCCTGCCAACATCACCTTCCAATCAAGCTATAAAAACGGATACTTGGCATCCTGTGTTGAGGAAATTCATGTCCAGAGAAGGACACTGTATGGTGGAGCACATCATATTATGTGTGTGCTATATAAGAGGATAAAGCAGAATGTGGAGTGTATGGAAAGAAAGGGTTTATTAATTATTTACTTATTCATTGTTTTTGCTTTATCCTGCAAAGTATGTTCAGTAACAAATGCTGAATATTGTGACTGAGTGGAAGTTGTATGATGAAGGGCAGAATGGTAGACGGGTCTGTGTGCCTAATTTTTAACCCTTTGAAAATAAAGTCTGTTCATTCGTTTGTTTGTTTGTTTGTTCGTTCGTTTGATGTATGCAATATAGGAAGATGAAGGGGAAATTAGATATCATTTCCGTGAACATAAGACTTTGAGTCACTGCAGGTTAACATGAAATTTTTTTTTGCTTTTTTGACAGGCCTGAAGACAGTTATCACAGAACTGCCACCTTCATCTACGACCCTAGCAGCAAGCATCTGTAAGAAAATTACCACTCGTCTTACCAACGCCATATCTAAGGTACTCATCAACCCTTCCCTCTTCTCATCCTTTTTTCTTGAGACTGTTTCGCGTAGTGACCGGAGTTTTGTTAAGACTTGTAGTGTTTAAAAGCTGGGGCACAATGTGAAGGCTGGCTGCAGGCTGTGAGATGTGGAAAGAAGTTGCTGCCCTGCAAGATGCCACAAGATGTGCTGGGCATTGATTGCATAGACAGTCACTGAGCAAGGACAATGATGATAATGATGATGTGATGTGTAACAGATGATTTATTTTTTTTAAAACAAACTGTTATAATATTCCTTGTCAGAAGTTTATGGAGCTTGTGTTCTCATTTAATACTTCCAGATCTTTAGAGTTTTTAAACTCTGCAGTTTAGAATGACCTAATTTGACATAAATCTGATTTCTGAAAGAGTGTAAGATTTCTGTAACCATTTTAATTTCTGATAATGTAAGGCTTCTGAAATATCCTCCATTTTCAGACAGAATGTTAGGCTTTTGCAGTATCCTCCATTTTCATTTCTAATAGAATGTAAGGCTTCTTCTGTAATATCCACAGTTTTCATTTCTGACAGAATCTAAGGCCATTTCATTGTTGATGTAAAGCATAGGTTAAAACAGATTGAAACAAACACATTACAACATGTGATAGTTCATAAAAAAAAGCTTAAACCAATCTTTGGCTTAAACCATATTTTAGTTTACTTAGATTTGTAAAGAGAAGATCTCTTTATCTCATTCAGCAGGAGGATGTGTCTGTTCAGCTTGAGGCTTTGGACATCCTTGGAGATCTTCTGAGTCGTTTTGGAGGTAAGTATGTGCACCAGAATGTTGCTTGGGGAGTGAAGATGCAGTACTCAAGCTGGAGGAGATACTGGTCATTGGCCCATAGCTGACAGCTTGTGTCAGGGTTGGGTTCACCTGTTGATAGATTGTTAAATTTGTCAGACAGGTGTTAAAACTGTTGTTTATTTAAGTTGTCATACTTGTTACTTAACTGTTGTTAGTAAAAGTGTTGAACTTGTTAGTTAAGTTGTCAGGCTGCAGCAGATGTGGTTGTTAACTTTTAGCTCATTTATTCATCAGGTCTGCTTGTTGGCTTTCATATCACAATCAAACAGGCACTGCTGCCGCAGTTAGCAAGTCCGAGATTAGCTGTCAGAAAGAGGGCTATTATTGCAATAGGTAAGCCAGGACTACATACTTGCTGTTGCTTATCCTGTTTTTTTCCTGTTGATAAGTTATAAGTGTCTCTTTTTTTTATCATTTATTGTAAGTTAACCATTTTTGAAATATTTATCATCTTTCTTTGTATGTGGTTGTATATTGTCAGTTATTATGATCCAGGTCACCTTGTGATGAGCTGTAGCACATCCTTATTCCATGAACTGATTGAGTTCCTGCTGACTGAACTGACAAAGAACTCCTCCACATCCACTACACGAACCTACATCCAGTGTGTTGGCGCTATCAGGTGAGTGCTGGTTTTCTTACTCTCCTGTAGATGCCATAGGGTGAACATTCATAAGCTGACCATGATGGTGCTTATTGGAGCCAAGGATTTTGGGTGCTTTGTCAAGCTTAACCCTTTCATAGCCTACATTATCATAAGATCTTTGCTTGTAAGGCAGGTTTTAGAATACAAAGGAACCAAGAAACAGATGAAGACCCAAAATTGCCTAGACAAAACACTGAAACAAAAAATAAGAAATAAGATTTGGAAGAAAGAGGTTGGGATGTCTTCTTGGGAGACAGGAACCCCGAGGGAATTGCTTGAAACCTGTGTTGTACAAAGGATTAACTTTTGAAAGATAATAACTATCATGTTTTACAAGGGGATTAGTTGATGGGAGATGAGATGATAACTATTATGCTTTATAAGGGGATTAGTTGATGGGTAATGATAACTATTATGCTTTATAAGGGGATTAGTTGATGGGAGATGATAACTATCATGCTTTACAAGGGGATTAGTTGATGGGAGATGATAACTATCATGCTTTACAAGGGGATGAGTTGATGGGAGATGATAACTATCATGCTTTACAAGGGGATTAGTTGATGGGAGATGATAACTATCATGCTTTACAAGGGGATTAATTCATGAAAAAAAAAAACAGCTATAATTCTTTGCAAAGATTGATGAAAGATAATCAACTGTCATGCTTTATAAGGGTTTAATTAATAAAAGATAACTGTAATGCTTTACAGGGAGCTGATTGATGAAATATAGCTGTCATGTTTTACAAGGGGCTAATTGATGACATATAATATCTGTTATGATTTTGTTTGTTTGTTTGTTTTGTTTTGCTTTAAGTTTATGTTTGCTGTGTGTCCTATTTTTTACTGCACATTGCTGTGTTGTACTATAATTGTCTCATGTTGAAGCTTGTGAATGATATCATGGATCTTTATTGTTTCTTATTTTATGAATTATACTTGCTGTAGTCGTCAAGCTGGTGGCCGATTTGGAGAGTACCTCGAGAAGATGGTGCCCTTGATTGTTAAATTCTGCAAGACCGATGATGATGAGCTCACTGAATTCTGTCTTCAGGCATTTGAGAGTTTTGTCCGACGATGTCCAAAAGAAGTTTCCAACTTCATTCCTGATGTAAGTTAATATAAACTACCGTCAAATATAATTGGTTGGTTTGGAGAGATACAATTTGTTGGTGGTTTCCCTGTAACACCAAACTTACGTTCGTGATTGTTAAGGATTTGAGATATTGTATTGCATATTCATTATATTAGTGATGTTATTATTTTTGTATCTTCTTGGATATGTAATCAAGATGTTTTTAGTCACCAATGCTAAGAAGATGTTGGAAAAACAAGTATCAAGCTGGATTTGGAGTGGGTTATGGTGATTAGCTTGAAGACCCAGGACGAACACTGCAAAACAAGCATCTCGGCAGACATCTTACAGTCATGAAGACCACAACAAGCCTTGCCTCAGTAGTTAGACTAAGACTGTTGCTAGGAATACTAATGGAGAAGTGGTACAAGGTCATGATCCACACCAGTTCACAGGCCCCGTGCCAGGACATTAGCGTGTACCGTTGTATGTTAAATGATAGCACTGTGCATAAGTATTCATTCATTCATTTGCATGTCCTTTGCGGAACTTTGCCTCCCTAAAAGCACTCTTGTAGGCCTCTCGGTTGTGATTAAGATGGCCTGCTGCTGATGCATCCATTTGCATATCATTAACGATGTCTTGCAGCCACCTTCGCCTTGGTCTTCCTCTCTTTTTCCCTTCCAAGACGGTCTTCTCTAGATTATCATAACGATTAATGTGTCCAAAATATTAAATATTTAAGTTTTCTTTTTTAAATCCTATTTACTAGCCAGTCTTCTTCAGTATTAAGTTCTTGTAGTATGGATATATTTGTTCTTTTTTGTGTCCATGATATTTGAAGAACTCTTCTGTGGCATTTACATTCAAAGGCATATTTCTCAACTGTTTTGTTAAGTGTCCAGGTCTCACAGGCATATGTTTCCATGGGAAAGATGCATGTCCTTAAAAATCTTATTTTTGTAGTTCTTTCTGATCCTCTCCACAGATTCTTTAGTTGTTTTACTTTCTGAAGAGTGATAGATGTTCTCCTTTTAATTTCCCTCATTGTATCTCCATTATTAGTTAGTAGTGATCCAAGATATTCAAAACTCTCCACTTCTTCCAATTTTTCCTCATTGATACATATATCAGGTGTCTTGTTTGTTTTGTCAGTTGTCATCAATTTAGTTTTCTTCGCATTAAGATAGAGGTTTTGCTCTTTGCTGTTCTTACGGACTGGCATAATTAGTTTTTCCATTCCTTTTTGTGTTGTGGACAGTAATACTGTGTCATCAGCATGATCTCAGGTATTTCATAACCTCCAATTTTTATGGCATCGTAATATTCTGTCTACAACTTCTCTAACATTCCTCATTATATTTTCAGTATACAAGTTAAATAAGCAAGGCGACAATATGCACCCTTGACGAAGCCCTTGTTTTATGTCAAACCAAGTTGTTGTTTCACCATTTATGCATAAGTAATGTTGTTTCTTTTTCTGTCTTCAGATTATAGCTATTTGCCTTAAATACATTTGTCATGACCCCAACTACAACTATGACGACGATGAGGATGAACATATGGATACAGACACACAAGATGAAGATGATGATGAGTGAGTTGTGTTGGTTCTTATATTATTTTCTTCCATTTGTTGATGGTTGTAACATTATTGGATGTAATAGCGCTATAAATAAATCATGTACTGGAAACTGGAGAGTGATATCCAGTCTTATCCAGAAAGCAGAGGATTATATGAAGAGCATGCAGAAGTGTTTGTCATGTTCCTCCCCTCGCCTCCTTCACAGCTCTTTAGGTGGTGGAAAATGAATGATTCATCAACAGCTGCAGACAGATGGTCAGCCAACAAAGAATGGGTGTAATCAGTTTCTGTATGCTGGAAGAGATACTGAAGACGAAGAGATGGAGCACCAGCAGATGTGGTCAGGAGTGCATGGCTGATGCTCCTTTCTCATTAACTAACCATGCATGACTCCTGCATTTTCTTTTCCTTTTCCAGATTTCGTCTTATAGTCTTTCTGGGTTTTGAGGGGTGGGGATGCAGGCATGGACACACGGAGATTCCTCCAGTAATATAATTGTCATGGTAAAATTTAGTGAAATCAATTTTTTTTGTGTTAACAATGAGACAAAAACCTGTGATATTTTGGCATTAAGGTTTCATCAAAATAACAGAAAATAAAGAGAGCAAATAAGGTTTATTTTCAAAGAGTAAAGAATTGGGCACCCAGGTCTGTTTGAAAAGAAAGAAAAACAAATGTTATGAGTGAGGAGAGAAGAACGTCAGATTTAACATTTCAGCAAATAATGACATGTCTCAGAGTGTCACATATTTGCGTCTTCTTGTGGCAACAAAAATACCTTTGTATCGTCGGTGTATTCAAGCTATTTCCATTCCTTCCTATCTCCATCTTTGGTGTTATTAGTTGTGCTGACTTGCTGTGATTTTGCTGCTTGCTTAACTTCAGGAAAACTAATGAATGTAATGTTTCACATATTTGTCTTTATCAGAGAAACATACAAGACTGAATAAAACTGAAGCATATATTTAAATGTCTGTAGCTTTTTATGATAGTCTTATAGTTCCTCTGTTTTTCTGTCTCATCTATTTTGGTATTGTGTTTTCTGAAATTATTATTGAGTAGTATACTTATAAGGGTCATACCGAAAGTCGTGAGCAAGAATTTTTAAAAAATCAGAATTTATAGATTGAGAAAATATAAATGTGTCATCTTAACTGCATCCTTTGCACTTCATGTAGAGGTCACATGATGTCACCATCATGTGTCACGTGACCATGTGGAGCAGAAACAAAATGGCAGGTGCTGAAGTTTTGTTTTGTCAACATGCTTTATTGAGTTTCTCGTTAAAGAGGAAATCCCTGCTGATGAAATTCACCAAAGACTTCAACTTGCTTATGGAGATGTGTGTATGGGTGCTAGCAGTGTTAGGAGGTGGGTGAAACATTTCAAAAATGGAAACATGAGCATCCAAGATATGCCTCGCAGCGGTCACCTTCGAACTGCCTCCACTGAACTCAATGTGGAAAGGGTTGACAACATCATTAAAGAAGACAGATGTGTCACAGTATCTGAAATCGCTGTAAATCTCGGAATAGGACACACTGCAGTACAGGAAATGGTTGTGCCTGCTGGGTCCCACATTTGTTGATTGAAACTGTGAGAAAAACCATCACTCAAGACCTTCTGAGAAAATTCAGAAAATAGATTGGGAAATTCTTCCACACTCTGCCTATAGCCCTGACCTGGCACCCAGTGATTACCATCTTTTCGGTTTTGTGAAAGAACAAATGTGAGGCCATCACTCTGACGTGGGAGAACATCCAGAAAGCAGTGCATCTGTGCCGTCAGTCTTCTTCTTCTTCTTCTTCGTTCACTTCTACCACCAAAAACCGCACTGTGAACCTACTGAATTCACGCCTGTGGTCCTCGTTAGGACCCGTGGTCCCCTGTGTGGTCCAAAATAGACCACATGAGATCCACGAGAGGACCACAAGGGGTTCAGAGTATCACAGTGCTTTAGCCTGTATTCTTGGTGGGTCTCGGAAGCGGGATTGCGTGACACCATGGTTTTCATTGCACCAGTTTAGTCTAGGGTTGGACTTTCTCACCGAAAGACCTCGACATGTTTAGGATATCAGTGCATCCCCGCTGGGTGAGAGGCGGTAGCCCACCCAGGCCTGAGTTGGACTTTCTCACCGGAAAACCTCGACGTGTTTTGAGATACCCGTGTATCATCGCCGGGTGAGAGGTGGTTGCCCATCCAGTCCAGGGTTGGACTTTCTCACCGGAAAACCTCAGCGTGATTAGGATACGCAAACATCCCCGCCGGGTGAGAGGTGGTTGCCTATCTAGACTTCCCTGGTCCAGTGTCTCTGACTTCAGCATTTTGCGGTCATGGCCGCTACCCTTCCTAGTTGTGACCAGGATGGAGCTTTTGTCCAGGAGGACGAATCCTCGCCACTAGTGACTTCTACCCCTGGGTTGAGCCGGTTTAGGCATTATCCCAGTAAGGGCGTGTTTGGGACGGGACCGACCTCTACGGCAGAGGTACTGTGACATGCATAGCCTTCAAGATTCACCCCTGGTATGAGCCGGTTTAGGCAAAATTCACCAGTATGGGTGTTTATCAGGCGTTACCGACCTCTAGAGCAGAGGTGGCATGACATGTCTAGCCATCAAGTTCCACCCCTGGTGTGTGCCGGTTTAGGCATATTTCACCAGTGTAGGTGTATTTCGGACGTGGGCGGCCTCTAGAGCAGAGGTGCCGTGGTATAGCTCTCGTAGCGATACTACTGGACATACCGGTTAAACTTCACTTTCCACCACCTTTTCCCATCGGCTCCGCACAGCAACCTTTATTTCTTTTCCGCATTTACTTCCTTAACCGGGAGGAGCTTCACTCCACGCGCGGCATTTGAAGAGTGCCGTCAGTCAACTGGAACAGAATTCTACCGAGAGGGTATTTTCAAACTTGCAGAGCGATGGGAAAAATGTCTGCAGAGAAATGGAGATTATGTTGAAACATGAAGAAAAGAAGAGAGATTATGTTGAAACGTGAAGAAAAGGATGCAATTAAGGTGATACATTTATATTTTCTCTGCTTATAAATTCTAATTTTTAAAAAAATTTTTGCTCATGACTTTTGGTGTGACCCTCATGTATTAGGATTTTATAAGTTTTATTTATGAGAGTTTCAGAACAATGGCATTTGTGATACAGCACTTGGATGTGTTGATTTTATATTACGACCCTCCTATATATATATTTTTTTAACTTAATAGTACCTGTCATATTCCCATATACTGCATGCTAGAGTGAGTTGAAAAGTAATCACAAATCAAGGGACATAACTTGAAAAATATATGAAAAGACATTTTGACTAGCCCTCAGATCTTTTCATGTATTTTTCAATGGTTGAAAAGTGTAACTGCAGTCAAAAAGTAATTGCAGTTAAGAGCGATGACCATTATGCGCACAAATTGTTTATACTTAGTAAACATATTTTTACTAAGTTGTAAGTAGCATTTATCCCTTTCACATTTAATGTGTTGTATTTACAGTGCCCTAGACAGCATACTTTAATATTTGTTGAATTAATGCTACTTCTCTTTAAACACAAATAGCAGTCACTTCATTTGTGTATACTTTTCTTGGGAACATCCAGTCTATGCAAATGTGTATTTTGCGTCCACACACACATACACATATGTAGGCAGATATCATTGGTATCCTAGTAGAGATTGGTAGGACAGAGGATTTTGGCTTGGTTGTTGACATGACATCGTAGTACAGAGAGACAGAGCTGACAGTTAAATATAATGCATTGCATTTGTGGCAAAATAGGGGGGAAACTGGAAATCCGTGTAGAACTGGTGTCATTATTCACAGCATTCTCATGGGAGCATTAGTGAGTGGGGCAGAGTGCTCTTGGTTTTGTGTGGGTGCAAGGATGATGATCTTGTGTAACATATAACTAATATGTATATGTTCATGAATACGTAAATACTTTTTTTCTTTTTAAACGTTGATTCAGAGAGTCAGAGGATGAGTACAGTGATGATGATGACATGAGCTGGAAGGTGAGAAGGTCAGCTGCCAAGTGTCTGGAGGCTGTTGTCAGCACCCGTCATGACATGTTGCCAGAGTTTTATAAGACAGTCTCCCCGGCTCTCATCACAAGGTTCAAAGGTGATAAGCAATGTTTTAAAATTATTTGAGTATTCTGATGTTGTTGTCCTTTCTCTCTCTCTCTCTCTTTCTCTGTAACTACAAACATGATGTTCTCTGCAGCTTATGCAACGATGGTGATGAGATATGGCATTCTGTTGAATTTGGTTTGGGTTTTTCAGTCCTTCATTGGAGCTAAAAAGCATGGGGCATGCAATATTTCTTTAGCTGACTCCACTGCCATGAGGACTGTAGTGATCCCAGTTAGTAAGAATACCAATGGAAATATGAAACTATGTCTTGGCTGGCTACAGTTTGCATGTCAGCATGCTGTAAGGGTGTGAAGTGTTAGTGCCTTCACATTTCTAGGCCACTGTAATGTTTAAGGTAGGGATGCCAGCACTTGTCCTCACTGATTGCAGAAAAGCAAAAATCCTCTTTGGGTTTCTTTCAGTTAGCAGAAACAGATACTAACATATGTCTTTTGTAAAAGTGAAGTGATTTAAGTGATTGGTTGGTTGGTGATCTACATGGAGCTGAGAGCTTGAGTTCTTTGCAGCTGATGTCATGATGAAGATCTTGAAAAATGTTAATAAACTGGATAAGGTAACAGGTTATGATAGCTGTCTTCTATTTCTGGAGCAGGAGGTGGAACACACTTTTGTAGAGGCTTTGTCACAAGGAATATGTAGTCACACCAATACGATTGATTATTATGTGAACATCTCTGTTTTTTCTTCACATGCTGACATCCCCGTGTGAACAATCTCACTGCTCATTGCTTTCCTACTGAAGTGCGGAAAGCTAAATCTAGCTAAAAAAAAAAACCCCAAAAGAACATTCCCAGCACAGTTCAGAACTGCTTGTATTCCAGAACTAAACAACTGCAAAAGAGTGCCAAGTTGTGCACTACAACATCAGCGGTGGAGAGCTCTATGCTTGTGGTCACAGGAAGCTCCACACCCTTGCAAGAAGATAGGAAAGTATGTGACACCTCATGAGGAAAATACCACACCCTGGTTGGATCTGTGATATGTTGTCTGTACACAGTGGATACCACACCTTGGTTGGATCTGTGACGTGTTGTCTGTACTCAGTGGATACCACACCTTGGTTGAATCTATGACGTGTTGTCTGTACTCAGTGCATACCACATCTTGGTTGGATCTGTGATATGTTGTCTGTACACAGTGGATACCACACCTTGGTTGGATCTGTGACGTGTTGTCTGTACTCAGTGGATACCATACCCTGGTTGGATCTATGACGTGTTGTCTGTACTCAGTGGATACCACACCTTGGTTGGATCTGTGACGTGTTGTCTGTACTCAGTGGATACCACACCTTGGTTGGATCTGTGACGTGTTGTCTGTACTCAGTGGATACCATACCCTGGTTGGATCTGTGACGTGTTGTCTGTACTCAGTGGATACCATACCCTGGTTGGATCTGTGACGTGTTGTCTGTACTCAGTGGATACCATACCCTGGTTGGATCTGTGACGTGTTGTCTGTACTCAGTGGATACCATACCCTGGTTGGATCTGTGACGTGTTGTCTGTACTCAGTGGATACTACACCCTGGTTGGATCTGTGACGTGTTGTCTGTACTCAATGGATACCATACCCTGGTTGGATCTGTGACGTGTTGTCTGTACTCAGTGGATACCACACCTTGGTTGGATCTGTGACGTGTTGTCTGTACTCAGTGGATACCATACCCTGGTTGGATCTGTGACGTGTTGTCTGTACTCAGTGGATACCACACCTTGGTTGGATCTGTGACGTGTTGTTTGTACTCAGTGGATACTACACCCTGGTTGGATCTGTGACGTGTTGTCTGTACTCAGTGGATACCATACCCTGGTTGGATCTGTATCATGTTGTCTGTACTCAGTGGATACTACACCTTGGTTGGATCTATGACGTGTTGTCTGTACTCAGTGGATACTACACCTTGGTTGGATCTATGACGTGTTGTCTGTACTCAGTGGATACTACACCTTGGTTGGATCTGTGACGTGTTGTCTGTACTCAGTGGGTACCATATAAGAATTGTGTTGCTCCACCTTCATAATTTCATTTTCTTATTTCCATTTATTTGTCTTGTATTTTTTTATAAACTGAATTTGATTGATTGAACAGAGAGAGAGGAGAATGTGAAATCAGATATCTTCCATGCTTACATCGCATTGCTGAAGCAGACAAGACCTGTAATCGTGGCTGGCAGTGACAACATGGAGGATGAAGAAGGGTGTGTAATAGATCTGTGAAAATATTTTCCTGTTCTGTGAAGAATTTCTTGTTGCTTATGATGAGCATTCTATATTTTTGACACACATGTAACCATTTGATTTTACCATTTACAGTTTTTACAAGATCATTGAAAGGAACAGAGGTGGTTTTTTTTTTTTTTTTGTAGAGTAAAAAGTGGATTTATTTATTTCTAAATTATGGAGACTGTTGAGAAAGTTGTTTCCTGGGTTTAGTGTGGGACTTCTGGCAAGTCAGAGTAAACCAGCACATCTGATATGATCTGTGTGATATGTGATCACCATGTTATTGGCTGTAAAATTCTGTGGAGATCAGCAGGAAAATACTTGTATTGTTATTTATGAATCATGTTGTTGATGACATCTCTAAAGCTGTCTTGTGTCTTTATGCAAGTCTTACTTGGTACTGGTAATGAAGTTATACTTAACATGATGTATATTGGCTGAAATAGATACCTGTTGTCGCTCTGCCTTGATGTTGTTTCTTCTTATCTTCCATGGAGTGTGAATTGTTCTTTACAACTGGTACAGTGAAGTTATTGCAACATGGGCATCCTGTTGTTGTAGTGATTATGCTTGAAGACTATGAGAGGACCCAAAATGTGCTCTTCTCACCAGACATGACTACAAGGTTGCCACAGCAAACCCTGCCAATTTGACTAGGAACACCAAAGGAAGATAGATTAGAGTCTTGGCCAGCTCTGGTCTGCCAGCCTCGGTAATCATACCACAACTCTGGTACAGTCATCTTTTTCTCCCTTTGAATTTCCCGTCCGAGTCTGACCTTCTCCGTCTCTGTGACAGGCCCCTGAAGATGCTGCAGGCTCAGATCCCAGACATCGTGAGAGCCGTGCACCGGCAGCTGAGAGAGAAGAGCATCAAAACCAGGCAGGGCTGCTTCAGCCTCCTCACAGACCTGGTCTTGGCCCTGCCCGCGGCGCTGGACCAGCACCTGAGCAGCATCATGCCGGGGGTCCAGTACTCTCTTGGGGACAAGAACTCCAGCTCTAACATGAAGATTGACACTTTGGCCTTCCTTAGCACCCTCCTGGCAAACCACAACCCACAAGTGTTTCACCCTCACATCAAAAGCCTGGTACCAGTAAGTTCTCACATTCCTTATCACAGTTTTCATGTGACACATATAGGCTCACTTACATTCTCACAGTTTTCATGTGACACATATAGGCTCACTAACATTCTGTTTTCATGAGACACATATAGGCTCACTAACATTCTCACAGTTTTCATGTGACACATATAGGCTCACTAACATTCTCACAGTTTTCATGTGACACATATAGGCTCACTTACATTCTCACAGTTTTCATGTGACACATATAGGCTCACTTACATTCTCACAGTTTTCATGTGACACATATAGGCTCACTTACATTCTCACAGTTTTCATGTGACACATATAGGCTCACTTACATTCTCACAGTTTTCATGTGACACATATAGGCTCACTTACATTCTCACAGTTTTCATGTGACACATGCGTTTACTTACATTCTTATTGTTTTCATACAACACCTAGTTTTATTTACATTCTAACAGTTTTCATATGACACAGATTTATTTACATTCTGAAGTTTTCACATGGTATATTTTGAGATTGTTGCATTCTCACAATTTTCATGTGACATATAGTTTACATACATTCTCATAATTTGACATATATAGGTTTACATACATTCTCATTGTTTTTTTATGTGACACACAAATTTACTTACAATCTCATAGTTTTTATGTGCGGCATATAGATTTACTATTTTCACAGTTTTTTTGTGTGTGCCATCTATAGATTTACTTCCATTATCAGTCTTCATATGACACATAGATTTACTTACATTCTCACAGCTTTAATGTCACACACACACACACACACACACACACATGCACACCTTTTTAATCTACAAGTTTTATTCCCTTACATTTTTAGAAAAGTCTACATTTATATTTTTAAAACCAGTTTTCTCTAGTTCCTAGTGGTAGTTCACTTCCCCAGCCTTACCTGCTCCAGGTCTGTTACCACCATTGAAGAAAGCAAGCAAGAGAGATATTCACACATAAAATAATGGTAGAAATAATTGTTAATATAGTAACAAGACAGCACATTAATTTTCGGACTATCTGGCATTGGGTCAACTCGGCAGCAAGGAATGGACAGCCAGGGTTTACCTTGGAAAATAAAAGGCAGCGAGGATGTTCCTTGCTTAACAATGCTGTGGCCTAGAAATGTGAAGGTACCAGTACTTCACACCCCTACATGTAAAAGGAAGGCCATAGGATGTATTTTAAAAAAAAATAATAAAATAACAATGGTAGAAACATTACTGTAGTAATAGAGCAACACAGGTAGAGACATGTTTTACTGTAGTAACAGAGCAACACAGGTAGAAACATGTTTTACTGTAGTAATAGAGCAACACAGGTAGAAACATGTTTTACTATAGTCACAGCAACACAGGTAGAAACATGTTTTGCTATAGTAACAGCAACACAGGTAGAAACATGTTTTACTGTAGTAATAGAGCAACACAGGTAGAAACATGTTTTACTGTAGTAATAGAGCAACACAGGTAGAAACATGTTTTACTGTAGTAATAGAGCAACACAGGTAGAAACATGTTTTACTGTAGTAATAGAGCAACACAGGTAGAAACATGTTTTACTATAGTCACAGCAACACAGGTAGAAACATATTTTACTATAGTAACAGCAACACGGGTAGAAACATGTTTTACTGTAGTAACAGGGCAACAAAGG
Organism: Achatina immaculata; assembly: GCA_009760885.1. Classification (NCBI taxonomy): domain Eukaryota; kingdom Metazoa; phylum Mollusca; class Gastropoda; order Stylommatophora; family Achatinidae; genus Lissachatina; species Lissachatina immaculata. The sequence continues at coordinate 13,535,314 of CM019701.1, read as the reverse complement.
TAGAAACAGGTTATAATATAGTAATAGGACAGTAAAGGTAGAAACAGATTTTACTGTAGGTACAGGACAACAATGATAGAATCAAGTTTTACTATAATAACAGGAAGGTAGGTAACCCTGTCATGCCTTAGAGGCACATAAAGATATGTTAGTGCCCAAATTTTCCTTGACCCGTTGACACGCTGGAGGGTGATGTGGTCAGCGTCATGCCTGGCTGCCTTTCCTTCCCCATCTCCAGAAGAAGTCGGGTACTCATTTCTACAGCTGGATGAACGGGGGCACCTCCGGGCAGATTCGAACCCCCAGGCTTTTGCCATGAGAGACTAGTACACTAACCACTTCACCACCCAGATGCTCAGTAGCAGTGGTGGAAACAACCATTAAAGCAACCATTAAAGACCTGATTACAGAAGGTGGCCTCCCACCCCAAGCTGTTTCTCTTCACATTAAGGACAGCTGTTTAGGCACACCTACCTTCTATCTTCTTCCTAAAATCCACAAACCAGGTAACCCTGGACGCCCCATTGTATCACCATGTTCATGCCCCACTGAACACATTTCTGACTTTTTAGATAGCATCTTCCAGCCTTTAGTACACAGACTACCCTCCTTTTTGAAAGATACCAACCACGCATTAACAACTTTTGATACGATCACACTCTCTCAACACCACACCTATCACATCTTTCTCCTTGATGTCTGCTCCCTATACACTTCTATCCCCCATGAGGATGGACTTTTAGCACTCAGCTATTTTCTTGACAAAGACCCTCACCCTACTTCTAGCACTGACACCATAGTCAGACTTACACGGCTGGTACTAAACCTAAATTCTTTCGAATTCAACGGCGAAAACTTCGAGCAAATCAGTGGTGTTGCCATGGGAACGAAAATGGGTCCCAGTTATGCTTGTCTATTTATGGGCTTTCTGGAAGTCAAATTATGGGAAACCTACACTGGCAGACTTCCAGAATTCTATAAAAGGTACATTGATGATGGCATCGGAATCACAAGTATGCCACAGGAAGACCTTAAAAAATTTATTGAATTCGCCAATACACTCAATAACAACATAAAATTCACTTATGAAATTTCTGACAAGTCTGTTAACTTTTTAGACATTAAAGTCTCTATTGGAACAAACAGGCTTGTCACCTCTGTATTTTACAAGCCCACCGACAGCCACACCTACTTGCTTTACACCTCCTCCCATCCTGAAGCCTGTAAGAACTCCATCCCATATTCCCAACTCCTCCGTCTTCGCCGCATTTGTCAGGATAATTTGGACTTTATAGATCAGTCCAACAAGTTATTAGAATTTTTCCGTCATTGCCACTACCCAGAAAAGGTCCTTCGTGAAGCCTTTGACCATATCCAGCTAGTGAGCCGCAAAGAAGTATTCAGGAAAAAGCCTGTTACTCCATCTGACAGAGTTAGTATTGCCTTTCCACCCTCACGGTCAGATGGTTAAGAAAATTATTTATCGTCATCTGCTGATAATCCAACTCGACTCCGACACTCGCGACATTTTCTCTGATCCACCCCTGTTGGCATACAAACGTGAGCCAAACCTTAAGGACATCCTCGTCCACAGCCACCTGAAGCAGAGCCTTACATATGTTGGCACCAGAAAGTGAAACCGCCCCCGCTGCGTTACCTGCCCTGTAGTCTGGGAAACGAAAACAATCACCTTTCCCAAAACTATCCTCACCCTTCATGAGGGATTCACATGCAAGTCCTGTAATGTGATATATGTCATCATTTGCAAAAGATGCAGGATAACATATATTGGTGAGACTGGCCTCAGATTAGGGGACCGCATGCAAAAACATCTGTACGACATCACCCAGCATGCTTCGAAAGCAGTCCCAAATCATTTCAATGGCCCCAATCACAGAGGCAAATCTGACTTTCTGGTAACAGCCATCAAACAGTGTCACGCAGATGACACAAGTCGCCTGGCACTTGAGAACCGCTGCATTCAAAATTATGGGACGCTGGAACCACATGGGTTAAACTCGCTGTTTAGTTACACGTAACATTCTCTTCAATCATTACAGTACCTCTCCACAGAGTCCACCCCTTCTTACTTTTCAAACTTCCTCACAGCATCACTCTGCAACCCCTCTTCCCCAATCATCTGTTTCAACTTCTCCTAGCTAGGTCAATATTGCATCACACACTCTCTCTCCCTTCCCCGGTTCCCCATCCACCACCCCCAGTTACAACCCACCGACCACATGTCACAGGTCTCTATTTAAGTCTCCACGTTCTACTAAATCCATTCCTGACACACCGCCGGACAAGCCACATCTTACAATTTACAGCTAAGTACTCTTTAGAAAAAAATTGTTTTTTTTTTAAAAAAAATTTTAAATAGCATTCATGTGAATCTATACTTTATCTCCTCTCTCTACTTTTTCGTCCTGTATGTTTTTGTATGATTAATGCTCACGCTGAAACGTCACAACTTTGTAATCGTTAAGTAATAAAGCTGCTCCTACTTTTCCTGTTTTATACATTCTGGTGGAAACAAGTTTTTTTCCAACAATGACCTTGTAAATTAATTTTTCATCCTTGGACATGAACACACTGTATAGCAAAGATCTGTTCAAACTACGAACAAACTGTGAAGATTACAGCTAACATCCTTGGTTTTTTTTTTTTTTCCCTCACTAAGCCAGTTGTTAATGCTGTTGGAGACCCATTCTACAAGATCACATCAGAGGCACTTCTGGTCACACAGCAGTTGGTGAAAGTGATTAGACCGCTGGGTGAGTAATATCATCCCCTTGTGTTGTGTGATGATCATAAGCAGTAGAGACCTGCTAGCTCAACAGGCAAGAAAACATTTATGTAATTATGGCAAAAAAAAAAAAGGGCTCAGAAAATGTGCTTCGGAAAGTCACTACTGCTAGAATAATCGTGACATGGACACGTGAAGGAAAGAAGAAGGGAGGCCATCAAGGACAACCTGGTGAAAAACCGATGAAGCCAAGTCGGACACTGCTGGGGAACTGCACAAAAGCAGGCCGTGGGAAGTGGAGAGAGGTTGTTGAAGCTTTATATGAAGCCACAAGTCATGTTGAAGGATGAATGCTCTGTCAGTCATCTTCAAAGAATGTGGATGTATATATATAAAAAAGGCTGCTGTTTTAATTATTAAATATTGTTCATATAATGAGATGAAATATGACAATTTGTAGCCATCGTTTGTTGGTATAATACAGTGTTTCCCATTGTGGATCAATTTCAGTATTTTGGAGAGGCAATTAGAATATATTTATATTATTTATATTATACCTTTTCTGAACTTAGTTGACTGTTATGCTGGTGATGGAGGGAGGAAGGGGTCATAAAAATCTTTGAAGTATTGAGTTGGACCATGATCCAGAAAAGGTTGGGAAACACTGATGTATCATTGTGGGCTTGGTTCAGAGATTATTAACCAAACATTATTCTTCTGCAGATCTCTCATTCTGTACCTCTCATGTCTCATTTTTCAGTTTTTTTTTGGTTGTTTTGTTTCTAAATGTGTTCACCCACATGTGGGCACGTTAACAATTTTGAAATTGTTTAATGATCTTTATTACTTCATGTCCATTACAGTAAGGTCTTTCATGAAAATAATCATTCCTAAAGTTGAAAAATAGTTTCACCTGTCCGTTTCCCCTCCTTTACACGAAAGAAACTGCTGTTGTAAAAATGCAGACTTCGACTTGTATGCAAAGGACCATTCTAGTTTAATTAAAATGAACTTGTAAGCAATGGAAAGTTCTGGTATAATTAGAATGAACTTATAAGTAATGGAACGTTCTAGTGTAATTAGGATCTTGGAATTCAAGGTGCAGAAAAGACTGACAAGAAAATGGGTGGGGTATTTACAGATTAAAGTCTGGATAATCTGATATATACGAAGTGCAGATGAAGCCAGTGACAGCAGTTATTGAGGAAAGATGCTGGTGATGTTTGAGACAAGTGCTCCAGATGACTGACAACTCACTACCAAACATACCACTAAGATGGACACTACAGGGGAACAGAAGTAAGGGTAGACTAAAGGAGAAATGGAGAAGAACAACAGAGAGGATGTTGAGTGATAGAGAGCTCACCTGGGCAAGAGCAGAAAAAAGGCAAAGGACAGGCATTTGTGGAAAACCCTTGCAGAAGCCCCATGTGCCCTTTGCACTTAAGATTCAGAGAGAGAGAGAGAATCTGATATATCCTTATTTCTTATGTCATCAGAATTGGGATGATTTGATTTATCAGTATCACTAATGTCATTACAAGTTTGGATGATATGATTTATCCTCTTATTTCATTGAAAGCTGCTGTTAAATTTTTCCTAGTTTTATTGTTTATTTCTATGATGTCATAAGCTAGCTTTTTATTTTACTGTGTTCCTGTTATTACAGATTTGAATTCCAGCTTTGATTATAAACCATACGTGAAGAGCTTGTACGCTTGCACAGTGAAACGCTTGAAGGCTGCAGACATTGATCAGGAGGTCAAGGAGAGAGCCATAGCTTGCATGTAAGTGTTGCTAATGTTACTGTTGTCTGCAATCTCATGTAGTGTTATCATTTTTTTTTCAGGTTTATGTAACGTTACTGTGTTTCTGCAGTCTCATGTAGTGTTATTGTATTGCCTGCAGTCTCATATATTATTGCATTATGTGGTCTGAATAGTGGAATATTGCATGTTGAATATACACTTATGTTTTTTGTAAACGCACTAAAAGCAACACTACAGCTTGAGCAGGAGCTTCACAGATAGAATGTTCTGTCAGCTCCAGGTCTTATTGTCGAGCAGCCTCATGTGCAGAATCTTATCAAACTCATAGTTTAGAAAGTTCATCGTTTAGCCAAAAGTAAGCTCTTTTTCAGTCGAGAGATAGAGAAAAAAAGATAACATACATACAAAAACACACTTCGATGATTGTTCTGCAGCCTGAGATGGATACTCTGTCTTCTTCTTGTTCGTTTGCTTCTACCACCAAGACTGCCCTGTGATCCTACTGAATTTACTCCTGTGGTCCTTGATAGGTCCTGTGGTCCCCCCGAAAGGACCACACGAGATCCACGAGAGGACCACAAGATGTTCTGAGTATCTCAGGGCTTGAACCTGTATTCTTGGTGGGTCTCAGAAGCGGGAGTGCGTGGATACCCTGTGTGAAATATAAAATGACTTCGGTCACATCCAAAACAAGCAGCAGATGTTAGTAATGAGCATCGAGCACAGAGAACAGATCAGCATGAACAACTGAGTCTTCCAGACCAATTGGAGTGAGCATGAGGAAGAAGCCAGTAAACCATGACATAAATATGGCAGTGAAAAGTGTCTGTTGTACTGGCACATCAGATTTAGCACGACTTGTTCATTGGAATATAGAAGAGAATATCTGTCTGTGAAAACAAAACAAAAAAAAAAATGAAGACTTTTTCACTAGAAAAACATAAGGTCATTTTCATTTTTATTTTTTTCAAAGAGGTCCTAACTGTCAGTGTTGCTTTGTTTTTTTTACAGTTCATATAACAAGTAAAGCACCATAATGCATGAAATATTAGCTGTTTCTGCTTACATGTTGCAGGGGTCAGATCGTTGCAAACCTTGGTGACAATCTTCAGGCTGAACTGAGGGAATGCCTGCCTATCTTCCTAGAGCGGCTGAAGAATGAGATCACTCGCCTGACAACAGTGAAGGCCTTGACCTTGATTGCACAGTAAGACAGGACTAAACAGACTTGTGGCATGTTTTATTTAAATTTATTATTGTAGTGAAAGAGAATAATTAAGTTAAGGAGAAAGTTAATGTGATAAAAGGAAAAAACTGAAGTCTGGCCTATGCTTTTGAGGTATCGTGTACACAGTATGTTTTACTTGGCCAGTAAATACTTTAACTCTTCCCGTGCCACAGGAAGAAACATGGACATTCAGTTGGGTGCCGGAGTAAAAACGCGGGTCTTGATCTGTATAGGGGATACGGTTGTAAAATTGAATGTAATAAAGTATTTCCACGTTATAAGTATACGTGTTATGCATCAAAATAGCTGTAAAAGTAAGAATGAAGAGTTTTAGGAAAAAAAGAAGTAGTGTGATGATTTTAGCTGATAATTGTGTCCTACTTACCATCGGGTAGGCCTAGAGGTGCAGTATTTACCATCGGCGATTTCTAGATCTACCTGTAGCTTCATCCGATCTCATCATGTCATAGTATGTGGCGTACTTAGTACAATAATGTCTGAATTAACCTTCTAACTACTTCTTCAGTCCATTTTATAGGTCAAAATCTACTTGGGGCACATTCAAGAACAGTGGTCTGGTTGTAGGGCATGTCCGCATGCCTCAGAGATCACACAAAATATTGAAATTTCTCCATCAAAACACCCATTTTCACTCGATTGTTAGGCACGCTTCTGACGGAACTATGACAGGTCACAAATCTGACATGCGCAGTTGACATGTGAACCAAAAGGTGGATTGGATTTATACCAAGAATTAACAGTGATCACATTTTTTACGCCTGGTACCACGTGAGAAACCGGAAGCGTCAGGACGTCCGGGACGGGAAGAGTTAAAGGGGGATGTGAAAGGAAGGAGGACAGGGAGCCGTGTTTCGTGTCAGTCAGTCAGTCTGTGGACATGATCTTTATGCTTAAGCTTTCTCTGGCCTGTTGGTACACTAGAAGGTACTGCGGTCACTGTAGTGTATGGCTGTTTTTTTAAAACAAGGAGTCTTGCATTTTATCACAGGTTAAGTGATGTGAATCCAGCTCTTCACCAGTAGAGACAAGTGCATTTACCATTTTCTCTGCCCAGGTGCTAGAAGTTGTGGAGATGAATAATTAAATACTTCATATGCAGGCATGGTGTCAAGCTCAGAAATCATGGGGATTAGTGTTGTAACTGTACCAGTCATAGTCAGAAATCATGGGGATTAGTGTTGTAACTGTACCAGTCATAGTCAGAAATCATGGGGATTAGTGTTGTAACTGTACCAGTCGTAGTCAGAAATCATGGGGATTAGTGTTGTAACTGTACCAGTCGTAGTCAGAAATCATGGGGATTAGTGCTGTAACTGTACCAGTCATAGTCAGTGTTGAGTATAATCAGATCTCAATGTCTCAACTTCAGATTAATTAACTGGACAGTTCTTTATGCCTTACTATTTTTTTCATAAAAATATCACTGGAACAATTGACAAGAAAGCCTCCAAAGGATATTGGTTCCAGTGCTTTTGTATTTGTAAACACCGAACCAGTATTATAGGTATTTCATTGTTGTTTTGCTGCGTGTTAGTTGTCCATAAGGAGTATCTTCAGTTGATGTGCCAGAACTAGTCTTGGCATAAGTAAGCACATGCTCAGAAGGTTCACATGTCTGTTGGGTTTTGACATCCCATCTTTCCTCAGTATGCATTAATAACTCATGTTTTTTTAAAAAAATGTAACTTTTGATTCTTTTGTTCCTTCCTAGATCACCTCTGAATATTGACATAAGATTTATATTGGTAAGTAGAACAGATCTGTGTAGGAAGACTAGGAGATGGTTAAGGAATTAAGAGGAACAATCATAGAACTCTTTGTTTATATGGTTACCTAGTTAACTCTTTGAATCCCATGTCACGAAAGAAAGATGAGGAAATTTATCCTATTTCCCCAAAATTCTCCTATGCAGGGATATGGAATGTACAGTGGGATTGGACAGGGTGGTGCCATAGTGTCGGAAATGATCATTAAACTCCATTAACCTATTTAAAATAATGGTCAGAAATTCAGTCTAAAGAGTTGCTGTTTGATCTCATAGAGTTTGACTGATCCCTCCTCCATTCATTTCCTAGAATGTTCATGATTTATGTTTGGGCTGAAATAAGATCCTCAGACACTGAAAGTTTAAATTTGTTTTATACTTGTAATATAAACTTTCTGGATTTTATTGTGACAGTCTTACATCCTTCCTGTCACATATGGCCTGCATGGTAGCTTGCCAAGTTCTCCTGTTTTCTGTGAGCTTTTCAACCTCATCAAGGGATTTTATTCCTATTACTTTGGTCTGAATGTCCTCTTTGTCAGTCATGTGATGAGAGGAGACGGTCAGAGAATCCCAAAACAGGCTATTGAGTGGAACACAACAAACTAAAGAAAAAGAGGTTGACCATATGAAACTCTAAAGAGGACACTGTTAAGGGAGGCATTGTTAAGAGTTTAGTGGGCATAAAATCCTTTGATGAGATTGAAAAGCTCACAAAAGACAGGAAAACTTGGCGAACTAACATGCGAGCCCTATGTGACGTTTAATGGCACAGAAAGGATGTAAGATGTAAGAAGTATCACTGACAGTAAGTGCTTTACATCATAGGATTGCTAACATATGATCTTATTGAAACAGGAGGAAGGTTTCCCGATTTTGGCCTCATTCCTGCGGAAAAATCAGCGTGCTCTGAAGCTCAGTACCCTGCAGTGTCTGGATGTTGTAGTGAAAAACTATGGTAAGTCCCTTGTAAATAGGTTATAAAGTTCCACTTGCAGTGGTTCCTAGCAAACAGCAATGATCGATGCATATGTCATCTTGGATTCATAAGCTTGTCCTTCTTCTGCGCTTGGGAAGTTGATATTCTTGGAAAACCATGGTAGAGATGAGTCTGATCTGAAAAAAAAGAGTGTTTTCAGAATATGAACCATAGTGTCACAGAACTACTGTTCCTTTTTTTTCATTCTCTTCATGCAGTGAAAAAAGTATGAAGATTCTGTGAGAATTCTTAGGAGTTAACAGTGCACTGGCCCTGCATATCAAGGCAGTGGACTGAGCTCCAGATAGTAACTGTATGCCCAGCTTTCAGTGCGTTAAGTGATTAACAAATGTTCATATAAAAATCTAGCCTTCTTTTAAGTTTATTATGCCTGTTTAGAACTAAATAACCCAGTTGTAGACTTCATGTTTGCATGTGCACTCATTGCCATACAGCACAGATATTTCATGATGCATGTCTGAAGGGTTTAGATCTTTGGCAGACAAGAATTAGATGATAGAACACATTTCCTCCTTGGAGTTATGTCTGCAACTTGGCATGTGCTGTTCCTAACTTGCTGCTTAGTGACGGTGGTACTACCTGCTTACTAACATCACAGAGATTGGTGCTAACATCTGGTACTACTAAGGGATTTCTTCTGGAAATTTTGTCTGAATCATCCTTGTAACTGCTTTGATAGGAAAAAAATTGCCCAGAGCTTTGTCTGTTGGACGTATATCTTGCTTGAAGACCCGATTATATTAATACCCTCTTCTACCTAGTTGAAAAATCAGAGGTCTCCAACACAGGATTTTCTGTGTATACAGTTGATTAATTGATTTTCCATGAATTCAGCCAAATTATGAATGCGTAAAATGATAGTATAGATATATTTTTTGCAAGTTCATAGACACTATTAATTGTTCCTAAGTATGTGTTTACATCATCAGTAGAGGTGTGCTAACAATGTTACTGTTTTCAGGCAGTGCTGTCAATGCAAGCATGTTGGCTGATGTCATGAAGGAAATGTCTCCGCTTATAAATGAAAATGATCTACATATTTCACAGGTGAGATGAAATTATGAGTACTAGTAATATGAGTATTATATCATCTTATTTTGCTATATTGCATGTGTTATTGTAGATGGTAAATGCTGTTAGATATAGGGGAAAAAAAACCGTTGTATATTATCTGGATTTTGATCATATTTTCTATATTCATCATCTTTCTTCATCATTCCATCTAGATACCTCAGTGTCTGCAGAAGTAGATCAGGTGACTCCCTAGTTTTTAATCATAGTTGATAGGGTTTGGCCTTGTCTTTTGTCTTAAGTTCTGAAAGTCTGTGAACTTTTACAGGATGTATCAATGAGGAAAAATTGGAAGAAGTGCAGAGTTTTGAATATCTTGGATCACAACTAATGGAGATACAATGAGGGGAATTAAAAGGAGGATATCTATTGCTCTTCAGAAAGTAAAACAACTAAAGAAGCTGTGGAGAGGAACAGATAGAACCACAAAAATAAGATTTTTAAGGGCATGCATCTTTCCCATGGCAACATATGCCTGTGAGACCTGGACACTTAACAAAACAGCTGAGAAACACATAAATGCCTTTGAATGTAAATGCTACAGAAGAGTTCTTCAAATATCATGGACACAAAAAAGAACAAATGTATCCATACTCATTCATTCATTCATTTGCGCATCCTTTGTGGAACTTTGCCTTCCTGACAGCACTCCTGGATGCCTCTTGGTTGTGAGCAAGATGGCCTGCTGCTGATGCATCCATTTGCAGATCATCAACGATGTCTTGCAGCCATCTTCGCCTTGGTCTTCGCCTCTTTCTTTTTCCCATTATGTAACCTTTCCAAGACGGTTTTCTCTAGATTATCATGACGTTTACTGTGTCCAAAAAAAGTTTTCTCTCTTTAACCCTCTTTACTAGCCAGCCTTCTTCAGTATTAAGTTCTTGTAGTATGGATATCAAAGAAAACTTTATACTTTGAAACATAATAAGTACATGGAAGTACATGTAAATACTGTTTTCCTTTCCATTTTACAACTATACCCCCTATACAGATCAAGACCCGTGTTTTTATTCTGGCACCCATCTGAACATCCGCATTTCTTCCTCTGGCACAGGGAGAGTTAAGGGCAAAATGCTGAAGAACAATTGGCCTTCATATACAATATTTCCCATCATTCACTGATAGTAATGTGTAATCTATTCAGCCACATTCTAAAGGCAGATATTCTCAGTATTTGTTTTCCCCAGCACTAGTGTTAGGTACCAATTTTTTAAAGCCTTTTCCAACTGGAGGATGATAGTGATGGGTCACCAGCACACAACCTTGACTTAAGAAGGCATCAACCTTTCACATGATGTCTGTCTTAGGTAACCAGAACAACCAGTTTCCAGTGGCTGCACAAGCAGATGAGATGTGGTTTTTAGCCAGCTTAGTTTGTTGTCCACCACTGCTCTCACACAGACTGTGTCTCCCCCCTCAGAGAAATTCGTGATAGCCATGATCCCACAGATCCTGGAAGTAGAGTACTTTTTATTTCTAAATTTTTCAGTTGACCTTGAACTTGCTGACAACCATCTCAAGAGGTCACAAGCAGTCAATTTCCAACATACAGCAGGAGATTTTGCCGCAGATTTTGATCCTTGTGCAGTCTCCGTTGCTGCAGGGGGGTGCCCTCAGTGCCGTGCTGGAGTTCTTCCGAGCTCTCATTGCTCTTAATTTACCACGGTTGGGATTCAGGGACCTGCTGCAGGTAAGTGATTGTATTTCATATCTGTGGCATACAAGTTGTTTTTTGTTTTGTCCAGTGGTAATGATGATGTTGATTTTTGATGATGATGATGATCTGACTCCCAGATCAAAGGCAAAAGCCACCTGAACTTTGAAAAAACTAGACTTTGTCCTGGCAGCGGAACTCTGGGTTTAGCATGATGCCTGCGCTTGAGCACTGAAGAAATAAGAGAAGCACCAAAAACATCTTCACAACCAGCTTCAGTGTTGCTGCTGGGATCATTTCAGTTCCCACCTCATTCATCAGGCTGTTGTTGCACACCTCATTTCCAGAGAGCACTTTAGGAAAGTTTTGACCAGCTATGGTCTGGCTGACAGATAGTAACAAGTCATTTATTGTCTGTGACCATGAATGTCACTTTTTCTTCTTAATAGTACTATAAAAAGGAGTTAGTAATAAATACACTGACATATACCCCTGGGAACAACTGTGTTAAGAGCACACTTATCTTAACATAGTGTTTGTGAGACAGGGAACATAGATCTGTTTGCTTAAAAACTCTGACCTACCTCTGTAGCCCAGAAACTTGTAGCAATCAACACTAATTGTAATTGTAATTGTTATTTTTGCAAAATGTAATGTCAGGTTGGTGGACGGATGGGGACATGGAGATCTCTGGCGGGGATGAGGGAAGTCTGGTGTGAAACCAATGAATCCAGGACGTGACAAGCCTATGGGTCTTTACAACAATGGCTATCAGAATGATGTAAACAAAACAGAGCCAGTAGACTATAGGTGGCGGGGAATGGATATCGTTGAAGCACTCATCAGATTCCTCATCTCAGAGTCAGAGTGTCTTTGTGGAACTGTCTCAAACCATCTGACATGGAGAAGGGGCTTAAGTACAGCCACCAGAGGCTGGAAAACAAAGTTTTGGCCAGGCCAGCCACACTGTCTTCATGGCAGTCCGAGCAAGACCACAGTCTGCCCTAGCAAGGAAAGGTGCTGAAGTCGGAGTTACCCAGCCAAAAGGCGCATAGCAAAAATCAGGGTAACACGCATTATCGCTAATGAAATGACTGACATATAATATTGAAAACACAGTACAAGATGCAGAGGATGGAAGGTATCAGTTGTGGAGGTGGTGGTAGAAGAAAAGTTGTCAGACAATGATCTTGATATGGTGAGATAAGAGGTAGAGAAAGATCAAATGCTTGTATTGCTGTATACTTCTCTAGTAAACTAGAGCACAAGTCGCAGATTAACTTTCTCCATTCAACCAACTTAGTTCATGTTTTTTTTAGCATCTTCCTTTTTTTTTTTTTCAACTGGGTTTGTTTTCCATTTTATGAGACTGCACTATAAGATGTTGTGTATTTTTCTTCTCTTTTCCTTATCGTGCCAGATTTACAAGTATAGACTTGTAACTATAGAGTGAACGTAAAATATAGAATGAAGATAAGCTGTGGGGCGGGGCTAAACTGCAGGCTAAGACTGAGCTATAAAGGGAGGCTCATCTTTAAAGCAAGACGAAGTTATAGGGGATGAGGCACATTTTTAAGTTGAGACAAAGTTACAGGGGGTGAGGCGCATCTTTAAACTGAGACAAAGTTACAGGAGGTGAGTCTCACATGGGATGAAGGACATCATTAAAGTGAGACATAGTTGTAGGAGGATGAGGGACATTACTAAAGTGATGCCTTGAAAAGTTTGTTCAGAGTTTCAGAATCACATTTGAATATCATTCAAAGTTATCTGTGGCAAAATTGTTTTGGAGAAGAAAATAAGCAGTCTCGTTACATGTCAGTGTTATCAGAATAAAAGTTGAAGGAGGTCAAGAAAAGGAAAGAATGAGCGATGAGCATGTTTTATAGTTGCTATAGCAATCTTGACTTGTTATTTTGCTAACAGATGCTGATCATGCCAGTCTATGACACCCGTCCCTCTGGTGGACTCATTCACAGACAGGTATGAATATGTTTTTTTACCAGTGTATAAACTATGTTTTAATCTTGTCTTCTGTCTCCCTAGAACTACAAGCAGGTGTTCCTTGTAGCCAGTATGCGCATAGACCCCATCCTCCTCCTCCTTCCTCCCCCCCTCCCCCAGTCACTTCATTCATCCATAGTCCTCCTCCAGTCACCTCGCTCATCCATGGTCCTTCTCCTCCTCCTCCCTCCTCCAGTCACCTCACTCATCCATGGTCCTTCTCTTCCTCCCTCCTCCAGTCACCTCGCTCATCCATGGTCCTCCTCCCCCCTCCTCCAGTCACTTCGCTCATCCATGGTCCTCCTCCCCGCTCCTTCAGTCACTTTGCTCATCCATGGTCCTCCTCCCCCCTCCTCCAGTCACTTCGTACATCCATGGTCCTCCTCCTCAGTCACTTCGCTCATCCATGGTCCTCCTCCTCCAGTCACTTCGCTCATCCATGGTCCTCCTCCCCCTTCTTCCAGTCACTTCGTTCATCCATGGTCCTCCTCCTCCCCCCCTTCCTCCTGTCACTTCGCTCATCCATGGTCCTCCTTCCCCCCTCATCCAGTCACTTCGCTTATCCATGGTCCCCCTCCCCCCTCCTCCAGTCACTTTGCTCATCCATGGTCCTCCCCCCCATTCACTTCGCTCATCCATGGTCCTCCTCCTCCTCCCCCATCCTCCAGTCACTTCACTCATCCACGGTCCTCTTCCTCCCATCTCCTCCAGTCACTTCACTCATCCACGGTCCTCCTCCCTCCTCCAGTCACTTCGCTCATCCATGGTCCTCCTCCTCCCCCCTCCTCCAATCACTTCAGTCATCCATGGTCCTCCTGGACAGAAAAGAGTTTAAGAGATCAGATCATTTTATGTTGAGTGCAAAAATGATTATCTTGACTTAATCATATAATCATGAATTAATTAAAAATAATTCTCGTATTCATAGATAATTCCTTGTGTTGTGTTATCATATTGTTCCAGTTTCCAGGGAAGACGTTGATTATCACACTTAGAAATGGATAAAGTTTCCAAACTTCTAGTCTGTGGTTATATTTTTGCTTTCATAGGCTTATCACTCCATAGCAAGATGTGTGGCTGCTCTGACAGAAATGAGTCCTCTTGAAGCTTCCAGCATTGTATCGCAGTTTGTCAGTGACATAAAGAGTACGAAATCAACAGAGCATGTTGTGTTGTTTTCTCTGCTAGCCCTCGGAGAGATTGGGAAAAATATGTAAGTTTAGTTTATTAACAAACTAGGAGATATGTGTCTTGCTGGCTCGGTGACATGTGGAGCTATTACCCATTAGTGCAAGAGGGGTTTTCAAGCTGTTATAAACTGAAGGAATATAGCAGTTTAGTGGTAAAAAGTGGATTCCATTAATTAAAATGCCAGCTTCACAATTTTTAACATAAAATGCTTGTGATGATGAAGACGTTGTTTACTATGAAAAGGTCCAGTCCCAATACTTTGTTTTGAATTTAATAGTTTTAACAAAATGGCCGAAACTTTTGGTTACCTGATGGTGTGGATATAGTCGTCCTTCATTCAACTCTTTACTTCTCCAGTTTGTTTGTAAATGTTATAAATCATCAAAAAAGACAAGCTTCTGGACCTAACAGCTTGAAGACCAGCGCCCTAAGCTGACATTTTATTCCAAATGTTTATGATAGCCCCTACAGTCAGACTTCTGACCTGTCGTATGGCCTAGTTTTCTTTCTTTCTTTCTTTTTCTTTTCAGATTTTTATTGTTTACTGTCACTTTCATCATCATCATCATCATCATGAGTTCTTATACCCAGATATGACAAAGAAATAAACTCTCCATCGGACCTGATCCTGCACCTCTCCTTCTATTTCCCATTTTGCATTTTTTGCACATTTGGAGTACTGACCAAGAACTGGCCTCTGTGTGCTTAAGGGGCTATCATGAGCCATGATCATCCTTTTTATGCAGTACATAACGAAGCTTTTCTGCCTCCAGTGTTTCATATCATGGTTATGTTCTGGTGAGGTCTAAGACTTCAGTCTTCCGTACTCTGTCTTCCCAAGTTATGCTAACAGTTTTCTCTGTGTTCTGGTGAGGTCCAAGACTTCAGTCTTCCGTACTCTATCTTCCCAAGTTATCCTAACAGTTTTCCCTATGTTCTGGTAAGGTTAAGACTTCAGTCTTCCATACTCTGTCTTCCCAAGTTATCCTAACAGTTTTCTCTATGCTCTGCCCACAAAACTTCTGACCAAATTGTCTGTTTTGTTATTAGTTTTCCTTGTCTTAGCTCCATGTAGAAGCACTCTGTTGATGCATTTTGTAAAAAAAATAGTTTGAGTTTAGGTTGAAAATACAGACTTTGGATGTCAGTTTTTTATATAGATACACTCATTATGGTGCTAGCTTTCTCATGGTAAAAGGTCCTCAGTGATGTAGATATATTCACTGTGGTGCTAGCTTTCTCATGGTAAAAGGTCCTCAGTGATGTAGATATATTCACTGTGGTGCTAGCTTTCTCATGGCAAAAGGTCCTCAGTGATATAGATATATTCACTGTGGTGCTAGCTGTCTCACAGTAAATGTCCTTAGTAATATAGATACATTCACTGTGGTGCTAGCTTTCTCATGGTAAAAAGTCCTCAGTGATATAGATATATTCGCTATGGTGCTAGCTTTCTCATGGTAAAAGGTCCTCGATGGCCAGTTTTTAAATGATCATTCATGCTTAGTTTGTTTTTTCTTTTTTAAGTGGGAAGACCTTTTTTTTTTCTTCTTCTCCTCCAAGTAGTACTAGTTATGATACCAGTTTCTCTTTCTGTTTAAAAGAGCTAAATTTTAAATAAATGCCTTGATCTTCTATAATATTCTGATATTTTCCTTCTGTCAGTGATCTCAGCCCCCACGGAGACATCCAGAATGTGATTCTTGAGTGTTTCTCTTCACCAAGTGAAGAGGTCAAGTCAGCAGCTTCCTATGCATTAGGTATATGTATGAGTCCATTTGAATGTAAATGCTACAGAAGAGTTCTCCAAATATCGTGGACACAAAAAAGAACAAATATATCTATACTACAAGAGCTTAATATTGAAGAAGGCTGGCTAGTAAAGAGGATTAAAGAGAGAAAACTTAAATATTTTGGACACATTAAACGACATGATAATTAAGAGAAGACCGTATTGGAAGGATACATAATGGGAAAAAGAAAGAGAGGATGGCTGCAAGACATCGTTGACGATCTGCAAGTGGATGCAGCAGCGGCAGGCCATCTTGCTCACAACTGAGAGGCCTACAGGAGTGCTGTTTGGGAGGCAAAGTTCCGCAAGGGACATGCAAATGAATGAATGAATGAGTCCATTTACTGGGTAGAAAATATTTTTAGGAGCTTATTCCTGTCATAAAACAAAGTTGCATTGGTTAAGTAAATTGCTTCTGAATAAGGTAAAAGTAAAGGTAGTCCCATAGCAAATGCCGTAGAAGATGAAGCGTTAGAATGCAGGGCCATCAGCGTATGAGGTAGGGTGGCCATTTTCTTTCCTCTCCAGATTTTCTCATTTTACGAGGCTGGGTCAACCTCAGGACCTCAGCCGGGGATTGGAACCCTCGACCACACAGTTGCTAGATAAGTGCTCTAACCACTGTGCTAGCTGGTCCCCCGCTTCTGATAAATATTTCTTAATATATAACTTGTTTGATTACTTCCTCTGAAGTCACCAGGCTCATGTGCAGTAGGATCAAATGTAAAATAAAGAAGATAACAAAGGGGGGGTGAGGGGGGGGGAAGAGGTTAAGTTCTAAAGGGAAATCAGAGAATTAAAGCAATAAAAATGAGGCACCACATGACATTTATGTGATCTTTCGACATTTACATCACTACACACGTCTTGAAAGTGATCTTTGGACATTATGGTAATGTCTCTTCATGTGATTCTGGTAGATGCTTCTTGTTGTTAAACTTGTCTAGAATTGATATCCTAAGAAGCTTCAGGTACCAAGTCAGAATGTGTGACCTGAATATTTGTATTAATTGCTTATGTTCTCTTCATCCAGGTAATGTGAGTGTTGGAAACCTACCGAAATTTTTGCCGTTTGTTCTTCAAGAGATTGAAAACCAGCCAAAACGACAGTATCTTCTGCTGCATTCTCTGAAGGAGGTACACTTTATCATCATTATGTTATCACTTCTTTGTGTATTTTTTTTTTTTGGACTTGCAAATTTCATTAAATTTCTCATTTCAGAGAGATTCTGGGTTCTTAATAGCTAAAGTATATGTGAAAATTGAGGAAAGTCAGTGCAACAATTGACATTTCAAGATTGGAAGACAGTAACACAGTTCATGACTTGTATCTTCCATGAAAGGAATGGAGAAGATATGCAGGATAAAATTAACAGAACAGATGAAACATCTGGAAATAAGCGCCGAGAAATTTCAGCCCAGAACAGAAATAAATTTCTTAAATCAGTTTGTGTGCAGCGATAAATAGGTGAAACAGATATTTGCAGGTAACATAGACATGATTTTAGAGTAACATAGACATGATTTTAGAGAAAGCTGCAACAAATGAGGAAGTTCCTAGAAAAATTACAAAACATCGAAAGCTAAATAAAATCAAAAGAAATAGATA
Source organism: Achatina immaculata (assembly GCA_009760885.1). NCBI lineage: Eukaryota > Metazoa > Mollusca > Gastropoda > Stylommatophora > Achatinidae > Lissachatina > Lissachatina immaculata. Next base: position 13,517,464 of record CM019701.1, on the reverse strand, counting down.
ATGAAAAATTTGGAAATATCTTCATCTGCTTTTCCCTTTAAAAAAAAAAACCATTAGTTGTGTTATTATCATGTGCCTTGTGGCCCAACAGATCTGATTTTGGCCTGGTGTATTTTTAGGACCAAGTTTGTCTTCCCATTGCAATCCGTAATTACTCGGCCTGAACCTTCCCATTGCAATCCATAATTACTCGGCCAGAACCTTCCCATTGCAATCCGTAATTACTCAGCCTGAACTTTCCCATTGCAGTCTGTAATTACTCAGCCAGAACCTTCCCATTGCAATCCGTAATTACTCAGCCTGAACCTTCCCATTGTAATCCATAATTACTTGGCCAGAACCTTCCCATTGCAATCTGTAATTACTCAGCTAGAACCTTCCCATTGCAATCCATAATTACTCGGCCTGAACCTTCCCATTGCAATCCGTAATTACTTGGCCAGAGCCTTCCCATTGCAATCCATAATTACTTGGCCAGAACCTTCCCATTGCAATCTGTAATTACTCAGCTAGAACCTTCCCATTGCAATCTGTAATTACTCAGCCTGAACCTTCCCATTGCAATCCGTAATTACTTGGCCAGAGCCTTCCCATTGCAATCTGAAATTACTCCACCAGAACCTTCCCATTGCAATCTGTAATTACTCAGCCAGAATGCTTTTTGTTTCTAAACGCTTCACCGGGAAGCTATTGTTTGTCAGTCTTAATGCAGGCAGTCAGCTATGGGTCCTTAACTGCTATCTCTTCAGCTTATGTTCTGCATCTTCACCCAGGACATGTCATGAGAAGACAGAAGTTGGAGGACATGATAATCACTGGAAAACTTGAGAGAAAGATAAGGGGAGGGACTGATATGAGGATTACCATTGGCTTTTTTTTTTTTGCATGACTCCAGAAGAGTAATTACTTTGATGAGCTCTTCTCTAGGGGCAGTCATGGTACTGGCAGATTGCTTCACATGATGTGATAGTTGTGTGGTTGGTTTATTACTTCACATCATGTGATAGTTGTGTGACTGATTTATTACTTCACATGATGTGAGAAATTGTGTGGTAGTTTTATTACTTCACATAATGTGATAGTTGTGTGATTGGTTTATTACTTCACATGATGTGAAGTTGTGGCTATTTTATTACTTCGCATGATGCGAGAAGTTGTGTGGTTGTTTCAATACTTTAAAGTTTCTTAAATATTTTACGACTGTTTCTTTAGTTCAATAAACACACTTACATTATAGAATGTACACAGTTATAAGAAATCATTAATTGAATCTGTTTTATCAAAAGTACTTTGTAATCCATCCACAAATCATTTATCTGTTGTGTATTTCCACACTTCAGATTATCAACTGTGAGTCCAGCTCTCAAAGTGGCTTGGAGATATTGAAATCATATGTGAAAACTATTTGGTAAGTTTGTAATGGAGTAACACTATCACTTTTATCTTTGTTATACAAATGAACACCTACATATGAACACCATTATTTTTCATTATTCCTAATGACAGTGTTATTTACCAAGCACTTTTGCTGTTTTTTTTTTTTTTAACTAGGAAGAAGAAAAAAAGATGTGTTATTTCTAATATAAACAGTTCAAGATATAGTTTGTCAGTAACTGCAGATAAAGCATTTGCTTGGGTATTCATTTGATTAACAGATTTTCATGCACATTGGAAAAGATGGCTAAAATGAAGGCACAGTTAAACCAGAACTGGCCAAGCCCCCCCCCCCATCATTTTGTGGTCCTTTTGGTAACAGGGTGGAATGCTCCATTAGCTTGGCTAATAGAGTCGGACATTCCAAGGTCCCGGTCCCAAGATAGAATCTCTCGTGCTGAGGGGATTGTTGTTGGGTCCACCTGAGATCTTACAGCAAACCACCATAATCCATTTTCTTTCTGATATGATGTCTGTAATCACAGCATCAACCGCAAAAATCAAAAGCTTGCAGTTGGTCATAAGAGAACAAGAACATAAATGATGAGAATTGTTATTAAAGGAATCGGTATAATCATGTGTGTAGTCTGTGGAAATTCTGTAATGGAGAAACACTATCATTTTGACTCTTATAACTTTGTGAAAGTTTTATAGTTACCTTGCTGACTCGATACAATGTGCTTTGATAGAGCATGGGCCCACATACAACATAAACACGTGGACTACAGTTTATCACCCGGCTGCTTCAGAACCTTTTTATTTTGTCTTGGTGTAGTTTGCTGAGTTAAATCCACAGTTTGTATCAGTTCAGAATCATTTGGCTCAATTTGCATAATTTTGTTAGTTGTGCTTTTGTGTAGTATTTGCTGCTGTGCAGGTAGGGTGAATGGTAAAGTGATATACAGTGGTCACTATGTGATTAGGAGTTGTTTGTACATGTGGCAAAAATAGTTCCATAGCATGACGTTGCCTTACACAATGCAGACGAGTAACCCAAGGTTATATCATGACCCTGATGTCAAGTGTTTTAAATGAGAGATTTTTTTCTCTATTTTGAACAAATAAAATTTTCCACAGGCTTTGTGGGGGCCAGAACTGTATGGTATATAGGTTCCTTTCTTCTCATATTTTAATTATAAGTAGAAGAAAAAAAATCACATATAATAAAAGAAAGGTTGCATGGGGGGTGGGGTGGTGGGGTGGGGTGGGTGGTTGCTTTTTTTTTTATTCCTTTCCTTTATGATTCAGATTTTAAGCTGCTTATTTCTAGTTTTCTGAAATTAAATAAATACAAGAACAAGGTTTCATCACTAAGTATGGTTCTAAGGACTGTTATTGCCGGAGGTGGGGTGGAGGATATGCTCTCCACTCCAATGGCATGTGTCTCAAACAACCTCTGACAGTCAAGTCCAGCTCCTGGCCTTTTTGTGGTAGAACTGTTCAAACTGACAGGAGAAGGGATGAAGGCGATTATCTGGCGCCTGAGAACCAGACGCTTCGGGTGGATGAGAGTCATGTTTGGTAGCTCATCTACCGCTGCTAGCGAGATTCTTCAGCTGCCGTGCATGGAGTGAGGCTCCTCCTGGCCAGTGAAGAAAGGTGCAAGTGGGGTTGCCACTCAACACCACTGTGGAAAAGGTGAAGGAAAGGATAAAGCGAAGTAAAGAGTAGTCAAATCACGGCACCTCTAGTCTGGAGGTCGGCCAAGTCTGAAATACACCTACACTGGTGAAATATGCCTAAACCGTCTTACACCAGGGGTGGAACTTGATGGCTATGCATGTCACGGTACCTTCGCTCTAGAGATCGGTCACGTCTGATATACACCCATACTGGTGAAATATGCCTAAACCGGCTTACACCAGGGGTGAAACTTGATGGCTACGCATGTCACGGTACCTCTGCTCTAGAGGTCAGTCATATCTTAAACACGCCCATACTGGGATAATATGCCTAAACTGGCTCAACCCAGGGGTAGAAGTTACTAGTGGTGAGGATTTGTCCTTCTGGACAAAAGCTCCATCCTGGTCACAACTAGGAAGGGTAGCGGCCACAACCACAAAATGCTGAAGTCGGAGACACTGGACCAGGGCAGTCTAGATAGGCAACTCTCACCTGTCGGGGATGTATGCATATCCTAATCACGCTGAGGTTTTCCGGTGAGAAAGTCCAACGGGGATATACTGATATCCAAAACACGGTGAGGTTTTCCAGTGAGAAAGTCCAACTCTAGATCAAACTGGTGCAACGAAAACCACTGTGTCACGCAATCCCGGTTCTGAGACCCACCAAGAATACAGGCTCAATCCCTGCGATACTCTGAGCCTCTTGTGGTCCTCTCATGGATCTTATGTGGTCTTATAGGGGACCACGGGACCTATCGAGGACCACAGGCGTAAATTCAGTAGGATCACAGGGAGGTCTTTCTGGTAGAAGCGAACAAAGAAGAAGAAGATCATTAAGTATTACCAATTTATTTTTAAAAAAAGAATATGTTCTGAGACAGGAGAGATATATTTACCTTTCTAGAAAATGGACATATCTAATATTGTATGATGGTCAAGAATACAAACACTAGGTATGTGTATGTATATCTAGCATGGCTGTACTGGTTATATGTTGTGTTATCATCATTTATGTCTGTGTTTCATCACATTAGGACAATGTTATTCCACAACTGCGAATGTCCTGAGGAAGGCACACGTAATGTTGTGTCTGAGTGTATGGGCAAGCTAACTCTTGTTGACCCTCACAACTTGATTGGCAGTCTGCGGCAGCACCTGAATGACATATCCCCCCTGGCTCGTAGCACTGTGGTAACTGCAATCAAATTTACCATATCTGACCAGGTATTGGCACACCTTTAAATGTTTTTTTTTTTTTTTAAGTTCGAATACTGTGAATTTTGAAAGAATTGTTAGATTTAGTAATTTGATGTTTGGAAGAATTGTTAGATTTAGTATTTTGATCTTTGGAAGAATCATTAAATTTAGTAGTTTGATTTTTGGAAGAATTGTTAGATTTAGTAGTTTGATCTTTGGAAGAATCATTAAATTTAGTAGTTTGATTTTTGGAAGAATTGTTAGATTTAGTAGTTTGATCTTTGGAAGAATCATTAAATTTAGTACTCTGATTTTAGGAAGAATTGTTAGATTTAGTATTGTAATCTTTTGGAAGAATCATTAAATTTAGTAGTTTGATTTTTGGAAGAATTGTTGGATTTAATAGTTTGATCTTTGGAAGAATCATTAAATTTAGTAGTTTGATTTTTGGAAGAATCGTTAGATTTAGTAGTTTGATTTTTAGAATAATCGTTAGATTTAATAGTTTGATTTTTGGAAGAATTATTAGATTCAGTAGTTTAATTTTTGGAAGAATTGTTAGATTTAGTACTTTGATTTTTGGAAGAATTGTTAAATTTAGTAGTTTGATTTTTGGAAGAATTGTATTTTGATGTTTTTTTTAACAACATGTTTAGTAATTTAATTTTGACTGTTGCACAAATGGACCATTTTGTTATAAGTTGAGATGTGAACAATTTCAGATTTGCTCATTTAAAATATAACTTTCATGAACACAAAAATCTATGTGGTTTATGTTTTATTTCAGCCACAGCCAATTGATCCCTTGCTTAAGACGTGCGTTGGTGACTTCCTGAGTACCTTGCAAGATGAAGACCTGACAGTGCGACGTGTGGCGTTGGTTACTTTTAACTCTGCTGCTCACAATAAGCCATCACTTATCAGAGACTTGCTGGAAACTGTTCTGCCTCATTTGTACAATGAAACCAAAGTTCGAGTAAGTGGGAGAAACTCATATTTGATGTTTTGGTTATTGCTGGTTGTTATATTTTTATGCTCTGTTCCCTTTATCTCAGGCAGGTTGTTCATTTTAAACTTTCACGGCGGATGTATTCTGAATTATCCTGTCATGGGGACACTAGCACAAGAAATTAGTTGAATGTTCTTAAACATTTTTCACTCTTACATTGTGATGAGCTCATGGGGCTTTAAGGTAAAGGTAATCCTGTCATGCCCTAGAGGCACATAGGGATATGGTGTTAGCGCCCATATTTTCCCTGACCTGTCAGCACACTGGAGGGTGATGTGGTCAGTATCATGCCTGGCCGCCTTTCCTTCCCCAACTCCAGAAGTCGGGTACCCATTTCTATAGCCTGGGTGACTGGGGTGCCTCCGGCCGGATTTGAAACTCCGACCTCCGCCACGAGAGACCAGTACACTGACCACTTCTCCGCTCAGACACCCATGGGGCTTTAAGCCTCATGAAAAAAATGATGTTTGCTGTTATTGATTTGTCTGTACCTTTTTTTTTCTTTTTTTTCTGTTTACAGAAAGAACTAATTCGAGAGGTGGAAATGGGGCCATTCAAGCACACCTTGGACGATGGTCTTGATATTCGGAAGGTGCCCATTCTTGTTGTCTTTTTTTCCCCCAATTACTCTGGGATTGAGTGTTTTGCTTATTTGGTCACTCATGATGGTGATGTATTTTTATGTGGTGGTGAAAGCAGGCTTGCCAAGGCATACGTAAGAAAGTGGTTTGATGTATTTCCAGCTGGTTGGAGCAGGTCAGCTGCGAGGGGATTCCAGCTGGTGCATTGTTCAGGAGAGCTTCCTTTATTTGGGGGAAGGGGGTTGCTATTTTAAAGGGGCCTTTGGTGAATGGAAACAAGAGTGGGTAATAAATAGGGAGAGGGAAATAATTTTCTCTGGTATAAAATTCCACTTGGAGACTTTGAGTTGGATTGTGACATTTCTCAGTAGGCTGCGCCAAGCCTGCGCATTAATTCCCAAATCATTTGCCAGGCTCTTGTGACACAACTTGTGTGATAAGTCATGTGCATCCAACTATGGTTTACTACCTAAAGCATGAAGGTGGACATCTAATGTCCCCTTACATGTCAAATAAAATAGAACATTAGTCTCCAAAAATAGCAGCTTCTCCATCTTGAGGCTATTGGGAAAGGAGCACTCTGAAATTAAGAAGATGAGTGAAGTCCCATGGCTAACCAGATGATGATTATTCCAGCAAGAATGACAATCATTAATAACAAAAGTATAATAATTATTTTGACATACTTGTGTGATTTAGCCAGCAGCCATCGTTAATCCGGTAAAATTAACATGCAGGTATTTGTGTGTGCTAGGGATTAATGTTTCAGACATTTTGCACTGAGGGTTGACCGAGTTAAGAAAAAAAAAAAAAGAAAATGAACAATTTCCTAGAAGAAGAAGAGCACACTCAGTTCATATTTAATATGTGAAAAATGTTTAATATAGTTTGTGAGTTTACATTAATGAATGCAAGCAACAGTTAGAAATAAAAGTTACAAATTAGGAGTAAATGTTTAAGAACTGATGCTGGGTTTGTTGGGGGGGGGGGATTAGTGACAGTACTAAATACATTTTGTTTTGAATGTTTATAATTCGATGTAGATATTAAGTAGATGGGCTTACATTAGTTTAAAATCCTCAGCCTTCCACTCGGGACAAGTCACTAGATGCTTTGATCTCTTTCATAATACCATCTTAGTGTGAAGGAACTGAGGGTGCCAGTTTTGTCTTCATTTTCAGTTTCTCATTTTCCCTTAACATGATGCATGCACCTGATGCCACCATATTTAATTACCTTATATTTCTTATAGAGGTGCTGTCTTACAGTATGTGCTGAAATCTTTTGGCCTGCCCACTGCCATAGGGATCCATTCATGTCTTTGATCAGTGATCATCTAAGCAGTTGCCTTGTGGTATCTTACGGGGAAGCTAAAGATTCTCACCATTTCTAATGGTCTGCAGCCAATATTTGTATGGTGGCATGGAGGTGTTACATGCTACTTGTCCGTATTTCACACTTCTTTGCCAGGTTGTCTTTGGTTGGCCTCTTTTTTCCTCTTTCCCTCAGGTGACCAGCAGTGTTGGCTGGGGTTCCTTTGAAGTGTATGATCAGTCCATTTCCAGTGTCTTTTTTTGCTGTATTTATGTGCATGTCTTCTTAGCATTGGGCAAGTATGCTGCAAGGACATTAATGATGAAAGCTTTATCCATTATTTGTCCATCAACTACTTTAGATGTACCTAACAGTACTGGGAAGGAACCAAATTAGGAACCGGTTCTTTCGGTTCTTCTTGTAAAAGCAGGTACCCGTTTCCTGCAAACAAAAACCAAATATAAACCGGTTCCTGATGAGTAGTACCACTTTTGAACTGCTTTAGAAAACAGAAACCAAACCAGTTCCAAATATGAGTAGAACCATTTACTGATGGGCAACAGCTTGGCTTGTGAAGTTGGGAGTTTTATTTGAAAGTTGTGGCAGCAAAACACTAGGGGTATCGTGTCATGTCACAGCTGACCCTTCCTTGCACTCATCTTCTTTTACAATAAACGTTAGAGCTTTTTTTCCTTCAGTGTTACGTTGATGAACCATTTAAACCACAATGGCCATATATTTTTATATATAATTAGCCAGTAATTTTTTTTTTCTTGAATTGCTGTAGTACCTAGTCCATGCAACTGTGTTTACATTTACAGCAAAATTATGTTAATTTTGTATGTTGGAAATGATTTGTTTTCTAAAATACACCTATAAAACAGTGTTGAACATGAATATTTGATTCTGTATAATTTTAAAATATTTTTAGGCAGCTTTTGAGTGCATGTACACACTCCTGGATTCATGCCTGGACCGGCTGGACATCTTTGAGTTTCTGAATCACGTGGAAGATGGCCTGAAGGATCATTATGACATTAAAATGTTGACTTACCTTATGCTGGTTAGGCTGTCCAACTTGTGTCCCTTGGCAGTGCTGCAACGTAAGTGTTCCACGCAGCTAGATGTTGAATCTTGCTTCGTGTGCATAGTTCTTCTCTGTATATTTAGAAGTGATGGTGCCTGTGTTAGAGAGAGGCCATGTCATTGGGTTCCATGAGCCAAAGCTGGTGAAGACCCTGTCTTAGCCTCAAGTGATGCTTCTGGTAAATGGCTGTTTTGCTACATCCTGGGTCAGCAGTTACAGAAAAATAAAACTGCAGTTATTGTTTATAGAAGCTTTATTAAATAGCTTTGTATTGAAAGTACCTTGATCTGGAATGTGCAGTTTAATAGATGCTGTATGTTAATTTTATATTGGTTTAAGTGCAGACTGGAGTATCTGATGTCAGAATTTTTATTAGAAATTGCAACTGAGGTTGCTAATGTTGGAATATTATTAGAAAGTGCACATTAATGTAGTAGATAAAGTTTTATGGAAAGTGCAAATTAGTGTATTTAATATTGAAAGTTTTAAAGAAAATGCAATTATTGTATATAATGTTGGAATTGTTATATTGATTTCAGTGGTTGTAGTTTTTTTTCCTTAAAATTATCTCCAGGTCTTGACCGTTTGGTAGAACCCATCAGAGCTACCTGCACAACCAAAGTGAAGGCCCATTCTGTGAAACAAGAGTATGAGAAGCAGGAGGAACTGAAGAGGTCTGCCCTCAGAGCAGTTGTGGCCCTGCTGAATATTGCAGATGCAGGTATGTGTCAGTGTAGCTGTACAGCTGCGATCGCTTGTACTGTCAGCAGCAGTTCTAGAGCAACTTTATTTTATAGACATCCAGATAATAGAGAAAAGTGAAGTAAAGGAGGCAATAAAGAAGCTAAAATCAGACAGGGCACCAGGTGAAGATGAAGTGACTGCTGAGATGTTGAAAGCAGAAGAAACAGAAACACCAAAACAACTTTGCTGGATATTACAACAAATTTGGGATCTAGAAAAAGCCCCAGAGGAGTGGAAAACTGGGCTTATGATAAAACTACCAAAGAAGGGTGACCTCAGAGATTGCGGGAACTGGAGAGGCATTACCCTACTACCACTCACCAGTAAAGTATTTTGCAGAATAATCATCAACAGAATTGTACTAACACTTGAGGAAAAACTTCGGAAAGAGCAGGCAGGATTTAGGAAAGGAAGATCATGCATAGACCACATATTTGTACTTAGACAAATATTAGAACAGGCAAATGAGTGGCATAGCACAACATATGCATTATTCATAGATTTTGAGAAAGCCTTTGACAGTGTCAACAGAGATGCACTGTGGAAAATCCTAAGATGGCATGGCCTCCCCCATAAGATAGTTAATGTAATCAAAGCCCTATACGAGGGTTTTCAGTGCAAAGTGATCTATGGAGAACATACCTCCAGCAGCTTTAGGGTACAAACAGGAGTGAAACAGGGATGTGTACTATCACCAACATTATTTATCTTGGCAGTAGACTGGTTAATGAAGGAGGCAACATCAGACAAACGCAGAGGATTACAATGGACCCTTGACACAGTGCTGGAGGACCTTGACTTTGCGGACGACATTTGTCTGTTATCAAGCAGTCACAAAGATATGCAAGATAAAATAAACAAGCTAACTCAGAATGCAAACAACATAGGACTAAAGATCAACATAGGAAAGACAAAGTTAATGAAGCAAAATGTGAACAACAGAAATGTACTCAGAGTAGATAGCAAGTTAGTGGAGGAGGTCAATGAATTCGTATACCTTGGCAGCAGAGTAGTAGAAAATGGAGACAGCACAGAGGACATCAACAGCAGACTTACTAGAGCAAACCGGGCCTTTGCAATGCTGCAGAATATATGGAAATAAAAAAAAACTAAGCATAAATATGAAAATCAGGTTATTTAAGAGTAATGTTCTAAGTGTACTACTCTATGGAAGTGAATGCTGGAAAATCACCAAAAACCATAGAAAACAAGTTGAATTCTTTCCAGACTAAATGTTTACGAAGAATTAGAAAAATATTTTGGCCAAACACCATAACAAATAACATCTTATTGGCAGAAATGCAGATGAAGCCACTGACAACAATTATTGAGGAAAGACGCTGGCGATGGTTGGGACATGTGCTCCGAATGACTGACAACTCACTACCAAAAATAGCACTAAGATGGACACCACAGGGGAACAGAAGTAAGGGTAGACCAAAAGAGACATGGAGAAGAATAACAGAAAGGATGTTGAGCAATAGAGGGCTCACCTGGGCAAGAGCAGAAAAAAAGGCGAAGGACAGGCATTTGTGGAAAACCCTTGCGGAAGCCCCATGTGCCCTGGGCACTTAAGGTTCAGAGAGAGAGAGAGATAATAGAGAAAGAGAAACTAAAGAAAGACTGGTGAAGAACTGTGGTAGCTGAGACGGACATTACAAAAAAACAAAAACTGATGAGAGATTGCAAGAAATGAGAAGAATGTGTTGCTGCTGCTGCTTTAAAGTACTAGAAGGCAAACTGAGGAGCGACTGGTTTTCCAGATACAGCTTTTGGATGTGGATGAATGGATATCTTCTCAGTGTTTATCCTTCTGAATTAAAGATGTCACTAAGGTCCATCTTGTTTGTTGTCTTACTTCATGTGGGATGGACAAATGTGGAGGTAACTCTGTGGTTATCCAGTTCACATCTTCAGGTAAAGGGAAAACAAAGTTAGCTTCATGGTAATCCATCAAGGCAAAGGGAAAATAGAGTTTTTTTTTCTCTGTGATGATCAGTTTCTGTTCTCACTGTAAAGGCAATTCATTCATACTTGGCTCCGGCCTACATGAACCTGTTTGTGTTGAGAAATATTCTTCATGAAATTGGAAAATATCTACCTTCAAGGCTGGGCACTCCCTGGTCCATTGCACACTTTTAAAAACCAATCCCTTGTAAATGAAGCCACCTAGGAAGTAAAAGGTGGTCCTAAAATAAGAATTCTAAGAATACTTTAAGAATACTTTATAAAGACAGCAAAAACATGCATAAACGAATTAATGAACTCACAGGCAGGAAAACAAAATATACCACAGGATGCCTGAAATCGAAAGAAGGTAAAATGTTAATGGGAAAAGAAGACATTGTGGACAGGTGGACAGAGTATATCGGTGAGCTATATGGAGGAGAAAGACCAGAATTAACACCAGATACTGAAAACTGCTTGGGAAGAAGGCTGGCTAGTAAAGAGGATTAAAGAGAGAAAACTTAAATATTTTGGCCACATTAAACGTCATGATACTTTAGAGAAGACCGTATTGGAAGGATACATAATGGGAAAAAGAAAAAGAGGAAGACCGAAACGAAGATGGCTGCAAGACATCGTTGATGATCTGGAAATGGATGCAGCAGCAGCAGGCCATCTTGCTCACAACCGAGAGGCCTACAGGAGTGCTGTTTGGGAGGCAAAGTTCCGCAAGGGACAAGCAAAGGAATGAATGACTGAAAACTGTGAGGGACCACCAATACTTGAAGATGAAATCATAGATGCCATCAAACACATGAAGAAAGGAAAAGCGACTGGGCCTGATAATATAACAATAGAAGAAATAGAGGCACTAGAGGAGACAGGAATAAAAATAATAACCAAGTTACTGAATGATATTTACAACAGTGGTTATATTCCCAGTGACCTGATTAAATCCACGTTTATAGCACTACCAAAGAAACCAGGTGCAAAGGAATGTGACGACCACCGGACTATCAGCCTCTCATGTCACATAACGAAGCTACTTCTGAGAATAATTATGAGAAGAACAAGGAAAAAGATAAAAATGGAAATAGCAGATGAACAGTTTGGATTTGTTGAAGGAAAGGGAACACACAGTGCCATTTATGCTTTACGAACACTAACAGAAAGAGCTTTAGAAGTACAGAAAGATCTCTACTTATGCTTCATTGATTACACCATGGCATTTGACAAGGTGAAACATAGTGAAATTATTAAAATGCTTGAAGACATCAATATAGACGGCAAAGACTTGAGGATTGTAAAACATCTATACTGGCAGCAAGAAGCAGCAGTTCGAGTTGAAAATAGAATTGGAAAATACCAACCTATAAAACATGGGGTGCGACAAGGATGTGTACTATCTGCGACAAGGATGTGTACTATCTCCAGACCTTTTTTCTCTGTACAGCGAGAATATTCTAAGAACAATCATCACAGAACCAGGCATAAAAATTGGAGGATACAATATTAACAACCTTCGGTATGCTGACGACACAGTACTGATAGCTGAGAACCAACAAGACCTGCAAAATCTCTTGGATAAAGTCGCCAAAGAAAGTGAACAGAAAGGCCTTACTTTGAACATCAAAAAGACAGAGACTATGGTTATATCTAAGAAACAGAATCCACCAGCATGCAGTATAAAATTAAACGAAACCATTCTAAAGCAGGTGCAGAAATTCAAATACCTTGGAGCAGTAATAACTTCAGATGGGAAATGCAAAACAGAAATTAGGAACAGAATAGGCCAAGCAAAGACTGCATTTCAGAGAATGAGAAACATATTAGCTAACACATCTTTATCAATGAATGTTAGAAAACGAGTCCTAAAATGCTATATTGAACCTATCTTGTTATGTGGAAGTGAATCATGGACAATAGGCAAGTCTGCACAAAAATCATTGGAAGCAGCAGAAATGTGGTTTATTAGAAGAATGTTGCGAATCCCCTGGACAGCAAAAATAACTAATGAAGAATGTATGAGAAGAGCTGGAGAGACAAAAAACCTTGTCAAAAAGATAAGAGAGAGACAATGTACTTTCATAGGACATGCAATGAGAAGAGGGGGCATTGAAAATATTATAACAACAGGAAAAATAGAAGATCAAGAGGAAGACCAAGAGAAATGATACTGGACAGTCTGACGGGATGGTGTGAGAGGAGATCACCAACTAAACTGATGGCCTGCATGAAGGATCGGGTACTCTGGAGAAGCATAATAGCCAACGCCAGTTGGCACGGCACCTTTAGATGATGATGATACTAACTTTCTACTATCATCATGTGCCTTTCAGCCCTGTGTGACTAGTGAAATTTTGTTTAATATTTGCATGTATAATTTCTGACCTTTTCTCAGTGTCTTGAACTTACCAGGTCATTGGGTCATTTGCATGTCCCTTGTGGAACTTTGCCACATTAACAGCTCTCTTGTAGGCCTCTCGGTTGTAACAAGATGCCCTGCTGCTGATGCATCCATTTGCAGATCATCAACAATGTCTTGCAGTCACCTTCGCCTTGGTCTTCCTCTCTTTCTTTTTCCTATTATGTACCCTTCCAAGATGGTCTTCTCTAAATTCTCATGATGTTTAACTCTTTCCGTGCTGGAGGAAGAAACACGGACGTGTCTTGGGGTGTGGGAGTAAAAACGTGGGTCTTGTCTGTAAGGGGGTCTAGTTGTAAAATGGAATGGAAAACAGTAGTTCCATGTACTTCCGTATACTTAATATGTTTCAGAGTATAGCTAAATGAATGAAAATTTCATAAATGCAGAGTTTTTTAGGTAAAAAGGAGTAATGTGATGTTTTTAGACACTGATTATGGCCAGCTCACCATCGGCTAGGTCTAGATCCGCGCTACTTACCCCTACTTACCATCTGAGATGTGTAGATCTACTTGTCGATCTCGTATTGTGACTCAGTATTGCATTCTCGCTGAATGAATGTCTGAACTAACCTCCTAACTACTTCTCCAGTCATCTAAATATGTCTAGATCTACTTAGAAAACATTCAAGAGCAGCGGGGTGGCCATAGGCTATGTCCATACCCCTATCTACATTGTCAAAAATTGAAAAATTTCCATGCTTCACGTCCTTGTTCTCGCTCGGCATCGCGCGTAACTAGGCACGCATTCTCCATTTTGAAAGTGTCACCGGAATCGCGGACGAAATATGTACAATCTAAATGTTACACCGCTTGTTTTAATGAAACAAACAATGTCACTATATTGACCATACGGTAGCTTAGGGACACTTCCGGTGTCGATATATCGACCATACGCACGGAAAGAGTTAATGTGTCCAAAATATTTAAGTTTTCTTTGTTTAATCCTATTTACTAACCAACCTTCTTCAATATTAAGTTCTTGTAGTATGGATATATTTATTGTTTTTTGTGTCCATGATATTTGAAGAACTCTTCTGTAGCATTTACATTCAAAGGCACTTATGTGTTTCTCAGCCGTTTTGTTAAGTGTCCAGGTCTCACAAGCATATGTTGCCATGGGAAAGATGCATGACCTTAAAAATCTTATTTTTGTAGTTCTGTCTGTTCCTCTCCACAGCTTCTTTAGTTATTTTACTTTCGGAAGAGCGATAGATGTCCTCCTTTTAATTTCCATCATTGTATCTCCATTATTAGTTAGTAGTGATCCAAGATATTCAAAACTCTCCACTTCTTTCAGTTTTTCCTCATTCATACATATTTCAGCTGCCTTATTTGTTTTGTCAGTTATTATCAATTTGGTTTTCTTTGCATTAAGATAGAAGTTTTGCTCTTCACTGTTCTTACAGACTGGCATAATTAGTTTTTCCATTCCTTTTTGTGTTATGGACAGTAATACTGTGTCATCAGCATATCTAATCTCTGGTATTTCATAACCTCCAATCGCTATGGCATCATAATATTCTTTGTCTACATCTTCTCTAACATTCCTCATTATATTTTCAGTATACAAGTTAAATAAGTAGGGTGATAATATGCACCCCTGATGGACCCCTTGTTTTATGTCAAACCAAGTTGTTGTTTCACCATTTATTCTTACTGCTGCTTGTTGGTATAGATACAGCAGTGATGTTAATTGTATCAAATGTGTTGGAAATCCCATTTTTTTCCATTATCATATGTGTTGTCCACAATCAAATGCCTTTGAATAGTCTATAAAAGATGAATATAGATTCACATTAAATTCTCTGACTTGCCAGGTACCTTTCAGATATATCTCTGTAGTATTTATTGCATCTGTCTAATATATCACTATGTATCTTTCAAATATTTTGCTATGTGTCTTGCTGGTATTACCATGTACCTTTGTGATATAATGCTGTTTTTTTTTTTAACTATTAAATTATCATGTACTTTTATGTATACCTTGCCAAAACCTATGATGTTATACACCGTTCTGACTTTTAAAAATATATTCACAGACAAGAGCCCACAGATGAATGAGTTCCTGGGCCACATCAAAGCAACCCCAGAGTTGGCTGCCATGTATGATGCTATCCAGAAGGATGCAGTTTCCACGGGGCAAGAGATCATTGCTATGGATACCAGTTAAATTAATGAATTTTTTTTTTTTTTATGTGTGTTGACTTCATCCTTAAATGTCCATAGTGTTAAGTGTATTCGTTAAAAGAAGGGTTTTCAAACAGTGGACCCTGAACTTCATGCAGAACATCGTTAGGAGTTGAAGAAGGATAGTGGTGAACTAGAATTTGAAATGTGAGAAACTTGACATAGCCTTTGAAATATGTTTTATTTTTGTCTCAGGAAATTAGCATGTGAGTTCTTTTTTAAGTATATTGTCATTTTCATTGCTGTTTTTAATACAGCTCACAACTATGATTTGTTTTGTTGCTTCAACTGACTTTTTACAACATTTTTGCATGCAGACATGATGCTGTTCAGGTGTCGTATAGGACAGGTAAATGTATTTTTATGGGTTCATTTGTAGCTGGGGAGTTCCTTCATGGCTAGCAAATACAAAACTTTACTGGCTTCTGTCGTAACTGGAGAGTTTCTTCATGGCTAGTAAATGCAAAACTTTCGTGGGTTTCTTCATAGCTGGAGAATTTCTTTGTGGCTAGTGTTTACAAAACTTTTATGGGTTCCGTTGTAGCTGGAAAATTTCTTTGTGACTAGTGAATGCAAAACTTTTATGGGTTCCATCGTAGCTGGAGAGTTTCTTCACGGCTAGTCTTCTTCTTCTTTGTTCACATAGTCTGTCTATATCTGCAGTCCTGTCTCTTGGATAAATTTCATTGTTTTTTGTAATTCATGTATGTTCACGGCTAGTGAATGTAAAACTTTTGTGGGTTCTGTCATAGCTGGAGAGTTTCTTCACGGCTGGTGAACATAAAACTATTTGGAGAAAGATTCATTTTGATTAGAATTTCAGCACCAATTGATTTTTTTTACATTCTATTGTTAGATTCAGTATTTTTCGGCCATTGGCAAATGGAAGTTTCTGGTTGCGGAGAATGTGAATTTGTCATTATGATTTATATGTGATGTCTGGTGTGAAGCTGTTTGTTTTGTTATGATTTATTAGAAACCTGTTGAATGTAACTGAAGTAGAGTAAGTTTGGTGACATCACATAAATAGAATTGTGGAACCATTTAATAGAAGAAATGGTAAAAGATACTAGGAAACAGAGATGGTTCTTATTTCTCATTCTGAATGAGAATTGATGGTCATAAAGAAAGCAGACTTTTATTGGCCGTCTTCATTTTACATGACAGATCAAGGTGACGGTTGCACTGACATTTTTCATTTCCCATGCTTTTAACAATGAAGACTGCTCGTGGTATTTTCATTTCCCTCTCTGAAGTCAGGGAGATAGATCAGAACCCTCTCTAGGAGCTACAAACTAGACTTTTTGGAGAGCACTAAACTTTGAGAAGCTAACTGATGATCTCCTCGATCCTTGCCTCATTCATTAGGTGCCAGTAACATAGAATATATGGAGCACCAAGTGGAAGCAGAGTCAGGCCTATTGTTCTTTGAGTAACAGCAGTTTAAAAAGTTTTGTTATTTTATATTTGAGAAAATAGTTCACTTGGATTAACTATCAGTTGTATTCAGTTATTTTCTATAAATTTCATGCAGCAGTCAAAATACAAAGGAAGACATAATATTTGATTGAAACAAAAATTGGCAACGAAGATGTAAATACCGTAAATAAGGATCTACAAAGGGTACTTGGTCTTCCGTTTTTGAAAAGAAAAGAGCTTGTAAGCCAAATGAAATGTTTTGTGAATTCTCACTCCCATGTGAAATTGAAGTTGTTTTAAAATGAAACAGAATTCTGATTATAAAATTCATAGCAACATTATTTGATTGTTACAGCACTCACAAAACACACAGCTGGACATTCTGAAACTGAAAATTTCCCTTAGCAACAGACAGTGTGAAGCTGAATTGTCTTCTACTGATGTACATGCATAAATGTTTAGATTTCTCGGTTATTGCACACTGGCTGTGTGGAAGTTAATATGGTTCTAGCAGCCATACATGTGAAAAATGATTGTTTTTGATAATAACTAGTCATATAATAAAAAAAAGGTAGACCTATTGTTCCGCACCATAGAGCCACCAAGAGCTCATGTGTTTTTTGTTGACCTGTCAGCACACTCTAGGGTGATATTCTGAATGTCAATCTTAACTCTAACTCAGAACTCTGATGAAGACCTTTATTTATATAGGTAACCTTCAGGTGAGATCCTAATTTCCACTCATTCACCAACAGCTGTGTATGCAATAAAATCCAGTGTGTCTCACCTTGCAGTCTGATACTTTTGCATATTTTATGCTGAAAGCTATAGCATTATTGTACCAGGTGCCCATTTTTATAACTGGGTGAGCTGGTGGCATCATGATCTGCAACATTTTAGGTGAGAAGATAGTGACTGTCAATAATATGTACTGTGGCATACTAATTTGAATCTGATTATGTTCTGAAGCACATACTTAAATGAGGGTGGATATTACATTTGAACGGAATAATCTTAACTTGTTATAACTTTTGAATGCCATGTGTTCACAAGATTCTTGAAGGTCAGTGCTGGTTTTCCAATTCGGAATTCTAACTTCCTTTATATCAACAGTATATCAGCTACCCTGGATGAAAAAATGAATATATGTTGGTGTTTCCACCAGTGTGTAAGACAATGAGGTAACATCGTTTAGGAAACTGTGACATCGTTTTGTAAATCAAGTGCTGTGAAAAAACTCATCACCCACCTGTGAGTGATGTTTGATTAATGTTACACTTTCATCACACAATTCTACCAAAATCTGACATGCACAGTGTAAGCCAATGAAAATAACCGGAATATGGATCCGAAGTAGAAGCTGTACATGTATGGGCTCCGTCGATGCAACATGGTTTCATATTTAGCGTGATGGAGCGCATCAGTGAAAAAAAATAAGGCACAAATGAGCAGATAAAGTGTCTTTACCTAGCAGCTTTCAGGGGACTGTTCTATACAACAGCTTTCAAGAAACGGATTTCTGTTTAACAACTTTCAAGAATAGATTATTCTTTATAACAACTTCAGAGAACAGGCTAGTCTACACAACAGCTTTCAAGAACAGATTGTTTTGTATGACCACTTTCAAGAACTAGCTACTCTGTGAAATAACTTTTGGGAATAGACTATAACAGCTTTCAAGAAAAGGCTATTCTGTGTAACAGCTTTCAAGAAAAGGCTATTCTGTATATCAGTTTTCAAGAAAAGGCTGTTCTGTATATCAGCTTTCAAGAAAAGGCCGTTTTGTATAACAGCTTTCAAGAAAAGGCTGTTCTGTGGAACAGTTTTCAAGTAAAAGTGTAACAGGTTTCTAGAAAAGGCTATTATGTATAACAGCTTTCTAGAAAAGGCTATTCTGTATAACAGCTTTCTAGAAAAGGCTGTTCTGTATGATGGATTTCAAGAAAAGGTTATTCTGTGTAACAGCTTTCTAGAATAGGCTATTCTGGATAACCCCTTTCATGAATTAGATTATTCTGTAAAATAATTTTCAAGAACAGGCTAGTCTACACAACAGCTTTCAAGTATAAGCAGTCTTTTACAACAGCTTTCAAGAATAGACTACTGTATCACAAGAGATTTGCTTCTTGACTTCTATAGACTCATTGTGAATAACATACATAAGTTCTTAAAGGAAAGAGAGATGAAAAATGTGCAGTAATGTCACATTCCAGTTAGTCTTATATCTTATCTTATATCCTTCCCGTGCCGTTAAACGTCACATAGGGCTCGCAAAGTAGTTCGCCAATTTTTCCTGTCTTCAGCGAGTCTTTCAGCCTCATCAAAGGATTTTATGCCTGTTAATTTGGCCTCTCTTAACAGTGTCCTCTTCAGAGTTTCACACGGTCTGCCTCTTTTTCTTTGGCCTATTCCAGTTAGTGGTTATACAGTATTCTCTCTTGTGTGACAACAGACAGTGAATAAAATTTGTAATAGAAAGCCATTGTTAACTGAAGTGGGCTATTTCTCGAAAGTTAATAATATGAATTCCAAGTTGGAATTAGCATTTGATTACTGTGTTATGTTATGTGTCTTGTTGGAAATGTGTTTTTAAAAATGTGTTGCATACTGTCTTTTCTGGTGATTAGGATTCTGTGATGGTGTTGTGTTGCATAAATCAGTATTTCTTTGCTAGGGTAAAGATGTTTTCTTCTCTTGCTCTTGTTCAGTTGTATTCAGAAAGTTTTATATTCTCTTCTTCTTCTTCTTCTTTTTCTGCGTTCGAGGTTGTTGGTCACTTCAGATCCTGATCCCTTTTGACATGGAGTATTTCTTTGTTAGGGTAAAGATGCATTTGCCAGATTTCTTCTCTTGCTGTTGTTCAGTTGTATTCAGAAAGTTTTATATTCTCATTTGAGGTTGTTGGTCACTTCAGATCCTGATCCCTGTTGACATGGCAAAGCCTGCAGTCCTCTCCATATCTTGACAGGAGCTACAAAGCTTGTGTCCTCTGGCCATGTCTCACGCCCCAGGTCTGCATGGTTTAGAAAGTTTTATAGAAACTGAAGAGACTGCTGACTTCTCGGACATGAAAACAATGTGTTACTAGTCTTTAAAAACATATTAAATCAAGACCCCACATTTTTTTTCCCATGTGAGACAAAAATGAACTTAAGATTTTCTTCATTTTGTGAGGAATTCCTTGAAAAATGAACACAAAACTTTCATAACATTATAAGAATAAGTGTTTTTTTTAACTTTTGTAGCAGCAACAATAATTGTTAAAAAAAATTATAAGCAAATACTACTTTTTTGTAACTGCCTACCTTTATGCACCTTTATGAATGTTTACCAAATGAATAACCATAGTCAGATGAATATTGAAACTCCAAAAGTTCTTTGAAACTGATTTCGTGATGATATCAAAGCAAAGGCATCCTGTTGCTTGGGGAGTGCTTCCACAGCCACAGTTACCACAGCAGGTCAAATGCCGTAGGTCAGATGACTGAGCACATTAGCCTGTTACGAGGATGACTGATGACTGCTGATAGATATGAAAAGACTTGGCTTGTTCTCATGTGCTAACCATAATTTCATAATTCACATAATCTAGAGAAAGACATCAGATAACATCTATCTGAATACAATAGTGATCCACCGATTTAATCAGAATAACTTGTACAATATATTAACCCTCTGTAGTGTAATAATAACCACCAGAGTGATGCACAAAAGTTTAGAAATGACGACGGCGAGAATACAGTCATAAATAAGCTTCTGGTCTCAGGTGACTTTTACACACAGCAGTACTGCTCACAAATGAAATGTCAGGGATTATGTGAAATTTTATCTTCTTCACAGTTTTCATGGCCTTTATAGGGTTAATGTTTGTGCAGGATGTGTCATCAATTCAACATTTTCTAATGAGTTTTCTTGATTAAAACTGAGTGGTGTATCCAAGTTGTTGAGTAATACTCTTGTTATTCATTTGTTCAACTTTAAACCAAGAAAAATACCATGAATATTCAGGCAGTTATGAACAGAAAAGGAAATGCTTTAACTGGAGCAGTCAAATAATCAGTACTTATGAGAGAGAATGAATGAATGAATGAATGAATAATCTTTATTTTTCAAGGGTAAAGAATTGGGCACGCAGGCCCGTCTTACATTCTGCCCTTCTGAGAGAGAGAGAGAGAGAGAGAGGGCATGATAAACTCTGCACAATGGAGAATAGCCCTGTTATATATCTCAGGGGTAGTCTTCTGTCAGGTTTCTATAAAATGAACCTGATATTAGCCACAGTAATATAAATAAAAATCTAGGAGGTTTTACAAGGCAGAAACTACTGTAACTACACATTTGCGAAAAAGAGTGACTATTTAACAAACAATGGAATCAACATTTACTCAGGATCTAAGTGTTCTGGATTCCAAGATAACTTTTGACACTCTGTATATGGAAACAGTGTGGAAGATCTTATAATCATGTGGTTTTACAGTCTGCAGAATATAATGACAAAGTCATATAGTAAGAATGGATGAGAGTTATCAAACCAAATACATACATATATATATATATATATATATATATATATATATATATATATATATATATATATATATATACACACACAAAAGGTATAGAAGGGATACAATCAAGGCAAAAGCGGAGAAACAATGTGGAAGGAGACCAGAGAGAACCTGAGAGTGCTGCGCTAATCATTTAGTAAAGAATAAAAGCAAGATAACACCGAAAATGTGTGAGGAAAAATGGGAAATGTGTTACATCATAAAAAAGATGTGACCGCTAGAAGCAAAGGTGGCTGTACTGGTGTAACGCCATACTTGCAGGACCAATGAACCAGAATTGACCAAGACCCTGTCCTACCTCTCCGTTGGTGTTTATGCCAAAAGGCTAAGGCTGACAAGTGGGACAGGACTTGTTGGGATCCTCTTAACAAGTGCTGAAGTCTATTGAGAAACTTATACTTTGGGTTCAAATCCTGGTCGGCCAAACTAGCCACTTTAACCCATTCTCAGTTTAGTATGACACTTCTGGTTCATCAGCTTGAAACTGACCATCCAGCTCGCAGCTTCTGAGAGATCAAACAACAAAGAAGCAAGGAATGTGAACGTTTGAGATATCACACAACCTTTATATAGCCAGTAGCCAGAAACTTTTCGCAGTGGGTTTTGTGGAGCAAACCCTGGCGTAGACATCGGTGCTGGTTGTGAAGTGTGCCGGCGTCGTGTTTCAGACTTGTTGCCCTGGATATTAGGAACAGGACTTGACAACAAAATGTTTGTTATGTAATAATTTTGTCATGTCCTCTCAGATTATTCGTCATATTTTAACCATGGCAAGTTCTGCATCATGTATGCCTTGTGCTTCACGTCATGAATGTAATAACATGTCATTTCTGTCATAATTTATAAATTTCACAAAGTTTTGTCTTTATAAATGTCATCAAGATATGATTTGGTATTGTTTTCTGGATTTTTTTTTTCCTTTTAATGCCTGAGTGTCGCCTCATTTCATTTTGAGCTTTTGATTTTTAAAAATCCTGTTCTGTTATGAGAGTTGTCATTGGGCGATGCTTCGCCACTTCCTTTGTCTGAAGAAGTATAATGATTAGTTTAAGAAGAAATAAAATCCAGTCACATTGATTAACTCCAGCTGGTGTTTTTTTTTTTTTAAATTTTTTAATTTTTTGGGGTGGTTTCATTTCTGTGAAAGTAATCTTTCAATAAAACAGAGGATACAAACATTTATGAACTACTGCTTGAGGAGGATTTTAAACATTAAAAAAGAAGGAAAGATCAGGAGCAAGGAGGTCTGGGATAGGCAGGACAAGAACCTATGAACCTACAAATCATGTCTAGGAAATGAAGGTGGATTGACCATACTGTGAGAAAACCTGACACCAGCATATCAAGACAGGCACTGTTTGGAGTCCTCAAGGAAACAGAAAACAAGGAAGACCTAGACTTACTTGGAGAAGAGAAATTATGACACTGCTCAGAGTCATGGGATACACAAGAAAGGAAACAGAGAATAATTCCAAGAACAGGGATAACTGGAGAGCCTGTATCCATGGCCTATGCTCTCAGGGGAGTGAAAGATGATGATGATGATGAAGAAGGGAGAGAGAAGAGTGAGAATTGGGCATGTAAGTTTGCCAGACATTCTGCTCTTGATCTCTCAACTTCCATGTTGTTGCACACATATAGTTGCAATTCAAATATACATTTTTACAAATATAAATAATTTCAGAACAGCCAACCTTTTACACTTATTCTTCTGTCCTCAGTAGTCAGTCATTTGCATGTCCCTTATGGAACTTTGCCTCCCTAACACCTAACCTGTGGGCCTCTCAGTTGTAAGCAAGATGCCCTGTTGCTGATGCATCCATTTGCAGATTATCAATGATATAGAAGGGATAAAAGAGAATACATAGACAATATAGTGAAAGAGGCAGAGAAAGCAGCAAAACTTTATATAACATACAAAAGAGCCTAACAGGTACATTGCATCTAAAGAAAGACCAGTTCTTAGCAAAACTGGAACCCTATTAACATCAAGTAAAGACCAAAAGCAAAGATGGGCTGAACACTTCCAAGAAATACTTAATCGACCACACCCAAAAGAATTGTTAAACCTTGAAACTGACTTACCAGCCCCACAACTAAATGTCAACCTAGATGAAATTAAATTGCATGAAATTGAAACAGCAGTGAATTTAATGGCTAACAAAAAAGCTGCAGGTGAAGATGAAATAACACCTGAAATGCTAAAAGCTATCAATAGTGACAACATGAGACTACTACAGAGAATGTTTAACAAGATTTGGAAAGAAGAAAAGGTCCCTTCTAATTGGAAAAAAAAGGAATCATTGTTAAAATACCAAAAAAAGGCAACCTTAGTGACTGTAACAATTGGTGAGGAGTAACCTTAATATCAGTTGTGTCAAAAGTATTTTGCAAGGTCATTTTGAATAGACTTAAAGATATAGTGGATACCGCAATGAGAGAAGAGCAAGCAGGATTTCGAAAAGGGAGAAGCTGTCTCGACCAGATCTTTACTCTAAGAATAATTCTTGAAAAGCAGAAACCATTAATACTGAACCTCATAGACTTTAAAAAGCATTTGATAGCATACACAGGGATTCATTATGGAGAATTTTAAGTCCATATGGAATACCATCTAAAACTGTCAACATCATTAAGGACTTCTACAATGGATATGTTTGTGCTGTCAAGATAGAAAAAGGGATGAATGAATGGTTCCAGATTGAAACAGGTGTGAAACAAGGATGTATATTGTCTCCTTTGATTTTTGGAATTGCAATAGACTTCATAATGAAAAAAAATGCTGCACAGGTAACACAGGTATTGACTGGGTACATGGGACCCAACTAGAAGATCTTGATTTTGCTGATGACATGGCTCTTATCAGTAATAATGTGAATTCCATGCAAGAAAAAATAGACAGCCTGCCTTCACTGGCTAGCAAAATAGGACTTGAAATTAACAAGGACAAAACAAAAATAATGAAAATTCCCATTATTCAAAATGGAAAAATACACATAGAAGGGGCAGATATTGAAGAAGCCAATCAATTTGCATACCTTGGCAGCTACATAGACCTGGATGGTGACACCAGAAAGGAAGTTAGAATTGCAAAAGCAGCATCAATCTTCAAGAATCTTAAGAACATATGGAATTCAAAAGTTATAAGCACAAAAACCAAGTTAAGACTATTCAATTCAAATGTAATATCCACCCTCATTTATGCATGCGAAAGCTGGAAAACAACTAAAGAAATAGACAAGAAATTAGACTCTTTTGAAAACAAATGCCTAGGAAAATACTCGGCATAAAGTGGAATGAATTCAAGAACAATGCAGAGATAAGACAGATGACTGAACAACAACCAGTCTCATGGGTGATCAGGAAAAGGAGATGGACATATATTGGTCACGTGATGAGAAGAAATGATCAGTGAATCCCAAAACAAGCTATCAAGTGGAACACAACAGGCCAAAGAAAAAGAGGCAGACCGTGTGAAACTCTGAAGAGGACACTGTTAAGAGAGGACAAATTAACAGGCATAAAATCCCTTGATGAGGTTGAAAGCCTTGTCAAAGACAGGAAAAATTGGCGAACTACCTTTCGACCCCTATGTGACGTTTAACGGCACGGGAAGGATATAAGATATAAGAATGATATCTTGCGTCCATCTTCACCTTGGTCTTCTTCTCTTTATTTTTACCATTATGTACCCTTCCAAGATGATCTTCTCTAAATTCTCATGTTTAATGTGTCCAAAATATTTAAGTTTTCTCTATTTAATCCTCTTTACTAGCCAGTCTTCTTCAATATTAAGTTCTTGTAGTATGGATATATTTGTTCTTTTTTTTTGTCCATGATATTTGAGAACTCTTCTGTAGCATTTACATTCAAAGGCATTTATGTGCTTTTCTGTTCTCACACTCACAAAATATGGTTCATGGCTGTCTGTATGCTAAAAAATGTAGGTCCTAGTGCAGTAACCATTCATACAAAGAAATATGTAAAGGTTATAAATGAAAGCATAATCATTCACAAGCTCAAAAATATAAAGACCCTTATTAAGGACAACATAACCATCCACATACGCAAAAATATGCAGAATAACTGTCATCCTGTTTCACATATTAATTGCAGAATACAGAATTACTCTACTCTTGTAGAATTATTTTTACAAATAGAAAACAGCAAGACTTTTGCACAGTAAAGCAATGGTGTGAGACAACAAAATTTATTAATGCGCTGTTCTCTCATGGCTAGACGGCTGGTCACCGTGCTGGAGTCTGGTTCAAGTCCCAGATAATTCTCTTGTCATTTTTCTTTCTTTCATGTCTAAAAGTACTTTATTTATGTTTTTTTAGGTCTAACCATACAGCACTGTGTTATATTCCTTTACTTATAGAATTTTTCCACACATGAACTGTATGTACATGACAAGTCAAATAGGACAAGATATATTAGGGGTGGGGGATATGTACAGAGTATGAGAGAGAGACCTCCAGGCATCCAGTTTGCCTGCAAACATTGGCAGTTTTGTAAAATTGCATATATTAGAAAAGAAAATTGAGGCCTTTGAAATGTGATATACACAAGAATATGGCATATTGTCTTGACAGAAAAAAAAGGAAAGATCTGGTAGATAACATGGAAGCAAAAACGTTTTTAAAAAACCCTGATAACAAGATAACTAAAATATGGCAACATCAAGATGCATGTAATGAATTTTTAAGAATGGTGGGATTCTCAGGGTCAGACCTCTGGGAGTCAGAGCAGTCCTCCCTCGTTTCCGAAGTTTACCAAGTGAAACACTTGTCTGAGGAAGGAGGGAGAGAGAGAGAGAGAGAGAGAGAGAGAGAGAGAGAGATTATGTTTCTTACAATCTGAGAAGTTATGTTGTTTCGCACCCTGCAACAATTTCTTGCCGAAAGCCATGAATAGTTTAATACAGTGAGATATAATGAAGCCATACATTTTTGATCTAGCTTGCGATAAATTTCAGGAAACAAAAATAAGTTTTTTTCTTAAAAAAAAAAAATCTCAGCACAAGCTCCCGACTCCTATCTTCCACATGGAGTCACAATTCAGAACATCCAGACATCAAGGGTTCTTGCAAAGATTGACAACCCTACCACATTCTGTCTGTACTTTAAATTTCAGAGTTATGTCCCTGGAGCAAGAAAGTTCAAGAACCGGAGAGAAACGTCTGGGTCATTCGAGTGCGTTGACGAAGTTTCTGGTCTGGATGTTTCCGGAACAAGATCTTGCTCATATAAGTCGCGGATCATGGCAGGTAGGCAGTACTTCTCCATGCCTTATTCCACAAACGATCCACTACCTGACGGTTGGGAAATGCGATACGATACATTCTCCGGGTGGCCATATTTCGTGGACCACAAAAGCAAGAATACAACCTGGGACGACCCGCGTCTGTCGATGATGGTAAGTCATAATATTCATTATAGAGTTAAGAGATTTGGTGTAATGAGGTACACAAGAACGTTTAATGATAAGTTAGAAGTTTTTGTAAGGTAGGAACAGCTTTACTCATTAACAAAATACGCAAAAGTCGACATATTAAAAAAGCATACAGGAAATGAGGAGAAAGACTTACATGTACGATTTATCGGGATCACTTCGACAGAAAGCCACAGTAGATGCCAATACTTATATATTTAGTTAAAAACCTGAATATACAAAAACTCTGTTTTCTTTTGAAAATGTATAATGTTTGTGTGTGTATGTGTGTGTGTGTGAGAGAGAGAGAGAGAGAGTATATCAGTTGTTGTGGGCAGAAAATGTATGAAATATGTACCATATTTTCAGCCATATAAGGCACACCACCATATAAGACATATCTAAGTTTTCAAGTAATATTTTAGGGGAAAAAAAACCGAACTAAAAACCTCACCTTTTCCATGAACTTCATAGTCAACCCCTCAACACAGTTTTAGTTTAAGATGTTATGCCTCTGGAAATTCTCCTACTGAACTTCTTTAACTGGACAGGCCGAATATAATCTGGCTTACAGGTATCTATATGTTAGTCCAGTATCATTAACCCCTAGGGTATATCCAAACCTAATCATTATGGTAAAGGATGCAGAATGATTTTTGGAGTTTTGTAGGGAAAAAAAGTTGTATCTTATATGGCAGGAAATATGGTATGCCACATCTGACTGGAAAGGGTTGAGAGTAAAATACTTTGATACAATCATGGGAACAGAAAATCAACAAAGAACTAGTATCACCATTTTGCTGTAGATTTAGTGACACCTTAAGTAACGATGTTACCTGTGCTCAGGTCAGAGATAATGTTGTAAATGCTGAAGTCACTGATAGTTTTTTGTTTTTTTTTAAAATTTAGGTAGATCATGTACATTGGCAACCCATTGTTATTATTATTGGTAGCACTGTAAGCTTCTACCATATAATATCTTACATCCTTCCCATGCCGTTAAATGTCACATAGTGCTTGCAAGATAGTTCACCAAGTTTTCCTGTTTTCGGCGAGCTTTTCAACCTCAGGGGATTTTTATGTCCATTAATTTGACCTCTCTTTCTTTGGCCTGTTGTGTTCCACTTGATAGCTTGTTTTGGGATTCTCTGACTGTTTCTTCTCATCACGTGACCAACATATGTCCATCTTCTTTTCCTGATCACCCATGAGACAGGTTGTTGTTTGCTCATCTGCCTTATCTCTATGTTGTTCTTGAATTCATTCCACTTTATACAGAGTATTTTCCTTAGGTGTTTGTTTTCAAAAGAGTCTAATTTCTTGTCTATTTCTTTAGTTGTTTTCCTGCTTTCACTTACATAAATGGATATTACATTTGGATATCTGTAACATCATCATCGCCTTTCACTCCATTGAGAGCATAGGCCACAGATAAAGGCTCTCCAGTCATCTCTGTTCTTGGAATTATTCTCTGCTTCCTTCCATGTGTATGCTGTGTCTCTGAGCAGTGTCATAACTTCTCTTCTCCAAGTAAGTCTTGGCCTTCCTTGTTTTCTGTTTCCTTGAGGATTCCATCTCAGTGCCTGTCTTGATATGCTGGTGTCAGGTTTCCTCAGAGTGTGGCCAATCCACCTTCACTTCCTAGACTTTGTAGGTTCATAGATTCTTGTTATGCCATTTCCCAAACCTCCTTGTTCCTGATCTTGTCCTGCCATTTAATGTTTAAAATCTTCAAGAATCCTAAATGTCAGTAGTGAATGCATATGGGGAGTGTCTTCATCTTTGCTTCACTGCATTACAATCTCTGACCCACATAAGATGCAGCCATCTTTCTGCTGAATACAGTATTTGTGCAGATATTTTACTTTATCAGTACATCAGAGAGTGGTATGAACAGTTTCACACTTGACCACCTTGTTAGGAGCCAAGTGCCAGTTCTTACATGTGAGTTGACCAAAGGCATATCTGGCCAGGCCTGTCAGACTGCTTCCATCGGTGCCAGTGCCATAACCAGTTTACTACTTTGACAACCCTCAGGGAAAAGATGAAATTTCTTGAAGACTAATTAATACATATTATATGACTTTATACATAACTCATATGACATTTAACTGGTCTTCTTAAAAACTTTTTAATATTTTGTTTATTTCAGGGAAAATTCCAGCACCCTTTCGCAAATTATGGATTTAACGAGCCTGTGGGTGGAGTCTTTGAGATACCTGTCATGTTTGAAGGAAGGCCAGAGTCACAGTGGCAGAGGCAGCGTCACCAGCCCAACTTGGCAAGCAACATTAGACCTGCTCGGTCAAGCCATCTCCCCCGTACAGCGCCTGTACCACAAAAGTTTGGTGATATCTGGGATATACCTGTCCAGTTTGTAGGCCAGAGTAAGCAGCAGTCAGGGCCTTTCAGGGCACAAGATGCATTTGATAGCCCCATTTATTTTCAAGCGGGTGGACACCGCAATGAAGCTCCAGCCAGATCTGAGTTTGAGGGGCCTGTCACTGTCCCTATTGTTCATGAAGTCAGTGGGCAGGCTCCTTCCTCTAGAAGTTCAAGTCCATTCACAACAAGGCCAGATCCAGCTGCTGCAGTGACAAAAAGCCCATGTCCTAGCCCGAGACCTGACTCCTCACAGGTGGAGGAACAGCCTCAGGCTCGCAGTTGTCCACAAGAGCCAGCACTAGACAATAAACAAGGTCTGGAAGCAGCAGAGCAGCCAGTACCACAGCCTGCTCCACAAACAACAGAGCAACCCATGCCTCAACCTGCTCCACAAGCAGCAGAGCAACCTGTGCCAGAACCTGCTCCACAAGAAGAACACGTAGAACCTTCTGCGTATGAGAAGCAGCAAGAAGAAAGAGCTTATGAGATTATAAATGAGATTATGGGTGAAGTGAAGGGCTTTGAAGAGCAGGTCAACAACTTCAGAGGAGTCAAAAAAGATAAAGAATACAGATACTTAGAGGAAATGCTGACAAGAAGTCTGCTTAAACTGGATTCAGTCGAGTCCGGATCAAATGTGAATGTCCGGCAGGCAAGGCGACAAGCGGTGAAGTACATCGAGGCCGCTATAAACTTGCTGGAACTGAAGGCTATTGCCTGTGAGGCTAAAGCCAACTCTGCTACAGAAAATACAACAGTCTCTGAGAACAAGAACAATGAAATACAGTCTGGTAGTAGTGACGTCACTGAAACCGCTGGAGTCCTTAAGGAACAAGAGAATCCTGCAAGAGAGCCAAAAGCAGCTGAAGAGGTGCAAATGGACATTGAAGTTACACGTTTGTAGATCAGCAAATGTGATAGTTAGCTTTTTTTTTTTTTTTTGCTGTGTTATATATTTATGAATTTTTGTTTATGCTATTTAAAAAAAATAAAACAGTTGTTAAATAAAATAACAGCTCTTAGTGTTTTGTTTTTTTTTTTTAATTTGGAATCAAGTCTTTGAATGTGTACAGGCCTGAACCGAAGATTATTTAAATATGAAAGCCAGTGAGAATGGAATTAATAAGAAAATTATTAAATGTGCCACTATAACAGAAATTTATCACAAAGGGTTTTAATGTGAGGAGTTGGCAGTGAGGGAAAACTGCTGATAGTGGTGGTGATGATGATGATGTTACAGAAAAAAACTTGGGTCTTATTTCATAACTTCTAGGTGGAAGCCAGATTAAACAGATCATGTGAGGTGACACATAAGATGGCGGAAGTTCGTCTTTCTTAGCTAAATTAAAAGCTCTTTTCCTTTCCTCTTAAAGGTGCTTATATATATGACTTTATCTGATCTACTTAAAACGGGTTGGCAACCATTTTGGTTTTCTTTTTTAACACTCATGTTGAGTGATACATATTTAACTCCATTTGGGACAAAGAAAATATGCTTAATTTTACTGTACAAAGAAATTATACAATTTGTGTCGTATACAAACATATTTTTTTTATGAACTAGATGTGATATATACATATTATATATTAGTTGTTAGATTGCATTTTATGTTTTGTATAGTGCTTACACATGTAGATATTTGTTGTCTGCCATTCCAATTATTACAGGATATCGGTGTTCATTTTTTTCTTTTAAAACTGAAGTGAACATAGTGCTGAACTATACCTAGGAAATGATATGGGGTTGCACTAGATACAAAATTTTCATATTTAACTGGATAGGATGCAATTGTTCAAATGGTTTAGATGGAGGATGCAAATAAGAAAGGAAATAATACACTGGTGAAACAAGGGTACTTACTAAATTTATGCGTATACAGATATGAGAAATTATTGCTAATGTGTATTAAGAGAAATTTGACACAGATTTAAAATTGGTTCATTCACATTTATATTCATATTTGTCTGTGATTGATATTCGCTCAGATAATACTAATTAAAACAGTGGGTTTGGAAAATAACTGTGCGCTAAGCCAGTATTGATTCTGGTATTGTAGTGATATCTTAATGACTGTGGTATCTAGCCACATCTACCCGCATACGTTAGTATGTTGAATCCTGCTATTGTGTAACATTCACTGTATTCAGCCTGTCTTTATGTAATCATTTGTTAAGCAGCGATGCGGTTATAGAGTACATGTCTGATTAGCTTATAATACGTAACTTTTTAATCAGTGACTCCAGCCACGGCAGGTGGATGTGGCTAGATACTGTAGTCATTAAGATATCGCTATGATATCAAATCGATACTGGGCTAGTGCACAGTTACTTATGGAACAACCCCTATAAACTAGTTTAACAGTACTTAAAATATGCGAAAGTGGGAACATTTATATTAGTCGTCCTCTCAGTTTATGCCAACATTATGGACTGGACTTTTGATTCTGTGACCTCTTTAGTCCTCCATAGCATAATTATTTAAACAAACCCAAACTTAAAACAACATCGCCATTCGTGATTAGAGGCACAAGAAAGGAAGATCTCAAAGGAGCCAAAATTTTCCATTCAGATTTCACACTGGCAACTAGTGGGGCTTGATCCTTCAATTGTTTCTTTATCTTTTGACAGAACTGTCAAATGTGGTGAAACCTGGCCTAAACAGATAGTTTGGTCAGTTGTTACTACAATCAGGCATGTGATAACATGGGTGTGATAGTGACATGTCAAAGGGATAGTAATATAAATCCTTCAGTTTCCTGACATCTTTGTACCGGTGTTCCATGCTTTTATTGTCTTTATTTTGTCTACAGTAAACAGATTATTAGATACAGACTAGATGTGCTATGTGACAAAATTCAGCAGACTGGACACTCAGAGTATGACCATCAGCACACAAGGCAATGGCATCATTAAAGTGTGCATTGTCTTACTAATATTGCACTGTAGAAAATAGAAAAGTAGGTGAATATAGAATATTTCTTATTTTTTTTCCTTACTCCTGAAAAATATATGTGAATATTCAAAATTTTAATATTTGAATTTTGGTGTTATTTATCTGAATAAAAAAATGAATACCAATATTTGGTACATTCTTTAATATATATATATCTTATATCCTTCTCGTGCCGTTAAACGTCACATAGGGCTCGCAAGGTAGTTTGCCAACTTTTCCTGTCTTCGGCGAGTCTTTCAACCTTATCAAGGGATTTTATGCCTATTAATTTGGCCTCTCTTAACAATGTCCTCTTCAGGGTTGTTTTCATGCGGTCTGCCTTTTTTTCTTTGGCCTGTTGTGTTCCATTTTATATCTCGTTTTTGGGTTCTCTGACTGTTTATTCTCATCACATGACCAACATATGTCTGTTTCCTTTTCCTGATCACCCATGAGACTGGTTGTTCAGTCATCTGTCTTATCTCTGCATTGTGTAAAGATATAGTTGAAACAGTTCAGAATAATCAGAATTTATTGTTATAATAATGTTAAATGTTATCTTTTTGATATTACTTTTGCTAAGCTTTGACAATTGCATTTATTTTTCTAATGAACCATGACAGGTATATCATGGAAGTGATTTATGTTGTTTATTGGTAAGGATGTACCACAGAAATTAGTGAGCTGACTTAAGGCAAAGGTAGTGGCTTTTTATTTCTTGACACAAGTCCACCCAACCTATAAAGAAATGGGTAACAGACATCTGGCAGGTCATAAGCTTTTAGGAATCTACCTCTGAAGAGAGAAATCTGTAGAGTGCAACAAACTAGGGTAAAGTGTCAGTGTTTTAAGCAAAAGTGTGATATTCATGTGAAAACTGGGCAGTCAGAAAACACTAAACAATGTGTTAATCATAATCCATTTGCATTGTGAAAAAAGAATTTAAAAATAAATTATTATCCATATTTTTCAAATATGTGACATTATGGTTAATAATTTACCTGTTTGTTTCTTGAGATTAATATCTTGACTGATCTTGATTGTAGTTTAAAATTTATAAGAATCTAAAGCTGATTAATGCATGAATATGAAGTGTTTATATTGATGTCAGTTATCTCCTTATCTTTGTGTTTTTTTGTTTTTTTTTTTAATATGTCTGCATACATCAGCTCTGATATTTTCAAAGAAAGCAGCAGACCTTATGGGTGTCTGAGTAGTGAAGTGGTTAGTGGACTTGTGTCTTATGACTGTGGTTCATAGTTCAATCCCAAACACAAGAACACAGTCAACCCACCTCAAGAAATGGATACCTATAGGTGTGGAAGGAAAAAACGGGCAGGTGTGGCACAGAACACATCATCCTCTGGAGCAGTAGTTCCCAAGTGTTTTACATCTGAGAACCACTTTCCCAACTACATATAATTTATGGACCATCATCTTGTGTGTAATTTGCAACGCCATAAACTCTTAGTTGTTCAATAGATGGCACTTAACATCAGGTTGATACCACAGCCATGGGACCACAAGTTGGGAACCCCATTGCTCTAGAGCACAGACAGGTCCAGGAAAATATGGGCATTAACATCCATTTCCTTTGTCTGCTTCATTGGCAAACACTTAGGGCTGTTTATTTTTCCTAATGGTACTTCTGGGCTTTGTCCTTTAACTGGCTTGTCATGGTAGAGCATTTGCATGTCATGCTGGTTGTGTTAGTTTTACTTGTGCCTTATTGTACATTGTTTTCACACTTATGGTGCTGTGTATGTGAATAATCACTTCTAATATACAAAGTGATATTTACTGGTGTGGTTTGTATCGTAATATATTTTTTTAAAAATCAAGAATGTGCTTTCATGGACTTTAATCGTCTATAAATAAAATGTTCAAGTTTTATACACTTGTTGAATCTGGTGTTGTCAAATTATTCATTTGCTGAAGCTCAGAATTTGTCATTTGTTACACGGTAAAGTTTATCATTTAATTTAAACTCAAAATTTGTCATCTGTTACATGGTAAAGTTTGTCATTTGTTGAAACTCAGAATTTGTCATCTGTTCCATGGCAAAGTTTGTCATTTGTTTAAACTCAAAATTTGTCATCTGTTATGCTGTAACGTTTGTCATTTGTTGAAACTCAAAATTTGTCATCTGTTATGCTGTAACGTTTGTCATTTGTTGAAACTCAGAATTTGTCATCTGTTGCACTGTAACTGAAAACCAACAGCAACAAAAAGAAAGAGAGGAAAACCAAGATGAAGATGGTTGCAAGACATGGCTGAGGATCTGCAAATGGATGCATCAGCAGCAGGGCATCTTGCTTAGAACCAAGAGGCCTACAGGAGAGCTGTTAGGGAGGCAAAGTTCCAAAAGGGACATGCAAATGACTGACTGACTACACTGTAAAGTTTGTCATTTGTAAAAAAAAGAAAAAAGTTGCTCTGTTTTTGATCTGTTGAAACTCTCAAATTATTCACGCAGTGATGACTCTGGTTTGTTGGAAGTCCAACATGAGAAAGAGTATAAAATAATGGCAACGAACCTGAAAAGAGAGCTCCAGTATAACAAGGAAGTTCCAAGTCTGGAGAATGCAAGACAATCTTTGTTAATCATCCTCAAATGTTGACTTGTATATTTCTGAAGTAGTCAGTAGTTAGCTGGAGCTGATGTATATCAACACACAACTCATTTACAACCCAAACTGTGTTAACTGTTTGCATATCCTGACAGAGCTGATGAAACTGTGTTATTTCTTGTATATCGTGACAGAGCTAGTGAAACTGTTAACTGCTGCATATCCTGACAGAGCTGATGAAACTGTCATCTCCTGTATATTGTGACAGAGCTAATGAAACTGTGTCATCTCTGGTATATCATGACAGAGCTAATGAAACTATTAACTGTTGCATATCCTGACAGAGCTAATGAAACTGTTTAACTCTTGTATATCCTGATAGAGCTAATGAAACTGTTAACTGTTGCATATCCTGTGCAATATAGTGAACTAAAAAGTTACAGTGCAATGTGTTAAAACTATTTAAAACAAAAGTGGAGAAGAAACAATCATACAATGGCTTGGAAAACTACCAAGTTACCAGATTCTCACGGTGTCACGCAATCCCGCTTCCGAGACCCACCAAGAATACAGGCTAAAGCACTGTGATACTCTGAACCCCTTGTGGTCCTTTCGTGGAACTCGTGTGGTCTATTTTGGACCACACAGGGGACCACGGGACCTAACGAGGACCACATGCGTGAATTCAGTAGGTTCACAGTGCGGTTTTTGGTGGTAGAAGCGAACGAAGAAGAAGAAGAAGAAGACCAGATTCTCAAAGAAAAAGATGAAGTCACGTTTTTGTTTTTTTTTTGTGAATGCCTCATTGTGGCTCACTTTCTGGATACAGTTGAAGGCTTTCTGAAGGACCTTTCCTGTATAGTGGAGATGACAAAAAGATTATAATAATTTGTTGAACTGGTCCATAACGACTGAGTCATTAAGGCATAGGTGGTGGAGACAGAGGAGCTGAGGGTATGGGATGGAATCCTTGCAGGAATTTACATTTTGTCCTCTTTCCCTGTTTCTTTGTCCTGTATGTTTTTTGTATGATTAAGGTGTACACCAAAATGTCACAGCTGTGTTCTCATTAATTAATAAAGCTGTTCCTATTTTTGTTTTGGCTTTAAAGAGATAATGACTGTAGTAAGACTGGTTCTTGTAATGAAGGTAGATAGAGGTGCATGGTTCAGTTTTACAAAATGACAGAGGGAGTGAGGAAAATGAGCAGAAACACAAATGGCAGAAAGTAAAAAAAAATTAACATATAAATGAAAATAACTAATGGAGAATGAGAAGAGCTGGAGATAGAAAAAAATCTTGTCAAAAAGATAAGAGAGAGACAATGTACTTTCATAGGACATGCAATGAGAAGAGGGGGCATTGGAAATATTATAACAACAGGAAAAATAGAGGGAAGAAGAGCAAGGAGAAGACCAAGAGAAATGATACTGGACAGTCTGACGGGATGGTATGAGAGGAGATCACCAAATTAGCTAATAGCTTGCATGAAGGATCGTGTACTCTGGAGAAACATAATAGCCATTGCCAGTCGGCATGGCACCTGATGATGATGATTAAATGAAAAACATACGACATCCAATATTTCAGCATCAGTAATTTTCAAGGATTACATACAAGAACAACACAACTCACAAAAATATGGAAAATGAATGAAAAACTTAGCTTTTTGGTATTGTCCTAATATCGCTCATTCTCACTTTATATTCATGCCCACCTGAGCATAATTAGGAGGATACCGAAAAGCTAAGTTTTCACCCATTTTTCCGCATTTTTGTGAGTTTTGTTGTTCTTATATGTAATCCTTGAAAAAAGACTGACACCGAAATATTGGATGGTGTATAGCGGCCTGGTTAGTTGAGTAGGTTTACTAATCAGGTGGTACCGGGTTCAATCCCAGCAGTGGGATTTTTTTCTGGTACACACCAAAAAAGCCCCGGGGTTCACCCAGCCTCTAAAAATGGGCTCCAGAGAAATCTGGGAAGGTAAAGTGGCCAGGCGTGATACTGACCACATCACATTTTCATGTGCCGAAGGTCATGGAAAATATGGGCCTAACACCGTATTCCCCAATATGCCTGAATGGCATGGAAAGAGGAATTTTACCTTTACCGTTATGTTCTTTATTTATACATTCTCATCTTATTTTCTTACTTTCTGCCATATTTGTTTCTGCTCACATTACTCACTCCCTCTGTCATTTTGTAAAACGGAACCATACACCCCTATCGACCCTTAATACTTTTGTTTTAAATAATAGTTTAAATTTTTTTTATTATCACAGCATTACTACAATGGCATCGTGTATATTTCCCCCGTGTGGTACCCGGGATCTGCAAAGAATAGGACCACTGTACCCTACCACGCATGATCGTAAAAGGCGACTAAGG
The DNA here is from genome assembly GCA_009760885.1 of Achatina immaculata. Taxonomy (NCBI): domain Eukaryota; kingdom Metazoa; phylum Mollusca; class Gastropoda; order Stylommatophora; family Achatinidae; genus Lissachatina; species Lissachatina immaculata. The sequence continues at coordinate 13,480,215 of CM019701.1, read as the reverse complement.
AGGGTTCGGCATAGGGCCAGCAACCCTATCTGGTAAAAAACTATCAGACTGCTACAGAAACAGAAGCAAGGGAAAAAGCAAATGCAGGTGGAAGGAGAAATGCGTATCAGGAAACTGAGCCCATGAAGGTTGTGGATGAAAGCCAGCCACTGGAAGTCCCCAGCCCGACTGCAGACCTCCTGGAACCTAAACAAAAGATGCAAATAGGCAGCTGGAATGTAAGAACACTAAACCAGACTGGAAAACTAGCACAAACCATCAAGGAAATGCACAGATACAAACTAGACATACTAGGAATACAAGAAGCAAGATGGACAGGACAAGGCAGAAGGAAATTAACAACACAGCACACAGAAGATACAATAATATGGTCAGGTAAAGAAGATCTTCATGAAGGAGGAGTAGCATTGATTATAACAAAAGAAGCATCAAGAGCATTGCTGAAATGGACCCCAATAAATGAGAGATTATTATATGCACGCTTCAACTCAAGATTCACGAAGCTGTCTATTATAGTTTGTTATGCACCAACAGAAGCAGCTGAAGAGGAATTAAAAGAAGATTTTTACAACAGCCTCCAAGCCACAGTAGAAACAATACCCAAGCATGATATGCTACTCATCTTGGGCGACTTCAATGCAAAAGTAGGTGAAGGAAATGAAGATAGAAGAAGAATCATGGGAAGAGAAGGAATCGGAGAAATAAATGAAAATGGAGAAAGACTGTGCAGTTTCTGTGAAGAAAACATGATGACCATCGGAGGGACAATTTTCCAACACAAAAACATCCATAAGGTGACTTGGAGGTCACCAGATAAAACCACAGAAAACCAAATCGATCACATACTAATAAACAACAAGTGGAAACGGTCACTACAAGATGTGCGAGCAAGGAAAGGAGCAGATATAGGAAGTGATCACAACCTTCTGGTAGCAAAAATAAAACTAAAATTAAGGAAAGCCAGAATCGGAGAACACAGAAAGATACATTTTGATACAAGAAAACTGATAGACCAGCAAACAAGAAATGAATTCTCAATAATACTTAAGAACCGTTTCAGTGTCCTACAAGACGAAGCAGAAATGTCCATATTAGAGTTCAATAAAACACTACGGGAAACAGCAAAAGAGGTGCTGGGATATCGGAAAAGGAGAAAAGAGGAATGGATAAGTGAGACCACATGGGAAAAGATAGAGCAAAGAAAAGAAATCAAGAAAAAATTACTGAACACCAAATCACAACGGCTTAAAGAACGAGTTTTAAGTAATTATGCACAAAAAGACAAAGAAGTGAAGGAATCATGCCGTCAAGATAAACGTCAGTATTATGACAACTTAGCAGAGACAGCAGAGAAAGCAGCATATACAAATGACATGAAAACCATATATAAAATCACAAAGCAGATGACAGGTAACTTCAATACAAGATGTGAAAGTGCAGTAAGAACACAAAATGGACAACTGGTCAGTGGAGAAAGAGAAAAAATTGAAAGATGGAGGGAACACTTTAACACCCTACTAAACAGAACACAAGCAGCACAAGCAATAGATATACCTGAAGCAAAAGCGGAACTAAACATCAATACAGGACCAATAACAATAAATGAAGTAAAAGAGGCGATAAAGATGCTAAAATCAGACAGGGCACCAGGTGAAGATGAAGTGACTGCTGAGATGTTGAAAGCAGAAGAAACAGAAACACCAAAACAACTTTGCCGGATATTACAACAAATTTGGGATCTAGAAAAAGCCCCAGAGGAGTGGAAAACTGGTCTTATAGTAAAACTACCAAAGAAGGGTGACCTCAGAGATTGCGGGAACTGGAGAGGCATTACCCTACTGCCACTCACTAGTAAAGTATTTTGCAGAATAATCATCAACAGAATTGTACCAACACTTGAGGAAAAACTTCGGAAAGAGCAGACAGGATTTAGGAAAGGAAGATCATGCATAGACCACATATTTGTACTTAGACAAATATTAGAACAGGCAAATGAGTGGCATAGCACAACATATGCATTATTCATAGATTTTGAGAAAGCCTTTGACAGTGTCAACAGAGATGCACTGTGGAAAATCCTAAGATGGCATGGCCTCCCCCAAAAAATAGTTAATGTAATCAAAGCCCTATACGAGGGTTTTCAGTGCAAAGTTATCTGTGGAGAACATACCTCCAGCAGCTTTAGGGTACAAACAGGAGTGAAACAGGGATGTGTACTTTCACCAACATTATTTATCTTGGCAGTAGACTGGTTAATGAAGGAGGCAACATCAGACAAACGCAGAGGATTACAATGGACCCTTAACACAGTGCTGGAGGACCTTGACTTTGCGGACGATATTTGTCTATTATCAAGCAGTCACAAAGATATGCAAGATAAAATAAACAAGTTAACCCAGAATGCAAACAACATAGGACTAAAGATCAACGTAGGAAAGACAAAGTTAATGAAGCAAAATGTGAACAACAGAAATGTACTCAGAGTAGATAACAAGTTAGTGGAGGAAGTCAACGAATTTGTATACCTTGGCAGCAGAGTAGTAGAAAATGGAGACAGCACAGAGGACATCAACAGCAGACTTACTAGAGCAAACCAGGCTTTTGCAATGCTACAGAATATATGGAAATCAAATAAACTAAGCATAAATATGACAATCAGGATATTTAAGAGTAATGTTCTAAGTGTACTACTCTATGGAAGTGAATGCTGGAAAATCACCAAAACCATAGAAAACAAGTTGAATTCTTTCCAGACTAAATGTTTACGTAGAATTAAAAAAATATTTTGGCCAAACACCATAAGAAATAACATCTTATTGGCAGAAATGCAGATGAAACCACTGACAACAATTATTGAGGAAAGACGCTGGCGATGGTTGGGACATGTGCTCCGAATGACTGACAACTCACTACCAAAAATAGCACTAAGATGGACACCACAGGGGAGCAGAAGTAAGGGTAGACCAAAAGAGACATGGAGAAGAACAACAGAAAGGATGTTGAGCAATAGAGGGCTCACCTGGGCAAGAGCAGAAAAAAAGGCGAAAGACAGGCATTTGTGGAAAACCCTTGCGGAAGCCCCATGTGCCCTGGGCACTTAAGGTTCAGAGAGAGATCGTGTATATTTATATACTAGCTGATTACCCGGCGTTGCCCAGTGATTTATTTATCCCAATCTTTTATTAGACAGGAAAAGGAATGAATTCTATCTATAGTTTAATATCGAAGCAATGTTATTTACAGGTATAATTTTAACAAAAGTATAATTTTACAAATTCACTATAATATTAATTTAATTCAAAACTTGATTATAAACAACATTTTTAGTTTCACCTCCAGGAGCAAGAATAAATAAATTCTTGGGTGAATCCACCCTTGAGCAAGCAACATAAAATTGTCTGTGGGAGAAACATGGCAATCTCAATTCTCTCTCTCTCTGTCCCTCTCTCTCTCCCCCTCTCTGCCTCTCTCTCTACTTCCTCCTTCTCTCATCCTCTCCCTGCATACATCAACTCTGATATTTTCAAAGAAAGCAGCGGACATCATGGGTGTCTGAGTAGTGAAGTGGTTAGTGGACTTGTGTCTTATGGTTGTGGTTCATGGTTGAATCCCAAACACAAGGATACAGTCAAACCACCTCGAGAAATGAATACCTATAGGTGTGGAAGGAAAAGCAGGCAGGTGTGGCACAGAACATATTATCATCTCTCATCATTTCCTCTCTCTTTCTTTCCCTCTCTCTTTCCATCTCCCTCTCTCCCTCCTCCTCTCTCTTTCCCTAATTTGAAAAGCTAATTTGAAAAAATTAAGAAAAAGGCACACTGTCAATGAGCAGTGAAATCTACTGTAGAATACACTAAAAAGCTAATACAAACATAAGGAAAAAAACAAAGTTAAAATTTATTTTTACAAATATAATTAAAACAAAAAGAGACCATAAAAATTATTTGGACTTGCCACGGGAGGCAACAAATGCTGATCTTAGACCAGCACCGCTCTATTTTACGATTATCTCCTTTAGACCATTCGTTTTAACCTCCTTGAATTTAGTAGGTAGTATGTCACTCCCTTCCCACCCCATCCTTAGAGGAGATATTGGCGTCTTACCCCTTATCTTATATCTTATATCCTTCCCGTGCCGTTAAACGTCACATAGGGCTCGCAAAGTAGTTCGCCAATTTTTCCTGTCTTCGGCGAGTCTTTCAACCTCATCAAGGGATTTTATGCCTGCTAATTTGGCCTCTCTTAGCAATGTCCTCTTCAGAGTTTCACGCGGTCTGCCTCTTTTGCTTTGGCCTGTTGTGTTCCACTTGATAGCTTGTTTTTGGATTCTCTGATCATTACGGAAACTCGCAGAGAAACTCGTCTTACCCCTACATTATACATTTCCAGAGTGTAAGTCATATATGTACCAAGTTTGGTTGAAATTGCTCCAGGCGTTCCAGTGTGATGTTGGAACATACATACATACATAAATACATACATACATACATACATACATAAATACATACATACATACATACATACATACATACATACATACATACATACATACATAAATACATACATACATACATACATACATACATACTTACATACATACATACTTACACACATCAATATATATGCTTAATTGCCAACTATTCGTGCTCGGAAAAAATAATCCAAACCACAATTTGGTTGTTTCTCTCCTTGAAATCAATGTAGCTAATGCATATTTTTCTTTTTTCATTTTCATATAAAGAAAGCGCATTTACATATAGTGCTACCTAAATTTTAGAATTTGAAAAAGGAAGTAATGATAAAAAATATTAAAAGGTACTTTTTTTTACAAAGTTAAAAGAAAATGCAGGCGTTGCTGCCTGCATGCCCTGCACTAAATAAAAGCTTCAGCTGAATTGATTTGACACTTGTCCACATCAGCGTGAGAAGAAGAGGATGGCACCCAAACGATCAAAGAGTTCGAAAAGTCCTCCGATTTTCAGCCACGAATTCTTCATCCAGAATCATGCAGATATCGTGAGCTGTATAGCCATGGTTTTTGTTGTTGGGTTGATGTTTCAGGTAAATTTGCAGAATTATAACGGTTTTAAATTCTGCATCGGCTGGTCATTTTTACCGTTTTGTCTGGTTACAGCATGAAAAGCTTGGTTTTTAGACATCAGAAAAGGATAATAGATGGTGTGTGTTGGCAACCTTTATATTTCTCTACACTGTTTCTGAGCAAATGAATTAATTATAACTATATCATAATCATATGCATCTCCTACTAGATGGTTGACTTGCTATGGATGAGCCATTGACTATCGCTTTTTCTATATGTCTTGTCAAGGAGATTGTTCTTCTTCGTTTGCTCGGACATCAACGCCACAGTCTTTCCTACAGATGCGCTAGTTCATCTCTGATTTTCCGCATCACTGTGGCGCCTCTCCTGCAGGAACTGGATCTGGCCTGGTCCTTCCCCTGAATGGAAAGTAATATTCGCTTCCGAGCATGGTTTCTGTTCTGTTATTTTTGTGGCTGCAGTTTTAAAATTGCTTTTATGTCTGCTATGTAATTGCTGGAACTTGCACTTGTTGCTAAAGCCATATATTGGAACAGGCATCTATTAGTATAGCCATCTGTTGGAGCGGGCATCTATTAGTATAGCCATCTGTTGGAACAGGCATCTATAGCCATCTGTTGAAACAGGCATCTATTAGTATAGCCATCTGTTGGAACAGGCATCTATTAGTATAGCCATCTGTTGAAACAGGCATCTATTAGTATAGCCATCTGTTGGAACAGGCATCTATTAGTATAGCCATCTGTTGGAACAGGCATCTGTTAGTATAGCCATCTGTTGGAACAGGCATCTATTAGTATAGCCATCTGTTGGAACAGGCATCTATTAGTATAGCCATCTGTTGGAACAGGCGCTTGCTAGTAAAGCCCCCAGATGAAAAGGTACTTGTTAGTATAGTGCCCCCCCCCCCCAGTGAAAAGGCACTTGTTAGTTTAGCCACCTGGTGAAAAGGCACTTGTTAATGTAGCCCACAGGTGAAACAGGCACTTGTTAGTATAGTATATTAACAAATACCTTTTCACCTGGGAATATAGCCCCCTGGTGAAAAGGCATTATAGCCCCCAGGTGAAACAGGCACTTGTTAGTATACCCCCCAGGTGAAACAGGCACTTGTTAGTATACCCCCCAGGTGAAACAGGCACTTGTTAGTATAGCCATTTGCATGTCTAGTGCTTTTTGAGATAATAGAATTCACTGTGATTTTCCACAGTGGGAATTTGTGAAGTGATTGAAGAGTCAAGATTATTTATTATACTCATCTCTTGATGTTTGTCTATCTAGTTATGCCATGTTTGTCAGCTTGCTCATTATTGTGACTCCAGTATGCTGTATAGTATATTACATCATTCATGAATCTTTAGATACTGACTGTTTAGTCAGTATTTATATTGTGAAACTTAAAGTACCCTCTCTGTGGCGTTCTTGTGGATGATCTGTAGGAATGAAAAGCTGAGGGAGTGAACTGTCTGCAAAAATGTGGACAAGAACCTGCTGTCCATTAGACTGTCATAACAGCTGTATATGGCTGTAGTAGTAGTTTGTATACTGTCCCTCAAACCAAAAGTTCCTGGTTACTGGAGAGTTTTCTGGGAAAGTAAGGACAGGTGCTGGCTTCCCCTACCTAACAGTATTGTGGATTAGAAATGTGAACCGTTAACACTTCACATAACTACACCATGCAGATCTTCTGTATCCTTTTCCTCACATCTAGATCTTGATACCAGGTTTGGCTGTGTTGGCCTGCCACTTCTCAGCCAAACTCTCAACATCAGGTTCTCAAAGTCACCTGCTGCTAAGATCAGAAGGTCCAGGACTGCTGCTTCGTGATAGGAAATGTGACCATGTCAGTGCATGCATGGCTTGAGTTCTGAGTCATATCTGTCACTCTCCATCTTTGGGAGTGTATGAACCGTTTTTCATATTGTCATTTTAAAAGAATATTTGCCTGTCTCTTTTGGGGGAAAGCTTCGGAGAATGAATCACTGCAGGCAACTTAGGCATGGGGTTCACAAAAGTTTTTGGGGTCCGTGGACCAGCACATAGATTGGCTCAGTTTAAAAAAAAAACTTAGCATCATCTAGGTTCTGTTATTGCTTTATTTCTCAAGAGGGGCCTACACCAGTTCTTAGACTGGAAAGGGGGTGGGGTCCATGGCCTAAATAAAGAACCACAGATCTAAAGCAAACTGATGCTTTGATGCCTAAGAATGTTTAAAGAATAAGAGGAATCATTAGAAAAGCATGATTGACCAGTACCTGTATTAAATAGATCCCCATGTGGGGGCCAGGACATCAGAGTATTTGCTTGGGGCAAAAGGTTTGGGGCTCCTATCAGGATCTGGAGAGGACTGCGGGCTTTGCCATGTCAACAGGGATCAGGATCTGAAGTGACCAGCGACCTCGAATGCAGAAGAAGAAGAAGAAGAGTGATGAATTGATTAGTGCACTAGTCTCAGGCAGAGGTTGGTGGTTTGAGTTCAGTCGGAGTTGCCCCAGTCACCGGTGACTATAGACATGGGCACTTTGGTTCTTATGGAGAAGGAAAGGTGATCAAGTGTGATGCTGACAGGTCGATATGAGCTTTAAACCATATCCTCTAAGTGCCCCAGTGGCACAGTAAGGCTGCCTTATGTTACCTTATGGGAGCCAAGCACAGGGTTCAGAACATGTTCTCCAGGAGGGTCCAGTATTTACGGACCTGCATAACCAGATCTGGCCAAGGTGTCTAAATGCAGTGCACGGACTAAGATTCTGGCATGAAACCTGGATAAAGTTGTGGACTTTATCCCGGAAGTCGACCCAGTAATGGAATTCATAAAGACGGCACATGTAACATGCATAGTTTACTTTCTCTCTTGAATTAGCTTGTAGGTATATACAAGTTAGCATGTAGCTACAAGAGTTATCCTGTAGCTGTATAAGACTTAGTTTATAACTATATAAAATGAAGCTCACTATTCATTACTTTCAGGCAACATCACCCGTTGCTAGCCTGTTTGTTGCTCCACAGTACAACCATACAGTCAATGGTATGTATCTAGCATCAGTAGATATTCATAGTAGTCTTTTATTTTATGTAAACTTTTCAAGTGAAAGCACAGTTGTCAGTTGGCCAAGACACTACCCTACTTCCTCAGGGTGCTCATGGCCAGTGGAACTGGGACTAGCGTGTTCCCGGCAGTTGTGGAGTGTTTTGACAAGCTATTTATTTGTCCAAAATTGCTGCCTGCTTCCATCAACCACAGCACCCATAGTTCAAGATCTTCTTGACACTGTCTGCAGAGAGTAGGGGCTCAAAGTTGTAGCCAACCTAGAATAAAATGTAGACTTTTTTAACAGTTATTGAGATTTAATAAACAGAGCAATTCAGATGTTGAACTGATTGGTAAACAGGGCAATTCTGATGTGAACAGATTAGGAAATGGTGCATTTCTGGTGTTGGATTGATTAGTAAATAGTTCAGTGCTGGTATGGAACTATTTAGTAAACATTTTTTAAAAAAATGTCTAAGATAAAATAAAGAACTGTTAGTATTCCAGAATGAAGCGAATGTCAATATTGACCTGGTTTTGCACTTTGGCATCTGAGCCATCGTCTTCTTCTTTGAGCACTTCCAGACATCAGCTTGGATATCTTTGAGGAATGCTTTCATTTGTCTTAGGCTACTAAGATCACCATACAACTTGTCAGGGATTGGTTCAGGTCATGGCCAAAGGCACTGTTTCAGTTCCACAGATGAAAGGCCAGTCCTGTAATAGGTGCAGGGCTGTCATTTTGTTGGTACCGCAGGTGCATTCATTGGTTGTGCCTTTCTTGAGTCTGTTGGCGTCTCAGTCTGTTGTGGCTTGTTCTGAGTCTAAAGAACTTGGCTTATTTTTTGCTGAGCTGACCTGGTTGTTCTTTTTCCCATTTGTTCTTGTATTTGACTTTTATCAGTGTTTTGGCTTCATCATATGATAGGCTTGTGTCGATCTGGGAGAGCCCTCCAGCTGTCTTTGTCAGTGTGTTGCCCTCTTCGTTCCACTGGGATATTACAGTGAGTTAGTATCCACTGTATGGCAACTGTTGTAAAGACTTGCAACATATTACATAGGGCCTTGTGGAGCTGTCAAAGGTTCAGAATCAGACTCTGGTGTCATTGCACTCAGGACAGGTCCATATATGCTCCGCCACATCCAAGAGTATGTCTGATAATAGTTTCCATCAAATGCTGATTCTTTACAATGTGTTTTCTGTTACACAGTTGAGATTTTCTTCCAGCATCCTTAATCTGTCCTAGCTCCAACAATCACTTCACAATTACATTGTTCTTCCATTCCTGCTCTTTATTTTCCAACAGTTTTCCAGTGCAGCCTTAGCAATGTCACTGTTGTCCATTCTCAGCCTGCCTTTTATTTTAGCTTGTCCAACTAGACTTTCTGCCACTTCATTGTCATGTACTCCCGCATGCCCTGGACAGTAAAGCCACATTAGGCTCATCACAGTTGACTGAGTTAACAGGTGAACCCATTCTTTTTCAAGGCACGTTTTTCCTCAGTCTTATGAAGCATACCCTGTGAATCCATCACAGTGATGCCATGAACTACATCATGTGCAACTAGCCATTCCATTGCACCAACACAGCCAGTAAACAAACTAACAAAATAGGGTTAAAGACGTAGGAGAGACAAAGTTAATGAAGCAAAATGTGAACAACAGAAATATACTGAGAGTAGATAACAAGTTAGTAGAGTAGGTCAACGAATTTGTATATCTTGGCAGTAGAGTAGTAGAATTGGAGAGAGCACAGAGGACATCAATATCAGACTTACAAGAGCAAACCAGACTTTTGCAATGCTACAAACTATATTGAAATCTAAAAAAAAATAAGCACGAAGATGAAAATCAGGATATTTAATGTTCTAAGTGTACTACTCTGTGGAAGTGAATACTGAAAAATCACCAAAACTATAGAAAACAAGCTGAATTCTTTCCAGACTAAATGTTTATGAAGAAGAATATTTTGACCAAACACCGTAAGAAATAACATCTTGTTGGCATAAATGCAGATGAAGCCACTGACAGAAATTATTGAAGAAAGACGCTGGTGATGGTTGGGACATGTGCTCTGGATGAATACTGACTACCAGAAATAGCACTAAGATGGACACCACAGGGGAACAGAAGTAAGGGTAGACCAAAGGAGACATAGAGAAGAAAAACAGAGAGGATGTTGAGCAATAGAAGGTTCACCTGGGCAGGAAAGGAAAAAAGGCAAAGGACAGGCATTTATGGAAAACCCTTACGAAGCTCCCTGCCTTGGGCACTTAAGGTTCTTGGAGAATACAGCCTCAGTTTCCATTGCTTGATGTGGTGACTTCAAAGGCTCCCAAACCCTGTGACAAAACCCCGACCACTTCTGTTGTTCCGAGACACTGAGCCATCTATGTATATTACCATGCTGGAAGACCCACCATGATGCTGGATGAAATCTTGAACCCAAAGTGCAACTGCCCCATGTACACAGTCTCTACATTCGCAGTCTTCTATATAATAACCTTTGTTAGCTGAGGTCGGTCCTGTACCCGTAACCAATCATCACCTTTAGGCATCTCATCTAGATTGCACACTCCACCACAGACAGCAAAAGGATTATTTAAAACTAATAAGGTTTTGTTTTTATGTTCTCTCTGTACAAATTATTTTCATGTTCAGAACTGTCAAGTAATCTTCGTTATTTTCAGACTCGGCCAATGTTGCACATACTGTGTACTCTTCAGGGAGTAGAGATCTTTTTAACGTTTTCTTCTACTTCCTTATCTGCATCGTCGTCCATGCTGTTATACAGGAGTATGTGCTTGATGTAAGTAACCTTCCTGTACAGTGACAAATACTTGTTTTTGCAGACTGGATTTGAATAATGAGACTTGTTGAAGATTGCCGTTTTTTTTTTTTTCACTGCAGAAGTACACATGAATTAAAATGTTCCACAGAATCTGTTTTGCTATGAAAGTAGATGAGAGATATGATGGCATGAATATAGAAATCACTGGAAGCAGTAGAGATGTGATTGCTCAAAGAGTTTAAAAAATTCACTGGGTAGTTTGGATGATCATTGAGCAGTGTGTGAGAAAAGAGTTAAAATACCCGCAATGAATTTATATTAGACTTAAAATATAGCATAGCTCCAGAACAACATAGTACAAGGTAAGATGAATATGAACAGAAGAGGAAGCAGGACAATGGACATTCTGATGTGAAAGAAGATTTTGAACTTATCTGAATGAAAGCAGCAGAGAGCAAGATCTGTAGGAAGTCATGTTTGCCAAGAGTTTCAGTCAGTCAGAACCCAAAGTCCCTCCTATAGAGCATAAACCTCTGTGTTTTTTTTTAACTCGGTTTTTTATTTTGGGTGATAGGTAGACAGTCAAGCCCAGTTTAGTCATCTGTTGTGATGTGTACAGAAGGTTGCAGAGACTGTATTCTTCATTCTGCAGACTGACATGGGTGGACACATTTATACTTTCCTGGAAAGTCCTGCATAATGTGTGAATCAGTCATTGTGATTGTCTTAGATGATTCCTAGAACTTCTTCCAGGAACAGAAATGGTTGTTTTTAGGATGATGATTTTGTCATATGGCAGTTTTGGATAGATGATTCCCTTTATTTTGATCCAGGAATGAATATTGTTGTTTTAGAAAGTTGATGTTGTCATATGACCACCTTAGATGGATGATTCCCCCTGTTTTTATCCAGGACAAATATTGCTGCTTTAGAAAGATGATATTGTCATATGATGGCCTTGGATAGATGATTCCCTCTATTTTTATCCATAACAGATATGGTTGTTTTAGAAAGATGATCTTGTCATATGATGGCCTTGGATGGATGATTCTCTCTATTTTGATCCAATAACCAATATTGCTGTTAGATGATACACAATCATTAGAGCTGGTAAATTGTAGTCAATCAAGATCGTACCTGCGACTGAACTTCAGGAATCAGGCTGTTGTCTGCTTGAAACATTCAAATTTTCTGGTATGGAGATATGGTCGGGTAATCAGTGAATCGGTGGCATTGTAATATATTTATAAACTTACAAAAAATTTGCAGCAGAGTCAGCCAGAGTTGATTTTTTCTTTTTTTTTAATATTTCAGAAACTGAATCGCAAAATGCACCTGTCAAAAATCAAGCATAGCAAATTCAACGAGTCAGGCCAGTTGCTAATTTTCTATCTGGCGTCAGCAGTTTGGGGTGCAGACATCGTGATCAGGGTAAGCATTACCATCAGATTTACTTGTCAGCGCTGTTTTCTGTTACCAGATGTTGTCTGTTTTCTTATGATGTGTTTGTTGGACTAGACTGAGTCCTCCTTGTTCTTGTATGTCCGTGTAATATTCTTGAAAAGTTGTTTGCTCATGAAGACATGGTGAAATTGTTGAAACACAGACAGCAAATGAGACAGGCTACGGTGATTTTCTTTTAACTCCTAGAGCAAGCCCAAGAACAGGTTTTTCAGCTGGTTTCACCATACAGGGGAGCATGTTTGTCTTTGCAAGGCTAGAGCAGGGAAATAGCCTGTGTTCATTTAGCATCTCAGACATCTGTCTGTGCTGGTCATGTGTCCGTTTTAGCAATCAGTGACATATAACTGACATGCTGGGGGGGTCAAGGCTGGCAAGCCATAGCTCTTTTAGTACCTCCAGTAACAGGCCTAGCCTGGCTAACTGGGCAGGGATCAACACAGTTCTTATGGTGGTGGATTCTGTTAAAGAAGTATTACACATCCCCATTTTTCTTTTGTTTAAAGCAGCACCCAGGGACTGAAAAAGTAGGCATCATAAAGCCGCTCCCAAGCTAACACCATACTGAGCCTCAATACCTTCATGGCAGCGTCGGCTGTAAAGAACACCAGCTCCCAGTTACAGGGAGATGGAAGACAAGATGAAGTGAGACAGGTCGTGCTAGTAGTGCTAACCTTCTAGCACAGCCTTCTTTGTTCTCTCTTTGATACAGCTACCTTATCAAAATTCACAGTTTTCATAAAATGTGTAATCTAGTTTTTTGGTGATTCACCTGTTGAATCTCGTGATTCCTCATTTTTATGAATCATCCATTAAACTTTATAAATCCACTTTATGAGTAGATTGAATCATCTATTAAAGTTTACAAATTTTGACTTCTCAAGCATCATCCACGACACACAAAATTTTTCTAATCAAAGGTTGTCGATGCCATATTTTACTGGGAAATGATGCAGTGCCTGTTTTTAACGTTTACAGCTGCATAAAATATTGCAAACTCTAAACTGTGTAACAAAATGGTACAAATGCAGATATTTTATTTGTAATTTTTTTTTTTTAAAGTCACTTAAATAGCTTATGGTAAGTTAAAAGTTAAAATATGGAGTTCACCCATTTAATTCACATTATAGTGATTCACCCATTCCAACTCTCAGTTATGCATGTGTTGTTTGTTGTTACAGGAAAGCTTCGTTGCCAGTGTCAGCCAGCTGTGGGAAGGCTATCCACACACAGACTTGCAGTTAGTATATTATTGTTATTATTTTTGTTTGTTTTAGAAATGAAATTCATACATGTGTAGTTAACAAATATGAGACTACAAGTGTTTTCCATTCACCTGCTTTAGTCTAAGTAAGTCTGTTATTAGTGGGACTAAAATTAACATGATACAGTAAAAGCTTTAGTCTGAGTAAGTCTGTTATTAGCGGGACTAAAATTAACATGATACAGTAAAAGCTTTAGTCTGAGTAAGTCTGTTATTAGCGGGACTAAAATTAACATGATACAGTAAAAGCTTTAGTCTAAGTAAGTCTGTTATTAGCGGGATTAAAATTAACATGATACAGTAAAAGCTTTAGTCTGAGTAAGTCTGTTATTAGCGGGACTAAAATTAACATGATACAGTAAAAGCTTTAGTCTAAGTAAGTCTGTTATTAGCAGGACTAAAATTAACATGATATGGTAAAAGCTTTAGTCTGTTATTAGTGGGACTAAACTTAACATGATATGGTAAACGTACCATGGTGCTGTTGTACTGTGTACCTGTATGCTGTGGTATTTAAATGTTAGCACATTACTGTCTTTTGGTACTGGTTCTACATAACTGGTTTTGTAAATCAAGAAAATAGAAAACAGTATTAATGTTTTATACATTTCTGATGGTTACGATAACTGAGTCGTGAAGAAAGAATTGTCTGGCATGTATGTAGAAAATGGAAGGAAAAGGTTCAAGGGACATACTAATGAAAATATGGAGTAAACGATTAAAGCAGAGATAAATGGAGGCAAATTGTATCTACAGTAAGACTCAAGGGTTTGGGAAGCTATGAAGAGTGGTAGACATCTGCTTATATTTAAGTCTCTAAGTCTCAACACAGACGAACCTTGGAGACTTCAGGAGGAATGCAAAAGAAAAGAAAATTTAGAGAGACTTGAACAGCTTTGAAAGAAAAGAAAGACCTGAAAGGAGTTTGAAAAGGCAGGGTCAGAAGGACTTGAGGAATTTGGAAAATGATAGAAGAGTGAGAAGACATGGAGAAGATACCAAAAAGGAAAACTGTGACAAGAATCTGAATCAGATTTGGTGGCTTCTTCAGATCAAGTTTAAATGAAGAATGTTTGCTTCTCGTGCTCCAGACAGAGTTTGACCAAGTAACAAAGGCAGTTTTATGTTGTAGGACATGTTGATATCAGCTGTTTATGGAAGCAGGTGTATATATCAGTTGTTTATTGCTGATCAGTTTCTTTGGAAGCAGAGATGTTGTATTCAGTCAGAATGAGACAGTGGTCTGAGAGATGAAGCTGACTTCTTTTGTCAGGATTAAGAGCCATAGCTGACAAAGACTTGTCTCCATATTGTGTTCTTGATAGCAGACAACAATCTTGTCAGGTGAATAAGAATACCAATGGGAAAGCAAGCCTGGTCCTGAAAATAAGCCAGGTCAAGGTTAGATGTGTTGGACTGAGAGGAGCAGATATTGCAACCTAACTGCACTCTTCTGAGAGAAAATCCTGAAGGAACAAACGAACATACTTTATTTTCAAAGGGTTAAGAATTGGGCATGCAGGCCCATCTAACAATTTGGCCTTCATCATACAGCTTTCACTCAGTCACAGTCATTCAGCATCTGTTAATGAGCATAATAATCATGAGGAAGCAATCAAATGATTACATAAATAAATAATAAACTTATTTCTCTTGTCCATACACCTCCGCACTCTGATTTATGCAGTAGCATAAAATGAACTTGCATTCTTACATGCAAGGAGCAGTGGCTTCTTCAAGTGTTACCTTTTTTTGTTTTTTTTGCTTCATCAAATAAAATCAGCCATTTCCCATCTCCATTCACAGTGAATAGAGTATTTGTCCATCTCTCTCTCTCTCTCTCTTCACATACTGCCCCCCCCCCCCCCCCAAAATATGGCCACGTGGGGCTTCTGCAACAGCAATAAATTTACAGCGTAATATTTGCTTGGGGGTAATGTTGTGATCTATTGTTGCTAAAATGCTCATCTGCTTCTCTGTGTTGTCATCATGGAAGGGAGCTTACTATGGTGCAGCAGCTCTGAGTTAGTTACTTTGTCCTGTCATGGGAATGTTTATTATTTTACAAAAGTAGCTTAGATGGATGCTGTGAATTTTTTGGTTTTTTTTCCCTGAAGGATGTTAGGCACTTAAACTATCTCAGATTTCTAACCATCTTTTATTGTGTTCCAGTATCAGCCAGAAGATCTTCTTCATTGTCCAGATTGCATATTGGATACACAATTATCCAGAGCTTTATTTCCAGAAAGTGAGAAAGGTAAATTTTTTTTTTTCTTATCCTTTGAGCAGTCATATTTTAATTTACTGTGTAGAGTTTGACTTATATCAGTAACAAGGTTGAAGCTTGTAGTAGGAGATGTAAGACAAGGTTGGAGCTTATCACTTGTAGCAGGAGATGTAAGGCAAGGTTGGAGCTTATCACTTGTAGCAGGAGATGTAAGGCAAGTTTGGAGCTTATCACCTGTAGCAGGAGATGTAAGGCAAGGTTGGAGCTTATCACTTGTAGCAGGAGATGTAAGGCAAAGTTGGAGCTTATCACTTGTAGCAGGAGATGTAAGGCAAGGTTGGAGCTTATTACTTGTAGCAGGAAATGTAAGGCAAGGTTGGAGCTTATCACACAAGAGCAGCAGTGATGTGTGACAGCAAGGAGTGAAGGGAACATCCAGATTGTGGCCAGTCTTGGGAAAAGTCATAGTGAGTCAAAGACCTCCAGAGGATGCCATCTCCATCCTCACTACAGAGTGTTAGGAGTTTGAAAGGCTGAGATGCTTATCTGAAAGAGGAGGTGGAGGGTTTCTCTTCTCATGGTCTGAGTTGTATTTGTTTGTTGCTTGTGTCAGGTCTTGCTGCCTTTGTTTTTTTTCCTGGTGGTTTACGGTACAGTAGATAGTTTCAGCTTAGCTTTACTTTTCTTTAAACATTGAAGAAAGAAATGATATTGAAATAAATTTTTATATAAATCTGATCATCATCATTATCAGGTGCCGTGAAAATCTGCTTAGAAATAATACATTTGTATGAAAATCTGGACAGAAATAGTACATTTGTGTATAAATCTGCATATAAATAATAAATTTGTGTATACATCTGCATAGAAGTTAATTTTTATACAGATCTACAAAAAAAGAAAAAAATAGTAAATTTGTTATTAAATCTTCTTATAAATAATACATTTATTATAAATCTGTGTAAAAATAGTACATTTGTATGTAAATCTCCTTAAAAGTAGCATGCTTGTTTATAAATGTGCATAGAATGATAGATTTGTGTATGAATCTGTGTAGAACTAATAAACTTCTATGTAAATATGCACAGAAATAGTACAGTTGTTTATAAATCTGCATAGAATTTGTGCATTTGTGTCTAAATCTAGATAGAAATAAAACCTTTGGACATAAAATGTACATAGAAATAATACATTTATAATGTAA
Organism: Achatina immaculata; assembly: GCA_009760885.1. Taxonomy (NCBI): domain Eukaryota; kingdom Metazoa; phylum Mollusca; class Gastropoda; order Stylommatophora; family Achatinidae; genus Lissachatina; species Lissachatina immaculata. Next base: position 13,463,171 of record CM019701.1, on the reverse strand, counting down.
ATTTTGTCTGATTTCTACTTTCAGGAGGAGATAGGTGGTCGGTTACAGTACACAACGTTATATCTTCTCCTTATAAGTGCTGCTTTCTTTCTGAAGTAGGTAAACTGTCACATTCATACCAGTTGTAAGATCTTGACATTTGACCAGTTGTTGTAAGAGTTTAAAATTTGACTAACTGTTGTAGGATCATGACACGTGACTGTTTGTTGTATGATCTTGACATTGGACCAGTTGTAGGATTGGATCCTGGTGTTTGACTAGTTATTGTATGATCCTGACATTTGACCAGTTGTTTTAGGATCTTGATGGTTTGATGACTAGATGTATAAATTCAGTGCAACATTGATAAAGAACTTGATATAGAATCATCATCTTGGATGAAACATTCAGCAGTGGATTTCCTCACTTTATTGACTGTATATCTAAGAAGCAGACTCTAGCATGGAAAACAGAATGATTTTTTTCTGTATTGTGTCACAACAGCCAGTTTACTGGGCTGCTGATTTAATTCTTAGTAGTAGATGTATCTTTTGTAGTGGGTTTTTTTTTTTTTAGATGGTCATGTATTTATTATTAAAAGAACAAATATATCTATACTACAAGAGCTTAATATTGAAGAAGGCTGGCTAGTAAAAGAGGATTAAAGAGAGAAAACTTAAATATTTTGGACACATTAAATGTCGTGATAATTTAGAGAAGACCGTATTGGAAGGATACATAATGGGAAAAAGAAAGAGAGGAAAACCAAAACGAAGATGGCTGCAAGACATCGTTGATGATCTGAAAGTGGATGCAGCAACAGCAGGCCATCTTGCTCACAACCGAGAGGCCTACAGGAGTGCTGTTTGGGAGGCAAAGTTCCCCAAGGGACATGCAAATGAATGAATGAATGTATTTATAGATTTTTAGAAATAGTTGTATATTTATAGTTTTTTTTTAGAAATATCTATGTATTTATAGCTGTTAGATATGAAATGCATAAGAAGAGTAAAAGTTTTTAGAAATGGTTGTATATATATTTTTTTTTTACTTTTAGAAATAGCTGCATATTTATCATTTTTAAAAATAGCTGTATATTTATAGTTTAAAAAACTTATCTTTCATCTGCTGCTGATCAGAAGGGATAAGAGGTTTAAAGTGCAACATAGACAAGTGAGTTTCTTTGTACCAGTTACCAAGGTGGAGTAGGATATGTACATAATTAACATTTGTCCACCTCAAAACTGGCATCTAAGATGAAAAATGCCGGTAATGTATACAAGGTGTGTCCGGTAAGTAATGAGACTTATTTTATTCGGCCAACCAGCAGGGCCGGGGGGAGGGGGCAGGTTATCCGGGCCTGAAGGTTAGTACGGGATGTTAGGTAAAAGGTCGATATCTCATCATTTGGCTCTGAGATTTTACAGAGTTCAGATCACTTGCGAAGTGGACGGCTGTTTAAGCGTCACATAATGATCAAAATGCAGAGAAGTGTCGAGTAGCGATAAAGTTTTGTGGTAAACTTGAAAAATCCGTGACTGAGACACTTGCTATGATAAAGAAAGCTTATGGTAGGAATGCTTTGTTGAAAGCGCAAATGTTTCAGTGGCACAAGACATTCAGTGACTAAAGAGAGAGCGTCAGGGATGAACAATGCACAGGGCACCCATTAAATGAGCAGATTGATGATGAAATCGATGCTCATTGTCTTTTTTTACTCTAAAGGTGTAGTCCATAAGGAGTTCATACCACTTGGACAAATGGTCAACGCAGCATTTTACGTGGAAGTGCTTAAACGGCTGAAGAACAGAGTCGTGCATGTCTGCTAGAGATAGTCAGCATCTGGGTTCTTCACCACAACAGTGCGTCGAGCCATGTGTTGCTGTTAGTGAAAGAGTTTCTGCCAAAACAAACCGTGGCAATGCTGTGTTAACCTCCCTATAGCCTGGACATGGCCCCGGCTGACTTCTTTTTTTTTTCCTTGGCTCAAATCAAACTTGAAAGGCCACCATTTTTGGACTTGTAATGACATGCAAACTGCCGTGACGAGTGCTTTGAAGGAGATCTGTGTTCAAGACTTCCAGGCAAGCTACAACGCATGGCAGAACTGCTGGCTACAGTATATTGATGCTCAAGGATGTTATTTCAAGGAATTTTAAGTATATGTAAGTATATCTTGAATGAATCAAATTTTATGGAATCAGTCTCATTATTTACAGGACACACCTTGTATTTGCAGTGTATCTTTCATTATCTATGTCCCGTAGCATTTGTGTGCCATAGGGATGTAAAGTGTTAGTGCCTTCACATTTCTTGGCTGCTACAGCATTTGAGGTAGGGATGCTAGCACTTGTTCTTGCTACCATGTTTTCCAAGGGAAGGCCCAGGTGCCTATTTTTTTAAGCTGAGTGAACCCCAGTGCTGATTAGTTTGAAAAAATCAAATGAGAACCTTCCGATCAGCAAGCAAGTACATCAGGCACTAAAAAAGGTAAAAGTAATCCTGTCATGCCATAGAGGCACATAGGGATATGGTGTTGCACCAACCACTACATCACCATTATTTATAGCATGTTGTTATTTTTAAAAAAATAAACCAGAGGCCAGGAGAAAGCAGTTGCTGACTTTTTTCTATGCAAACACTGTTGACATGGCTTATCTACTTCATTTCGGATTTTTTTTGCGCGTCACAGTTGTTGTATATATATAATTTTTTTTTTTTTCTTTTTTTCCTGCCTCTACAGTTTCAGTAGGTTAGCCGTGTGTGTTTTAGTGCTACACTATGCAGTGGAGTTTCTGTACCATCTGGCCTTGCTGTTTCATTTTTCAGAGAAGAGAGACATAGCTTCAACCATGTAAGTCATTTAATAAGTGGTTGGCTTTGATCTTATTTGCAAAAAAAAAAAAACAGACGAGACTCTGTGGAAGAATGATTAGAGGTATCTAAGTATAATGTATTGATAAAACAGATTTTGTTAACAGTTTTATTATTTTAATCTCTGTACATTTATCTGTGCTTTTTTATTCTCTCTTCCTCCTAACTCTATGCAGTCAGTTTCTGACCTTGATATTGACAGCTGAAAAAAAAAAAGGAAAATTATCTTGACAGAAATGAGATATTTGAGGAGAATACCAAAATGAAACAGAAAGAGATAATATCAGAAATGACACAATCAGAACACATGGAGTAACACTATTATTATACTGCATCCAGAGGCAGCATGTCAGATGCTTTGACCACGTTGCACAATTACCATCGGACAGTATCCTGCAGGAACAACAGGTCAGATGGTTTGACCATGTTGTGTGATTGGCACCAGACAGCATCCCGCAGAAACAACAGGTCAGATGGTTTGACCATGTTGTGTGATTGGCACCAGACAGCATCCCGCAGAAACAACAGGTCAGATGGTTTTACCATGTTGCATGATTGGCACCAGGCAACATCCCGCAGAAAGAACAGGTCAAATGGTTTGACCGTGTTGCATGATTGGCACCAGACAGCATCTGACAGAAAACATTCATGCTAAGAATTGTAGGTAATAGAGAAAGAGGCCACCAGTGTAATTGTTGGAGGGAGGAGATTCGAGAAACCGTAAAATCCTGTTTTATGAGGCAAACCACTGAGCCCTATCAAGAAGTCTATGTGTCTTCTCAACACTGAAAGGTATGTGGGGAAGAAGACAAGACAAGACATTTGTCGGCAGCTGGGATACATTCAGAATATTCGGGTGTTTCTGAAACTGATGAAATATAGTAAAGATACCGATAAGAAATACAAGATGCATGTTTGTTCTGTAGGAACTAGGCCAGTAATCTTCTTTCTTTTCTTTTTTTTTTTATTGATGGTAAAGAAGCTTAAGGAAGTGTACTTGTTATTAAATATAGTTTTCCTACAATATTTTTACCTTTTTGTTTTTTTAAAATTATATTCCATAGCAAAATTGCTGTATAATGTTAGCACATTGTGAATATATGTACAACATAATTCGCTAGTTATCATATACGCAGTTGTTGGAGTGTCTGCTAATCATGGCTCTGTCTGCTGTCTTATTTATCTAGCATAGCTGTGTTCAGATCATTTATATATATGTCCAAGTGACATCATGATAGACCAGGTTGTTGGGACTGTCTTAAAAAATACATTATAAATAATTTTTTTTTCTTTGAGGTTGTCTTAAAATAATTGTACCCTTCTCTTCAAAAGAACTGTGGAAAGTAGCCTTAACAAGAAAGATGTCCTGCAGAGATGCAGCTACTGGACAGAAGAGATGGAAGGATCATTGCAAAACTCAATGGAAAACTGTATCTTAACTTCCGTGACCATTCTTGAGACATTTCTGATTACAGGATGCAGCTGATTCTTTGTAGCTAATGAAAGAAAGCATTTTTATCATAGCTGCTACCAGAATGCTGAAGTCGTTGATTAAATTCCTTGGCTGAACTCTGGTTCATTTTTTTTTTCTCTCTCTCCACAGTTTTGTGCTGTTTGATGCTTTGTTTGTTATAGTCCGCCTGGGAATCACAACATTGGCTGTTCTAACATTCTGGTATGTTTTTCTGTATGTCAGTCCATTGTTTGGGATGCAGCTGTTTGTGGACTCTGTCCTGACAGGTCCTGTATAAGAGTATAGTTTTGAAATGTTTTGTTGTTCCTTGCAGTGAGTTTCATTTATCTTGTCACTGAGGAAGAAGACTGGTTATAATGTTATCAGTGACTGAACAGCCGTACACCAGAGGTTATAATGTTATCAGTGACTGAACAGTCATACACCAGAGGTTATAATGTTATCAGTGGCAGAGCAGCCGTACACCAGAGGTTATAATGTTATCAATGACTGAACAGTCGTACACCAGAGGTTATAATGTTATCAGTGGCAGAGCAGCCGTACACCAGGTGGTTATAATGTTATCAGTGACTGAACAGTCGTACACCAGAGGTTATAATGTTATCAGTGACTGAACAGTTGTACACCAGAGGTTATAATGTTATCAGTGACTGAACAGCCGTACACCAGAGGTTATAATGTTATCAGTGACTGAACAGTCGTACACCAGAAGTTATAATGTTATCAGTGACTGAACAGTCGTACACCAGAGGTTATAATGTTATCAGTGACTGAACAGTCGTACACCAGAGGTTATAATGTTATCAGTGACTGAATAGTCGTACACCAGAGGTTATAATGTTATCAGTGGCAGAGCAGCCATACACCAGGTGGTTATAATGTTATCAGTGGCTGAACAGCCAAAAATAGGTGGTTAGAATGTTCAGTGGCTGAACAGCCAAAACCAGGTGGTTAGAATGTTGTCAGTGGCAGAACAGCCATACACCAGGTGGTGGTTTACAGTTTCATGTGGAAGACATTCTTACTCTGAAACCTTCTCTGTAAACTTGGTCCTGCCATGTCATAAAGGCATGTGAGGATGTGTTTAGTTTCCATATTTTCCTTGATCTGTCAACACATAACAAGGTGATATATTCAGCATCATGCTTGGTTTCCTTTCCTTGATCTGTTAGTACATAACAAGGTGATTTGATCTGTCAACACATAACAAGGTGATGTATTCATCAATCATGCTTGGTTTCCTTTTCTTGATCTGTCAACACATAACAAGGTGATGTGTTCAGCAATCATGCTTGGTTTCCTTTCCTTGATCTGTCAACACATAACAAGGTGATGTATTCAGCATTGTGCTTGGTCTCTTTTCATTGATCTGTCAACACATAACAAGGTGATGTATTCAGCATCATGCTTGGTCTCCTTTCCTTTCCTTGATCTGTCAACACATAACAAGGTGATGTATTCAGCATCATGCTTGGTCTCCTTTCCTTTCCTTGATCTGTCAACACATAACAAGGTGATGTATTCAGCATCATGCTTGGTCTCCTTTCCTTTCCTTGATCTGTCAACACATAACGAGGTGATGTATTCAGCATCATGCTTGGTCTCCTTTCCTTTCCTTGATCTGTCAACACATAACAAGGTGATGTATTCAGCATCATGCTTGGTCTCCTTTCCTTTCCTTGATCTGTCAACACATAACGAGGTGATGTATTCAGCATCATGCTTGGTCTCCTTTCCTTTCCTTGATCTGTCAACACATAACGAGGTGATGTATTCAGCATCATGCTTGGTCTCTTTTCCTTTCCCATCTCAGAAAGGACCTGGGTACCCATATGTACAGCTGGGTGACTGGGGTGCCTCAGCCCAGAGTAGAACCACCAATCTTCCTGTGAGAGACAAGCATATTGACCAGTATGCCACCCATGTACCTACCATCACATACCTGTATCTGCTGCGTTTAACTACCTGGTTTTATATTCATTATCATCTAGTGTCATCTTTGTAGTTGGCATAGGCTGCATGGAGTTCAAAACCAAACGAGTGAAAAAAGTTTTTAGGGATGTGAGACATGTTGGTCTGGTAGGCAAGGGGACAGCAGCCTGAAAAAGTTTGGGAGCCACTGATGTGGGTTTTTTTTGTTGTTGTGAAGAGGTCATTTTTATATCATGTGTTAGTAAACTTTTTTGCCATTTATTTTGTTGTTGTGAAGTGGTCTGTTCACTTCAAGTAAAAGTTTACCATTTATTTTATTATGAAGCTGTATTCACATTATGTGACAGTTAAGTTCTTACTGCTTATTTAGTACACATCTGGTATTATGTGGATAACAAGAGTTCTCAATTCCTTTCAGGTATGGCTTAGCACAGTCAAACCAAGCAGCCATTGATATCAGTACCGGTAATTACAACACCAATCTTATCAGGTTAGTACTGCTGGCAAGTCACGCCAGTGTAACTCGCTCCCCATCCATCGCAACGTCTGAGTTTCAAGATCACCAGAGCATCCACTTCAGAGAATGCAAATTTGTAGTTTCAGGAAATTGTAGAAAAAGAAATATTTCTTTCTTCTTTTTTTTTTTTTCAGGCAGTTAAATCATGTTGCCTCTTCAGGTCTGTCTAACTGTAGCAGGTCAAGATTTTGTTCTGTTTGCAAGTAGTGCTGCTGGTTCTGTTACCACTCCAAACCGTAGGGTAGAGATTAGCATGGTTTCTGCGCTTACTCCTTCTGTCAGCTCCCTAAAGTGAGGGAGAGAATGTTTCCTCTCGTGTGTTGCCTGTATTACAAGGTTTTTTTCCCGTGACTTTGGCCATCAAGAACTTCGTCTTCAAAGTTGCTGGAAGGTTCAACATCAGCAGCACCTGACAGTTCAAGAGGAAGCATTAATTTATCTTAAATATTTTGAAATGAATGAAGACGTGCCAGATTATATGGTAAATACTATTTGTTGTTTGCATTATTTAATACAGTGGTACCTTGGGTCACGAACGCCTCAAGTCATGAACAAATCGGCCCGCAAACACAGTTTCTGAACAAATTTTGACTAGTCCCGTGAACAGTGCCTCTGTGCACGGACGCACAAACATGGCTTTGGCACCATGTTTTCAATGTGCGAACAGCATCAGTTGTACTCCGGTTCACGTTCTGTGAACACTGTTTGTCGTTGCATTGTTCTTGATACAGATTTTGTTTTTGCTTTTTTGCATTAAATTAACCCTTATTATGGCTCCCAAGAAAGTGAAAAATGTTAGTGACAGTGGTGTGAAGAAGCCTAAGTGTGTTACAGTAGAAACGAAGAAGGAAATAGTAACTAAACATGAGAATGGTGTTCGTGTTTCTGATCTGGCCAAGCGGTATGACATGGCTACGATCTGTACCATCTTAAAGAACAAATATGCACCCTAACAAAACTGTGACCAGCAGAGCAGTGGACATTTTAAATGACAATGTGATGTCCCATTTCTGGAAAATTATCCAACAAAGAAAAAGACAAATGTCTCTGGATCATTATCTTGTGAAAACACCAGCCACCGAGCCAACAGTCAAACCACTTCCAAGGATACAAACAAAAGAAAAAACACCAGAAAAACGTACACAGTTGCCTGGTGGTATTATGGAATGGGACTCTCCTTCGAAGGAGTAGTCTTCCTTCTCTTCCTCCTCAACTATCTACCTGTGTCAGCAACTGTCAACCACAAAGGTAAAGTTATACTGTATATTTTATATTGTATATTTTTGCCACACATAAATCCATAAAAAAGTAAAAAAACAATATGTTTCTGGGGTGGATGAACAGATTAATTGGATTTGCATTAATTTCAGTGGGAAAAATTGTTTCGGTTCATGAACTGAGACAAAGAACTAGTTAAGTTCGTGACCCGAGCTACCACCGTATTGTCATACTGTAGCAGCATCTCTCTATCATTTCTGATCAAAAGATGTTGAATCTTCATAGTATTCTTCAGAGCACAAGCTTAGACAGGGTGTATTAGAAACAGAATGTTCTCATTCGTTGAGTTCCTGTTCCATGTAGAATACTGCACAAGAATAACGTAGCCAGTGTAGTCTTTCCTGACACATACTAGGAATTTGCCTTGTTTTATGTTTACTTGTTTACGCCATGTAAGCATAGATGACTTCTAAAGAATGTCAGTTTTCAGGATGAGACAAACCTCCCACTATTAGATTGTTTTGCCTAGAGTCCCATCTTTTGTTCATCAATGCATAAATACACTCATGTCCATAGCAGATGAAAGAGAAGATAACTCTATTCAGATTTTATCTTTATTAAAAAGGTGGTTCTCTGCCCTACGATGATTGATATGAGTCTATGTGTAGAAATGTGGTAGTTAGTAAAAGTCTGAGTGTTATAACATTACTGTTCATTTTTTCTTGCTCTCAGAATCAATTGCTTGGTTGCTGTTTGCCTGACACAAGCAGGGCTTATGTGGAACTTCATAACCTTCCATCTCAAGAAGTACAGGGAGAAATCTGGTGCTAGCAGGAAATCACGCTCACCAGTAAAGAAGAAGACTTCCACCAAGGGTGAGTGAGGAAGTTTTGTGGTGTCAGCCATATCCGCATGTGTCTGTAACACCGAGGAATGTGGTATATGTTATTTGTTAGGTGTAAGAAAGAAGAGGAATTGAAACAGATATCATGTGGTTGTCCATAAGAAAGCTCGTATTTGATACTTACCAGACGTTTGATCTAATTTTAACAGAGTGGGAGACAGAGATCAGTACTAGTAATTGTGATGACGGACAAAATCCTGACGGTGTTACTAAGGAAAACCCCTGCATCAGACTAAAAAGAAAAATAAGAGTAGGAACATGGAGTATGAGAAGTATGTATGATAGAAAGTATCAGATAATAAGTGATGAGATGAAAAAAATGGGGATACGCATTTTGGGAATCTGTGAACATCGATGGAAAGGATCAGGACACTTCAAGAGCGTGAGAGGCCTGCAGGAGAGCAGTTAGGGAGGGAAGGTTCCACAAGAGACATGCAAATGACTGACTGACTGAGATGTTTGATTTTGTCCCATCACCAGGTTTATGAGTTTGCTTGCTTCTTTTTGGGTTCCTTGTGCCAGGTAGCGGAATGTTAGAGGTTTTTTTCCAGTTATTCTGTGTCTCTGTACAGAATGTCAGAGTTGAAGGAGTTTGGTGCAGTTTCTTCCAAACATCTTTCAGTGTGCTGTAGTCCAGTAGTTGTTGCTTCAGTTTCTTCTTGTCTTTTTCAGTACACGCAGCAAAGTGTGTCACGTGTATAGCCTGAAGATTGTGCACTGGTCCTGGCCACATTTATACTTGATGAACAGTAGTTTGGATATTTGAAACTATTCACCCAAACATTCATCATTCAGATGTTGTGCCAGTGGGCTGTCATAGTTTTCTGTTGGTGCAGTCCCTTTGGTTTTTTTTTACTCAGATCTGTCTGTTGCCTCCCTTTTTCCTGTGCCGTATGATCAGTCTGTACAGATATTTTTCTCCTTGCTGTCTTTTTTAGGTTTCTGGAGATTTATCAGCTTTTCTAACTTTGTCATCTCATTATATTATCAAAGACTTTTGGTTTAACTTTTTCTTATAATTTTAGTTGGTTTTCAGTGTTCTTTACAAGATAAATAAATAGTCACAGAAGAGACGTTTTGTCCGATGAACTGGCACCACAGAGAGAAGGCAGGGCAGATCTAGATACACATTGAGGTGAACTCTGAGAGCATTAAAGATCAGCTTTTAGTAAAAAAAATTTGTGACGGAGGGAAATTAGAAACTCGGTTTGCTATGTGGAACTATGAATATTTATAAAATGTAGTAAACAATTGTGAACATCTTGTTCTAAGTTTAAGTGGATTCCCAGACTGTTCCACAACGTAAAGTACCTAGGTCTGAAGAGCAGTAAGTAGGTCAAAGTAAAAAATGATTAATAATAGAGGACATGGGTTCTCAAACAGGGGTCCAAGGCAGACTTGCCTGGATGGCACAGCTCAAATGTAGGGAATCATTCATGAGAAAGGATGGTAGGAAACTTCCAGAAACAGCAGATATTCCACTGCTTAAACCCATTTTCTGAGCCCCAAAAAAAACCCCCAAAAAAACAATAACCATGAAAAAGTCCATGTGCCAGGATGTAAAGAAGTAAATAGTGGCAACTTTTTGTTTGTTGTTGTTGGTCTGAGCTTATAAATCTGACATGTCATTTTGTACTGAGTGTAGATGATGAAACTGTCTTTAGTCTGTGAACTCTGAAAAATGTTTATTATCAGTCAGTCATTTGCACGTCCCTTGCGGGTCTTTGCCTCTCTAACAGCACTCCTGTAGGCCTCTCGGTTGTAAGCAAGATGCCCTGCTGCTGATGCATCCATTTGCAGATTATCAACAATGTCTTGCAGCCATCTTTGCCTTGGTCTTCCTCTCTTTTTCCAATTATGTACTCTTCCAAGTTTTCTGTGTTTAACCCTCTTTACTAGCCAGCCTTCTTCAGTATTAAGTTCTTGTAGTATGGATATATTTGTTCATTTTTGTGTCCATGGTATTTGAAGAACTCTTCCGTAGCATTTACATTCAAAGACGTTTATGTGTTTCTCATTTGTTTTGTTAAGTGTCCAGGTCTCACAGGAATGTGTTGCGATAGGAAAGATGCATGCCCTTAAAAATCTTATTTTTGAAGTTCTGTCTGTTCCTGTTGTTTTAACTGTCGGAAATTGTACCCTAAAAAGTGAAGCGTGAGCACAGTTTGAACACCTTTTCTCATGAGTTGTTCATATCTAAACATCTTTATTTCAGCGTACAGTTTAAGTTTTTCAAAGTTTTATCTTACATTTTCATTTTAAAATTGAAACTGATTATACGAAATCTGTGGGCGCTGAGCACAGAGAAGAGTTTTGAGAATAACAAGGAGCAGAATATAAAGAATATAAAGATGGGTTGGTCATCTGCTGTAGGTACAAAAGATTTGATGTTCTTTGGCTGGATTCTACAGGGAGGAGGAGGACAGGGCAGACTCAGAGACACATTGGAGATGAATTGTTTTGGACGGTACTCCAAAGTGCAGATATATGAAGAGAGACTCAAGACAGGGTTGCATGGAGAGTTTCTGTACATAGGGAGAATAAGGTGATGTTGATGGTCTGTAGTGATATCTTTTGTTGTTAATTTTGTGCTAGGATTGAAGAAGGCAGTTGTGTTGTTTCCCCACTAAATTCCAGCTGTTGTTTTTAATTTTCAGCAGCCGCACCGGCGGAAGAAGACTCACTTCCTGAAGTTGACCAAAACTCGGCCACAGAAAATGGCAATGTTCGTGCCAGGAAAGCCAAGAAATAAGCTTGAGAGCAACACGTATACTACTTCTTTAGGGGAAAAAAAAAGTCTGGCCAGAATAGTCATATTAAGTGGTTGATAGCAGCTGTTGTGTCAGAAGACTGGAGTGTGAATGTATATTTAATTGTCATTAGTTCTGATATTTGCCAACCTGGCATTTGAGTTTTTTAGTGCAGCATGGTCATATGATTTGTATTGTAAGATATGCCAGATAAGCAATCTCCGTTCCCAAGACTAGATGAAATTTTTAGTTTTGTAAGTGAGTAAAAAGACCATGCAAAGATGTGTTTTATAACTATAACGGTTTATGTAATGTTCCATGAACTCTGATGCTTGCAAGTAGTATTGTTCATAATGAATAACAAGGAACTGATAGAAAGGAGAGAAGATGCAAGACCAGGTGCAAATGGATTGTCTTGGTTAATTTACCATACAAAGTATGAAGGGTGTCACTGAAAAAAGAATTTAAATGAAAATTGTAGATGGCTTGAGTGCCAGGTTTTCAGTGTTTGAGCCAAATAAAAATTTTGACTTCCTTTCATCTGACCAAATTCATACAGGAATAGTAGATATGTGTAATAGGAGCACTTGTTAAAAGTGTGATCTGTGTATTAGGAGCACATGTTAAAAGTGTGATCTGTGCATTAGGAGCACTTGTTAAAAGTGTGATCTGTGTATTAGGAGCACTTGTTAAAAATATGTATATGAAACTCTGTATAATTAAAAAGGAAGAAAAAATTGATGCTGTATGAATGGGTTAATATTTGTAAAACAAGAGATGTGATATGACAAGTGAATTTGCTTGCTTGAAGATAAATAAGTTCAGTTTGTAAAGGTTTGTACTGGGTGGCTGAAGTTAGCATATACAAGAACTAAAATTTAAGAAACTTTCTAAGCCCCACTCCTATCATGTGACCTCATTAATCTCTGATAAATTTCTACGTTGAGAATTTTTCTTTAAAAAGCCCACTAAATACTTGTTATATGTGATACTTTTAAAATAGTAATGAAGTCATTTGGTTGGTAAATATATAACGTAAGGCTGTGTGTGTAGATATATACATTTACAAATGTATACAGTCACTGTAGTAAAGCTATGTAAAGTAATGTAAATGTAAAAGTGATAGAAATATGTTTTACCTCTTAGTAATCAAATGTGTTATTCTAATTTTTTTGCTGAAGTGGTACTTTGGTATGAGCACATTGGTTAGACTGTTAACTGTGTGAAATAGTTTTTAGTTTGCCTTTTTTTTCTTTTTTTTTTTTTTTTTGCCTTAAATTTTTCATCACATTTTCTTGTAATTGAAATAGCTTTTTGGCTAATTTTAAAATAATTTTTCTTGTATATGACACTTGTTCGGTGATGGTGTAGGCGTATGATATTTTTGTTTTTCTAAATTCTGGAACTTAATTGAATACTTAATGAATGATAGCTTGGTTTGGTGATACATTTTTTTGGGGGGTTTCTTTTAAAACTTAATTCAATACAAGCAGATAGTTGGTGTAACAGGTGATGGTTGCTTTTACTAGTGTGGTCTTGTAGTCACAGTATGTTTCTTATCGTAAATTATGTGTGTGAATGTTTTTGTTATGGATGTGAATCCAGTTTTTGTTTTTTTGTGGGTTTTCATGGTGAACTGTCATTGTGTGTTATGTGCATTTATTGATGAATAATTACTTATTAATAAAAGAATAATTATGTTTTCACTCACTCGCTCAGCACCTAGGTAAAGTCCTGTGTTTGTGGGACTAAACTTAGGTAAAGTCCTGTGTTTGTGGGACTAAACTTAGGTAAAGTCCTGTGTATGTGGGACTAAACTTAGGTAAAGTCCTGTGTTTGTGGGACTAAACTTAGGTAAAGTCCTGTGTATGTGGGACTAAACTTAGGTAAAGTCCTGTGTATGTGGGACTAAACTTCATGTGATATCTTATTTTCCCTTTAATTTACTAACAACTGTGTAAGCAGTGCAGTCAGGTGTGCCTTACATTGCACATAAATATTCAATCTCAAGAGACTTGTTTTCCCTAATACTATAGTGTGTCAGGTACCCATTTATAATGGGTCCTCTGAAGGGCAGAGGTAGCAGGTTTCAGGCAGAGTCTTCTGAGAGAAGACAAGAAACCATCAACTAGTCTTCTCCTGGCCTAGATGAAGTGATGTTTAACAGGGTTAGTTACTGTCGTGGCTCCTGGAGACTAGTCCCCTAGAGAGCTCGTTTTTTTATTCAAGAAATTGCCAGATTTTGGGATAACAGTGACCATATGCTCTGTGCTTCAAAAAATATTTGACATGTATGTTATTTAAACATGTATTCTATAGATTGTAAAACTTTTAGCATGCTTTCTGCTCTGTTGGCTTCTTAACTTAGTAAATGAAACAGAAATTGACACTTGTTTTATACTTTGAGTTAGTTTTAGGAGCACTGATGCATAGAAGTACTTCTTGTTTTTTTGTTGTTATTTTAACGTGTTATTTTATTTATTGGTATCCAGGACTATGGAGACAGTATACCAAAGCTTCTGTTGTAACCTCTTTATAAATAATGCATTTCTACTGACTCTGACTCCATACAAGATTGTTCCTGATTCTAGCATCACCAGTTTTCTACTGTTGAACTATGGCACATTCATCAGCGGTACAAAAAGTACTGTATGTTTCCTGTTTAATTTGTTATCTTCCTGAAATATGTTTCACCCTCCTCTGTATATGTGAACATATAATTATGTGTGTATGTATAGTATTTGGTTTTTTTTTTTGTTTTGTTAATTCTGACCATACTAAGTTTTAAAACAAGTACTGACAATCTGATGGTAAATATTGAACTATCTATAGCAGACTTATGGAACATGATCTTCCATCTAGAAGCTCTCAGACGCTGATGTTTTGTGAACGTGATAGCTGCGATGGTGTGGGTTTCTCACATTGTACATTTGTTTCTTTAGACTTGCCAGTTTGTACGAGTTGTTCTTCATTCCTGCAGTTTTCTTGTGGAGGTGGTTAGGAACCCACTTGGTTGTGCTTGTAGAGATGTTGATCTAAAATACGGTGTTTCTTACAGAGTCAGAGAGTAGACATGGTACTTCTCCAAGCTGTAAAACATGGACAGGGGAAAGGCAATTGGAGCCATAAACATTTGGAAGTACGAAGAGAAAAAAATGACATATATGTCATGGTCAAAGTAAAAAAAAAACAGATAAAGAAATATTGATGAGGTGGAAAAAGAACGGGGGAAAAAAAGGAAGCCCATTTTACTTGGGAAAAAAAAAAAGTAGTTACAACTTGGACAGAAATGTTTTTGGTACAGATGTTTTCCTCAGAGTTCAATGTTCTTGCATGCATGTCCTCAGACAAAACTGTTTTTGGTACAGATACTTCCCTGAATTTACTGTTTTCACATGTATGTCCTCAGACAAAACTGTTTTTGGCATAGATACTTCCCTGAGTTTACTGTTTTCACATGTATGTCCTCATACAAAACTGTTTTTGGCACAGATACTTCCCTGAGTTTACTGTTCTCACATGTATGTCCTCAGACAAAACTGTTTTTGGCACATATACTTCCCTGAGTTTACTGTTCTCACATGTATGTCCTCAGACAAAACTGTTTTTGGCACAGATACTTCCCTGAGTTTACTGTTCTCACATATATGTCCTCAGACAGAACTGTTTTTGGCACAGATACTTCCCTGAGTTTACTGTTCTCACATGCATGTCCTCAGACAAAACTGTTTTTGGCACAGATACTTCCCTGAGTTTACTGTTCTCACATGCATGTCCCAGCACTCCACAAGGCTGCAGCAGAGCTGGAGCAGGCAGTCTCAAGGGCATGACTGGTTGGAGAACATTTGTAAAAGGTGTCAGTAGAAATCTGAAATGCATGTGATGATATGATCACATGAGGACATAACAATGATTGAGGAACATGACATGGAGTAGTTGCTTCAGATAACTGCTGCACAAGCTGGGGCTTCCATTGTTGGAGGAGGAGGGGGGATGTGTGTTTGATAAGCTGCTCCAGGCACAGTCTTCCACTGGGATGACAGGGCGAGGAGCACTCTAATGTGAACTATGGCCCAGAGATGTTTATTCTTATTAGAATGAGCTGTCTTGTGAGAATATACTAATTATTTTGACATAAGTGCATTATTTATACTGAAAATCTTGTTAGTCCAGCACGGTGGTATGTAAATATATTGTCATATTGATAATTAAAACTGACGTGTTTACATTTTTGCTTTGTGAATAGAAGGCTAAAGTTAAAGGTAATATGGCAAATACTGTTGGTCAGATGTGTCCTTGGGTTTGATCATTCAAAACAGAATCAGTGGTCATCGTTTTCAGTATGTTGTGGTTGGAACAGTCTGATAGAGTAATACTCTAAGACAGATACGAAATTGAGATTGGAATAATTGTAATACTCTAATATGTGAAACATGGACACTTAACAAATCATTAGAAAAGAGAATAACAGCATTTGAAATGAAATGTTACAGAAGGGCACTTAGAATATCATGGATAGAACAGAA
This sequence comes from Achatina immaculata, assembly GCA_009760885.1. Classification (NCBI taxonomy): domain Eukaryota; kingdom Metazoa; phylum Mollusca; class Gastropoda; order Stylommatophora; family Achatinidae; genus Lissachatina; species Lissachatina immaculata. The sequence goes on along the minus strand of CM019701.1, from coordinate 13,446,997 downwards.
ATCAAATAAAGAGATATTGGTGAGATTTGGTGTTACAGAAAACTGGCTCGTTAAGGCCATACAAATTAGGAAGCTGAGATACTTTGACCACATCAAGAGAGATAATAGCTTGGAGAGGTTGATATTAGAAGGCATAGTGCCTGGCAAAAGAGAAAAGGGACGACTTCATAGAAAATCTGAATGTGTCACTGCAAGACGCTGGTCAGCTTGTGCAAGACTGTAATGCATTCAGGGAGGCTGTGAGAGGGACAGCATTCTGAAAAGGACTTGTGTCACATGAACGAATGAATACTCAAAGACATACCAAATTAAGATTGGAACAATTTGATAGAGTAATACTTTAAGACAGATGCCAGACAGATTGGAACAGTTTGGTAGTCAGAAGTATATGAAGCAGTTTTAGAAAAGAAAAAATATATGGAAAGAAGACAAGGTGAGAAGAAATGACAAGAGACAGTGAGATGAGCTTATAGAAAATTAAAACGAGCAATAACAAACTATTCTGTCAGTATGCTTTTATCAAGGATGATGAAGTGACAGATGTAAAATGGCACATAAATTCTCTTGGTTAGAACATCAAGCAGGTAACTGACTACAAGAACCAGTTTTCCTGCAGTCCTCAGCTCATCGAATGACTGCTGAGTGATTGTGACTGAGTGAAAGCTGTGTGATAAAGGGCAGAATGTTAGAAGGGCCTGCGTGCCCAATTCTTAACCCCTTGAAAATAAAGTATGTTCGTTTGTTCATCGAACAGTTTGACAGAAAATTGATAAGACTGATTTGAGTGGATGAAGAGGATTGAAGAATTCATTACAAACATAGAAGATAAATATGGGAAATATCAAAATACCATTTTAAAGGGTAAATTAAATGTGCAGATATAAGATATGTATAGGAGCGTGGGCTGGCTGAATAGATTAACAGCAATGAATTTTAGGCTAGAAGATGACTGTTGTTATCAAGTTATTTTAGCCACCGAAAGGTCTGTAGTGTATATATATATATATATATATATCATGATCGAGGCAGGATATCTAGGGGACAGCACTATGAAATAATGGCATTATATAGAGCAGTATTCCCTTACAGTGACTTCATTTCAAGACATTCAGAGGGCAGTAGTGTAAGATCTCATTCTAGAGACATTTACAACTTTCAGGATTGTGCTGCTCTAGTGTAAAGTTCTGTTTCTATTTAGAATCCACTTAGTAGCTGGCAGGTCTTTCATAGAATTAATACAGAAAGTGTTAAAAGTAAAAAAAAAAAGAATAATATTTATGTAATTTCATTATGTGAAATCTGTGTTTCATGAAATCAAAAATGCGTAATTCACTTCATGAATTTAGCTGCTTTACCATATAATTATTAAAATTTTTGTTTTATTTCATTGTGTTTGTTTTCCTGAGATGTGATTGATTTTCTCATGTGAGTTGTTTGTTTTTCTAAGATGTGATTAATTTTCCTGTGTGAGTTGTTTGTTTTCCTGAGATGTGATTAATTTTCCTGTGTGAGTTGTTTGTTTCCCTGAGATGTGATTAATTTTCCTGTATGAGTTGTTTGTTTCCCTGAGATGTGATTAATTTTCCTGTGTGAGTTGTTTGTTTCCCTGAGATACTCAAGGCAGATTCAAGTCACCAAACTCATCATAAGAGGGATATGCAGTAACCGCTTTGCTACACAAACATCCAATGTATTTGTGTTTAGTGCTAACTGATATTTGTTGTTTAAATGTGCTGTGATTTTACAGATGTTTTGTTGTGTGAAGACTATTAGGTTCAGAGTTCATTCATGTTTGTTTTGTTTTGTGAATATATACTCTCTTACTACTGTGTAACATAGGGGTCACCTTGTTTTATATTACATGTTAAGGTTCATGTTCTGTAACTTGTCATAACCCTAACCCAGTGTTTCCCAACCTTTTTCCAGATCATGCCCTCCCTCAGTGCCTCAAAGATTTTGATGCACCCACCGCCCAGCATAATAGTCAACCAAGTTCTGATGAAGTATATATTCCAATCCAGTTGAAATGGTGCATATTGCCCCATGTTGGGAAACGCTGCCCTGACCCAACCACTAAATGTAAAGTGCCATGGGAGGGTGACAGAATGGAACTCATTCTTTTTATTTCATTTTTGTCCAAAAATTAAACACAAAAAGAAGAAGAATATATGTATGTGTTATCTGGTAATATGACTGACCTTCGTAAATGGTCTTTTTTTTCCTTCATTTTTTTTTTTTTTATGTCCCATTATGAAAGCTTTGCTGAAATATTGGTTGTTTGTATTTTATATATTTCCCCTTTTATTCACATTTCTAATCAGTATCTTCCTACCTTCCATAAATCTGTGCCAAACTCATTCATTCTTCTTGTTGAATGACAAACAGCATTTTTTTTTTTTAAATTTGTTTGAAAGAGTTAAGATTTCATATATATGTGTATGTAACTTGTGTTGCTGTCTTTAATTTCCTTAAAGTACAGCTTATGTTGGTTCCTGCTTGTAGAAAAGTGACATACAAAGACACATAAATATATTCATTAATCATTTGTTTTAGTATTTACCTCCCTATTTAAAGCATAGGCCGTCAACAAATAGTTCTTATTCTTGTCCCAAGTTATCTAATCCATTTTTTTTTCCTGTGTTGCTCATTGATTCAAGCTCTTTCGAGAGTTATCTGAATTATCTATGAATGTACAGTCATGTGCTGTATGTCCACGATACATTCTGTGAAATAGGACATCATGAGAACACCATATTTTATACAAAGCAAAAATGTGTATATCGAGTAATGTAGTGTACCTGTAAGGACTATGTACTGTATCATTATGTGTCTGGCAGTGCACTTGCTTTGTTCACATAAGACATGAGACACACATGAGTTGCATGCTGGGAGCCAATGAGTTTCACAACATCTGGTGATACCCACTATGTCCCATTCTCCGGTCGGGGATTTTCGAACTCTGATGTTATGTTCCTCAGACTTATATGCATTCAGATATCTGATTGGACGTTATGAGGCATGTGACTGTATACACTGGTTTGTTCATTATACTGATTGTAGCCATCTTTCTTCAAGTTACTTTGATAAATACTTCATCTTTAGGTGTGTTGATTTCATGATGTTTTTTTGTTTGTTTGTGCATGTGTGTTGATTGGTTTATTATTTCAAAGATTGGCTTGTTACAGATCAGCCTTTCTGTCTTACTTCTGTTCATTTAGTGGTGTATATGTTTTTCCTTTGGTTTGTTACTCCATGTTGTTTTTTTAAAAATATATTTGTGGAAGATAAAAGAGACGATGTTGTTAAATGTGTGCATAAGCAATTTTCTTATTCTTTTAATTAACTCTTTTGTCTTAGGGTTGGAAACAACTGTACAGTTTCATGAGGCAAGACATTTCGGACCTTTAAATGTTGAAAGGAAAGGTTTTAAGGTCAAGGCCAAGAGAAGTATGGTAGTAAAGGGTAAAGGTGAACCCTGTAGCCTGGTCTCTTATTACCTATCTTAAATTAAGAGGCATCTTGGGATATAGTGTTAGTGCCCATATTTTTTTTGACAGGAGGGTGATGTGGTCAGCATCACACCCGGCCACCTTTCCAGCTGGGTGACTGAGGTGCCTCTGGCTGGATTCAAACCCCCCAACCTTCACTATGAGAGACTTGTGCATTAACTACTTTGCCACTTAGACACTTGAGAGATGATGATTTGGTTTTAACCACTTCAGAAGGCTCCGTAAGCTACTTTGTGGGTGTTTGTTTGTGAGGCTGTACATACAGCTGGTTAAATGTGTGCATCTATTAATCGTTGCTTAAATGTGCACACTTAAATGTTACAGACTGATTGAATGATGCATTAGTTACATAAATGACAAAAAAAGGATGCCTTTTCTGTTTTTTCGCTATATTAAGCATAAATGATGTAAGATGAGTTCATTCCAAGAATTGCAGATAAAGTGTAGGCAAGGTAGAGAGGAACCATAAAAAGTTTAGATCTGTCAACCTTGCTTTCAGTTTCTTGTATTTGTGTGGTTGCTTGATGCTGTGGACTTTGTTACGGTAATTACCTTGCCAGGTTTCTTGAGTTCTGATGTTTTTCTTGTCTCATGTTTTTTTTTTTAATCTGATATTTACTCATACAAAAGCCTGTCTTTGTTGAATCTTGAATATATTTGTTGCATTTGCTCAATATTATCATGAAGTTTTGCTCTATTAATATTTAATAAGTTTGTCAAATATTTCGAGAATTATTGTTTATCTCTGTTCCGATGTGAAGTGTGTGCTTGTTTGTTTACTGGTATGTGTGTATAAACAGTGATATGTTTCATTTACGGTCATGATTACTGCAGTGACTGAAGTCTTCAAGTTGTGTCCTACATTGTCTGAGTCTGTCTAGATGTTGACTCGATAGCACAGGCCATTGACCATCTTCTTCACTCTATCTTCTACACAAACTTAGTGACTCACTTTAAGTTCTGAAGTTTCCTGGGTTTTATTGCTGTTTCGTTGTAGCACATTTTATTCTGGACTCAGAAGTGGTGCATGGATGTGGCATGTTGATGTGGTGCATGGATGTGGCATGTTGATGTGGTGCATGGATGTGGCATGTTGATGTGGTGCATGGATGTGGCATGTTGATGTGGTGCATGGATGTGGCATGTTGATGTGGTGCATGGATGTGGCATGTTGATGTGGTGCATGGATGTGGCATGTGGACGTGGCATGTTGATGTCTGTGGTACCTGTCCACAGTTGTGTCTTCATGCTGTAGGTTTGTGTTTGGTCCTGCCTTTTAGTTCATATTTGTACATTTTTATTAGGAGATGAAGCTGATTAATCCAGTCAGAATTTGAATATGATGTTTATAAGCCCATTACAAAAATGGAATATGATGTTTATAAGCCTGTTACAAAAGTGGAATGTGATGTTTAAAAGCCCATTACAAAACTGGAACATGATTGTAAGTCCGTTACAGAAGTAGAATATTATGTTTATAAGCCCATTACAAAAATGGAATAGTATGTTTATAATCCATTCACTATTGGAATTTGATGTTCCTAATCCAGTGACAATTGGAATGATTTGTGTTGTGGCAGTGAGAGGTTAATATACTCATCTGTCAGCCAGAAAATTCTGATTTTGATTCCTAACAGGTAGACATATTTTTTAAAATCCAGTTATAAATTTGGAATATGATGTTCATAATCCGGGGTGCAAGGGAAGGGAGGAGGGGGAGAGTTGTGTCTGAGACATGAGAGTGCTGAAGACTCAGTATTTCCTGTGGCCAGGTAAGCAAGCTATCTGTCTCTCCATTTGTGTACTTAGGTACTGATTGACAGTGCAAATAACTATCCAGTATTCTGTGTTATTATTACTTACAGTGCTGGACGGTGTTGGCAGCTATCCTTCTCCATCTTGTTCAGTCCTCGGCGTTTTCAGTTAATTCAAATGCTGTTGTTTTTTGTTTTTTTTCCCATGCCACCTGGTCAGTCCACTGAGATATTTAGATATTTCTCTCTTGGCCTTCCTTTTTCCCATGCCACCTGGTCAGTCCACTGAGATAATTAGATATTTCTCTCTCGGCCTTCCTTTTTCCCATGCCACCTGGTCAGTCCACTGAGATATTTAGATATTTCTCTCTCGGCCTTCCTTTTTCCCATGCCACCTGGTCAGTCCACTGAGATATTTAGATATTTCTCTCTCGGCCTTCCTTTTTCCCATGCCACCTGGTCGGTCCACTGAGATATTTAGATATTTCTCTCTCGGCCTTCCTTTTTCCCATGCCACCTGGTCGGTCCACTGAGATAATTAGATATTTCTCTCTCGGCCTTCCTTTTTCCCATGCCACCTGGTCGGTCCACTGAGATAATTAGATATTTCTCTCTCGGCCTTCCTTTTTCCCATGCCACCTGGTCGGTCCACTGAGATAATTAGATATTCTCTCTCGGCCTTCCTTTTTCCCATGCCACCTGGTCGGTCCACTGAGATAATTAGATATTTCTCTCTCGGCCTTCCTTTTTCCCATGCCACCTGGTCGGTCCACTGAGATAATTAGATATTTCTCTCTCGGCCTTCCTTTTTCCCGTGCCACCTGGTCGGTCCACTGAGATATTTAGATATTTCTCTCTCGGCCTTCCTTTTTCCCGTGCCACCTGGTCGGTCCACTGAGATATTTAGATATTTCTCTCTCGGCCTTCCTTTTTCCCCGTGCCACCTGGTCGGTCCACTGAGATATTTAGATATTTCTCTCTCGGCCTTCCTTTTTCCCGTGCCACCTGGTCAGTCCACTGAGATATTTAGATATTTCTCTCTCGGCCTTCCTTTTTCCCGTGCCACCTGGTCAGTCCACTGAGATATTTAGATATTTCTCTCTCGGCCTTCCTTTTTCCCGTGCCACCTGGTCAGTCCACTGAGATTTAGATATTTCTCTCGGCCTTCCTTTTTCCCGTGCCACCTGGTCAGTCCACTGAGATATTTAGATATTTCTCTCTTGGCCTTCCTTTTTCCCGTGCCACCTGGTCAGTCCACTGAGATATTTAGATATTTCTCTCTTGGCCTTCCTTTTTCCCATGCCACCTGGTCGGTCCACTGAGATATTTAGATATTTCTCTCTTGGCCTTCCTTTTTCCCATGCCACCTGGTCAGTCCACTGAGATATTTAGATATTTCTCTCTTGGCCTTCCTTTTTCCCCGTGCCACCTGGTCAGTCCACTGAGATTTAGATATTTCTCTCTCGGCCTTCCTTTTTCCCGTGCCACCTGGTCAGTCCACTGAGATATTAGATATTTCTCTCGGCCTTCCTTTTTCCCGTGCCACCTGGTCAGTCCACTGAGATATTTAGATATTCTCTCTTGGCCTTCCTTTTTCCCCGTGCCACCTGGTCAGTCCACTGAGATATTTAGATATTTCTCTCTTGGCCTTCCTTTTTCCCATGCCACCTGGTCGGTCCACTGAGATATTTAGATATTTCTCTCTTGGCCTTCCTTTTTCCCATGCCACCTGGTCAGTCCACTGAGATATTTAGATATTTCTCTCTTGGCCTTCCTTTTTCCCATGCCACCTGGTCAGTCCACTGAGATATTTAGATATTTCTCTCTTGGCCTTCCTTTTTCCCGTGCCACTGGTCAGTCCACTGAGATATTTAGATATTTCTCTCTTGGCCTTCCTTTTTCCCGTGCCACCTGGTCAGTCCACTGAGATATTTAGATATTTCTCTCTTGGCCTTCCTTTTCCCCGTGCCACCTGGTCAGTCCACTGAGATATTTAGATATTTCTCTCTTGGCTTTCCTTTTTCCCGTGTCACCTGGTCAGTCCACTGAGATATTTAGATATTTCTCTCTTGGCCTTCCTTTTTCCCGTGCCACCTGGTCAGTCCACTGAGATATTTAGATATTTCTCTCTTGGCCTTCCTTTTTCCCGTGAAGTTTCCAGTTGTGAAGTTTTCCAACTTTTGTTTTCTCGTGACATGTCCACAAGGAATTTTGATTGTCCTTTTTTTTCTTATCAGTTTAACTAGTTTTCCTTGTTCTGAAACTTCTTTGAGGAGATCTTTATTTGTTTTTTTTTTTTTTCTGCCTGTCCAGGGGATTTTTTTGCATCTCTCTCCAAAACCATGTCTGTGTTGCTTCCAGTTTCTTTGTTGTCATCTTGTTGACTGTTTCATAGCACAGCAGTCAGTTCTGTCCATTTCATCAGAGGATCCCCCAAACAAGGTGTCAAGTGGAACACGACAGGCCAACCACGTGAAACTCTAAAGAGGACATTGTTAAAAGAGGCCATTTCAGTGGGGCATAACATCCCTTGATGAGATTGAGAAACTGGCAGAAGATGGGAAATCTTGGCAAACTACCATACAGGCCCTATGTGATGTTTAGCAGCATGGGAAGGATGTAAAATGTAAGATTTCATGGAGTAAGATTTTGTATGGTATCCAGGCTGTGTTGTGTAATGTCCATCATGACATTTGGTCAGTCTCTTTCATTTTTACACTCAGGCATCCATGACTTTTTTTTCTAAAGAAAAAAAAAATGTTGGAAGTGTTTCGGGAAGATATGACTAATCCGTTAACATATATATTCCCACACACACACAAGTTGTCCCATGTAGTAAGCTCTCCCAGCTCTTCATTATTTTATTAAATACACTGGTTTTCTGAACGTGAGAATGTGATAGTTTGGGCAGCAGGGTTTCCATACATTGGATAGGTTCAGATCTCGTATGATTAGCACATGATTTCATTTCCTGTAAGATATGTTCCTCTAATCTTTAGGAAACTGAAATCAGATATTATCCTTTTAAAACCATACTAGCTTCTTGTGAGATGAGGCATATCAGGGTCCACTTTGCACACTGCATTACTGAGGAGTGTAGGAGAATAAGAGAGGATAGTGTAATAGAGCAGGAGGGAGATATTATAATGTAGCAAGGAAAGGACATGTGTAAAAAGGGGGATAATGTAAGGTAAGCAAGTGAGGTAAGAGAAGGCAAAGGATAGCGTAAGATAGCAAGAGAGAGTGTAAGGTAGCAAAGAGGAATAGTTGGAGCTTGTGCACCATCTAGACAAGTAAACTGAAGATGTATGGCAATCAAACATTTCTAGAATGGGATGAGACAGGATAAGTGTGGTGCTGTGCTGACATCACAGTTTTATTTATTCACATTGAAACCTTGATCTTTCAGGAAGTCTTCTCCCAGTGCTATCTTGTCTGTTTTCTGTTTATATTGGGGGGGGGGGGGGTTGTCTGTCTAAATTGGCTGGTTTTAGTTTTCTGTGCTAATTTCATATGTTCAGTCATGTAAATATGACCATGTCACTTCCATGAATTTTATCATTTTCAGGAGTGTTTCATGTGTGCTCCCCCCCCCCCTCCCCCCAACCCCAACTTTTTCATCCATGCTCTTTTCATGGAGTCAGGTTTGGTCTCTTAAATCTGTGTAAAGAATACAGGTCTGCAGAGTGTGTTCTTGACTCCGGAGGCTGTTTTGACACGTGAAAGGTTTGATTGGGTGGCCTTATATTTATGTAAGTGAGGCTGGTTTATTATAAATTAGTTATTTGTGCAGCAAAGATTTCACAAGGTTTTTTTTTTGTTGTTGTTGTTCATGGAGTCTAGAAGTTTTATTCGTGGCATTGTAGGAGTATTTTATGTCAGATATGTTGCTAGTCAAAAACTTGTCATCACCTCCACGGTTTTGTTTTTAGCTAGACCAGGACTTTTTTTTTTCACTTTACCTGAAACGAGTTTTTTTCTCACATGAATATGGTCAGAAGCTGCCTTTTAAATGAGTTTTATCGCAGATGAAAGAACCAAAAAGAACTTTTTAAAAGAGTTTAATTGTTTTTTTTAAAATTAAAAATAAAATAGCTGAAGTTGTATGGGGTTTTTGTTTCATTATTTGGCAGTTTGTAATTTTAAACTTCATATTTGTTATAAGTAAACATTCAGTGATGATCAGTAAACATTTCATAAAGAGGAAGACCAAAACAAAGATGGCTGCAAGAAATTGTTGACGATCTGCAGATGGATGCAGCAGCAGCAGGCCATCTTGCTCACAACCGAGAGGCCTACAGGAGTGCTGTTTGGGAGGCAAAGTTCCACAAGGGGCATGCAAATGAATGAATGAATGAAACATTTCATGGTTTAATAGTAAAATATGGCACCAATGATAAGAGATTAGAAAACACGTACATGTTGTTTGCCATGTTAAGAGTTGTATTTGACAAAAATCAAAAAGGAAGCTAATGTTTTCTGATTCTGACAACTGGAGAAAGCCATTTCTTCAGTTCAGTGCCACCATTACATGAAACGCTGCCACATGTAGTCTTGTAGCTGCCTTAGTCTCTGGCCAGAATGGCTGACATAGCAGAAGTTGTGGAATATGGCCACTGAAAACTGCAACTTGTGGGCAGCCCATCGGAATTGTATTTTTTTTTTCTGCTGTTTAATAATATTTAACAATATAAATATTTTAAAAGTTTCCATGAATATAAAATTTTATATTCTTACTGTTATTTTGTAATATTCCTTATGTGTGTGTGTTATGATAATGTTCATATGTGTGTGTGCTATGGTAATGTTCATGTATGTATGTGTGTGTGTTATGGTAATATTCATGTATGCGTGTGTTATGATAATCTTCATATATGTGTGTGTGTTATGGTAATGTTCACATGTGTGTTATGGTAATGTTCATATATATGTGTGTGTGTTATGATAATGTTCATATATATGTGTGTGTTATGGTAATGTTCATGTATGTGTGTGTTATGGTAATGTTTGTATATGTGTGTGTTATGGTAATGTTTATGTATATGTATGTGTGTCCATCTCATTGCTTCTTTTGCCATTCCTTCTGGCCTTTCCTTCCTTGTTGTATGTAAACCTGCAACATACACCTCAGATCATCATCTGCTGGAAACAGATTGACCAGTCTCTAATCCATGTATCATTACCTCCCTTTATCTTGTTTCTTTTGCTCTTAGTAGCTCAAAATACAGCCAGTATTTCTTTATGCTTTATGAGATAATATTGCCTATTTCTTTATGCTTTATGAGATAATATTGCCTATTTCTTTATGCTTTATGAGATAATATTGCCTATTTCTTTATGCTTTATGACATAATACTGCCTATTTCTTTATGCTTTATGACATAATACTGCCTATTTCTTTATGCTTTATGACATAATACTGCCTATTTCTTTATGCTTTATGAGATAATATTGCCTATTTCTTTATGCTTTATGAGATAATATTGCCTATTTCTTTATGCTTTATGACATAATACTGCCTATTTCTTTATGCTTTATGACATAATACTGCCTATTTCTTTATGCTTTATGAGATAATATTGCCTATTTCTTTATGCTTTCTATTTCTTTATGCTTTATGACATAATACTGCCTATTTCTTTATGCTTTATGAGATAATATTGCCTATTTCTTTATGCTTTATGACATAATACTGCCAGTTTCTTTATGCTTTATGAGATAATACTGCCAATTTCTTTATGCTTTATGAGATAATACTGCCTATTTCTTTATGCTTTATGAGATAATACTGCCTAATGCTTTACGGCATAATACTGCCTAATTCTTAATGCTTTATGGCATAATACTGCCTATTTCTTTATGGTTTATGAGATAATACTGCCTATTTCTTTATGTTTATGCTGAGATAATATTGCCTAATTTTACCTGTCTGCCTTCCTGAGTGAAAAATCTAGCAGATAATTCATGGCTTTGTGAAATGCATCTCTGAACTAGTATGTGAAAGGATAGTATACACTGTCTTGTTGTCTATTTTCTCAAGTCTTTCTATTTGCTTAGGTCTAGGTTTCTTGTTAGAAAAGACCAGCCATACTGATAGTCGCTGTCATAATGTCTACTGCAGAATTTTAGCCTTTTCCTTGCTGTTTCAGATCTTAATCTCCGGATGCAGCTTACTGGTATAAAAATGTTGGTTAAAAATCTTAATTTTGTGTAATGGTCGCTCCAGGCCTGATAACATCCACAAAATTCAGAATATGACGGTCCAGATTTGTATGAAATGCGGCTCTGATGTTGATGGTCACGACGTCCAATGTTAGCAAGATCAATCCGCATTACTTTATCTGATCAAAGGACATTCTCCTTTTCCACGAGGCAGTGGAAATTCATCTGCCCGTTTGTTTTAATTAGCCTCTATTCTCTGTGTGCCCACTTGCCTCGTCATGATTCTGCTACAGTAATATCGAAACTACGCGATAAAAGACCAGTTGAAACATCTTATCTGAAAGTCATATCTCAACAAGAAAAAAAAACAGTAAAGGAAAAACATGTACCATCATTGTATTTTTCTTGGTTGCAGTTATACCACATCTGGAAACTGGAAAATAAAAGCAGCAGTTTCATTTTTCTTTTTTTGTGCGGCTCTAAAACTGTCATGTGGTATGAGTTTTTCTTGCAGGGAGCAGTGTGCCCCAGCTGTGATGCATGCTACTCATTTCTGCTTCTGTAGTTCTTCACCAGGTCGGCTTTCATTTTCCCTTGGGCGTCCATCTCATGGGTGTTTTAGCCATGTTACTGGGCCCCTTCGGAGCACATGATTGATCTATTTCTAAGTTGTTCTTGTTCTGTTCTAAAATGCATGTCGTCTAGTTCACACTGTGCAAGTAGACCTCCATTTTTTTGTCTATGGGCAGTAAATATTCAGAATCTTTCTGAGGAAGTTTGTGTGGAATGAGGATAATGTCATTTAAGAGTGAGGATGTTGTTTAAGAATGAGGATAATGTCGTTTAAGAGTGAGGATGTTGTTTAAGAATGAGGATAATGTCATTTAAGAATGAGGATGTTGTTTAAGAATGAGGAGAATGTCATTTAAGAGTGAGGATGTTATTTAAGAATGAGAATAATGTCATTTAAGGTCCAAGCAAACAAAAATTGTCAGTCTTTAAAAACTGTGCTGTTATAACAAAGCTTGTGGTAGCAAAGCGTACTAAGCAATCTTCACAGTATTAGAGAAAGCCACAGCAAAACATGACAGCTTCTCCACCACATCAAAAGTTGCCTAGAGCTTCATGTTCCAGAGCAGATAAGGGTAAGATCAAGGATACTGGGAGAGGTCCGTTAATGTTACTCATAGTGTGGTTTGTGAGAGGTCTGTTAATGTTACTCGTAGTGTGGTTTGTGAGAGGTACATTAATGTTACTCGTAGCGTGGTTTGTGAGAGGTCTGTTAATGTTACTCGAAGCGTGGTTTGTGAGAGGTCTGTTAATGTTACTCGTAGTGTGGTTTGTGAGAGGTCTGTTAATGTTATTCATAGTGTGGTTTGTGAGAGGTATGTTAATGTTATTCATAGTGTGGTTTGTGAGAGGTATGTTAATGTTATTCATAGTGTGGTTTGTGAGAGGTCTGTTAATGTTATTCATAGTGTGGTTTGTGAGAGGTATGTTAATGTTATTCATAGTGTGGTTTGTGAGAGGTCTGTTAATGTTACTTGTAGTGTGGTGTGTGAGAGGTCTGTTAATGTTACTCGTAGTGTGGTTTGTGAGAGGTCTGTTAATGTTACTCGTAGTGTGGTTTGTGAGAGGTCTGTTAATGTTACTCGTAGTGTGGTTTGTGAGAGGTCTGTTAATGTTACTCGTAGCGTGGTTTGTGAGAGGTCTGTTAATGTTACTCGTAGTGTGGTTTGTGAGAGGTCTGTTAATGTTACTCATAGTGTGGTTTGCGAGAGGTCTGTTAAATGTTAATCATAGCGTGGTTTCTAATTCCATGTTTGTGATACTGTTCCATTTTTCAGATTTTTTTGCGTTGCTTGTCATGTTGGTTACCTGAAATAGGCTTTGTAATCATCGCTGTGAGGCAACTTTAGTGTTGGTTGTCTATCATGAGGTAAATTAGGCAATTCAAAGATTGTTTGCTACGTTATGATAATGTAAATATGTCACGATTTAAGTTCGGGTTTCCAAAATATAATAATTTTTTGTTTTTCATGTGCACACCCATAAAGTGTTATGATCCAAAACTGCAGTGGCGAGAATTGGACCTATCACCACCTCCACTACATACACACACACACACAAAATTGCAAACCAAGGGACATAACCAAGGAAAAAATACATGAAAAGTACTTTTTAAGATGCCGTCGAAGAAATATCTTCTCATTCACTTCTTTACAAAGACTTGTGAAACATAAAATGTTAGTAATCCAGAAAAATACTTCAGTGGGTTATTTTTAAAAAAAAGTCAGTAGTCTTCAAAACACATCGGTATTTCAATAACTTCATTAAAAACACACACACACTCCACTGAGTTTTCATTTATGATCCTGGCCAGTAAATGACACTTGTAGTATAGAACAACAGATTCACATAAACATCTATTTCATTCGCTTCTTGGCCTTTTGTCTAAGAAGTTTTTAAACCAAACACCCTCACTGCCATGAGGTAGTAAAATTATCTAGCGACACCATGCGGTGTATTAAAAAAGAAAGTTAAAAAAAAAATTTCATTCGCTTCAATGTAAGCATAAATTTTTTATTATAAATGATAAAATGATTATAATTTTGTATGATAAATGATGGTGACAATAAATGTGGTAACCAAATACAAGAAATTTGAAAGCAAATCTAGAGGGAAAAAAACTCCAGTAAAATTAGTAAATAAATATGTAAAATAACATGTAGTCTACAGAATAATTTTACTTCAAAAAATGGAGAAGTAACATTGTCAAATTAATCATGACTCAAGTCCCTTGGCTAAACTCATTAATGGCTCCTGCCCTCTCCAACCTGTATCATCTATCTCTTGATAAAAAGATAAAAAGGTAAAGATAAAATCTCTGTTTCAATGACATCAAGGCATACTGAGGATATTGGTGTTAGGCCCGTAGTTCCAAGACCTTGGGTACATGAAAGTCTGATGTGGTCAGTATCGCACCTGGCCGCATTTACCTCCCCAGATTTCTCTGGTACCCATTTTTAGAGGCTGGGTGGACCCCGGGCCTTTTTGGTGCTGTAGTCCCAGAAAAGAAAACCCCACTGCTGGGACTTGAACCTGGTACCACCGGATTAGTAGACCAAGCACATAACCACTCAGCCAACCTGATATAAAATTCATAAAACAGTAAAGGAATCAGAGGGGGTTTTTTTTTGTCCCTGGAGACCAGATCTCATGTTCTTTCCAGATCCCTTTGCAGTGTACTGGCTAACCAGCAACAGATAAGAAATGGTTTATCTTATAGAAGAATCTGCTGCAATTTTGAGAAACAAAGCTTTTAAAAGTTGTTGTTCATGTCCGTTCTGATATAGTCATAAACTGTTGAGGTTAAATGATGAAATTCTATTCGAATGACGATATGCTATTTTAACGATGATGTGCTGTTTAAAGAGTAACGTGCTACTTCAGTGATGATATCCTATTTAAAAGTTGATATGCTATTTTAACAATGATCAGCTATTTAAAAATTATATTCTATTTCAATGATTTCACAATGTTTTTTTTGTTTTTGTTTTATTGCGTGATGTATTCTTTATCTTTTTTCACACCAACAATAATCTATATACAATCTACATACAATCTACAAACAATTCTACTTCGTGTTTTGGCATTTGATTTGATGAATGAAACATGAAAAAGTCATATTTTATGATATGTGTCATTAAACAACAAATGAGAAACATCTTGTGTAATGCATATCTATTAATAAACATGAGAAACAGAATTCCAAAATGCTACATTGAGCCTCTTCTACTCTATGGAACTGAGTCAGATCAATAGAAAGATCACCAGAGGCAACAGGGATGCGGTTCGTTATAAGAATGTTAAGAATACCATGGACAGCTAAGGTACAAACAATATCTAACAAAAGTAAATGTAGATAGGAACCTAATTAAATCTGTAAGAAAATGACGGTTGTTATTCACTGGACATGTAATGTGAAGAGGAGGGCTTGAAAACATCAAGGCAACAGGGAAGAAAAGTCATGGACAGTATAATGTGATGGTACAACAAAAACATTTCCAACTGAGCCGATGGGAAATGTCAAGGAACGAGATCTCTGGAGAAGCGAGACAGCCAACGCCTACTAGGATGGCACCTGATGATGATGATGATTATGATCATTTAAACATCCAACGACAAGAAAGCCATGTTTTTAAAATTCTTATTGGGTGACTTTCAGAACATGGCTTATATACCCGCTTATCTTGTCCAATTGGTCAGAAGTAGGCCACGTCTATCAAGTAAACTTTCAACCCATCACATGTAGGACGTACGGCTAAGCCTGCTTCTAAGGGTGGTGCTGTTGCCTATGGCTTCCTGCTCTTCGTCCCGGCGCTTACACCTGACGTGCTTACATATAAACTCGTGCCAGTTCTCTGGTAGCAGTATTAACAAAACCCCGGTGGTGATCAGAACAAGGGCAGCAATCTTCATCCCAGAAAATTCTCTCCCTTTCCATATTGTGTCGGCAGCTGGGGAAGAAAGACTTGCAGACATCAGACCTGGTTTCGTCAAAGTGACCGACACTTGGTTTCACATATACATACGTGTGGTAGCTAAGGTGTTAAAAGATATAAGCGTCGAGGCAGGAATGGGTTTACAACTTGCTAGATTCAAATCTACCAAAGTACTAGCATTCCAGTGATGAGTTAACCACCACCCAAGCCCTAGGCTAAACAAACATACCAAGGGCCTCTTAGCCGCACCCTCCATCTCCTGACATATGGCCAGATCTTCTTGTGATCCCTACCTTTATTAAATGACTTTGTATTAACAGAGGCTAAATAACTGGTAGGTCTTTTACTTTTCAGAAAACTGATTACTTATTTTGTTAGTTACTTTCATTCAAACTAAGTTTACTCTGTGTCTGCAGTTTTTTCCCTTGATGCTGGACCCCATGCACTTTTGGTCCCCTAAGACAAAGCCTTCTACTATCAAGTAGCCACAAAGATATGCAAGATAAAATAAACAAGCTAACTCAGAATGCAAACAACATAGGACTAAAGATCAACGTAGGAAAGACAAAGTTAATGAAGCAAAATGTGAACAACAGAAATGTACTCAGAGTAGACAGCAAGTTTGTGGAGGAGGTCAACGAATTTGTATACCTTGGCAGTAGAGTAGTAGAAAATGGAGACAGCACAGAGGAAACCACACAGCAGACTTACTAGAGCAAACCAGGCTTTTGCTATGCTGCAGACTATATGGAAATCTAAAAAACTAAGCGCAAAGACGAAAATCAGGATATTTAAAAGTAATGTTCTAAGTGTACTACTCTATGGAAGTGAATGCTGGAAAATCACCAAAACAATAGAAAACAAGTTGAATTCTTTCCAGACTAAATGTTTATGAAGAATTAGAAAAATATTATGGCCAAACACCATAAGAAATAACATCTTGTTGGCAGAAATGCAGATGGATCCACTGACAACAATTATTGAGGAAAGACGCTAGCGATGGTTGGGACATGTGCTCTGAATGACTGACAACTCACTACCAAAAAAAAAGCACTAAGATGGACACCACAGGGGAACAGAAGTAAGGGTAGACCAAAAGAGACACGGAGAAGAACAACAGAAAAGATGTTGAACAATAGAGGGCTCACCTGGGCAAGAGCAGAAAAAAAAGGCAAAGGACAGGCATTTGTGGAAAACCCTTGTGGAAGCTACATGTCCCCTGGGCACTTAAGGTTCAGAGAGAGAGAGAGAGAGACAAAGCCTCCTCAGTTTAACAAGTAATCTGTGTCTGGCCATACTTGATCTATCAGCAGCTGGTGATTTCAAACTGTTCGCTCATCTCTGATTTTCTAACAAGTGTCTTTCTACTCCGACTAATTTGTTGATACTCTGACAAGTGCTTTTCTTCTCTGACAAGTGTGTTACAATCTAGCAAGTGCTTTTCTACTCTAACAGGTGTTTTTCTACTCAAACAAGTGTTTTTCTTTTTTAACAAGTGTTTTTCTATTCTAACAAGTTTTTTTCTACTCCAACAAGTGTTTTTCCATTCTAACAAGTGTTTTTTAGTCTAAGAAATGTGTTACTGCTCTGACTAGTGTATTATTACTCTAAGAAATTGTTACTACTCTAACTAGTGTATTACTGCTGTAAGAAATGTGTTACTACTCTAACTAGTGTACTACCACCCTAAGAAATGTGTTACTACTCTAACTAGTGTATTACCACCCTAAGAAATGTGTTACTACTCTAACTAGTGTACTACCACCCTAAGAAATGTGTTACTACTCTAACTAGTGTATTACCACCCTAAGAAATGTGTTACTACTCTAACTAGTGTACTACCACCCTAAGAAATGTGTCACTGCTCTAACTAGTGTATTACCACACTAAGAAATGTGTTACTACTCCAACTAGTGTACTACCACCCTAAGAAATGTGTTACTACTCTAACTAGTGTACTACCACCCTAAGAAATGTGTTACTACTCTAACTAGTGTATTACCACCCTAAGAAATGTGTTACTGCTCTAACTAGTGTACTACCACCCTAAGAAATGTGTCACTGCTCTAACTAGTGTACTACCACCCTAAGAAATGTGTCACTGCTCTAACTAGTGTGTTACCACCCTAAGAAATGTGTTACTGCTCTAACTAGTGTACTACCACCCTAAGAAATGTGTCACTGCTCTAACTAGTGTACTACCACCCTAAGAAATGTGTCACTGCTCTAACTAGTGTACTACCACCCTAAGAAATGTGTTACTACTCTAACTAGTGTATTACCACCCTAAGAAATGTGTTACTACTCTAACTAGTGTAATACCACCCTATGAAATGTGTTACTACTCTAACTAGTGTGTTACCACCCTAAGAAATGTGTTACTACTCTAACTAGTGTACTACCACCCTAAGAAATGTGTCACTGCTCTAACTAGTGTACTACCACCCTAAGAAATGTGTCACTGCTCTAACTAGTGTACTACCACCCTAAGAAATGTGTTACTGCTCTAACTAGTGTACTACCACCCTAAGAAATGTGTCACTGCTCTAACTAGTGTACTACCACCCTAAGAAATGTGTCACTGCTCTAACTAGTGTACTACCACCCTAAGAAATGTGTTACTACTCTAACTAGTGTATTACCACTCTAAGAAATGTGTTACTGTTCTAACTAGTGTAATACCACCCTAAGAAATGTGTTACTACTCCAACTAGTGTAATACCACTCTAAGAAATGTGTTACTGTTCTAACTAGTGTAATACCACCCTAAGAAATGTGTTACTGTTCTAACTAGTGTATTACCACCCTAAGAAATGTGTTACTACTCTAACTAGTGTATTACCACACTAAGAAATGTGTTACTACTCTAACTAGTGTATTACCACCCTATGAAATGTGTTACTACTCTAACTATTGTATTACTACCCTAAGAAATGTGTTACTACTCTAACTAGTGTGTTACCACCCTAAGAAATATGTTACTACTCTAACTAGTGTATTACCACCCTATGAAATGTGTTACTGGTCTAACTAGTGTATTACCACCCTAAGAAATATGTTACTACTCTAACTAGTGTATTACTACCCTAAGAAATGTGTTACTACTCTAACTAGTGTGTTACCACCCTAAGAAATATGTTACTACTCTAACTAGTGTATTACCACCCTAAGAAATGTGTTACTGCTCTAACTAGTGTATTACCACCCTAAGAAATGTGTTACTGCTCTAACTAGTGTATTACCACCCTAAGAAATGTGTTACTGCTCTAACTAGTGTACTATCACCCTAAGAAATGTGTTACTGTTCTAACTAGTGTATTACCACCCTAAGAAATGTGTTACTACTCTAACTAGTGTATTACCACCCTAAGAAATGTGTTACTGTTCTAACTAGTGTATTACCACCCTAAGAAATGTGTTACTACTCTAACTAGTGTATTACCACCCTAAGAAATGTGTTACTGATCTAACTAATGTATTACCACCCTAAGAAATGTGTTACTGTTCTAACTAGTGTATTACCACCCTAAGAAATGTGTTACTGATCTAACTAGTGTATTACCACCCTAAGAAATGTGTTACTGCTCTAACTAGTGTATTACCACCCTAAGAAATGTGTTACTGCTCTAACTAGTGTATTACCACCCTAAGAAATGTGTTACTGCTCTAACTAGTGTATTACCACCCTAAGAAATGTGTTACTACTCTAACTAGTGTATTACCACCCTAAGAAATGTGTTACTACTCTAACTAGTGTACTATCACCCTAAGAAATGTGTTACTACTCTAACTAGTGTGTTATTCCTCTGTAGCTGTAGTGATTGTCAAGGTTACCTGCACATAATGGTACAGCCAGGACCAGCCCCAAACCAATGAACACTGGGTATGTCAGGTTTACGGTGCACTCTTTTGCCGCCGAGTAGACTGAGAGTGAAAAACATCACCATCATTACAGCATCAACATCATTACAGCATCAACATCATCACAATGTCAACATCATTACAGCATCAACATCATCACAGCATCAACATCATCACAGCATCAACATCATTACAGCATCAACATCATCATAGCATCAACAGATTTACTTGCTAATAAAGGAAACATGTAATATTTCAGCATTTGCCTTCACCAGACAGGATCAAATAACAGCAGAATAAAAGGAAAAAGAGAAAGCTCAAAATGAGTACAGAAAAGATTTACTAGAGGTCTCCATCAGCCATTTACTTGCTTGCTTGCATGCATACATACATATATACATACATACATACATATATACATACATACATACATACATACATACATACATGCATACATCATAGATACATTGTTACACACACAAACACACACACAGATACATACATACATACATACATACATACAGACGTACATACATACATCATAGATACATTGTTACACACACAAACACACACACAGATACGCACATACATAATACATACATGCATACATACATACATACATACATACACACATGTACATACATACATACACACATGCACACACACATGCACACTAATACACACATACACACACAAAAAGCAACCAAAACTCTTTTGAGGGCAAACGAAGAAGTAGAAGAAGAAGATCATCATTGTGCTCTCAATGTCATAAAGAAATTACTAGAAGCAGTTCAACAGCTTTAAGACAAGTGAGATTACGTCAGAGATTGTAATGAAAATTAGAAAAAGACTTGCAAGGAGGCGTCGACCACGAGAATACTAAAAAAAAAATGTTTTTCAAAACACACAAGGAGAGGAGAAGCAATTAACAGAGAAATACAAGAATGAAACAAAATGAGGTAATAATGTTTACGAAAGTAGAGTTGCGCTGAACCTCTGAAACGGTTAAAAACAGTCAACAGTACTTTTTAAAAAATTTCTCCGACAGGTTCTGTACAAAAAAATTTGTTGGTCCAGCATCCATCCTCAGGCATCGTTTTTCATTTCTGTTGTAAGTACAAACATACGTAACACATGCATACATGCATACATACATTACATACATACATACATACATACATACATACATACATACATACATTACATACATTACATACATACATATATAAATACATGCATACATACATACATACATACATTACATACATACATACATACATACATACATACATACATACATACATACACACACACGCACGCACGCACGCACGCACGTGCACACGCACACACACACACACACACACACATATAGGTGGTAAAAAAAAAAGATAAAACGTAAAATCCCCTTTTCCATGCCATTAAGGCATATTGACATGGTGTATTTCCACGACCTTTGGCACATGAAAGTGTGATGTGGTCAGTATCATGCCTGGTGCATTTACCTTTCAGGATTTCTCTGGTACCCATTTTTAGAGGCTGGGTGGACCCCGGGGCCGTTTTGGTGGGTACCAGAAAAAAATCCCACTGCTGGGACTGAACCTGGTACCAACTGATTAGTAAACCGGGCACTTAACCAGGATGTCACATATATATAGTTGCAATAATACACATGATGTGAAAGTTAAATATGTGAAAGTATTGTTTAATGAGAGAATACCAAAACAAGCTATCAAGTGGAACACAACAGCCCGAAGAAAAAGAGGCAGACCGCGTGAAACTCTGAAGAGAACATTATTAAGAGAGGCCAAATTAACAGGCGTAAAATCCTTTGATGAGGTTGAAAGACTCGCCGAAGACAGGAAAAATTGGCGAACTACTTTGCGAGCCCTATGTGATGTTTAACGACACGGGAAGGATATAAGATATAAGATAAGATTATTTAATGTAAGCAAATACAAGGAAGGCTAAGACAGCTTAACTATGGGATATATGTAAAGATTATGTCTTGAACAATAATGGTTGCAGCATAACTTAACGTTTGATTTTTCATGTATAGTAATCATCTTCATCATCATCATCATCATTGTCATCATTGTCGTTGTCCTTCCTTTCACTACTCTTTTTTTCCCCTAGAGCATAAAAAGAAACCTCTCCATCTGATCTAGTCATGGGGCTCTTTTCCTGTTCTTCAACCAGTCTTTCTTGCACTTTTGAGCTCTGTTCTCGTAGATCTCCTGAGACGGATCAGACTGAGTGATCTCGAACTGAAACAGAAACTGTGACAATGTCACAAAGACCTGGAGAGAAGTAACTAGACTTCATCTTGCTGGTCGAGTTTAGATCTGGAGTGACCTGGCACTTAAGTATGCAGAAGAAAGAAGAAGAAGAAGGAGAATTCTGTCTAAATGTTTCTTCTCTACCAGCTTCTGTGAGTCTAGATATTCCTTGTCTTTGAATACCAGTCCAGAAGGAGGTCTAGACAATCTTCTTCCTTCTCTTTATGTTTCTCCTGCATTCATTTTCATATACTCTGCTAGCCAGACTAGAGACAGGCCTCTTCCCTGAACTAGTTTATCTGCAAGAATTGTTCATGTGTGAGCCAAACATTTTCCACCCTTGCTGTCTTATTGGAGTGAGGTTTGGACCTGAAGGTTGTGTTCTGGTGTATGGAGACCATTTTAAAATGTGTAGTGCAGAGTATAGGCAGCCCTCAGTTTGTGTAAATGGACTTGTATTCTGTAATGTCCTATGAAGACCTGATAAATGTGGCTTGTATTCTTCAATGTCTTATGAAAACCTGAGAAATGTGGCTTGTATTCTGCAGTGTCCTATGAAAACCTGAGAAATGTGGCTTGTATTCTGGAATGTCTTATGAAAACCTGAGAAATGTGGCTTGTATTCTGTAATGTCCCATGAAAACCTGAGAAATGTGGCTTGTATTCTTCAATGTCTTATGAAAACCTGAGAAATGTGGCTTGTATTCTTCAATGTCTTATGAAAACCTGAGAAATGTGGCTTGTATTCTTCAATGTCTTATGAAAACCTGAGAAATGTGGCTTGTATTCTGCAGTGTCCTATGAAAACCTGAGAAATGTGGCTTGTATTCTTCAATGTCCTATGAAAACCTGAGAAATGTGGCTTGTATTCTGCAGTGTCCTATGAAAACCTGATAAATGTGGCTTGTATTCTGCAATGTCTTATGAAAACCTGAGAATTGTGGCTTGTATTCTTCAATGTCTTATGAAAACCTGAGAAATGTGGCTTGTATTCTGCAATGTCTTATGAAAACCTGAGAACTGTGGCTTGTATTCTGGAATGTCCCACGAAAACCTGATAATTGTGGCTCGTTCTGTTTTCTTCTTGTTCACAGCTGGATCTGTCACATCTGCTGAATGTTCTTTACCTCCCTGCATTTCTAGACCAGATTCATGAAGTTCAAGCAAAAACATTTTTTTTGTCTTCTCAGGAAAGCTCATAAACAGACTTACCGGTGCTCAAAAGTGCACTGGCTAGAATGATTCCCCATGGAGCTTTGGTCCAGACAATCTCCTCCACTCCCAGAAGATACAGTAGCACCCAGATTGGCCATAAAAATAACAGTGAAAACAAACCTGGGCAGAAAGGAAAGAAAAAGGGAAAACAAAGTTAGTGAACGGAAAGAATTATTTACAGCTGTGGAAAAAAATACATCGTTGACAACAGAATCTATTAATTTATCCTCTAGATATTCCTGCACAAATTTAGTAAATAAGAGTCCAAGGTAAATTGATGGAGCATGGTCTTGTTATGGTTGATCTCCAGAAGTACAAAGTATTTAAAATGTGAGAGAAAACAAAAAAGAGGATGATCACGACTTGAACCATGGATACCAGTAGGATGAGCAGACTCTTACTTGTGCTATCCACTTTGCCATCTCTCATCTCTCATTGTTCTACTTTCTCTCATCTCTCACTGTTCTACTTTCTCTCATCTCTTACTGTTCTACTTTCTCGCATCTCTTACTGTTCTACTTTCTCGCATCTCTTACTGTTCTACTTTCTCTCATCTCTTTACTGTTCCACTCTCTTTTATCTCTTACTGCTCTAGTTTTTCTCATCTCCTACTGTTTTACTTTCTCTCATCTCTTACTGTTTTACTTTATCTCATCTCTCACTGTTCTACTTTCTCTCATCTCTTACTGTTTTACTTTCTCTCATCTCTTACTGTTTTACTTTCTCTCATCTCTCACTATTCTACTTTCTCTCATCTCTTACTGTTCTACTTTCTCTCATCTCTTACTGTTCTACATTCTCTCACGTCTTAGTTCTTTGTGGTCTACCTTCTTAGTGCTTTATATGCTTTAACACTATGGTCTACTTTCTTAGAGCTTTATATTCTTCAACACTGTGGTCTACTTTCTTGGAGCTTTATATTCTTCAAGACCGTGGTCTACTTTCTTAGAGCTTTATATTCTTCAACACTGTGGTCTACTGTCTTGGAGCTTTATATTCTTCAAGACCGTGGTCTACTTTCTTAGAGCTTTATATTCTTCAACACTGTGGTCTACTTTCTTGGAGCTTTATATTCTTCAAGACCGTGGTCTACTTTCTTAGAGCTTTAAATTCTTCAACACTGTGGTCTACTTTCTTGGAGCTTTATATTCTTCAAGACCGTGGTCTACTTTCTTAGAGCTTTATATTCTTCAACACTGTGGTCTACTTTCTTAGAGATTTGTATTCTTCAAGACTGTGGTCTACTTTCTTGTAGCTTTGTATTCTTCAAGACTGTGGTCTACTTTTTTAGAGCTTTATATTCTTCAACACTGTGGTCTACTTTCTTAGAGCTTTATATTCTTCAACACTGTGGTCTACTTTTTTAGAGCTTTGTATTCTTCAACACTGTGGTCTACTTTTTTAGAGCTTTGTATTCTTCAACACTGTGGTCTACTTTTTTAGAGCTTTGTATTCTTCAAGACCGTGGTCTACTTTCTTAGAGCTTTATATTCTTCAACACTGTGGTCTACTTTCTTGGAGCTTTATATTCTTCAAGACCGTGGTCTACTTTCTTAGAGCTTTAAATTCTTCAACACTGTGGTCTACTTTCTTGGAGCTTTATATTCTTCAAGACCGTGGTCTACTTTCTTAGAGCTTTATATTCTTCAACACTGTGGTCTACTTTCTTAGAGATTTGTATTCTTCAAGACTGTGGTCTACTTTCTTGTAGCTTTGTATTCTTCAAGACTGTGGTCTACTTTTTTAGAGCTTTATATTCTTCAACACTGTGGTCTACTTTCTTAGAGCTTTATATTCTTCAACACTGTGGTCTACTTTTTTAGAGCTTTGTATTCTTCAACACTGTGGTCTACTTTCTTAGAGCTTTATATTCTTCAACACTGTGGTCTACTTTTTTAGAGCTTTGTATTCTTCAACAATGTGATCTACTTTTTTAGAGCTTTGTATTCTTTAAGACTGTGGTCTACTTGCTTTGTATTCTTCAAGACTGTGGTCTACTTTCTTGTAGCTTTGTATTCTTCAAGACTGTGGTCTACTTTCTTGTAGCTTTGTATTCTTCAAGACTGTGGTCTACTTTTTTAGAGCTTTGTATTCTTTAAGACTGTGGTCTACTTGGACATTCTTTACTGCTTACGAATCATTCACACTTATCAAAGGAACTAGAGCTGAGAATATGTAGAAAGTTATGAAGATTAGGTGACACAGTTTTTACAACAAAAAAGAATAAACTAGAAGATAGAAGACTGTGGGGATTACAGCTTTTATGATACGAAGATGATACTAGAGGATAGACGACCACCAACTACCTGAAAGGTATATAAGTCGGCATCTGAGGAAGAAGAAGAAGTATTACAATAATTTCTATTCTGCAATCTCTGCGTTTTTTTTTTTTCTAAAGGCATTATCATTGCCATAACCGACATTACAGCAGACGAAAAACAAACAACTACATCCGTACCTATAACAGAAATGAAAAACGACGCTTGAGGATTGGATGCTTGCCCAACAAATTTTTTGTACAGAACCTGTTGGAGAAATTTTTGTTTAAAGTGCTGTTGACTGTTTACAGAATGTTTTTAACGCAACTGTTTCAGATGTTCAGTACAACTCTACTTTTGTAAACATCATTACTTTATTTTGTTTCATTCTTGTATTTCTCTGTGAATTCTTTCTCCACTCCTTGTGGTTTGTTGAAAAACATTTTTTTGGGGTAGTATTCTCATGGCCGACGTCTCCTTGCAAGTCTTTTTCTAATTTTCATTGCAATCTCTGCTGTAATCTCACTTGTCTCAAAGCTGTCGAACTGCTTCTAGTAACCTCTTTATGACCATGAGAGCACATTGATGATGATGATCTTCTTCTTCTTCTTCTTCTTCTTCTTCTTCTTCTTCTTCTTCTTCTTCTTCTTCTTCTTCTTCTTCTTCTTCGTTATTGTTCACCCTAAAAAGAGTTTGGTTGCTTTGTGTTGCAGTTATGCTCCTTTCGGCCCAGCACTTCCGACTTCGGCTCAACGTATTTTTAGGATTTGGTTCATCCAACTGCGATCCTTATTCACTTGGCCAGACTGTTGTCTGTTTCCTGTGGCACCAATGGCACCATTGGGAAGTAGAATAGGGTCTTGGCCAGTCCAATCTTGAGGTAAGGTGTCAACTATGGGTCGTTGACATCCATCTCCTTCAGCTTGAATAATGATGTAATGGCGATTATGATGATGAGCAAAAATGTAAATAAAAAGTCCT
Organism: Achatina immaculata; assembly: GCA_009760885.1. Classification (NCBI taxonomy): domain Eukaryota; kingdom Metazoa; phylum Mollusca; class Gastropoda; order Stylommatophora; family Achatinidae; genus Lissachatina; species Lissachatina immaculata. Next base: position 13,420,476 of record CM019701.1, on the reverse strand, counting down.
AAATCTAAAACCCATGTAAGGTTTTTAATGACGCGGACAAAGTGAGCATTTCTTCATTATTTGATGATTTTTCTCTGCGACATTTTACAGGTGAGGCTGTGAAGATGAAGCTGTGTAGGATTTTTTTTTTTTTACATCACACTCTCAGTGATAAGAGCGGGTACCAACCAAAGCTGTTTGTACCGGGTAACCATGGCTGCAGGGGACCTCACTCTTCCTTAATCTCTGTTCAGAATTAGTTATTGGCCTTACTGCGGTGGGATGTATACCACTCTTATTATGTCCTAGATCTGTGCTATTCAATGTCCTGGGTCACAGCTCTCCCTTTTCAAACCAGGCTACCCCGAATCCTCTCCTACATATCATCACCTGCACAAGATTTTCACCATTATACATTCTTTTACAGTGGTAAATAACATTACAAGAGTTGAAAATGTTCTCCTCAGACTTCAAACCCCTTCGCGGGAACCACGTGCCTCCACTTGGAGAACCACTGTCCTAGATAAGATTCCAGCATCACTAAGTGCCATCTCCACAAAGACATGACATCTCTGTCACTGTCGTCCTCTTACTTATTTAACTTTTCCTTTAGCTTTTGTTTCCGCTCTGTGATATGGCCAAAGAATTTCAATTATCTTGTTATCTTTTGTTTTTCCATTATTTCTTTTTCACTCTCAATTTCCCCAATGTTTCTTTTCATTTTCTTTTCTGTTTATGAAATAACAAACATGAAGAACTAGCTTCAATGATCATCATCATCATCATCATCATCATCATCATCATCATCATCATTTCCCCATGGAATGTTGGCTGCAATGCATCTCCACTCTGCTCTCTTTCTTGTCTTTGTAGAACACTCTGCCAAGCCTGTCCCTGTCCATCTCTTGAAGTTGTCCACCCATCTATGTCGCTGTCCATCTCTTAAAGTTGTCCACCCATCTATGTCGCTGTCCATCTCTTGAAGTTGTCCACCCATCTATGTCGCTGTCCATCTCTTGATGTTGTCCACCCATCTATGTCGCTGTCCATCTCTTAAAGTTGTCCACCCATCTATGTCGCTGTCCATCTCTTGAAGTTGTCCACCCATCTATGTCGCTGTCGTCCTCTTGTGTTTCCCTTTCATCTTGCATTCAAGAAGGGTCTTCAGCACAATATTGTGTCTCTTGATATTCCCAAAGCATCTTAACTGTCTTGTTTTTTTATGATTTTCAATATTCCTCTTTTCACTTCTAGTTGGTTTAGCACTTCCTTGTTTGCTTTCTTATTCTTCTGTATATCCACTCTTCAATGGCCTCTATTTTCTTTTCTTCAATAAATATCTTTTTTTTAAAAAAAAAATAATAGAAAACAACTTGTCCAGAGAGGTTATCAGCCTAAAAGAAAAAAGAAAAAAATGATTAATGAAAATAATGAAGATAAATGAGTAGATGATAAGTATGAGAAATACCGGTGATGGTTGAAGTTATATTTGAAGAAAATGTTACCCCGTGAACTGCCGCACCTGCTGATGATGCTACACAGAGGACAACACCAAACACGGCCGGACTACCGAAGCCGTCCACGTAGGCGAACAACACAATCCCAGTTATTGAAAAAATCATGGCAAAAATCTGCAGGAAAATTTATAAGAAACAAAACATTTAACACGAGAACAAAACGTATTGGTCTGCAGGTAGGATAGCCCTGTGTCCTGCCGCTGTGGCATACAGAGAATATGGTGTTTGTGTCCGTATGTTTTGTTAATCACCAGCTCTATGTGTTTATTTAACTCTTAAAGGTCAGAGGTCATGCTGAGATGAAGTGACCTTCAGGGAAGTATGTAGAGTGCTCATATACGTGTCTTTAGTCACGATATAATCTTCAGGTCGGTGGCTCTTAATCTGAGTTCCCCAGGGGTCGAGGAAATTAAAATGGGGTAAGGGAAGGACGAGTCTGTGGACTAGGAAATGGATTGACTCGATTAAAACAAAGTATATTACCATCTAGGTTGTATTTATTGATTTATTTTTAATTAGGGGTCCACAGTTGTTCTAAGGCTGGAAAAAGGTCCACAGTTGTTCTCAGGCTGGAAAAAAGGTCTACAGTTGTTCTCAGGCTGGAAAAAGGTCCACAGTTGTTCTCAGGCTGGAAAAAGGACCACAGTTGTGTCAGGCCGGAAAGGAGGTCCATAGTTGTTCTCAGGCTGGAAAAAAGACCACAGTTGTGTCAGGCTGGAAAGGAGGTCCACTGTTGTTCTCAGGTCCACAGTTGTTCTCAGGTAGGATAGGAGATCGTCATTTGTTGTCAGGCCGGAAAGGAGGTCCACAGTTGTTCTCAGACTGGAAAAAGGTCCATAGTTGTTCTCAGGCCGGAAAGGAGGTCCACAGTTGTTCTCAGGCCGGAAAAAAAGGTTCACATTTGTTCTCAAGCTGGAAAAAAGATCCACAGTTGTCCTCAGACCGGAAAAAAAGTTTACAGCTGTTCTCAGGCGGAAAAAAAGGTCTACAGTTGTTCTCAGGCCAGAAAGGAGGTCCATATTTGTTCTCATGGCGGAAAGACAGTCCACTGGCAAAAATATTAAGAACCACTGCTTTCAGATGGTTCTTTGTGTCATCTATTCCTGAAGATCCTATTGTCTACTCTGAAACTATTGCGTGTTACTGACTATTGTGTTGCTGTGCAGTGGTGGCCATCGGAGATCTTGCATACCTGTGCATTAGGTAACGCTGGATGGACACACAAGTAGCATCGTAGCAAAAACTGGGTATCGGGTAAGTGTGTTTAATAGTACTATCCTACACTGGGTATCGGGTATGCGTGTTTAATAGTACTATCCTACACTAGGTATCGGGTATGTGTGTTTAATAGTACTATCCTACACTAGGTATCGGGTATGCGTGTTTAATAGTACACATTTCCGCTTTACTGAGAGCAAGACGCTTCAGATAAGTTATATATGTTTGTATTTTGTTTTCGCATGTATCCTCGAATAAGGCTCACGCCGAAATATCGGATGTTGTATGTTTTTCATTTATACATTCTCATACTTTATATTCGTTTTTTTCTCACCTTGCTCACTTCCTCCCTCACTTTGTAAAACTGCACCATACACCTCTATCTACCTTATTAATAGTACTATCCTACACTGAGTATCGGGTAAGTGTGTTTAACAGTACTATCCTACACTAGGTATCGGGTAAGTGTGTTTAACAGTACTATCCTACACTGAGTATCGGGTAAGTGTGTTTAACAGTACTATCCTACACTGAGTATCGGGTAAGTGTGTTTAACAGTACTATCCTACACTGGGTATCTGGTATGTGTGTTTAATAGTACTATCCTACACTAGGTATCTGGTATGTGTGTTTAATAGTACTATCCTACACTAGGTATCTGGTATGTGTGTTTAATAGTACTATCCTACACTGGGTATCTGGTATGTGTGTTTAATAGTACTATCCTACACTAGGTATCTGGTATGTGTGTTTAATAGTACTATCCTACACTAGGTATCTGGTATGTGTGTTTAATAGTACTATCCTACACTAGGTATCTGGTATGTGTGTTTAACAGTACTATCCTACACTGAGTATCGGGTAAGTGTGTTTAACAGTACTATCCTACACTGAGTATCAGGTAAGTGTGTTTAACAGTACTATCCTACAAAGAGTATCGGGTAAGTGTGTTTAACAGTACTATCCTACACTGAGTATCGGGTAAGTGTGTTTAACAGTACTATCCTACACTGAGTATCTCGTAAGTGTGTTTAACAGTACTATCTTACACTAGGTATCGGGTAAGTGTGTTTAACAGTACTATCCTACACTGAGTATCGGGTAAGTGTGTTTAACAGTACTATCCTACACTGAGTATCGGGTAAGTGTGTTTAACAGTACTATCCTACACTGAGTATCGGGTAAGTGTGTTTAACAGTACTATCCTACACTGAGTATCGGGTAAGTGTGTTTAACAGTACTATCCTACACTGAGTATCAGGTAAGTGTGTTTAACAGTACTATCCTACAAAGAGTATCGGGTAAGTGTGTTTAACAGTACTATCCTACACTGAGTATCGGGTAAGTGTGTTTAACAGTACTATCCTACACTGAGTATCTCGTAAGTGTGTTTAACAGTACTATCTTACACTAGGTATCGGGTAAGTGTGTTTAACACAGTACTATCCTACACTGAGTATCTCGTAAGTGTGTTTAACAGTACTATCTTACACTAGGTATCGGGTAAGTGTGTTTAACAGTACTATCCTACACTGAGTATCTCGTAAGTGTGTTTAACAGTACTATCTTACACTAGGTATCGGGTAAGTGTGTTTAACAGTACTATCCTACACTGAGTATCTCGTAAGTGTGTTTAACAGTACTATCCTACACTGGGTTTCGGTTACGACTGTTTAATATCCTACACTTATAAGACAGTCACATATAAAACTATCACTAAATCCTAATTTACATCACATATAAAACTATCACTAAATCTTAATTACACTAACTCTGCGGAAACTGGCCAGACAAGATCCTTTAAACTTATCAAGGACATTATCTTCAAAGATGCTGATTTGTTGCATTTATTTACTCAGTGAACTGTAACAGCCTACGACAGACACCTGAAGGATGAGGAGAGGCCGACTAAAGACAACTAATCGATGGAGATGAACAGGTCTACAATACAGCCAAGGGAGCATACTCGTAGAAAGTTTTCTAGAGGACTGTAAAATTGGACAGAATTTGCTTCCATCTTCTATTACCAAAAAGGACATTGATGAAATCAGCATGACTGTACTAAACTATTAGATGAATTAAGCATGACTGTACTAAACTATTAGATGAATTAAGCACAATTGTACTAAACTATTAGATGAATTAAGCATAATTGTACTAAACTATTAGATGCATTAAGCATGAGTGTACTAAACTATTAGATGAATTAAGCATAATTGTACTAAACTATTAGATGAATTAAGCATAATTGTACTAAACTATTAGATTAATTAAGCATAATTGTACTAAACTATTAGATGAATTAAGCATAATTGTACTAAACTATTAGATCAACTAAGCGTGACTGTACTAAACTATTAGAATTATGAAACGGTTTTCAGATTCAACTCATCACAACTAACCAAGACCATATCTAATCATGCAACGCTTCTATTATTAGGCTGGAGTTCTGTTCTTTGCCTTTGCTAACACAGGGCGAGGCTCACCATGGGGTATGTGGTGGTGGAGCATGCGAGAAGCTCGTGTGGTATGTCAACGCCAGGTGATAAACTCTACCATCATCCGCCCCGCCCCCAACAATTTAACACGCCAGCTAAGATTCAGCGTCAGTATAGCTATGTCTGCAAAGGGAGATAATTCAGTTCATTCATTCATTCATTCATTGATTAGAAAGTCCCTTGGGAACTCTGCTGCCCTAACAGGTCTCTTGAAGGCCTCTCTGTTGTAACCAAGATGCCCTGTTGCCACGGAGATAAAAGTTAATAATAATAACAATAATAACAACAATAACCGTCGTTCGGTATTCAAATAAAACAGATTTCAGTATTTTTCATTGTTTGATTCATTTCATTACTTCATTCTTTCATTTTTTTTCATTATTTTATTCTTCCTTTACTTTATTCTTTCATTACTTTATTCTTTCTCTATTTCATTCCGTCATTATTTTATTCTTTCTTTATTTTATTCTATCTTTATTTTGTTATTTTCATTATTTTATTCTTCCTTTACTTTATTCCCTCAATACTTCATTCTTTGACTACTGCATTCTTTCATTACTTCATTTTTTTCATTACTTCATTCTTTCTTCACTTCATTCTTTCATTACTTCACTCTTTCTTTAATTCATTCTTTCATTACTTCACTCTTTCTTTGCTTCATTCTTTCATTACTTCACTCTTTCTTTACTTCACTCTTTCTTTACTTCATTCTTCCATTACTTCATTCTTTCACTGCTTTTAAAATATACCTCTCCATAGTTCGCCACCATTTGGGGGGGGGGGGTGTGAAAATTTCTTTCGTCAATATTGTTGTTGTCTCTTCACAAGTCTAACACTGGAATTAGATTGCCTCAAGTCATTAATATTCTTTCACATAAATAATGCATGAAACTAACGTAATTGTCACGTGCTCTACAAAAATAAATGAACATATATCAAAGTTCACGGAGAATGTCAGATTTGCGATAGAAGATTGTCTGTTTTGAATGTCAAGACAGGCTGGAGACAGCCGAGACAGCCTGGAGTCTCGGAAATGAGAAAAGTTCAGAAAATGAAAGATTTATTTGAGCGACACCTATTTTCGCCGCGTCACGTGTCAGGTCAAGGTGAAGGTCGTGTTTTCCTAATCAGTTGCTCAATTTGGAGCAGCTTCGGCCTGCCTGGAGTGGATTTGTAGATCTTTGAGCGTCCGCGTCGATTATTTATCTACGTCATCGTCTTTTCTTTTTTTTTCTGGGTGGTAAATCCTGGTGAACTTTATGTTTGCCTAACTGGGGGATCTTCACGGAAGCATGCTTGTTTAGTTTTGTGTCTTTCAGTCTTTACTCGTATACCGGTGCCCAAACTAATAGTGTGTGTTTTCTTTAGTGTGTGGCCCTTGTTGTTGTTGTTGTTCTTCTTCTTCTTCTTCTTGTTCTCTTCTTCTTCACTGCTAACTGCTACCACCACTCCCACCATCGCACCTGCCATCACCACCATCGTCATCATCACACCATCACCGGTATCATCACCATCATCTAGTTTCAACAAGACATACATACCATTGATTGTAAAATGTTTAGAATTAAAAAAAAAAGTTTTAATGTTAAAACAAGGCGGGTAAACGTTACATCTCTCTTCCTCTCTCTCTCTCTCTCTCTCTCTCTCTCTCTCTCATGGTTTCCTCATTCACCCCGCAGGCCGTTATTTGCCGATTCCTGTCCTAAAACTACAACGACATAACCTAGCCAATGCTCACCCTCATTGCAATAAATTTCTCAAACAGTACAATCCAAGACAGCAAGTAAACGAAGCTGTGATTGGCTGCGAACAGCGCTGAGCAGTCTGCAGCGCTGAGCTTGACCAGGGCTCTCATGTAGGTGTACGCTGTGAGAGTCCAGATCCCACAGAACAGAGAAGACTTCCAAAGGAACTGAAGTCTGCTGAACTCCTCGCTGTCTTGGTACAAGTGTACACACTCTCTGTCAAAGAAGAAAGTTGATACCTAAGAGGCATAACTGTGTAAAAAAAATAAAGGAGAACATTTAAGCATGAAACCCACCACCCCCGCCCCTTTTCGATATCATTATGACATTTTGAGGATATGGTGAGGCCCGTATTTCCAAGACCTACGGCACATGAATGTCTGACGTGGTCAGTATCGCGTCAGACATTCAAATTTCTCTGGTACCCATTTTTAAAGGCTGGGTGGACCGTGGGGCCGTTTTGGGCCAGAAAAAAAAAATCCTCACTGCTGGGACTTGAACCCGATACCACCAGATTAGCAACGCGATCGCCTAACAAATGGGACGTGATATAAAGACAAAAGCAGATGACGATGTGACAACGGAATGAAAATGGCAAAGTATCGAGCAAAAAAAAAATAATCATGTAGTAATGACAGGAAACATGATTTATGATAATAACAGGAAACATGATTTATGATAATAACAACAAAGATGTGGATCTAGTTATTAAACGAATTCGCAAGACTGAATATCGTCCCATATTTCTGGGGTTTATGTTTTGCAAGGGGGATATGTTGAGAAATAACCCACAAACGTTGTCCACAAATAATCCACTGTGACTTATGCCGAGAACTTATCAATCACCCCCCCCCCCCCTCGTATCTCACGCAAATAGTTTATATTATACCTTTGCTAGAACAAAGATGGCAGTGTTAGTGCGTGGTATAGGTAACATTAATGAGCAGCAAAGATGGCAGTGTCAGTGCGTGGTATAGGTAACATTAATGAGCAGCAAAGATGGCAGTGTTAGTGCGTGGTATAGGTAACATTAATGAGCAGCAAAGATGGCAGTGTCAGTGCGTGGTATAGGTAACATTAATGAGCAGCAAAGATGGCATTCCTGAGGTAAATGTGCAGTCACATGAGCCTGGCAACAGGAACTAGGCGAGATCCTTGTCCCATCTCCTAGCAGCACCCTGTCCCATCTCCTAGCAACACCCTGTCCCATCTCCTAGCAGCACCTTGTCCCATCTCCTAGCAGCACAGTGATCCATCTCTTAGTAACACTTTGTCCCATCTCCTAGTCACACCTTGTCCCATCTCCTAGTAACATCTTGTCCCATCTCCTAGTAACATCTTGTCCCATCTCCTAGTAACATCTTGTCCCATCTCCTAGTAACATCTTGTCCCATCTCCTAGCAGCACCGTGATCCATCTCCTATTAACACTTTGTCCCTATGCCTAGTAACACCTTGTCCCATCTCCTAGTAGCACCCTGTCCCAATGCCTAATAACACTTTCTCCCATATTCTAGTAATATAAATTGTCTCATCTCCTAGTAGCACATTCTCATCTCCTAGTAGCACATTGTGTCATCTCCTAGTAACACCTTGTCCCATCTCTTAGAAACACCTTGTCCCATCTCCTAGTAGCACCTTGTTCCAATACCTAATAACACCTTGTCCCATCTCCTAGTAACACTTATCCCATCTCTTAGTAATACCTTGTCCCATCTCCTATTAACATCTTGTCCCATCACCTAATAACACCTTGCTCCATCTCCTAGTAGCACTTTGTCCCAGTGCCTAGTAACACCTTGTCCCATCTCCTAGTAGCACCTTCTTCCATCTCTTAGTAACACCTTGTCCCACCTCCTAGTAACACCTTGTCCCACCTCCTAGTAACAAACTCCAGTACGCTAGCACGACGCTACCTACGTCGACCTGTTTAGTTCAGTGGTCAGGCGCATGGCTTACTAATCCGGTGCTACCGGGTTCAGATCCCAGCAGTGAGAATTATTTTTATTTCCCTCTGGTACCACCACACCAAAAAACCCCAGTGGTTTACCCAGCCTCTAAAAATGGGTACCAGAGAAATCAGGGGAGGTAAATGCGGCCAGGTGTGATACTGACAAAATCAGACTTTCATGTACCCAAGGTCTTGGAAATACGGGCCTAACACCGTATCCCCAGTATGCCCTTATGGCACGGAAACGAGGATTTTTACCTACCCAGAATTTGATACAACACGCATACTTCAACACACATCCTTTTTCCCAGTTCCACGGAAGCATAACATCAATAAGACAACAATAACAACAACAATGGCGACAGTAAAACAAATAATAACAATAACAAGGAAGATGAATTATACAGTTTGTACCTGAGAATTTCATTGGCTGGCCGATAACTGGCTCTTCGAAGTGCACACATTTGAAGCGGAAACAGAAGTGCAAGAAAGGCCATGAAGAAGTAGGTCAAAGTAAACGGGGCGTTGAAAGTCTCAGTCTGGAAAATGTCTTGCACCAGTTCACTGAAGGCCACCCATGCCACGGAGCTTGTTATGGAGATAAAAGAGCCAATGAGAATCTTGCTGTGACGACTTGACCAATCCCAGTTATTTTTGCTTTCCGTCTCGTCGCTTTGACCAATCGGAACGTGGCCATTTGAATTTTCAACTGACAAAAAAAAAAAAAAAAGAAATATGTTCAGTCTCTGACTGCGTGTTAATTTTGGCCATGAGATAAAATGTTTATTATTTAAAGCATTAGAACAACGATAACCTCAGTACGATTATTAAAAAAATACCAAAACGGTTACTGGATTCAGCGAATCAGAACTGATCAAGACCCTTACCCCACATATTTCTAGTGCTTCTGGTAGCAGGCTGTCGTTTTGTTCCCCCGCCCCTTCCCCAACTAACAGTCAAAAGTAATCCTGCTGCACCTGAAAGATAAGGCTGGGAAAGTCTCGTGCTATGGGTCAACTCCGTCTGGTAGAGAACGTCTTTGCTACCCACTCCCCATCCGACACGATGGTTACGCTTCAGCATCATCAAAGCAGCCATCTGAAAAAAAAATTATGATTTAGCAGTTCCACAGAGATAATAGATGAAAAGCAGATGTAACAAAGCGAACCAACTTATCGGGCAAATGGCTTCTATACTAAATAACAAGCATGTCTCACTGGAAACCAAAAGAACTATCTATAAGACAATCTTCATACCAACTTTGTGCTACCAATGCCAGGCATGGACTCTGACAGCAAAAGACAAAAGGAAAATTACAACAACTGAAATGAGATTCTTGAGAATTCTTGGAATATCAAGAATGGACAGGATCAGAAATGATTAGAAATAAAGTAGGAGTCGAACCCGTTCTGAACTATATTCCAAAAACAGCAAATAAAATGGTTCTGTCATGTATCACGACTACCAACAGAACGTGTACCACAGAGAGCAGTGTTTTACAGACCACACAAGGCCAGAGGAAGGCCCTCCCCCCATGCAAATAATGGACCGATTGTATAGTAAAGTCCCTGAACATCTCAATGTACGAAGCCAACAGGCGAGCCATTGGGAGACACATAACAGTAAATGAGGAAGGACAAGACAAGACAAGACAGAGATAATAATAATAATAATAAATAAATAAAAATGATGATGATGATGATGATGATGATGATGAAAGTAGGCGAAGATATCAAGAGGAAATAATGTGCTGATAAATAGAACAACAACGGATACGCCATATGACGGAAAATTATTTATCCTTCGATCCTGTTGACTCAGTTCCTCAACACGTGCACTGTTGAACTTTGTCTACCAACAACTTCGACGTCCGCTGTTTTCAGTCTGTCTGCCTTCCACATCATTCATGCTCGATTGAAACAAACGACACCATTTTGTCAACGAGTTGCCTACTCATAATTTTGTCAACGAGTTGCCTACTCATATTTTTGTCAACGAGTTGCCTACTCATAATTTTGTCAACGAGTTGCCTACTCATATTTTTGTCAACGAGTTGCCTACTCATAATTTTGTCAACGAGTTGCCTACTCATATCTTTTGTCAACGAGTTGCCTACTCATATTTTTGTCAACGAGTTGTCTACTCATATTTTTGTCAACGAGTTGCCTACTCATATCTTTTGTCAACGAGATGCCTACTCATATCTTTTGTCAACGAGATGCCTACTCATACCTTTTTTCATCATAAACTTCGACGAGCTGACCTGGGGACCGTAACAACCTCATCACACCCCACACTTCAAAGAGAAACCACTTTCCCAGATGTTGTGTAACTGCGCATCTGGGGCTCACAGAACGTGGTTAAGACATTTACGCTGACAACAAGCGCCACCTCGTGAATATCCAGGTAAAAAATGACATACGTTAGTTAACGTGTATTTAAATTATGTCTGTTGTAACCATCTGGTACACACGCGAAACATGCGAACCAGGCGAAGGGAAGGGAACATGATAGTGATGCGCCCACACACACACACACACACACAAGCGTAAAGAAAGAATAAATAAAAGAGTTCAGCCGCTTGATAAAAAGAGTGGATATATAAAAGTAATATGATTATAGAAAACATAAATATATAAAGGTAAACACCCGTAATAAGTTTAGAGAAAGCATAAATATATAAAGGTAAAGACCCGTAATAAGATTATAGAAAGCATAAATATATAAAGGTAAACACCCGTAATAAGTTTAGAGAAAGCATAATATATAAAGGTATATACCCGTAATAAGATTAGAGAAAGTATAAATATATAAAGGTAAACACCCGTAATAAGATAGTATAAATATAACATTGCTCGGAACACGGAAGCTGGAATATTAGGAGGGAGTTCAGTTGTAGACACATTTACGTAAACAGCAAACCAAACAACAATAAACAGAAAGCAGAAAGAAATCAATTATAACGCAAATCAAATACCGGGAAGTCTGCTTCTTGGATGCTTAACAAAAAAGTACAGATTTTGCGTACAATACACTCTTCATTTGATCACACGCCATTTGTTTCAAGTCCCTCGTTGTGCTGTCCAGTTCTGGGGCAGTTCTTCTAAAATAATGGTTCTTTATGTGTCAGGCACGAAGATTTATGAAAGTTCAGGAATGTGTTATGCTCTCCCTTTGTTGAAAACAGAGGATACGCATTCGTGATACACAGAGCGAGAAATAACATGTTAAATGTTACGTTAAAAAGGGTAAATTTCCAGTTTTCGTGCCACTAAGGCATATTGGGGAATACGGTGTTAGGACCGTATTTTCTATGGCCCCTTTGGCACATGAAAGTCTGATGTTAAATGTTACGTTACAGATAGTTTATTCTCCGGACGGAAGCAGCTTCTACGAAAGATGAAGAACAAATTGAATAATCGCTGAAAAATCTCCAGATGAACTTTCTGGCAAAATGATCCAGAAAATTCAGGGTTGTACTGGCGTTCTGGCCGGCTGAGCATGCGAGGTCTGTTTTCTGAATGGCTTCTGCCAGTCAGTGTTCCTGTAAGATGTGGAAACAGCACTAGAAGACTGCTATGAAATTGTCCACAAATGTCGGTTTCCAACTTTCCGGTGTCAAGAGATAAAGTGTGTCTATTTCTGCGTACATCTTGTAGCTGTCGACAGAACATTTAGTTAACTGACAACTATTTTTATATGGATGTATACTTGGTCCTCAAGTCAGCATTTATGAAAATGAAAAATATACTGTGCAATAAAGCTCTGTTGATGAACACCAGAAAGAGAGTTGTTCAGTGTTACATCGAACCCGTATTGTTATATGGGTGCGAAGCACGGGAAGTAACTAAGAGCACCCAGAATCTACTGGAAGCAGCAGAGTTGTGGTTCCTGCGAAGAATGATGAGAATACAGAGGACAGTTAAGAAAACAAAACGAAGAGATTCTAAGTGAAGGTGGACAAAAGAGAGAAATTACTGCAAAATTCAGAACATGACAGACCAGATTTCTAGGGCATGTTTTAAGAAGAGGCCAGTGGCAACAGGAAAACTGGAGGGGGAAAAGGGACAGAGGAAGACAAAGAAACAAGATACTTGACGGACAAAAAGAGTGTTACAGAGCACGTTCCAAAACACACGTTATAGAAAGAGCAAAAGACAGATGGTTGTAGAAATCAATGACGACCAACGCTTGATTGGCATGGACCAGAGAGAGAGAGAGAGAGAGAGAGAGAGAGAGAGAGAGAGAGAGAAAGAAAGAAAGAGAGAGAGAGAGAGATAGAGAGATGAGAATGGTGTTTATCAGATTTCACAACTGAAATGGTGTTTATCAGATTTCACAACTGAAGAGTCTGATTAATGGTGTAGGTATAACTAAGAGGAAGATCCTAGCTAAAAGATACCGGTTGGCCATGTTCAGATATAGAACGATTACTGCGCAGATCGATCCTACACCAGACTCTACAGGCGCAGTACTTCGTGACAGCACAGAGCCAACTCGATTATATTCGTGGGTTGCCAACTCAAGATCCCCACCTCTCATGACCGCCTGCCTTAAAGTGATTGACGTTAGCATGAACTCTTTTACTCCTGAATTATTTTCTGTGCCGTGCCGGAATACATTTTATTGATAAATTTCAGTAGAAAGAATCTAGAAGGAAGTTATTTAGTAATTTAGAAACGTGGACTGGGTACGAAACCTACTGCTTTTCGCTTTGTTTAGATTGTTTAAATACCGCTCTAAGCGCTTGTTTGTACCAGCCCTACCAGTGTCGTTTTTGGACCAAAAGAGTTAAAACTACAGGCTCGCTGGTGTCTGTGAGAGACTATTTTTAGGCAGAAATTCTTAAAGGGGGAAAAAATGTAGCGATCTGACACCTTGACTACAGATAAATTTAGGCACAACACTGAGTGAGTAAAAAGTAAAACAAATAAAGAATCTGTGGAGAGGAGCAGACAGAGCAACAAAAATAAGATTTTTAAGGGCATGCATCTTTCCCATGGCAACATATGCCTGTGAGACCTGGACACTTAACAAAACAGCTGAGAAACACATAAATGCCTTTGAATGTAAATGCTACAGAAGAGTTCTCCAAATATTGTGGACACAAAAAAAGAACAGATATATCCATACTACAAGAACTTAATATTGAAGAAGGATGACTAGTAAAGAGGATTAAAGAGAGAAAACTTAAATATTTTGGAAACATTAAACGTCATGATAATCTAGAGAAGACCGTCTTGGAAGGGTACATAATAGGGAAAAAGAAAGAGAGGAAGACCAAAACGAAGATGGCTGCAAGACATCGTTGACGATCTGCAAATGGATGCATCAGCAGCAGGCCATCTTGCTCACAACCGAAAGGCCTACAGGAGTGCTGTTTGGGAGGCAAAGTTCCGCAAGGGACATAACAATGAATAAAATGAATGAGCTGAGTGAGTAAGTGTGGGGGGAGGGGAACGCTACAACAGAAGAGAGACTAGCTGAGGGAACTAGAAAGACCAGCTACCTGAACTTATTTTTGTTTTCATTTGCCACCTGGTTTCTCCCAACAACCCCCCCCCCAAAAAAAAAAGCAGTGTTGCCTCATTACGTGAGGATGAACATTTTTTTGAAGCCAATCACATTAAGCCTTGGAGTTTTTGGTAAAATTCCCGGCTATTTTTTGTTTCATTTATAAAGGGCAGATATCCATTCTCAGTACTTGTACCAGGTCCCTGTAACTGCGAGCTGTTGTTCTTTGCAGCCGATGCTGTGGAGATGTTGAGGCACAGCCTCGTATCGGCATGGGGGAGGGTTATGGCGGCTATCGTTTCAGTCCCCGAGTACAGCTAAAAAGCAGGGGGTGTGTGCAATGCTTCTTTAGCAGACTCCACCACCATGGGGACCATGGCGATCCCTGCCCTATTAGCCAGGCTAGGCCTGTTACTGGAAAGTAGCATAACAAGATAAATCTGGGTAGCACATCTTTCAGGTTATAATAGGGCGGAGCTGGTTGTAGCACATCTTTCAGGTTATAATAGGGCGGAGCTGGTTGTAGCACATCTTTCAGGTTATAATAGGGCGGAGCTGGTTGTAGCATATCTTTCAGGTTATAATAGGGCGGAACTGGTTGTAGCACATCTTTCAGGTTATAATAGGGCGGAGCTGGTTGTAGCACATCTTTCAGGTTACAATAGGGCGGAACTGGTTGTAGCACATCTTTCAGGTTATAATAGGGCGGAGCTGGTTGTAGCACATCTTTCAGGTTATAATAGGACAGAGCTGGTTGTAGCACATCTTTCAGGTTATAATAGGGCGGAGCTGGTTGTAGCACATCTTTCAGGTTATAATAGGGCGGAGCTGGTTGTAGCACATCTTTCAGGTTATAACAGGATGGCGCTGGTTGTAGCACAGCTTTCAGGTTATAATAGGGCGGAGCTGGTTGTAGCACATCTTTCAGGTTATAATAGGACAGAGCTGGTTGTAGCACATCTTTCAGGTTATAATAGGACAGAGCTGGTTGTAGCACATCTTTCAGGTTATAATAGGGCAGAGCTGGTTGTAGCACATCTTTCAGGTTATAATAGGGCGGAGCTGGTTGTAGCACATCTTTCAGGTTATAATAGGACAGAGCTGGTTGTAGCACATCTTTCAGGTTATAATAGGGCGGAGCTGGTTGTAGCACATCTTTCAGGTTATAATAGGGCGGAGCTGGTTGTAGCACATCTTTCAGGTTATAATAGGGCGGAGCTGGTTGTAGCAAATCTTTCAGGTTATAATAGGGCGGAGCTGGTTGTAGCACATCTTTCAGGTTATAATAGGGCGGAGCTGGTTGTAGCACATCTTTCAGGTTATAACAGGATGGCGCTGGTTGTAGCACAGCTTTCAGGTTATAATAGGGCGGAGCTGGTTGTAGCAAATCTTTCAGAAATAATTTGATAATAATAAATCTTATTAATAGATTGATATCTCAATTTTATGAACGAGAAGAGCACAGGCGTGATTTAATGACTTAACTTTTTGAGATATCGCTAGGTAATGATGTGTTGCGTTCTTAGACGTCCGCGCGTCAAGATATTAATAGGTTACATTTTTTAATGAAAGGTAAAGGTAACCTTATCGCGCCTTAGAGGCACATAAGGACATGGTGTTAGTGCCCATATTTTCCTTGACCTGTCAGCACACTAGAGGGTGATATGGTCAGTATCATACCTGGTCGCCTTTCTTTCCTCAGCTCTAGAAGAAGTCGGGTACTCATGTCTACAGACTGGGGTGACTGGGGCGCCTTCAACCGGATACGAACCCCTCGATCTTTGCCATGAGAGCCAAGAGTTGAGTCAAGAGTATTGCTGCTCCCCAGACTACTATCGGCTGCCTATGGCTGGATATATTTTGTTAAAATGATGCTGTGGTTGTACCTCATAATGCAGTTGTTCTCTTTCTTTTTTTTTGCGGGGGGGGGGGGGGGGCTGTGGATTCCCTTTCTGGTCTGAAACAGTTGTGATCCCACACCCCCCCCCCCTCCCCAAACCCGATTTGAGAACAGCTGTGGACCCCCCTTTCCCCTTGAGAGCAGGTGTATACCCCTTTCCGATCTAAGAACAGCTGTGGACTCCCTCTTCCGACTAAGAACAGTTATGGGCCCACTTTCCGGCATGAGAACAGCTGCAGACCTCCTTTCGGTCTGATAAAAAGCTGTGAATTCGTCATTTAAAGTTAAAGGACAAATATAACCCAGATGATGCGATTAAAAAAAATCGAACCAGTCTATTTGTTGGTCCGTGTCCCCCCCCCCCCCCCAGAATTTTTATGTGGACCCCGTTGGATTCCATGAACAACATGTTAAGAACCACTGTTCTAATGTTACACACTGTGATGTGCTAAAGTGCTCATGATCTTTGTTTTTTTCTTAATTTAATATTGTAAGCTACTTAAAGTTAAATATGGAAATTGTTTCGCCTGCTTATATAACAAGGTTAATGTTATTAACTGAATATTTTCAACCTTTATTTAATTGAAAATAGAAGACAGGACTAGCGGCAGGAAGATGGCAGCGTATGCGCAGAATGTGCCTGACTGGAGTTATCGAACTACGCCCAAGACTAGCTTGTGTAGATACCCTTTTTTTTTTGTCAGCGCTTCAAGTGCTGCATCACGTAATGAGAATTGCTAATGACGATTATTAACTCATTCACTCCTGAATTATTTTCCATGCCGTGCCAGAACATATTTTACGCGGAAATTTCGGTTCTACGAAACTAGAAGAAAGTTATTACATAGTTTAAAAACGTGGGTTTGGATAGAAATATGGTACTTTTCATGTTACATGTTGTATTTAGACTTTATAGGCACGCAAGATCTACGATCCCTGAAATTGTTTTAGAGCAAAAAGAGTTAAGGTGGGGTTCTCTTCGAGATATTTAATAAACGAACCTAAGAGAGAAAAAAAAAACAATCTGATCTGGGACAGAATTCGATTCTGCCCAGCCTGAAATTGCACCATTTAGCCTCCCTTGATCGTTTATTCTTTCCTTAGTGACCTCCACCAGTCCGCAGATTCGCAAAACTTTCTATAGTTCCAAACTGGGACACGAAGACGCTGGGCGGATTTGGCAATTAGCGACCCATAGCTGACATGCTAGAGTCAGGGTCGGCGAACTATAGCTAATCAAGACCATGTTTCCACTTCTCTTATGGTCGTCTCCCCCTCCCCCAGCAACAGGCCTATCCTGGCTAATGGGGTAGGGACCGTTATATTCCACATGGTGGTGGAGTCTGCTAGGCACACCTCCTTGGTATTTTTTTTTTAAGTTGCACTCAGAGAATGAAAAAAAAAACTACCATGATCCATCTCCTAATCCGACACGACATGTGTCTCAACATCTTCAGAATATCGTCAGAGAACACCATCTCGCAGTTCTAAGGAGAAGAACAAGGAAAAAATAGAAGAAGAAGAAGCAGCTAGACATGAGTTAAGTCCATGAAAGTTCTCACCAGGTCGTGGTGGCTATATACGCAGTTTACTGTAACTATAAAATGCCTTTGAATGTAAATGCTACAGAAGAGTTCTTCAAATATCTTGGGCACAGAAAAGAACAAATATATCCATACTACAAAAACTTAATAAATATTGAAGAAAGTCGCCCAGTAAAGAGGATTAAACAGAGAAAACTTAAATATTTTGGACACATTAAACGTCATGATAATCTAGAGAAGACCGTCTTGGAAGGGTACATAATGGGAAAAAGAAAGAGAGGAAGACCAAGGCGAAGATGGTTGTAAGACATCGTTGATGATCTGCAAATTGATGCATCAGCAGTAGGGCATCTTGCTTACAACCAAGAGACCTACAGGAGAGTTGTTAGGAAGGCAAAGTTCTGCAAGGGATATGCAAATGACTGACTAAGTATAAAGTTGTGTGAAGAGACGTCAACAAAAATTACTTTAAACAACACGCTAGAAACAGTTTAAATAAGACGACCATCGAATACGGCAAATCCGCCTTTCGGCCAACAACGCACGGAAACCAGAAATACGGATTTCCTCGTATTTGGCTCGGGAAGTGTTAAGAGAGATTAAGGCCAATCTACCAACCGATCGGCCAGGCAGCCAACAGACCAATTAATCTACTAACCAGTCAGTCAGCCAACCGACCTGTCAACCAGTAAATTAACTAACCGACTACCGACCAACCAAATGACCGAATGTCACGCCAGTCGATCGACAGATAGACTAAATCCCCCCCCCCCCCCCCCAATCAACCAACCATGTTTAGAAATGGACCAAGGAGACATTATAAAACATCCACCCCTTCAAAATTACCGGGAGGTGAAAAAAAAAGTAGAATGCAGCACCTATCACCAAAGACTTTGCGAAAAAAAGAAATAACGAAGGGCAATAGCAGACATTCAGAACTTTGCGGAAAAGATCGAGCTGTGTTCAGTCAATGTTCTATTGTCGCTATCTCCCAGAGCAACGAATAACACTGAGGTTAAAGGTCAAGCACTCATGGAAGTGTCCTGGGTGCAAGGAGACCCACCTCTAGGCCCGCAGCAGAGCATGGGTGTTCTTAAGTTCAAGTTTAAACCATGCTTCTTATCATCCATGTTTCTGATCATCCATGTTTCTGTTCATCCATGTCTCTGTTAATCCTTGTCTCTGTTCATCTACGTTTCTGATCATCATGTTACTGATCATTCGTGTCTCTGTTCATCCATGTCTCTGATCATCCATATTTCCGATCATCCATGTCTCTGATCGTCCATGTTTCTTATCATTCATGTTTCTGATTATCCATGTCTCTGGTCATCCACATCTCTGTTCATCCATGTTTCTGTTCATCCATGTCTCTGTTCATCCTTGTTTCTGTTCATCCATATCTCTGATCATCCATGTCTCTGTTCATCCATGTCTCTGATCATCCCATCCATGTTTCTGATTATCCATGTTTGTTATCATCCAGCATGTTTGATGTGAACTGCAAAAATTACTCAGAAGATCCACCCTGACAAAGTATCATGGACTAGTCACTGGAAACATCCCAGTTCCAGAGACCAGCCTCAGTTACTTTGACTAAGACAGAAGTAAGATAAATTGTTATAATAACTGCTACGATAAAACCACCACAAGCATGAATGTTACTGTTAAGTTCATTTTCAAACAAGCAAATAAGAGAGGAAAATAGCATAGCAGCCAACCAATATTTCGGCCGTAAAACTTTTTTTTTCAAGGAGAACAATTCAACAGTAACGTTTAAACTTAAAAGAAGTGAATATTTCGTTTGCAGTTTACTTATTTTTAAATTTATTTATGAGATGATCGATTTTTAAAATATTTATTTAGAAGTTGATCGACTTACAAAATTATTTATGAATTAATCGGTTTAAAAAAACTTATTTATGAGGTGATCGATTTAAAAAAAATTTATGAGTTAATCGGTTAAAAAATATTTATGAGTTGATCGATTTGTTTAAAAGCACTGACCAGGGACTTACTGTCAACCTGGGTGTCACTGTGAGATAAATAGTTTTAATATGTCCTAGCTCCAAACAGGACTGTCCTTAGAAGGATGTAAGACCAGAGAAATTGTTTCTTTTGTCTCCACAAAGACTGTCCTTAGAAGGTTGTGGGACCAGAGAAATCGCCTCCTTTGTCTACACAAAGACTGTCCTTAGAAGGTTGTGGGACCAGAGAAATCGTCTCTTTTGTCTCCACAAAGACTGTCCTTAGAAGGTTGTGGGACCAGAGAAATCGTCTCTTTTGTCTCCACAAAGACTGTCCTTAGAAGGTTGTGGGACCAGAGAAATCGCC
The DNA here is from genome assembly GCA_009760885.1 of Achatina immaculata. Lineage (NCBI taxonomy): Eukaryota > Metazoa > Mollusca > Gastropoda > Stylommatophora > Achatinidae > Lissachatina > Lissachatina immaculata. Next base: position 13,400,277 of record CM019701.1, on the reverse strand, counting down.
TCCTTTGTCTACACAAGGACTGTCCTGGCTTTGTTCACCTTCTCTTGTGATATGTGATGACATTTAACTAGCTCAGGGCATCTGTCTTAGTTGAACAACACAAAGAAACTGATTGTTATTTTAATGTTCAGTTCGAAAATGTCATTTCTCTCGTGTGGATGAAACACATCGTGAAAACGTTTGTCATTTCAAGAGATTTTCTGATGAAAACGGAGCAGTCAATATTATCATGGAGAGCAGCCCAACAAGCTTGTGCTCATTTGTCGAGTAAATTATAAATAAAGCTTCTTGTAGCTTCTTGTTTGAAGCTCTTCTCTTTAGCATGAGCTGGGAATCTACGGGAATTTTGTATGACGTGGTCTAGTAAGCTCGGAAATTTCTGTGATGTAGACTAGAAAGTACATAAATGTGTGTGACGTAGACAGGGAAAGTGCTGGGAATTTCACTGACGTATGCTTGAAAGCAGAGAAAATACTTAGGGCTCAGGAGCGATGCCCCAGCTGGGCCCTTTTTCTCACAGAGCCTGCTTGAAAGTTTACAGTAGCGATGAGACATATCGAGATGCTATAGTGTCAACACAAGGAGGACACAAACGTTTGCCGTGAAACCTCAAGAAAAAAGTGTCAACACAAGGAAGACACAAACGTTTGCCGTGAAACCTCAAGAAAACTTTACACAGCGAACTTGTGGAGGAAACGACACCACGAGATAGACTGGAAACAAAGACATGAAAACATTTGTAATTCATCAATGTAAGAAGAATGTTCTGTGAGCCACGAAGTCAGGATAAACTGGCTGGGGTAGCACCGTTATCTGAAAAAAGGTGGTTTTTTTTTTTGGGGGGGGGGGGAGGGGAAGCGAGAGTCATATTTGAAAATATACGACGAAAGCGTAGACATACCTTGCAAAACAAACACTGCCCGCATGAGAGACGCCATGACAGGAACAGTTCGATAAAATGATGCTCGGCAAAACCTACAGTGAAAACATGATTAGAGACACAATTACAACCGCTACATGATTGTCATAAAAAAACGACGGAAGAAGAAATGAAAATACTTTTACTCCCTAATCTGTAGTGTATTTTTGTTACCTCATTAACGGTAATGTATAGGCATTTCCATAATCTTTCCCATCGAATGATGGACTCGGTATCAATCAAAAATTGTACTCGGCAAATTACCTAAACAAAACAAAACAGTGCAAAACAAAAACCTAGTCAGCAAAAAGTGCAGCGGTACACAATTATCGGAAACTATTTTGTGTTGTCATTAAGCTATATAGAAGCTGTCAAATATAGACTTGTACTGGAGAGCCAAATATAGACTTGTACTGGAGAGCCAAATATAGACTTGTATCGGAGAGTCACATATAGACTTATATTGGAGATTCAAATATAGACTTGTATCGGAGAGTCAAATATAGACTTTTATCGAAGAGTCAAATATAGACTTACATCGGAGAGTCAAATATAGACTTTTATTGGAGAGTCCTATTGCTGTTAAAAAAAAAAGGTAACGGTAAAGGTAATCTTGTCATGCCTTAGAGGCACACAGGGATATGGTGTTAGTGCCCATATTTTCCTTGACCTGTCAGCACACTAGAGGGTGATATGGTCAGTATCACCCCTGGCTGCTTTCCTTCCCCAACTCCAGAAGAAGCCGGGTACCCATTTCTACAGCTGGGTGACTAGCGCGCCTCCGGCCGGATTCGAACCCCCGACCTTCGCCATGAGAGACCAGTGCACTAACCACTTCGCCACTCAGACGCCTATTGCTGTAAGATACTGAAAATTGACAAAGACAGAAAACAAGAAAAGTCTGTCAAAGACACTTAATGTTACCATCAAAAAGTGTATGTCCGACGGACCTACACGACTGAGATTGATTGACCTGCAGTTATCATATTTTTAATGGGGGGGGGGGGTGAATTCATCGTCTTCTTTAAGCCTGTCTGGGGCATATGTCATCAACAAGGGCTCTCCATTTATTTCTGGTCCTAGGCCATTTCTTCTATCCGTCTCCAGGTCTAGTCCATCCCTTTTTTTATCTCTATTTCAAGACCTCCTTCACTAGATGTTTCTAGGTCTTCCTTGCTTCCTCTTTCCTTGGGGCTTCCAGGTGAGAGCCCGTTTGGTTATGTTAGTGGCAGGCTTTCAAAGTGTATGTCCTGTCCATCTCCAGCGTCTTTTCGTCAGCATGGCAGGATGCAGTACAACAAAAGTTACAATAGTGATATCAGCTACAATGATGACAGTGTTACGCCGTTACTACTATAGCATAGACTCTGTAACAGTAACAGCAGCCATGACTGGTAGCACTTTATTGTGACAGGCCAGTACTTTATTGTGACAGGCCAGCACTTTATTGTGACAGGCCAACACTTTATTGTGACAGGCCAGCACTTTATTGTGACAGGCCAGCACTTTATTGTGACAGGCCAGCACTTTATTGTGACAGGCAAAACAACACGTCACAGTTTCAGGACAATTATCTTTGTACCCTGGACAAGTCCACAGTGCTCCGAATTCCTCCTCTTTGTAGTTGCACATACTCCGTAGCACATCCAAGATCCTTTATCAAGTAAAGGGCGGCGGGACCGTGGACACAACCCATCGTTATCAGACCGAGACTTAGGAAAAAAAATTGTCAACTGCTAAAATCATCAGATCATGCTTGGAAGTGACAGAAAATGTTGCTACTATTACAACAAAGAACATCACTGTTGACAGCAGCCACATGTAGCAACTAATTTAAGAAAGACAGCAACTAAAATGACATTACAGTTACTAGCAACCAGCAACATACATTATACAGTATCAAGATTAGAATAAAATAAGTCAATGCCACAGCCACATCACCTGATATTAGTAGACCAGCAACCAATATTAGAAGAACAGCAACCGGTATTAGAAGAACAGCAACCAGTATTAGAACAATAGAAGAACAGCAACCAGTATTAGAAGAAACAGCAACCTATATTAGGAGAACAGCAACCAATATTTGAAGAAACAACAACAAATATTAGAAGAATCACTGATAGTTATAGTTTTGCAGGAACCACTGTCATTGTGTTGTAGTTTTTTCAGCACCCATTATTATGGTGAAACAACTGTTATTCAACATCGCAAGTTATTGCTACAAAGACAGCAACAATTATCACCACAACAAAGGTGGCCATCACAATAGCTAGAACCACTATAAACAAGTGAGCAGGTACAGCCACTAGAGCACCAACCAGCGCTGAACCAACATCCGCCTACAACACCAGGAAACGCCAACATAATGACGTCAGCTTCCAACATTAGCACACCCACACCTAGAAATAAAATTACTTGTCAATTTACGCCCCTTACTTAGATTACCTTTTCCCCCAAAGTGATCCAACAGACTATTCGCTCACGCCAAGACCATCAATGCACCCCTTGCTTCTACTGCCAACTCCGCGCCAATAAATGACAACCTTTGCCCCGTAGCTCTGTTCAGCCAAGCAGTGCTAAGACAAATTGCTTGTGAGCACCAGGTATTGATTTATCCGAGACAAGAGTGAGTGGATGTACTGATAGTAATGGCTTCTGTGGACGAATATCGGACAGACTAGCTGAACCTTTCAGGCGAGATTCAAGATAGAAACTTTTTCTGAGTGTTTCTTTCTACCCACCAGCAAGTGAAGGCCAGAGAAAAAAAAAACTTCGACTTATTGTGGTTCTTTTGGGGGGGGGGGGGAAGAATTAAATCTGGTCTTTCTATGGCCAAGTCCATTGAGTGAAAATCGTGCAGTCACTCTGTTGTGGAGATCTTTCATTCTCCTAGCCACCATCTTCAGCTTGATATGTTCGCCATATCTGACAAGTCCTGCCTTTGTGTTCTTATTGTTTTTCATTTCCAAGGAGTAGTCTAGCACACAGTGAGCTGATTCTCATCCGGCGGGTTGTAAGCTGGTGGCCTCGTAGTGAACTCAGAAGACTCACGTCACGCTGATGCTGGCAGCAGACTCACGTCACGCTGACGCTGGCAGCAGACTCACGTCACGCTGACGCTGGCAGCAGACTCGCGTCACGCTGACGCTGGCAGCAGACTCGCGTCACGCTGGCGCTGGCAGCAGACTCGTGTCACGCTGACGCTGGCAGTAGACTCGCGTCACGCTGACGCTGGCAGTAGACTCGCGTCACGCTGACGCTGGCAGTAGACTCACCTCACACTGACGCTGGCAGTAGACTCACCTCACACTGACGCTGGAGGTGGAATAAAAAACTTCAGACGGTGAGGAATAATCACCTGCAGGGTCAGGCATACCATTGTAGTGCACACCTGGCTGGCTCAAAAGCAGGATATGAGGTGAACATTGCTACATGGATTAAGGAATTTCAAATCCATCCATCCATCCATCCATCCATCCATCCATCCATCCATCCATCCATCCATCTGTCTGTCTATCTGTTTTCCTTCAGACAAAATATAATTTCATTTTCCTAGGACATATAGTCCCATTTCCTAATGAAATCCCGTAAAAAAGATTTTCAAATTCATATGAAAATCACGCACTGGTTATTCAAACGAAAGTTGAAAAAATTCATCTTTAAAATGACTCAGTCACTGCCAAAAAGTGGATTCATGCATCGATTTTCCTCACAGCTGAAACCACACGAAAAGAGGAGGTAATTGCCAAGAGTGTATTGATAAGGAAACAGTGAGTAGTAGTTTCTCCGACCTTGTTTGGCTGCATGTCAGAAAATAAATGCTAGAGATCCGGCAACTCCGTGCGAGTAGTCAATGTGAATGCATAAACTGACAGTGCTGTTCCGTACAAGTGAGAATTGAATAGACAAATGGTGAGGCTGTTCTGTTGGAGTGAATGCATTAAAAAACGTTGTTTTTATGTTTTAAAAAATTGTGGATTTTATGGTAGTGTAAGGGATTATGTGTTAATGAAATGTATGGGTCATAACTTTATTGCAACAGCTTCCGTACGAACATATGGTTTCCAATGTTGACAAACTGGAACCAGTTTTTTTTTCAGCAGAAGTATTACGCTATCTGAGGAAGATGATGCAAAGAGAGAAAGAAAGAAAGAGAAAGAGAGAGAGAAAGGAAGAAAGAAAGAAAGAAAGAAAGAAACAGAGAGAGAGAGAAAGGAAGAAGAAAGAGAAAAGAAGAGAGAGAGAAAGGAAGAAAGAAAGGAAGAAAGAAAGAGAGAGAGAAAGGAAGGAAGAAGAAGAAAGAAAGAAAGAAAGAAAGAGAGAGAGAGAGAAAGGAAGGAAGAAAGAAAGAAAGAAAGAGAGAGAGAAAGGAAGGAAGGAAGAAAGAAAGAGAGAGAGAGAGAGAGAAAGGAAGAAAGAAAGAGAGAGAGAGAGAAAGGAAGAAAGAAAGAGAGAGAGAGAAAGGAAGAACGAAAAAAGAAAAAAGAGAGAGAGAGAAAGGAAGGAAGGAAGAAAGAAAGAAAGAGAGAGAGAAAGGAAGGAAGGAAGAAAGAGAGAGAGAGAAAGGAAGGAAGGAAGAAAGAAAGAAAGAGAGAGAGAAAGAGAGAGAGAGAAAGGAAGAAAGAAAGAGAGAGAGAGAGAAAGAAAGAAAGAGAGAGAGAGAGAGAAAGGAAGAAAGAAAGAAAGAAAGAAAGAGAGAGAGAGAGAGAGAAAGGAAGGAAGGAAGAAAAAAAAAGAGAGAGAAAAGAAGAAAGAAAGAAAGAAAGAAAGAAAGAAAGAGAGAGAGAGAAAGGAAGAAAGAAAGAAAGAGAGAGAGAAAGAGAGAGAGAGAAAGGAAGAAAGAAAGAAAGAAAGAGAGAGAGAGAAAGGAAGAAAGAAAGAAAGAAAGAGAGAGAGAGAGAGGAAGAAAGAGAGAAAGAGAGAGAGGAAGAAAGAAAGAAAGAACTGAACAAATTTGCTGTAAAACTGTGGCTAATTGCTGGCTAATGAGAATGAGACGAGAAAGTCGCATTCATCATTTCAACAAAACCGGAGTTTTGAATGAAGCCATACACCGCAGATGCAATCTTCTGTGGACCACGCAAAGCGGGTCTGCTGGTGTGCCGGGTCTTCAGTTTGTTCTATTTCTGATACCTTCAATCGTCTATTCTACTTCCCACGCGCATGCGTGATGATACCGCGCCATCCGTCATGGAAAACTAAAAAAAAAAACAAAAGACATATAATTCATTTCTTGTTCCCGAACAAAGAGACCCGGAACCGGAAGTTATTGACGAAAAAAGATGGCGCTTGCCGATCTGGTCATGAGAGATATGAAGTTAAAAGTGCAGGATTTGGGGCACTCCATCTGATGTTTTGACAGGAAGTAATGATAAATTGCTGATATTTTTGTCCAGGAAAAGGGAAGGTCAGAGTGAAGAGGGAAGATAAAAAAAAAAAAGACAAGAAAACGACTAAATTTTCACCTCATGAGTTGGTATCGTAGAGAGTATAGCGTAGCGATTCTCCAGGTCTCATTGATTTCTCATGCGTTTTTGTTGCAGAGTGTAGTGTAACGAATCTCAGAGCATACTGACCGTGCCGTGGATCTCGAATGAGTGTAGTGTAACGAATCTCAGAGCATACTGACCATGCCGTGGATCTCGAATCATAGAGTGTAGTGTAGCTAATCTCAGAGCATACTAATTGTCCCTTGTGTTTCTCATACTCCTAGTCCTACTTCTACTCCTGGTCCTAGTATTTCTCCAACTCCTAGTCCTACTCCTAGTTCTACTCCTACTCCTAGTCCTACTCCTAGTTCTACTCCTACTCCTAGTCCTACTCCTAGTTCTACTCCTACTCCTAGTCCTACTCCTAGTTCTACTCCTACTCCTAGTCCTACTCCTAGTTCTACTCCTACTCCTAGTCCTACTCCTAGTTCTACTCCTACTCCTAGTCCTACTCCTACTCCTAGTCCTACTCCTACTTCTAGTACTACTCCTAGTCCTACTCCTACTCTTAGTCCTACTCCTACTTCTAGTACTACTCCTAGTCCTACTCCTACTCTTAGTCCTACTCCTACTTCTAGTACTACTCCTACTCCTAGTCCTAGTCCTACTCTTAGTTCTACTCCTACTTCTAGTACTACTCCTACTCCTACTCCAGCTCCTGCTCCTACTCATAGTCTTAGTCCTACTCTTACTCCTAGTTCTACTTCTAGTCCTATTCCTACTCCCATTCCTAATCCTGCTCCTACTCATAGTCCTAGTTCTACTTCTTGTCCTACTCCTACTCCTAGTCCCACTCCTACTCCTAGTCCCACTCTTACTCCTAGTCCCACTCTTACTCCTAGTCCCACTCTTACTCCTAGTCCCACTCCTACTCCTAGTCCCACTCCTACTCCTAGTCCCACTCTTACTCCTAGTCCCACTCTTACTCCTAGTCCCACTCTTACTCCTAGTCCCACTCTTACTCCTAGTCCCACTCTTACTCCTAGTCCTACTCTTACTCCGTCCCACTCTTACTCCTAGTCCCACTCTTACTCCTAGTCCCACTCCTACTCCTAGTCCCACTCTTACTCCTAGTCCCACTCTTACTCCTAGTCCCACTCTTACTCCTAGTCCCACTCTTACTCCTAGTCCCCCTCTTACTCCTAGTCCTACTCTTACTCCTAGTCCCACTCCTACTCCTAGTCCCACTCTTACTCCTAGTCCCACTCTTACTCCTAGTCCCACTCTTACTCCTAGTCCTACTCTTACTCCTAGTCCCACTGTCCGTTCTCTGTAGAAAGCCCCAGAGCCAGCCAGTCAATGGCATCATGACAACAAGAATCACGTTCTGTGCATCATCTCTCAACATCATCTCTCAACATCATCTCACAACACCATCTCTCAACATCATCTCTCAACATCATCTCTCAACATCATTTCACAACACCATCTCTCAACATAATCTCTCAACATCATCTCTCAACATAATCTCTCAACATCATCTCTCAACATCCTCTCTCAACATCATCTCACAACACCATCTCTCAAAATCATCTCACAACACCATCTCTCAACATCATCTCACAATACCATCTCACAACATCATCTCTCAACATCATCTCTCAACATCATCTTCCCCAAGTTCTAAACCCACCCCGCCTCAACCACAGTTGAGTGTAGTGTAGCGGATCTCAGAGCGTACTGTTATCTCATGCATCCCTAATCGTAGAGTGTAATGCTGTGCTGCTTCTTGTTTAACACAGCCCTATTTCTTTACCCTGAATGATGAGTAATGAGAACCACTCTGGCTAACAAAGGGTTGCACAGCAGTTATCGCACTGATTCTAATTGATAACTCTCTCTAAACATCTTTACACTTTACGTCAGGTTATGCAAAATACAGCTTTCGATTCACATGATACGGAAACAACAACAACGACAACAACAACAATAACAACAAAATATTTTTTGTTAAAAAAATTGAGCAACTATTTGGACCAGTATGTACTGAGAGTTAATTCCTCTTAGGGTACTCGCAATCTTCTTATCGCGAGTTATCTCCCGTAAGGCCGGATATGAAACCGTCCAGGTTTGTAATGTGCTTAAGTTCAAGCTACATCCAATCAAAACACTGGCTTCTCCAACGATTATTTCGCCGTGTCACCTGATAACACCTGGAGGATGGCAAAGACGATTAATTAGAAAAGACTGAAAGGATTCAGCTGTAGCACCAAGTTAGCGATCTTTTTTGACCACGTGGCAGATGAGTCAAGAACAGATCGAAAACTTGATATTTCAGAAGAAAAAGACGTTTGGGGGCAGAGGGAGGTGGAGACAGACTTAAAGAGGCAAGACGGGGAGTGAGAGAAGTAAGGAACTAAAGATTAAAATAGAAAGAGAAACTGAGACGTGGAGAGAATAGAGGAGAAATTGACTGACAGACTGATTGATCTTTATTATGCAAAGGGTTGAGAACTGGGTACCTGTAGCCGTCTGACATTCTCCTCTTTTTCATACAACTTTTTCTCTGTTTCAGACATACTTCATCTGTACAAATATACTACGAATATAACAAGCATAACTAACACTGAACGCTGGAAACTGGAAGCGCACGTGCTTCGAGGAGACGCCAGCATCATCACTACAACAGCCACGAGATGGACATCCGAAGGAAAAAGCAGAAGTGGCTGATCAAAGCCAACCTGGCAGAGAAATGTAGAAGCGGAAGTGAGTAGCGTGCACAGCTGGGGCACACATTTCTGTAGATAAACGTAACACACGTCTCTGCAGACAAACACAACACCCGTCTCTGCAGACAAACACAACACACGTCTCTGCAGACAAACACAACACCCGTCTCTGCAGACAAACACAACACACGTCTCTGTAGACAAACACAACACACGTCTCTGTAGACAAACACAACACAAGAGTGGCTGAGAATTGTTGTGAAAGCTCTAGTTGTTATGGTTGTCCGGAGAATCAGTTTGTTACAGGAAGTTGGGATAAAACTGTAGGCAGGCAGGTAAAAGACACGAAATCAGTGTAGGTAGGCAGTTAGGTAAAAGACACGAAATCAGTGTAGGTAGGCAGGCAGGTAAAAGACACGAAATCAGTGTAGGTAGGCAAGCAGATAGAAGACATGAATCAGTGTAGGTAGGCAGGCAGGTAAAAGACACAAATCAGTGTAGGTAGGCAAGCAGGTAAAATACACGAAATCACTGTAGGTAGGCAGGCAAGTAAAAGACACGAAATCAATGTAGGTAGGCAAACAGATAGAAGACATGAATCAGTGTAGATAAGCAGGAAGGTAGAAGACACACATCAGTGTAGGCAGAAAGGCAGGCAGGTAGAAGACACGAATCAATGTAGGTAGGCAGGAAGGTAAAAGGCACAAATCAGTGTAGGTAGGCAGGAAGGTAAAAGACACGAAATCACTGTAGGGAGGCAGGAAGGTAGAAGACACGAATCAATGTAGGTAGGCAGGAAGGTAAAAGACACGAATCAATGTAGGGAGGCAGGAAGGTAGAAGACACGAATCAATGTAGGGAGGCAGGAAGGTAAAAGACATTAATCAGTGTAGGTAGGCAGGAAGGTAGAAGACACGGACCAGTGTAGATAGACAGAAAGGTAAAAGACACTAATCTGTGTAGGTAGGCAGGAAGGTAAAAGACACTAATCAGTGTAGGTAGGCAGGAAGGTAAAAGACACGAATCAATGTAGGTAGACAGAAAAGTAAAAGACACTAATCTGTGTAAGTAGGCAGGAAGGTAAAAGACACTAATCAGTGTAGGTAGGCAGGAAGGTAAAAGACACGAATCAATGTAGGTAGGCAGGAAGGTAAAAGACACGAATCAGTGTAGGAAGGCAGGAAGGTAAAAGACACGAATCAATGTAGGGAGGCAGGAAGGTAAAAGACACGAATCAGTGTAGGTAGGCTGGCAGGCTAGTAGTATGGGAGGCAACAGTGTATATTAGTGTTTGGGGGAAACAGCGGGCTTGGTCTGCTTGCATTTTATTTTTACTTCGGTTGGGAGGAGGTGGGTTGTCTCCAGAAACTTCGAGAACGGTCACGTGATGTAGGGTCTCGTGACGTCATGACTTGTGCACTGATTGGGTAAGTGTTCGTCTGACTGTGGTCCAGCGTCGTTGTATGTAGCCGTTATGGTCAAACATGTAGTCTGGTTGTGTGTAGCCGCTGTGGTCAAACATGTAGTCTGGTTGTGTGTAGCTGTTGTGGTCAAACATATAGTCTGGTTGATTGTAGCCGTTGTGGTCAAACATGTAGTCTGGTTGTGTGTAGCAGTTGTGGTCAAACATGTAGTCTGGTTGTATGTAGCCATTGTGATCAAACATGTAGTCTGGTTGTATGTAGCCGTTGTGGTCAAACATGTAGCCGTTGTGGTCAAACATATAGTCTGATGGTATGTAGCCGTTGTGGTCAAACATATTGTATAGTTGTATGTTGCCGTTGAGGTCAAACATGTAGTCTGGTTGTATGTAGCCGTTATGGTCAAACATATAGCCATTGTGGTCAAACATATAGTCTGGTTGTATGTAGCCGTTGTGTAGTATAGTTGTATGTTGCCGTTGTGGTCAAACATATAGTCTGGTTGTATGTAGCCGTTGTGGTCAAACATGTAGTCTGGTTGTATGTAGCCGTTGTGGTCAAACATGTAGTCTGGTTGTATGTTGCCGTTGTGGTCAAACATATAGTCTGGTTGTATGTAGCCGTTGTGGTCAAACATGTAGTCTGGTTGTATGTAGCCGTTGTGGTCAAACATGTAGTCTGGTTGTGTGTAGCCGCTGTGGTCAAACATATAGTCTGGTTGATTGTAGCCGTTGTGGTCAAACATGTAGTCTGGTTGTGTGTAGCCGTTGTGGTCAAACATGTAGTCTGGTTGTATGTAGCCATTGTGGTCAAACATGTAGTCTGGTTGTATGTAGCCGTTGTGGTCAAACATATAGTCTGGTTGTATGTAGCCGTTGTGGTCAAACATGTAGTCTGGTTGTATGTAGCCGTTGTGGTCAAACATGTAGTCTGGTTGTATGTAGCCGTTGTGGTCAAACATGTAGTCTGGTTGTATGTTGCCGTTGTGGTCAAACATGTAGTCTGGTTGTATGTAGCCGTTGTGGTCAAACATGTAGTCTGGTTGTATGTAGCCGTTGTGTAGTATAGTTGTATGTTGCCGTTGTGGTCAAACATGTAGTCTGGTTGTATGTAGCCGTTGTGGTCAAACATATAGTCTGGTTGTATGTAGCCGTTGTGTAGTATAGTTGTATGTTGCCGTTGTGGTCAAACATGTAGTCTGGTTGTATGTAGCCGTTGTGGTCAAACATATAGTCTGGTTGTATGTAGCCGTTGTGTAGTATAGTTGTATGTAGCCGTTGTGGTCAAACATGTAGTCTGGTTGTATGTAGCCGTTGTGGTCAAACATATAGTCTGGTTGTATGTAGCCGTTGTGGTCAAACATGTAGTCTGGTTGTATGTAGCCGTTATGGTCAAACATGTAGTCTGGTTGTATGTAGCCGTTGTGGTCAAACATGTAGTCTGGTTGTATGTAGCCGTTATGGTCAAACATATAGTCTGGTTGTATGTAGCCGTTGTGGTCAAACATGTAGTCTGGTTGTATGTAGCTGTTATGGTCAAACATGTAGTCTGGTTGTATGTAGCTGTTATGGTCAAACATGTAGTCTGGTTGTATGTAGCCGTTGAGGTCAAACATGTATTCTGGTTGTATGTAGCCGTTGTGGTCAAACATGTAGTCTGGTTGTATGTAGCTGTTATGGTCAAACATGTAGTCTGGTTGTATGTTGCCGTTGTGGTCAAACATGCAGTCTGGTTGTATGTTGCCGTTGTGGTCAAACATATAGTCTGGTTGTATGTAGCCGTTATGGTCAAACATGTAGTCTGGTTGTATGTAGCCGTTGTGGTCAAACATATATTCTGGTTGTATGTAGCCGTTGTGGTCAAACATGTAGTCTGGTTGTATGTAGCCGTTGTGGTCAAACATGTAGTCTGGTTGTATGTAGCCGTTATGGTCAAACATGTAGTCTGGTTGTATGTAGCCGTTGTGGTCAAACATGCAGTCTAGCTGTATGTAGCCGTTATGGTCAAACATGTAGTCTGCCTGATATTTTCTGCAGAAACTTTTTTTTGTAGTTGGTATGTTTCTTGGATGTATGTTGAGTTGCCATGTGCTTCTTGGATGTATGCTGAGTTGCCATGTGCTTCTTGGATGTATGTTGAGTTGCCATGTGCTTCTTGGATGTATGTTGAGTTGCCATGTGCTTCTTGGATGTATGCTGGGTTGCCATATGGCAGGGCAACCTGACCACATATCATGATTTTTTTTTTTTGGTAAGTCACTATTTTTCATTTTCATCCATTCCATCCATTAAACGTCTTACAGAAAATGTTTACGCCAAATTGTTGAGTTGTTGCAACGTGTATTGTGCCAGCTACTAGTTGTAGAGTTTGGGTTGTGTCAGAGAGCTGAAGTCATCGTTTATCTACTTCAGATAAAGTTTCAGATGGAAGACTGGAAGATGCTCAAGATAAGTTGGACTAATTTGAGATTAGTTTTGGCTGCAGTTAATACCATCATCGATAGCACTTCAGTTTGGTGCCTTGAGAAGAGGGATTTGGTTAGCTCCCTAGAGAAGAGGGCTTTAGTTTGGTGCCTAGAGAAGAGGGCTTTCTTTTGGTGCCTAGAGAAGAAGGCTTCAGTTTAGTGTCCAGAAAAGAGGGCTTTAATTTGGTGCCTAGATAAGAGGGCTTCAGTTTGGTGCCTAAATAGGAGGGCTTTAGTTTGGTGGCTAGATAAAAGGGCTTCAGTTTGGTGCTTAGAAAAGAGGGCTTCATTTTGATGCATAGAAAAGAGGGCTTCATTTTGGTGCGTAGATGAGAGGGCTTCCGTTTGATGCCTGGAAAAAGAGGGCTTCATTTTTGTGCCTAGAAAAGAGGCTTCAGTTTGGTGCCTAGAGAAGAGGGCCTCAGTGTGGTGCCTAGAAAAGAGGGCTTCACTTTGGTGCCTAGATAAGAAGGCTTTAGTTTGGTGCCTAGATAAAAGGGCTCCAGTTTGGTACCGAGATAATAAGGCTTCACTTTGGTGCCTAGAAAAGAGGACTTCAGTTTTATGCCTAGAAAACTTACCTTCAGTTTGGTGCCTAGATAAGAGGCCTTCAGTTTGGACCTAGATAAGTGGACTTCAGTTTGGTGCCTAGATAAGAGGGCTTCAGTTTGGACCTAGATAAGTGGACTTCAGTTTGGTGCCTAGATAAGAGGGCTTTAGTTTGGTGCCTAGAGAAGAGGGCTTCAGTTTGGACCTAGATAAGTGGACTTCAGTTTGGTGCCTAGATAAGAGGGCTTTAGTGTGGTGCCTAGAGAAGAGGGCTTTCTTTTGGTGCCTAGAGAAGAAGGCTTCAGTTTAGTGTCCAGAAAAGAGGGCTTTAATTTGGTGCCTAGATAAGAGGGCTTCAGTTTGGTGCCTAAATAGGAGGGCTTTAGTTTGGTGGCTAGATAAAAGGGCTTCAGTTTGGTGCTTAGAAAAGAGGGCTTCATTTTGATGCATAGAAAAGAGGGCTTCATTTTGGTGCGTAGATGAGAGGGCTTCCGTTTGATGCCTGGAAAAAGAGGGCTTCATTTTTGTGCCTAGAAAAGAGGCTTCAGTTTGGTGCCTAGAGAAGAGGGCCTCAGTGTGGTGCCTAGAAAAGAGGGCTTCACTTTGGTGCCTAGATAAGAAGGCTTTAGTTTGGTGCCTAGATAAAAGGGCTCCAGTTTGGTACCGAGATAATAAGGCTTCACTTTGGTGCCTAGAAAAGAGGACTTCAGTTTTATGCCTAGAAAACTTACCTTCAGTTTGGTGCCTAGATAAGAGGCCTTCAGTTTGGACCTAGATAAGTGGACTTCAGTTTGGTGCCTAGATAAGAGGGCTTCAGTTTGGACCTAGATAAGTGGACTTCAGTTTGGTGCCTAGATAAGAGGGCTTTAGTTTGGTGCCTAGAGAAGAGGGCTTCAGTTTGGACCTAGATAAGTGGACTTCAGTTTGGTGCCTAGATAAGAGGGCTTTAGTGTGGTGCCTAGAGAAGAGGGCTTTCGTTGTGGTGCTTAAAGAAGATGCACGTACTGCATCAGCAGGTAGAAGACAGGAAGCGGTCTAGGTCATGAGAGCTACACTTGTTTACGCGTAAGCCAAAGAAGCGAGGGAGGTTCGAGCTAAAGAAAAATATAAAAAGATTTGAAACCCCCCCCCCCCCCCAAAGATCCAGGATTCATGTTAGTGTGTGTAACACGCACGTTTGGTTAGTTACAGAATTGCTCCACAAACAGAATCGATGACTTCTGAGATCTTGTGTGTGGAGAATGTACCAAAAAAAAACCTGTTATTCGTAGCTAGGCCTGCAGGACAGTTACAAGCTAAATAATGTATAGATTATGTATAGTTTTTCAGGACAATGTTACAAGGTCAACAATCACAGTTCGAGTGAGTCAAGCACATCCCCTCCCCTCTTCCAACCCCTCCTCCACTACAAATAAAATATTGATGTTGATGAAGAAAAAAACATTAGATGACATATAGAAAAACTACCGCTTCCACTGCCTGCTAAAGAAATTCAAACATTTTCCATGCCTGCTAAAGAAAATCAAACACTTCCCCTGCCTGCTAAAGAAAATCAAACATTTTACCTACCTGCTAAAGAAAATCAGACATTGTACCTATCTGCTAAAGAAAATCAAACATTTTCCCTGTCTGCTAAAGAAAATCAAACACTTCCCCTGCCTGCTAAAGAAAATCAAACATTTTACCTACCTGCTAAAGAAAATCAGACATTGTACCTATCTGCTAAAGAAAATCAAACATTTTCCCTGTCTGCTAAAGAAAATCAAACACTTCCCCTGCCTGCTAAAGAAAATCAAACATTTTACCTACCTGCTAAAGAAAATCAGACATTGTACCTATCTGCTAAAGAAAATCAAACATTTTCCCTGTCTGCGAAAGAAAATCAAACACTTCCCCTGCCTGCTAAAGAAAATCAAACATTTTACCTACCTGCTAAAGAAAATCAGACATTGTACCTATCTGCTAAAGAAAATCAAACATTTTCCCTGCTGCTAAAGAAAACCAAACATTTTCCTTGCCTGCTAAAGGAAATCAAACTTTTCCTCTGTTTACTAAAGAAAACCAAACATTTCCCCTGCCTGCGACAGAAAATCAAACATTTTCCCTGCCTGCTAAATAAAATCAAACACTTCCACTGCGTACTAAACAAAATCAAACATGTTCCCCACCTTGTTATTTTTTCTGGGTCAGTTTGACATTACTACTGGACAAAAGTTAAGGGCCGGTCATTAATCTCAAGCATATGTTTATTTTGATTGCTGTACAAAAACTGTAAATAAATTTATTGTAGAATCTTGATTAAATTGCATTCTCGGGGTATAGACAACACCAACTGTTCTTCACAACAAGCGTAAAAATCACGTGCAGTAGCACCATCCTAGACAAAATTTTAGCGCATTTTTTAAAGTGTCAGCATAACCCAGCAGGTAATTAAATCGTGCTGAGTTGTGCTGCGCGTGCAAGAGGCATCATTAGTGAACACTTCTCACCTTCCAATCATTTTTATTAAAGCGGTTTAGGGGTATTTTTGTCATTTGAAAAACACCAGCCACCGCAAGGCGTTCTAGCAGCTTTGAGCGTCATCGGGTCATAGCCTTGGTTGAAAGCGGTTTATCTGGCCGTGAAGTTGCACGGTGTTCGGGAATGTCCCATTCTACCATCCAAAGGCATTTGGAGCGTTTTCGCTCAACCGGAGGAGTAGAAGACAGGCATCGTTCAAGCCGACCTCTTTGCACGAGTAGACAAGATGATAGATACCTGCAGCTGTCAACACTTCGCAACCAGACAGTAACGTCTTCCACTGTCAGAAACCAGCTAATGAATACGGCAAACGTCAATGTTAGCTGCATATTTCGCAGAAGTTTAAGAGAATCTGGGCTGGCTTCACGACGACCAGCAATAAGAATACCTCTTACTCCAGCTCACCGTAGAGCTAGAGTGCCTGGAGCCAGCAGTACATCCGTTGGACGAGGTGCCAGTGGGGTGAAATTCTTTTCACGGACGAATCCCGTTTCACTATGTCCTTCAATGATGGCAGAATCCGTGTTTGGAGAAGGTCAGGGGAACGGTTCCATGACGCCACCATCCAAGAGGTGGATCATTACGGAGGAGGATCAATCAAGGTCTGGGGTGGCATCAGCAGGCTTAGACTCCCATGTCATTCATGGCACCCTAACTGCCGAGCGATACCTGAATGAAATTCTGCAACCCATTGTCCAGCCTACCTCGCAAGCCATGGGCGCAGGGGCAATCCTACAAGACAATAACGCAAGACCATAGCTGGGTCGTGTCCTAGAAGATTTTCTTCAACAGCAAAGGATCATTAGAATCTATTGGCCAGCTCGGTCGCCCGATCTGTCGCCCATTGAGAACATTTGGGATGTCCCAGGCAGACGGGTTTCGACAAATCATCCTCCACATGTTGATGTCACCCAGCTGACCCTTTTCCTTCGGAAGAGTGGCAGGCCGTTCCACAGAATGTCCTAACAACCCTGGTTAACTCGATGAGACAACGGTGCGTCGAATGTCTGGCAGCGAACGGTGACCACACGCTATACTGACATGTTTGTTGTTTGAAGACCACTCTTGTGAATTTTTGCACGAGAGGTGAGTGATTTCGCCAGCTTGCGTATATGTATTCCTATTCCGATTTGCAAATGAAATGTCTGAATTTGTTCAGTTTTAAATGCTGTTTTCTTTGGTACTAATGGCTTGTTTGTTAGTCAGTTGATTTTGTTTTTATAAGAACTGAAAAAAAACAGGCCCTTAACTTTTGTCCAGTAGTATATAACAGGTTGATTTTTATGGCCTATAAGTTTCCTCATTATAATGAAAGACGAAATATTCATTGTTATCTGCCTTGCCATTACTGGTGTTCCCAAATTTGTTTTGCTGGGAAGATTCTGCACTGCACACCGAGCCATCATCATCATCATCAGGTGCCGTGCCGACTGGCGTTGGCTATTATGCTTCTCCAGAGTACACGATCCTTCATGCAGGGCATCAGCTCAGTTGGTGATCTCCTCTCACACCATCCCGTCAAACTGTCCAGTATCATTTCTCTTGGTCTTCCTTCTATTTTTTCTGTTGTTATAATATTTTCTATGCCCCCTCTTCTCGTTGCATGTCCTATGAAAGTACATTGTCTCTCTCTTACCTTTTTTTACCCAAGCCACGGTACTTATTTCTCTTGGACTGATAGGTTTTAAACCTAAAGTCTCCGGCGTGAAACACATCAGGCTCGTTTTTATAGAGCGGGGGTCTCTCAAGCCCACGGTGTGAGATCTGTTTACTGCAGCTTGTTAGATTTTCATTGGAGTACTGTCTGTCTGCACTAGAGGTGCCGAACTCATTTGCTGTAGCTTTTAGTGAAGGGAGTTTCTGACAGTGGGGTCATAGATCAGACAGCGGAGACTGAACGAAAATGACAAAAATAATTATTGGAATTAGGGCAAACTTGATCAAATAAAACAATGTGGAAGTTTTCTCGTGCCTTTTCTAATCGCTTTGTGCTTTTTCTAGTCCTCTAGTCTTTTCAAGTGTTCTCTAGTCTTCCTGGTCTTCTCTAGTCTTCTAGAGTCTTCTAAAATCTTCTCTAGTCATGGTAGTATTCTAGTGTCGTCTAAAATCTTCTCTAGTCTTCGTAGTCTTCCAGTGTTTCTAAAATTTTCTCTAGTCTTCTAGTGTCTTCTAAAATATTCTCTAGTTTTCGTAGTCCTCTAGTGTCTCCTAATGTCTTCTAGTCTTCTAATATCTTCTAATATCTTCTCTAGTCTTCTAGTGTTTTCTAAAATCTTCCCTAGTCCTCTAGTTTTTCATATGTTCTCTAGTCTTCGTAGTCTTGTCTAGTCTTCTAGCATCTTCTAAAATCTTCTCTAGTCTTCTAGTGTCTTCTAATATCTTCTCTTTTTCACCAATATCTTCTCCTTTTCACCATCTACATCAATGATCTTCCACTTCATCTCAAAAAATCATCTTGTGACCTATTTGCTGATGACTGCACAGTTTATACTAGCGATAATGGCTGTATTAACCTTGAGTCAGCTCTTCAAATTGAAATAAACTGTCTAATTAACAGGAGCAACAACAACAGAATGCTCATAAACACCAGCAAAACAAAGTCCATGCTCATTACAACAAGACAGAAATTAACAAATTCACCAACAGCAACACTACAGCTCCACGCTGGAACTTCACAGATAGAGAATGTTAGTGAACATAAAACTCTAGGTCTCATGATTGACCACAACTTCAGCTGGAATCATCATGTAGACAATCTAACCAAACTCATTGCACAAAAAGTTAACCAGTTTACTAAAATTAAACATTTCCTTGACATAGACACCAGAAGAATATACTACATATCACAGATACAAACACACTTGGACTGCTGTTCCAGTCTTGGATGGTTGTTCCATGTCAAACATGAAAATACTTTACTGAATTAAAAAATGAGCATTAAGGCTTATGGATAGCAAACATGCAGCACATATTACAAATAAGGACAAACATCTTGATATTCTACCCCTCAAAAAGAGATTTCTTTTCAACAAGGCCAAGTAAATTCATAAAATTCTATCGCATAATGCTCCACCCTATCTGTGGTCGTTGTTGAAATCCAACCCAAAACACAGTCAACGCTTAAGCAAGTGTATTCTCCCAAAACCAAGGCTTGTCATCTTAAAAAAAAAGCTTCTCTTACTCAGTCGCCCACATTTGGAATGCCCTACCAACGTATGTAAAACTTACAAGTAATATTAGTTCTTATAACTTCAAACTGTGTCAACATCTGTTTGATATGGACTATATGCCTCCCTAAGCATAGTCTAAAGTTATTGCTTGATTGTTCTATTGTTTAAGAGCTTTTCTATAAATTTTAGTTTTGAATGAATGTAACTATGCAAGTTTATTTCATGTTGCTGCATAAATCAGAGTGTAGAGTGTATGGACAAGAGAGAAGTTTATTATTTATTTATGTAATCATTTAATTGTGTTATCATGATTATTAATGCTCATTAATAAATGCTGAATGACTGTGACTGAGTGAAAGATGTGTGATGAAGAGCAGAATGTTAGGCAGACCTGCGTGCCAAATTCTTAACCCTTTGAAAATAAAGTATGTTCCTTCATTATAGTATCTTCTAAATTCTTCTCTAGTTTTCTAGTGTCTTCTAAAATCCTCTCTAGTCTTTGTAGTCTTCTAATGTCTTCTAAAATCTCCTCTAGTCTTCTGGTATCGTCTCTAGGTTTCTTTGGCACTCTCGCGTCTTCTTTAACTTTCTTGTCTCTTTTCATGTCGTCTTTAGTCTTCTCGTATCGTCTCTAGGTTTCTTTGGCACTCTCGCGTCTTCTCTAACTTTCTTGTCTCTTTTCATGTCGTCTTTAGTCTTCTCGTATCGTCTTTATTCTTCTCGTGTCTTCTCTCTTTCCTCTGGTATCTTTTTGCGGTTTCACGGGTTCTTCGCAGCACAGTTCAGTCGCTTCATGCAAGAAATTTTGAAGGTTTCTGCTATCCCATCCGCCTTCCTCCTGTGTGCTATAAGACCTTTCCATCTATTTCCACCGCGCCTAAGTCTGATTGATTTTTGTAGTACACTTACTTATCTTTCATAGATTAAATATTTGCACAAGTTTATTCTGTCTTCGACGGCTGTAACCATGGCGTAATCATATATTTGTGTTTAGCTTAATTGTACTTGAATATCAGCTTTCTCTTAATGAACTGACAACTTTTTGTTAGTTGGTATTGCGATATTGTGTATCCTGCCTCTCAGCGATGACAAGAGACTTTCTCCCAAAGTACTTGAGAGACATTAAGACAAAGACGGTGCAGTGGTGGTAGCCACATCCTCTTGCTTAAAATATCAGTCACGTGGTGGACTCCAACCAATGATTCTTTACTTACAAGGCGGACATTCGTTGAGTGTCCTTTGTACTTCTGAGGTACATATAATGCAGTGAATGGCACGCAGTGTGTCGCTGTGAAGCATAATACAATCATTTAGTCGCTCTAGTAAATTTTCAATAATAAAACTACCCGCCCCCCTTTCGAAGAAAATGTTAATGAAATGTCTATATACATACGCGGTGGAACCCTGAAGTTTGGGGATTTTTACCACATATTTTACGTGGTGCTATCCTGAAGTTTGGGGACTTTCACCACATATTTTACGTGGTGCTACCCTGAAGTTTGGGGACTTTTACTACATATTTTACGTGGTGCTACCCTGAAGTTCGGAGACTTTTACCACATATTTTACGTGGTGCTACCCTGAAGTTTGGGGACTTTCACCACATATTTTACGTGGTGCTACCATGAAGTTTGGGGACTTTTACCATATATTTTACGTGGTGCTACCCTGAAGTTCGGAGACTTTACCACATATTTTACGTGGTGCTACCCTGAAGTTTGGGGACTTTTACCACATATTTTACGTGGTGCCACCCTGAAGTTTGGGGACTTTTACCACATATTTTACGTGGTGCTACCCTGAAGTTTGGGGACTTTTACTCCATATTTTACGTGGTGCTACCCTGAAGTTTGGGGACTTTTACCATATATTTTACCATAACAATAAAAGGTTTGAAACTCCAAGTTTCCATCGTCTCCTTGGAAGCAGTCACCTTGAGCTTGCCTAGACAGACCCCGGCCTGGTTCCCGTGATTAAGTGCATCCCTGGGTGACATCAAGCGTGAGTGTCTTGATAACCTCTTCCAATCCTGTATGGATCTCCTCGCTCGTGTTACAGTGACGGCCTCTCAGCCGTAATTTCATTTCAGTTTGGGGGGGAAAAGAAAGCAATAGCGGGGGTGGGGGGTGGGCTGGTGGGTGGGGTGTGTTTGCGGAAGGGAGATCAGACGAATTGAAGGGGGCGGGGGGGGGGGAGGGGGGGGGGTGGGGGTGAGTGGGAAAGAGGAAACATTGTAATGTTTCTGGAAGTCATGAATTATCGAACAAGAAGCTTTGTGTGAGCGGGCGCGCTGTCATGGCGGAGAAAGCATGTTCTTCCACTTGTCTGGACGTTTGCGCTGAATGGTGTTCCTCCCAGCAGCTTCATAACCTACCAGTAAATCTAGCCACCGATGATTTCTCCAGGTGATTGAGGGGTTGGGGGGAGGGGGGGGGGTACGAATTAAAATTGACAATGTCTTGGATGTCGGGGAATTAAAAAAAAAACAAGGACCTGACTTTTCTCTCTCATGTCAACTATAAAGAAAATGGACGGACCACTAAAGCTTGATCTCACAAAAACAAACAAAAAACAAACTCACAGAACTTAATGACGTCTCCTCTCAGCTTGATAACTGTTGGCACATTTTTTCACAAGAGATACAAACATACAGCTAGCCCGAAGAAGAAGCTGCATGGCCTGCGACTACCGGTTCGGGCGCTCTTTTTAAATTCCCCGAACTTTCGGGTAGCACCACATACTGTGTATCTTTCTGCCAGTGTTTGTTTAAAGATGGTTGAACTTCAAATTATGTAGCGCATGCCCGTAATCTTATAATCTCCAGATAGCAAGTGTATCAAAGACTAGTAATGAAAATATATGCGTGTATGGTACTGTTTTAGAAAAAGATAGAAAGAGTGAAGAAAATTGGCAGAAACAAGAATGGCAGAAAGCAAAATGAGTACATTTAAATGAAGCTCATAACAACAATCCAATATTTCGGCGAAAGCTTTTTTCAATGACCACATACAAAACAACACAACAGATTTAAAAATAAGAAAAATGTAATGAAAAAATATACAGACTTGGCTTTTGGCCTCCTCCTTGTAAGAAAGTCCGACACGAAATGTGCCCAGATAGACGAAGTAGAGCACAAAGTGAAACCCAACGATTGGCCGAGAAATGTTGTAAAGGGGTTATCACAAAGGGTACCATATGGTAAACAACATGGCGCTATGCCACAAATAATTTTGTAAAACTGAACCATATACCCATCTATTTTCATTATTAGAACCAGTTTTACCGTAGTTGTCATTTCTTTTATATCACAGACGAAAAGAAGAGCTAGTTTCCACATGGGGAAGTAGTGGATTGTTGGCAATATCCGTGTTTGGATCTTTTGTGCCCGAGGTAAACTTCTGTCAAACTAATACGTGTAACACTGGGCCACCACCAGGTCAGTCTTTCTGAGGTCTGTCCCGTAGGCAAGAGAGTCCCAACCTATGGTCCGTGGAACTCAAGTGGTTCTCAGAGCATTATTTAGTGGTCCATGTTGAGCTAACGATTTGGTATTAAGTGCTATCTACATACAAATGATGGTCCACAACTTATATGCAGTTATAAAAAAGTGGTCCTTTAAAATGTAAAAAAAGTTTGGGAATCACTGGTCCAGGAGACCTTCTAGGTGGCCGAACAGCAACACTGGGTATGGCTGTTAGAGAAGACTGCAGTCAACACAACTGTGTAAGAATGTGAACTAGGTAGCTGAGTTCTCATAATGAAGACTATATGACAGCCTGAGAGATAACTGTGCTGGTTTGACACAACTGTTAGCAGAGTCAGTGCATCAGAATGGGTCTTGACCCATTCCCACTTTTCAGTTGGTGCACCCAGAAACAGATCCAGCCTGGAGACACAGATGTCCACATCGTGGTGGCCTCCCCTTTCTAAGTCCACCTTACATTCAAGCTAGTCAGTACATCATGGTGGCCTCCCCTTTCTAAGCCCACCTTACATTCAAGCTAGTCAGTACAACCTACTCCGACACAGTATTTATATACTCCTCATTTTGACGACCTTACCTCCTAAGAACATCCTGTTTATCAGTTCCACGGACGTAAATAAAATACAGCACAACATTAACATCATCTACTTGCAAGGCCAGGCATACCAGAGTATTCTTTGGACATATTATATCAAGTTAAACGATCAATAAGTCACTGACTGAGGAATCAAGTATTATTGTGCCTTGTTAGACTGAACATGTTTTGCTATATGAATGCCAGTCATGGACTATTTGCAGGAAAATGAATAAATCACCTGAGGCAACAGAGATATGGTTCCTGAGAAGAATGATGAGGATCCCATGGACAGCCTAGATAACTAAAGAGCAGTGTTTGAGACAAGGTAATGGAAAACGTAGTATAATAATAAAGATAAGGAAAAAAAGCCAAATATAACTTTTGGGGCACGTGATGGGAAGAGAGAAACTGGAAAACATCATAAGAAATGGGCAAAACTGCAGGCAGGAGAGGCAGAGGACGGCCAAGGGAGCAGATGTTAGAAGGCCTGACATTGTTGTATAGAGGACGACCAAGGGAGCAGATGTTAGAAGGCCTGACATTGTTGTATAGAGGACGACCAAGGGAGCAGATGTTAGAAGGCCTGACATTGTTGTATAGAGGACGGCCAAGGGAGCAGATGTTAGAAGGCCTGACATTGTTGTATAGAGGACGACCAAGGGAGCAGATGTTAGAAGGCCTGACATTGTTGTATAGAGGACGACCAAGGGAGCAGATGTTAGAAGGCCTGACATTGTTGTATAGAGGACGGCCAAGGGAGCAGATGTTAGAAGGCCTGACATTGTTGTATAGAGGACGACCAAGGGAGCAGATGTTAGAAGGCCTGACATTGTGGTATAGAAGACGACCGATTGAGCAGATGTTAGAAGGCCTGACATCGTGGTATAGAGGAGCACCGAAGAGAGCAGATGTTAGAAGGCCTGATGTTGTTGTATAGAGAACGACTGAGGGAGCAGATGTTAGAAGGCCTGATATTGTTGTATAGAGGACAACCGAGTGAACAGATGTTAGAAGGCCTGACATTGTGGTATAGAGGTCGATCGAGGGAGCAGATGTTAGAAGACCTGACATTGTTATATAGAGGACGAGCGAAGGAGCAGATGTTAGAAGGCCTGATATTGTTGTATAGAGGACGATCGAGGGAGCAGATGTTAGAAGACCTGACATTGTTGTATAGAGGACGATCGAGGGAGCAGGTGTTAGAAGGCCTGACATTGTTATATAGAGGACGACCGAGGGAGCAGATGTTAGAAGGCCTGACATTGTTATATAGAGGACGACCCAGGGAGCAGATGTTAGAAGGCCTGACATTGCGGTATGGAAAAAAAATCGGCAAATGAGTTACTCGAAAATGTTAAGGACCGAGATTTTTTGAAGAGTATGACCACCCACGCCGTTGGCATGGCACTTGATGATGATAATGATGAAAGTGTTTTTAAAAAGTCCCACATAAATGGGACTAAGAACACAGTATAGAAATGGGACTAAGAACATAGTATATAAATGGGATTATGAACACACTATAAAAATGGGATTAAGAACACAGTATATAAATGGGATTAAGAACACAGTATAAAAATGGGAAGTGAATCATAGACAATAAGCAGGTCTGCACATTGGAAGCGGCAGAAAAGTGGTTTATTAGAAGAATGCTGCGAATCCCTGAACAGTAAAAATAACT
This sequence comes from Achatina immaculata, assembly GCA_009760885.1. Lineage (NCBI taxonomy): Eukaryota > Metazoa > Mollusca > Gastropoda > Stylommatophora > Achatinidae > Lissachatina > Lissachatina immaculata. The sequence goes on along the minus strand of CM019701.1, from coordinate 13,375,334 downwards.
ATTGAAGAATATATGAGAAGAGCTGGAGATACAAAAAGTCTTGTCAAAAAATAAGAGAGAGACAATGTACTTTCATAGGACATGCAATGAGAAGATGGGGTATTGAAAATATTAACACAACAAGAAAAAAAAAGAGGGAAGAAGAGCCAGGGGAAGACCAAGAGAAACGAAACTAGACATTCTAACTAGATGGTGTGAGAGGAGATCACCAACTGAACTATTGGCCTGCATGAGATGGATTGTGTACTCTGCAGAAGCATAATAGCCAACGCCAGTCGGCACGACACCTGTTGATGATGATGATATAAATGTGACTAGCAACACACTATATAAATGGGATTACGAACACACTATATAAATGGAATTAAGAACACACTATGTAAATAGGATTAAGAACACACTATATAAATGGGATTAAGAACACACTATATAAATAGGACTAAGAATGACTATAAATGAAAGTAAGAATACACTATATAAATGGGACAAAGAATACACTATATAAATGAGACTAAGAAAACGCTATATAAATGGGACTAAGAAAACGCTATATAAATGGGACTCAAAGCACACACTATATAAATGGGACTAAGAACATACTGTATAAATGAGATTATGAACACACTATATAAATGAGGCTAAGAATACAGTATGTAAATGCGACTAAGAACATACTATATAAATGAGACTAAAATACGCTATATAAATGGGATTAAGAACACACTATATAAATGGGACAAAGAGCACACTATATAAATGGGAAGTGAATCATAGACAATAAGCAGGTCTGCACATTGGAAGCGGCAGAAAAGTGGTTTATTAGAAGAATGCTGCGAATCCCTGAACAGTAAAAATAACTATTGAAGAATATATGAGAAGAGCTGGAGATACAAAAAGTCTTGTCAAAAAATAAGAGAGAGACAATGTACTTTCATAGGACATGCAATGAGAAGATGGGGTATTGAAAATATTAACACAACAAGAAAAAAAAAGAGGGAAGAAGAGCCAGGGGAAGACCAAGAGAAACGAAACTAGACATTCTAACTAGATGGTGTGAGAGGAGATCACCAACTGAACTATTGGCCTGCATGAGATGGATTGTGTACTCTGCAGAAGCATAATAGCCAACGCCAGTCGGCACGACACCTGTTGATGATGATGATATAAATGTGACTAGCAACACACTATATAAATGGGATTACGAACACACTATATAAATGGAATTAAGAACACACTATGTAAATAGGATTAAGAACACACTATATAAATGGGATTAAGAACACACTATATAAATAGGACTAAGAATGACTATAAATGAAAGTAAGAATACACTATATAAATGGGACAAAGAATACACTATATAAATGAGACTAAGAAAACGCTATATAAATGGGACTAAGAAAACGCTATATAAATGGGACTCAAAGCACACACTATATAAATGGGACTAAGAACATACTGTATAAATGAGATTATGAACACACTATATAAATGAGGCTAAGAATACAGTATGTAAATGCGACTAAGAACATACTATATAAATGAGACTAAAATACGCTATATAAATGGGATTAAGAACACACTATATAAATGGGACAAAGAGCACACTATATAAATGGGACTAAGAGCACACTATATAAATGGGACTAAGACCACACTATATAAATGGGACAAAGAGCACACTATATAAATGGGACTAAGAGCACACTATATAAACGGGACTAAGAACACAGTGAAATCGATGGAGAGATAAAAAGTGCCACTGCTAGCAGTGAAGCAAGCAGAAACATCTGTGGTTTTTTTTAAAATCCTTAATGTGGAGTTTTAGAAGCAGGAAGAAAAGCTCATTTTGTCCGTGTATTTACTGCGGTTTGTTTACTTTTGGTATAATTTCTTATTCTGTTGTTTCTGGTGATAGCTGCTTTATTTTCAAAACAGAAAATGATTTCAACGTTCAGAAGCTGCCATCGCTGTAATATTAAACACTGCCATACGTGAGATAATTTCCTGCACGAACAATAACATATATACGAGTACACAGCACACTTCATTACTGTCTGAATCAAAAGAAACATATATCGTACGCTTGTATATTCATCTGCATCAAACAGCAATGCACTCTGCATTCTTTTATTACTGTCTGCACCTACAACACACAAGAAACAAGGAAAATTTTAACAAAGACCAGAAAACGACAAACTAGTTTTATGAGACATGTTCTGAGCAGAGGCGGGCTAGAGCCTCTAATGGCAACAGTTGAAGATGGAAGGTAAGAAGAGACACAGGTAGACAGAGAGAAATGATGTTTGATGGTCTGGCATCTTTTTAGGCTCTGTGACAAGCCTATAGAGATGCACCAGGTGTCAAGGGTTATGGAAGGACATGATATACTACATCTATCGGCAGGGATTTAGAGAGAGAGAGAGAGAGAGAGAGAGAGAGAGATCAACAATACAGTACAACTCGTATATTTACATTATCGCATGAACAAGAATACACACCGTACACTTACAATACACACCGTACACTTACAATACACACCGTACACTTACAATACACACCGTACACTTGCAATACACACCGTACACTTACTTTCGGCCTCCGTTGTTTCAGCATAGGACGAGACGGGCATGTCGAAGCGAACGCTCCTGTTTATGTTGCCGTTGCTGCGACATACCGTTGATACTCGCCTTCCGCCAGCCCCCTCATTGACGGCGACCCCGTCCTCACCCTGGCATTTTGTTTCTGGAACAGGGCTGCTGTTGCTGCGTCGGACTTTGCTGGTGGCGGATGCCACGTTTTCCGTGGTTGGGCCGAGAATGGTAACGGTCGTTTGCTGGTGCCGTTTGTTACTTGGAACGAAGTGGTAATGTCTTCCGCGGTTTCATCATTCCTGCCCGTTGTTGGTCTTAATTGTTTCTTGCAAAGTCAGTAAATACTGGTGGATTCATCGACAGAAGCACACTCTCCCGATAAAATGTTGGGAGTTTACGAAGAGAAAAACACTCTCCCGATAAAATGTTGGGAGTTTACGAAGAGAAAAACACTCTCCCGATAAAATGTTGGGAGTTTACGAAGAGAAAAACACTCTCCCGATAAAATGTTGGGAGTTTACGAAGAGAAAAACACTCTCCCGATAAAATGTTGGGAGTTTAATAAGAGAAAAACACTCTCCCGATAAAATGTTGGGAGTTTACGAAGAGAAAAACACTCTCCCGATAAAATATTGGGAGTTTAATAAGAGAAAAACACTCTCCCCGATAAAATGTTGGAGTTTACGAACAGAAAAACACTTTCCCGATAAAATATTGGGAGTTTACGAAGAGAAAAACACTCTCCCAATAAAATCTTGGAGTCAACGAAGATAAAAACACTCTTCCAGTAAAATGTTTAAACAAACAGAAACAAAAAGCTGATGATTTTGAAATTCCAGGAAATGGGGCTCTTCGTAATTAGAAATAACACAGAACAGGAAAAGACATGAGATTTTAAAAAAAAACTTCAACAAACTCTTTAAATTCTGTGGCAGCTGACGAAGACCTGGAGTCGCTCACCTGAAAGTATAAAGATGTTGGTCATACTTCATTACCAGTGCAAACAAAACCAAACAAAACAAAGTAGCCAAGAGGTTAAACGATTTTAAATGTTTGGTTGAAGGATGCCAATAAACAGCATATGACTGGATGATACTGGATTACTGGATATGACCAAGCTCTGCTGCTGATCTGAGGTAGCTGCTTCATTACACTCGGGACACGCCCATAAGTGCTCTGCACTCGCCATCAGGATGTCCTTGAGTGTTGTGGCTGATATATTACCAGTTCTGTGTTGGTTGTGAAAGGCTCATGTTCTAGCACATAACTAGGATTTACCTCCCCTGAGGGCATGTAACTCTCTGAAGTGGGCGTGGTGTATGTGCTTTTCAAGAAGATTTCCAGGATAGATTCTTTGATTTCTTGCTTGAAAGATTGACATATGTCGTGTCTGTGGGGGGTTAACCCTTGCTGGAAGTTAATCAGCTTTTTTTTTCGTTGCCAGCAACACCGGAGTGCCCTGGGCAGCATATCCACGTGACGTTTTGGATTTGAGTATTGGATATTACGTCCAACCACTCGCTTCTAAGGTTAACAGTCTTTCTTAATGGATTGTTGAGAGTCCATGGTATTAGTAGTTCGTTGTACGCTCTGAGTTAGCAGCCAATTCAAGGCTTGTGTAACGGCCTCAGTTAAAAAAAATCAGTATATAGTAAATGTGTTGTGTGCTGCCGCTGCTTAATGCAAAGAAAACTAAATTGATGACAACTGACAAAACAAACAAGGCAGCTGAAATATGTATCAATGAGGAAAAACTGGAAGAACTGGAGAGTTTTGAATATCTTGGATCACTGCTAACTAATAATGGAGATACAATGAGGAAAATTAAAAGGACACACACACACACAAAATAAAACAACAAATATATCCATACTACAAGAACTTAATATTGAAGAAGGCTGGCTAGTAAAGAGGATTAAACAGAGAAAACTTCAATATTTTGGACACATTAAACGTCATGATAATCTAGAGAAGACCGATTTGGAAGGGTACAAAATGGGAAAAAGAAAGAGAGGAGTACCAAGGCGAAGATGGCTGCAAGACATCGTTGATGATCTGCAAATGGATGCATCAGCAGCAGCAGGCCATCCTGCTCACAACCGAGAAGCTTACAGGAGAGTTGTTAAGGAGGCAAAGTTCCGCAGGGGACATGCAAATGAGTGAATGATGATGAATGTTGCCGCTGACAAGCAAAACAAACTTGATCACCACAGACGGGGGAACGAATTCTAAAGAAACAAAACAACTTCCAGGAGTGATGGCGGTCAAGCTTTTGTTTCGGATAAAAATTTTGTATCTCGATATACATCTTATGTTCTGAATATAAATCTTTTATCTGCATATAAATCATTTGTTTTGAATATAAATCTTTTATCTGCTTCAAAATCTTATGTTTTGAAGATACATCTTTTATCTGCACATAAATTTTATGTTCTGAGCATAAATCTTTTATCTGCATATCAATCTTAAGTATCAGATATAAATCTTTTATCTGTATATAAATCTCGTGTATCGAATATAAATCTTTTATCTTGATATAAATCTCATGATTTGAATATAAATCTTTTATCTGGATATAAATCTTATGCATTGAGTAGAACTCTTTTATCTGCATATAAATTTTAAGTTTTGAATATAAATCTTGTATCTGGATATAAATTTTATATTTTGAATATAAATATTGTATCCGGGTATAAATCTTATGTTTTGAATATAAATCTTTTATCTCCATATACATATTATATTTTGAATATAATCTTTTATCTTGATATAAATCTCATGATTTGAATATAAATCTTTTATCTGGATATAAATCTTATGCATTGAGTAGAACTCTTTTATCTGCATATAAATTTTAAGTTTTGAATATAAATCTTGTATCTGGATATAAATTTTATATTTTGAATATAAATATTGTATCCGGGTATAAATCTTATGTTTTGAATATAAATCTTTTATCTCCATATACATATTATATTTTGAATATAAATCTTTTATGTGGATATAAATTTTATGTTTTGAATATAAATCATTTATCCGGATATAAGTCTTATGTTTTGAACATAAATCTTTTATCCTGATATAAATCTTATGCTTTTAACATAAATCTTTTATGTGTGAATATAAATCTTATGTTTTGAATACAAATATTGTATCTGGATATAAACGTTTTGTTTTAAATATAACTCTTGTATCTGGATATAAATCTTCTGTTTTGAATATAAATCTTTTATCTCGATATAAATCTTTTATCTTGATATAAATCTCATGATTTAAATATAGATCTTTTATCTGGATATAAATCTTATGCATTGAATATAAATCTTGTATCTGGATATAAATCTTATGTTTTGAATATAAATCTTGTATCCTAATACATATCTCACGTTTTGAATATAAATCGTGTATTTGAACATAAATCTTTTATATGGATATAAATCTTATGTTTTGAATACAAATATTGTATCTGCATATAAATCTTATGTTTTGAATATAAATTTTTTATCTGCATATAAATCTTATGTTTTTAACATAAATCTTTTATCTGCATCTAAATCTTATGTTTTCAACATATATCTTTTATCTCCATCTAAATCATTTGTTTTGAACATAAATCTTTTACTTCCATCTAAACCCTATGTTTCGAATATAAATCTTTTATCTGCATCTAAATCTTATATATCCAATATAAATCTTTTATATGGATGTAAATCTCATGTATCGAATATAAAACGTTTATCGGGATACAGATCTCATACTTTGAATATAAATATTTTATCTGGATATAAATCTTATGCCTTGAATATAAATCTTTTATTTGGATATAACTCGTATGTTTTGAATACAAATCTTTTATCTGGATATAAATCCTATGTTTTGAAATGCAAATCTTTTATCAGCTTATAAATCCTATGTTTTCAATACAAATCTTTTTTCTGGATATAAATCCTATGTTTTCAATACAAATTTGTATCTGGATATAAATCCTATGTTTTGAATATAAATCTTGTATCTTTGTATAAATCTTAAGCTTTGAATATAAATCTTTTTTCTGGATATAAATCTAATGTTTCGAAAATAAATCTTTTAAAAGGATATAAATATGATCTTTCTGGTAGAAATCTTTTATCTAGATATATATAAATGTTTTGAATATAAATAATTTATCTGGATATAAATCTTATATTTCGAATATAAATCTTTTATCTTGATATAAATCTTATGTTTGAATGTAAATCTTATGTTTGAATGTAAATCTTTTGTCTGGATATAAATCTTATGTTTTGACTATAAATCTTTTATATGCGTATAAATCTCATTTTTTATATAAATCTTTTATCGGGTTATAAATCTAATTTTTTAAATATAAATCTCTTATCTGGGCATATATCTTATGTTTTGAATAGAAATAGTTTATCTGGATATAAATCTTATGTTCTGAATATAAATCTCTTATCTGGGTATAAATCTTATGTTTTGAATATAAATCTTTTATCCGAGTATAAATCTTATGTTTTATATATAAATCTTTTATCTGGATATAAATCTTATATTTTGGATGTAAATCTTTTATCTAGACATAGATCTTATGTTTCTGATGAAATCTTTTGTCTGGACATAGATATTATGTGTGGGATATAAATCTTTTATCTGGACCTAAATCTTATGTTTGGGATATAAATCTTTTGTCTGGGGCATAGATCTTGCAGCTAAAAAGGGAAATATTGTGCACAATAAAACCTAGAAACATTCATAAACATTTCTGCAATGGCTATCAGCTGTCAGCACGGCTTGATCACCAAGAAGGAATTTTCTAAAAATAAATCTGAGAATGCAGAAACGATCAAATGGAAATATATCACTATTCTCTCAGTGTCCTCTATCCGAGGTTCAAAAACTTAACAAATGGCGATGTTAAAAACAAGCATTCATTCTTTTTCTCTTATTTGCTTACATATCGAGATCTCAGAGAAAAAAAAAGAACGAAACAAAACAATAACTAGATGTCATCTGAGGCGATTCATTGGAAGCATAATTGCCACGCGAGGGAAACATATGGAAACTATACTTTTGGAAACCATAGCTGTCATTCTCATAGGAAAACTGTAGTGTTGAGAATTGTAATTAACATTCTCATGTTGAAACTATACTGCAGGAAATATAATTATCATTCTCACAATTAATCATAATTATCATTGTCACAATGAATCATTATTACCATTCTCACAATGAATCATAATTATCATTCTCGTAAATAAATCATAATTATCACTGTCATATTGAGAATATACTGTTAAAAATCATAATTATCATTCTCATGTGGAAATAAATGTACCGTAATTATCAGTCTTGTATGAAAGCTACACTGTTGGAAATTTAGCTTTATTATTCTCATACGGAAACTACACTCTTTTGGAATTTAACTTTATTATTCTCCTATGGAAACTATACCGTTGGAAATTTAACTTTATTATTCTCATATTGAATCCACACTATTGGAAATTTAGCTTTATTATTCTACTATGGAAACTACACTGTTTGAAGTCTTAGTTATCATTCTTTTCATTCTCTTTATTATGGCAATCTATATGTTAACACTTAAGAATGGCTGATTAAAACGACGGTAGAAACATCCACAAAACATCCGTATATGTTATATGTAGACGCACTCTAAACACATTTCTGTTATCTCAGTGTTAGGTACCTGTAGACCTATAAAGGCATTGATCTAGCTTACCTATGTCTAAACATTCAACATACTGACAAAAGGAAACAAAAGTTTTAACCAAAGCAATACACAAATCAGAAATGGAGATCGGTCAGCCGGGCTCCCAAAACCCACATTTCTATAATTAAGCTAATTTGACGAGAATTCTCCGCTTAACGATTGCAGAGGAATATTGCCAGATTATTGGCAAGAAATGGAGCAATACACTTAAATAAAAGTTTCAACGATTTTTACCAAAAACTCTTAAATTATCTCCTGAAATATTTCAGGAACTCACGTCAGATGCCATGGCAAGAATTATATTAGGAATGAGTGTGTGTGTGTGTGTGTGTGTGAGAGAGAGAGAGAGAAAGAGTGAGAGAGAGAAAGAGAGAGAAAGAAAGAGTGAGAGAGAGAAAGAGAGAGCGAGCGAGAGAGAGAGAGAGAGAAAGAAAGAGAGAGAGAGGAACTTAACGAATATCGCGATTTAGTCTTTTCACGAAGACCTATAATGTTACGTGAAATCACTACAGTTTGTTCTCATGCTCGATTTTAAAGATAAACACGCTTTTGTTTTTTTTCCTTCATAGTCGATATATAATATACACGATATATAACATACAATAATAATAGTAATAAACACGAAATATAATATACACGATATGTAATATACACAATATATAATAAACTCGATATGTATTCTTTTATTCATTTGCATGTCCCTTGCGGAACTTTGCTTCCCAAACAGTACTCCTGTAGGCCTCTCGGTTGTGAGCAAGATGGCCTGCCGCTGCTGCATCCATTTGCAGATCGTCAACGATGTCTTGCAGCCATCTTCGCCTTGGTCTTCCTCTCTTTCTTTTTCCCATTATGTATCCTTCCAAGACGGTCTTCTCTAAATTATCATGACGTTTAATGTGTCCAAAATATTTAAGTTTTCTCTCTTTAACCCTCTTTACTAGCCAGCCTTCTTCAATATTAAGTTCTTGTAGGATGGATATATTTGTTTTTTTTTTGTGTCCACGATATTTGGAGAACTCTTCTGTAGCATTTACATTCAAAGGCATTTATGTGTTTCTCAGCTGTTTTGTTAAGTGTCCAGGTCTCACAGGCATATGTTGCCATGGGAAAGATGCATGTCTTTAAAAATCTTATTTTTGTAGTTCTGTCTGCTCCTCTCCACAGATTCTTTATTTGTTTTACTTTCTGAAGAGCAATAAATGTCCTCCTTTTAATTTCCTTCATTGTATCTCCACTACTAGTTAGTAGTGATCCAAGATATTCAAAACTCTCCACTTCTTACAGTTTTTCCTCATTGATACACATTTTAGCTGCCTTGTTTGTTTTGTCAGTTGTCATCAGTTTAGTTTTCTTTGCATTAAGATAGACGTTCTGCTCTTCACTATACACGATATACAATATACACGAAATATAATAAACACTACATGTAATTAAAACAATATATAATAAACAGAATATATAATAAACACGATATATAATAAACAGAATATATAATAAACACGATATATCATAAGCACGATATATAATAAATAGAATATATAATAGACACGATATATAATAAACAGAATATATAATAAACACGATATATAATAAAAACGATATATAATAAACAGAATATAAAATAAACACGATGTATAATTAACAGAATATATAATAAACAGAATATATAATAAACAGAATATATAATAAACAGAATATATAATAAACAGAATATATAATAAACACGATATATAATAAACAGAATATATAATAAACACGATATATAATAAACAGAATATATAATAAACACGATATATAATAAACAGAATATATAATAAACACGATATATATTAAACATGCATAAATACTCGTAATTTATAAAAAATATGAAATGAATAAATAAAGCGAAGTAAAAAAAGACACCCATATCTCATGAGATGAACAAACTCTTCGCTTGACGAAGCGAAGCCGAGTGTCGAAATGAAGTTTCTACTCACTTAAACTCCGTTACATTGACATATCTATCATGTACTTTAACACATCGATATTTTCTTCTAATACAGTGGTTCTCAACATCCATGATCCCATCCCCCCCCCCTCCACCCAACCCAGACTGGCCCCCCGAATCCTCCCCTATAAATGTATCAAATCATCATGGAGAAAGGATTTCCGCCGTTATACATTCTTTTACGGTAGCTATTTTTGAAACTTAAAGTTGACATTCCTTCCCGGGAGCTACCTACTTCCTCGCTGAGAAACACTGCTCTAATGCGTGCATAAAACTTCACGAAAAGTACTTATTTTTATTTCGTATCGACCAACAAGCGGAGCTAAACAAATATGACCCGAAGGTTTCTTGGCCCCCAACTTTCGGCACAAAATCACAAACGCTATGATCTAAATAAAAACATGTTGGAAAACGTAGGACGATGTTACACAATGTTTAGCTCGGTTATTAAATTACTCACCTCACATCATAATACAGCCCAACTTCAGTCATACGGAACCAGACATCTTGGCTAAATTCTAATTCTCGTGAACATGCCAAGAAATCAATAACGTCACGCGTGATGATGTAGCTTGAAGGTCTTTTTAACACAAGTACTGGATTGCTGGAGATGAGTGTTTCTCAACAAATGTAATGGATTGTTCTTGTTCAGTGTTTCTCGACATTTTTTTAAACCCGCACTTTGGGCGTTTTAAATCGATTTTTCCAAACATATCTCCCTGTAACTGTGAGCTGGTGTTCTTTGCAGCCGATGCTATGAAGGTGTTGAGGCACAACATCGTATTGACGTGGGAGTAGATTAGGACAGCTGCTTTTTTCAGTCCCAGAGTACAGCTAAAAAGCGGGGGGTGTGCAGTGCTTCTTTAGCAGACTCCACCACCAAGGGGAGTATGGCGATCCCTGCCCCTGTTAGTCAGGTTAGGCCTGTTACTTGACGGCACCAACGAGAAGGTGGGACAGGGTCTTGGTCAGCTATGGGTCGCTAACCCTGACGCCAGAATATCAGCTATGGGTCGCTAACCCTGACGCTAGAATATCAGCTATGGGTCGCTAACCTTGACGCCAGAATATCAGCTATGGGTCGCTAACCCTGACGCCAGAATATCAGCTGTGGGTCGCTGATCGCCTCATAGGACAGCGTCTTCACCTCCAACAAAAACAATAAAACACTTTCTGTAACCTGAGAAGATTTACAGTGACTCAGAAGAGAATCTGGGCGGCCCATGAGTAGCGTGATGGTGGGATTCGCTGTTCTTCACGACCTGGCCCTTTGATCAAGTCCGGCTGTAGTGAGCTAGATCTAGAACTGGATACCTGGCTTCTTCCAGAGCAGGTCATCATGCCTGTCATGTGACTACATGTTAAAAAAAATACTGGCACTAGCATCAGAGCCCCGGATGCTTGAATGCCATGACAGGGCTAGGTCAGAGGTGACAGGGTTAGGTTAAAGGTGAATTAATCAAAACGAGGCTGGACTAGAAGCATACGGTGTCTTCTGTTTAGGTTTAGTGACATACAAGCTACACAGTGATATAGAGCTCTTTGTTTTATAATTATATAAAACTCGTCGTGTTCTAGTAATGCATAGTAACACACAATAATTAGTGTATGAGTATACACTGAGCCACTGCAGTAAAAGCTGTGATAACAAAATGTATAAACTGGGGGAAAAAAATAAGAACAGCTTTATTACTTAACGAGCACACAGTTGTGACGTTTCGGCGTGAGCCTTAATCATACAAAAACATACAGGACAAAGAAATAGAGAGAGGAGATAAAGTATAAATTCACATGAATGCTATGTTTAAAAAGTCAAATACAATGAAAAGAGCACTTAGCTGTAACTTGTAAGAAGCTGTGGCTTGTCTGACGCTGTGTTCAGAAATGCGCATGGTGGAGTGTAGAGAATATTTAAACGGAGACTTGGGATGTTTGATAGGTGGTTGTAACTGAGGGTGGTTGGTGGAGAAACCGTGGAGGGAGAGAGAGTGGTACAATGGTAACCTAGCCTGGAGAAGGTAAAATAAGTGATTATAGTTGGGGTAGAGGGGGTGTAATGTGATGCTGTGAGGAGGTTCTGAACTATGTGTAACAAGTGAGAATGGGTGGAACTTAGTGGGGAGGGATTATGATTGTGGAAGAGGAGAATGTTAGGTGTAGCTGAATAACGAGTTCAAATCGTGTGGTTCCAGTGTCCCATATTCCCGAATGTAGCAGTTCTCAAGCGCAGGCAGCTTCTGTCATCTGCGTGGCATTGTTTGATGGCTGTTACCAGAAAGCTAGATTTGCCTCTGTTGTTGGGGCCATTGAAATGATTCGGGACTGGTTTAGAACCATACTGGGTGATATCGTACAGATGTTTCTGCATGTGGTCCCCTAATTTGAGGCCAGTTTCACCAATATAAGTTATTCTGCATCTTTTGCAATGCAATGACACATATCACATTACGGGACTTGCATGTGAATCCCTCATGGAGAGTCGGGATAGTTTTAGGAAAGGTGATCATTTTCGTTTCCCAGACTACAGGGCAGGTAACACAGAGAGGGTGGTTACATTTTCTGGTGCCAAAATATTTAAGGTTCCACTTCAGGTGGCTATCCTGATTATTAATATACAGACAGGAACCAAATCTTAAGGATATCATCGTCCATAGCCTACTACGCTAAAGAATGTAAGGAATATTCTGTATATCACAGCTAATCAAGACACCAAAACAAACTATGAACGATTTACTGACCGAATCTATCTGTCTCTGTTGGAATCTCAGCCAGCAGTAAAGCTACTAGAAACATTCACACGATTTAATAAAAAAAAAATCACTAAACCTGCGAGAAGATGACAGACTCTCGTTTTGCAAGTCATGTAACAGCACTGAGTGACAACCAATATTTACATCTAATGTTATCACAGGGGAAGACAACCAACAAATTATGTAAGGGAGATAACTTTTATTTGTAGATAATATTAGGAAAATGGGGCAAGGACCAGATTTCTTCACGTATGAAAACAATGTAATAATAAGGAATAGTGAAGCAAAGGGAAGAAAGTGGATAGAAAATGGGGAGTACAATTGACTGAATAATACTAGAGGCGGTGGAGAACAAATTGAATGTAAGTTGATATATCAAAGCTTTGGATCTTTGGTGATGGAAGTCTAATATTATCATGTTGAAAAGCGACATTATGAGGAAGAAAGTTAGGGAAACGGCGAAATGAAAAACAAACAAACAAAACAAAACAAAAAATGATCGTCTTTCATGAACCCTTGCTTAAGATCAAAGTGGCTGAGGTCAAAGTACCCTCTTGGCGGGCACCCTGGTCAACATGCCCCTTTGGTTAAACAAAAGTGTCGTTATTTTGGAACTAAACGAGATGCCCGAGGCCCACCCTGCACAATGAATGCCGGGGGCATGGTCCACATCTCGTTAATGGTGGACTCGGTTTGCAGTACCACCGGTTCAGGGCCTGCTTTCGTCGTCTTAAAAAACTGGGGTGACCACCCCCAAACCAGCGTCACAGGTGGCGGATGGTGAATGTCCTCCAGATATTGAGGATCCCTGTGAATAAGGAGTTATCCAAACAAGCAGGCGCGGACCAACTGGCGGTAGACTCAGAGAGCAAGGTGGGGTAGTAGGCGGCTTTACTACTCCCATAAAGTGCCTCAGGTGCTCAGTGAAGGGAATACCAGGCGGGCAAGAGGCGCCTTAAAACCTCTCGCTCCTGCTGCCTTGAGGGTAGGACAGGGAGTCCAAAGGCTAGCGGAGAGTCTGTACACAAACCGACAGAAGGCAACGGGAAACCAAGAACAGTTATGCTTATTCAGAGTAATAGATTTGTCATGAACGATGTTAATGGATGTTCCTTTGGAACAGCCTCGTCTGGTAGGGCAGCTCACGAGCCACAGGTGAGGCCAGATCGTCATCAAGCTATTGGTGGCAAAACTAACAAGTTCAAAATAGCAACATGGAATGTTAGAACTTTATTCCAGGCTGGAAAATTAGAAAATGTAAAGAGGGAAATGGAAAGGATGAAGATAAACATATTAGGAATGAGTGAAGTTAGATGGACAGGTGCAGGGAAGATAAACTCTGATAGATATACAATAATATATTCAGGAAGTGAGAAACATGAACGAGGAGTAGAAATAATATTTGATGAACAAACAGCACGGACAATTGTAGGATATTTGAACATTTCGAATCAAGTCCTGCTAGCCCAACTGAAAGGACGACCAATGAACATAAATATTATACAAGTGTATGCTCCAACATCTGAAAGTTCTGAAGAAGATTTACAGCTATTTTATAATGACATAGAGACAGCCCTAAAACACACAAAAGTCACATGAAGTTACCATAGTCATGGGAGATTTTAATGCCAAAGTTGGTAAAGGAAGAACTTCAGACATCGTTGGTGACTATGGACTGGGGGAGAGGAATGACAAAGGTTGTAAATTGATTGAATGGGCAAGAATACATAACATGGTTGTAGGAAACACCTGGTTTAAACAACATCCTCGGAGACTGGCAACGTGGTGCAGCCCAGACAAAAAGATTTTTAACCAGATAGACTACATATTAATCAACAAACGATTCCGCAATGCATTACTGACAACAAAAACCATGCCAGGAGATGACTGCAATAGTGACCATGATCCACTCTGTGGAAAAATTAGAATAAAACTGAAGAAAGCAGGCAGAAAAGTGAGAAACATCAAACTGAATACAGAACTTCTTAAAAATGACCAAGAACTGAGAGAACAATACAAAGTTATTATAACAAATAGATACAATGCAATAGCAAAGATAAATAGTATAGATGAACAATGGGAAATGTTAAGAGATTCTATCCACCAAACTGTTAAGGAGATAATACCACCAAAAAAGAAGCCCCTAAAAATAAATGGATGACAGATGACATCTTAAGACTGATGGACAAGAGGAGGAGGAGTAAAAATAACCAAGAAAAATATAGCAAGATAAATAAAGAAATAAGATGCATATGCAGAGAAGCAAAAGAAGTGTGGTTAAATGAACAGTGCAGACAGATAGAGGACTCTCATAATAAAGACAGCAAAAACATGCATAAAAGAATTAGTGAACTCACGAGCAGGAAAACAAAATATACCACAGGATGCCTGAAATCAAAAGAAGGTAAAATGTTAATGGGAAAAGAAGACATTGTGGACAGGTGGACAGAGTATATCGGTGAGCTATATGGAAGAGAAAGACCAGAATTAACACCAGATACTGAAAACTGTGATGGACAACCAATACTTGAAGATGAAATCATAGATGCCATCAAACACGTGAAGAAAGGAAAAGCAACTGGGCCTGATAATATAATAATAGAAGAAATAGAGGCACTAGAGGAGACAGGAATAAAAATAATAACCAAGTTACTGAATGACATTTACAACAGTGGTTACATTCCCAGTGACCTGATTAAATCCACGTTTATAGCACTACCAAAGAAACCAGGTGCAAAGGAATGTGACGACCACTGGACTATCAGCCTCTCATGTCACATAACGAAGCTACTTCTGAGAATCATTATGAGAAGAACAAGGAAAAAGATAAAAATGGAAATAGCAGATGAACAGTTTGGATTTGTTGAAGGAAAGGGAACACACAATGCCATTTATGCTTTACGAACACTAACAGAAAGAGCTTTAGAAGTACAGAAAGATCTCTACTTATGCTTCATTGATTACACCAAGGCATTCGACAAGGTGAAACATAATGAAATTATTAAAATGCTTGAAGACATCAATATAGACGGCAAAGACCTGAGGATTGTAAAACATCTATACTGGCAGCAAGAAGCAGCAATTCGAGTTGAAAATAGAACTAGAAAATATCAACCTATAAAACAAGGGGTGCGACAAGGATGTGTACTGTCTCCAGACCTTTTTTCTCTGTACAGCGAGAATATTCTAAGAACGATTATCACAGAACCAGGCATACAAATTGGAGGATACAATATTAACAACCTTCGGTATGCTGACGACACAGTACTGATAGCTGAGAACCAACAAGACCTGCAAAATCTCTTGGATAAAGTCGCCAAAGAAAGTGAACAAAAAGGCCTACTTTGAACATCAAAAAGACAGAGACTATGGTTATATCTAAGAGACAGAATCCGCCAGCATGCAAAATAAAATTAAATGGAACTATTCTAAAGCAGGTGCAGAAATTCAAATACCTTGGAGCAGTAATAACTTCAGATGGGAAATGCAGAACAGAAATTAGGAACAGAATAGGCCAAGCAAAGACTGCATTTCACAGAATGAGAAACATATTAGCCAACACATCCTTATCAATGAATGTTAGAAAACGAGTCCTAAAATGCTATATTGAATCTATCTTGTTATATGGAAGTGAATCATGGACAATAGGCAAGAATGCACAAAAATCATTGGAAGCAGCAGAAATGTGGTTTATTAGAAGAATGTTGCGAATCCCCTGGACAGCAAAACTAACTAATGAAGAATGTATGAGAAGAGCTGGAGAGACAAAAAAACCTTGTCAAAAAGATAAGAGAGAGACAATGTACTTTCATAAGACATGTAATGAGAAGAGGAGGCATTGAAAATAGTATAACAACAGGAAAAATAGAAGGAAGAAGATCAAGAGGAAGACCAAGAGAAATGATACTGGACAGTCTGACGGGACAGTGTGAGAGGAGATCACCAACTGAACTGATGAAGGATCGGGTACTCTGGATAAGCGTAATAGCCAACGTCTGGCGGCACGGCACATGATGATGATGATGATGGGGGGAAAAATAAGTGATCGGCCTTTTTGGCTAAGGTCAAAGTGTCCTCTTGGCAAGTACCCTGATCAACATGCCTTTTGGTTAAACGATAGCGTCGTTATTTTGGAACTAAACGAGATGCCCGAGGCCTGCCCTGCACATTGAATGCCGAGGGCATGGTTCACATCTCGTTACATGTGGATCCGGTTTGCAGTACCACCGGGTCACGGCCTGTTGTTTTCGTCGTCTTAAAAAAAATCATACATTTACTTTATAACTGTCGTCTAGATTCAGAAACAACAACAACAACAACAACAACAACAACAACAACAACAACAACAACAACAACAACAACAACACCAACAACGTCATCATCATCATCAGCATCATGGTCGTGTTTTTTTCTTTTTAATTCCATGAGACAGTTATTGAATTCAAATGAACATTTGCCTGTTTTATTCTTTCTTGACCAAAGGAACAGTGTGTCATATATTTAGAAGAAAACTAAAATTGTGTAAGAGACTGAAATCATGTACAACTGTGCTGAGGACATCATAACATTCACTATTTGTGGAAAATGGACACGATGAAACAAATTGTGCTCAGCCCAGTACAGGCGAGAACAAATTTCATGTGTTAAAATATTTTGTGCTCTTTCCATTCTTAGGGAAATTTAAAACAAACAACAATTTGTGTTCTTTCTATCATTAGAAATAGTGGAAAACTGAAATCACTTAACAATTATTGCTCCCTCCCTTTTTTTTCCTTGTTGTTTTTTTTTTTGGTTCTTTAAAATTCAACATGGGAAAGATGAACTCAAGTAAAAATCTGCACTCTTTCCAATCTCAAGAAGAGTAGAAATTTGAAAAAAAAAACCATTTACATTTACATTCATGCACAATGTGGAGAACTGAACAATATGTGTTCACTTCTTGCAGAGACTAAGGGAAAACTGAACTTGTCTTTGATATGTTCATGTGGAAAGTGGAGAACTGAAACTGGAAATGCAAATTTCCAGACAAGCAGGTAAATAAGGTAAGTGATATGATGTAACATGCATTTATGGATAAAATGTAAAAACTCTAACATCAACAACATGGGCTCTTTCCATTCCAACAGACAGCAAACCTGTGCAGCAAGTGTATTCTTTCCGTCCTCAGGAACACTAGAAAAGTGAAATGAGATAGCAACTTGCATGTACAATCATTCTTAGGAATAGAGTAAAACAGTGAAGAAGGACTAGATGATGGCTAGAAACAGTGAAGAAAGACTAGGTGATGGCTAGAAACAGTGAAGAAAGACTAGGTGATGGCTAGAAACAGTGAAGAAGGACTAGGTACTTACCTGGCACGGAAGGCACCATGATCAACAAAGTGGTCCTTCCGTCCAGGCTAAGATTTTAATCTAAAAACCTTCACCACATCACCGTGGTACAGTTATCTAGCAGCACCATGCGGTGTATTAAAGAAGAAAAAAGAGGGGAAAAAGGACTAGATGATGGCTAGAAACAGCGAAGAAAGACTAGGTGATGGCTAGAAACAGTGAAGAAAGACTAGGTGATGGCTAGAAACAGTGAAGAAAGACTAGATGATGGCTAGAAACAGCGAAGAAAGACTAGGTGATGGCTAGAAACAGCGAAGAAAGACTAGGTGATGGCTAGAAACAGTGAAGAAAGACTAGGTGATGGCTAGAAACAGTGAAGAAAGACTAGGTGATGGCTAGAAACAGCGAAGAAAGACTAGGTGATGGCTAGAAACAGTGAAGAAAGACTAGGTGATGGCTAGAAACAGCGAAGAAAGACTAGGTGATGGCTAGAAACAGTGAAGAAAGACTAGGTGATGGCTAGAAACAGTGAAGAAAGACTAGGTGATGGCTAGAAACAGTGAAGAAAGACTAGGTGATGGCTAGAAACAGCGAAGAAAGACTAGGTGATGGCTAGAAACAGTGAAGAAAGACTAGGTGATGGCTAGAAACAGCGAAGAAAGACTAGGTGATGGCTAGAAACAGTGAAGAAAGACTAGGTGATGGCTAGAAACAGCGAAGAAAGACTAGGTGATGGCTAGAAACAGTGAAGAAAGACTAGATGATGGCTAGAAACAGTGAAGAAAGACTAGGTGATGGCTAGAAACAGTGAAGAAAGACTAGGTGATGGCTAGAAACAGTGAAGAAAGACTAGGTGATGGCTAGAAACAGTGAAGAAAGACTAGACGATAGCTAGAAACAGTAAAGAAAGATTAGGCGATAGCTAGAAACAGTAAAGGAAGATTAGGCGATAGCTAGAAACAGTAAAGGAAGATTAAGCGATAGCTAGAAACAGTGAAAGAAGATAGCTATACGCTGTGTAAGATTATACGGGTGAGTCAAACTTGTCCCGAGAAATATTTTCAATGTTTTAACTGTTCATTCATTTGCATGTCCCTTGCGAAACTTTGCCTCCCTAACAGCACTCATGTAGGCCTCTCCGGCTGTGAGCAAGATGTCCTGCTGCTGATGCATCCATTTGCAGATCATCAACAATGTCTTGCAGCCATCTTTGCCTTGGTCTTCCTCTCTCTTTCTTTTTCCCATTATGTACCCTTCCAAGACGGTCTTCTCTAGATTATCATGACGTTTAATGTGTCCAAAATATTTAACTTTTCTCTCTTTAATCCTCTTTGCTAGCCAGCCTTCTTCAATATTAAGTTCTTGTTCTATGGGTATAATTGTTCTTTTTTGTGTCCATGATATTTGAAGAAGTCTTCTGTAGCATTTACATTCAAAGGCATTTATGTGTTTCTCAGCTGTTTTGTTAAGTGTCTTAGTTATGTTTTAACTGTAAGTATGTTTAATACAGCGGGATACAGAATCTTATATTACGCAAGTCTGAGAAGTTGCCGGTTGCTACTCCATTTTATGTTTTGATACTTCACTCAGTTGCCCAGTGTAAGCTTCGATAGCATAAACTTCACTTAAGTCATGAGAACAGAAATCTCTGTATAATTTTAGGAACACTGCTGCCACTTAGGTACAGGCGCGTATTTGAGTGGCCGAGTGGTTAGCGGACTAGTCTTTCGTTGAAGAGGTCGGCGGTTCGAGTACAGCCGGAGGCGTTCCGGCCACCCAGGCTGTAGAAATGGTTGCTGGGCCTCTTCTGGAGCTGGGAAGAAAAGGCATGCAGGGGTGATGCTAATCACGTGACCCACGTGTGCTGGCTGGAAAGAACCAGGTTGTAGGATTCAGCCTGTTCATGGGCGTTATAAGGTCTCAGTAGTTGATAGTACGGGCTGACAGTTCGTGAAACAGACAACCTTAAATTTGCAGATAGCGCATGATGATGATGATGATGATGATGATGATGATGATGATGATGAAATGAAAGAAGTTCCTAGTGATATAAACAAAACCTCTTTTACTTGGGGCGAGAGACCCAGTTAAATTCGTATTTGACCCGAACTTCTAGACTGGAAATAATGAATTATGGACACGCAAAAACATGGCGCAGACATCGTGTGGAAACAAAACCAGGCAGAAATTGATTCTCCCTGGAATATAACTCAGAGACGGTTTAAAAAAAAAGGGGTGGGGGGGGGGTTGAGTGTTAAGACACGAGCCGATATAATGGTTAGTGACCTACAGCTGCCTGCTGTGTGACGATTGTCAACTATCACCGGCCTGTACGCTGCCCCACCTCCCCTGCTGGTACACTCTCAGAAGCAGGTTCAGACTGATTTATGGGACAGGGATCTCTTGATAAAGTGGGACACACAGAAATTATAAGAATGCTGGAAGACATCAACATAGATGGGAACGATCTGAAACTCAACAAAAACATAAACTGGCAGCAATCAGCAGCAGTGAAGGTTGAGAACCAAATAGGAACATTCCAAGACATACATTTGCGGTGAGACAAGGATGTGTTCTATCTCCTGACCTCTTCTCCTTGTACAGCGAAAACATAATGAGAAATATAGAGAACTTGCCAGGAATATCAATTGTCGGGTATAACCTCAACAACTTAAGATATGCAGACGACACAGTTCTGACTGCTAAAAGAGAAGGGGAGATACAGGCTCTTCTGGATATCGTGTTTCGTAAAAGTAAAAGTAAAGGTGTCAGCCTGAATGAAAAGAAGACTGAAGTTATGGTCATCTCAAAGAAAAGAATACCACCAAAGTGTAGCATTACCATCGATGGCAAAGAACTGAAACAAGTTGATAGATTCAAGTACTTAGGAACGATTATAACAGCTGATGGGAAATATCACAACGAAATAAAAAGCAGACGTGTTTAGGCCAAGTCAGCATTCCAGAAAATGAGAAACATCTTGTGCAACAGATCCATATTAGTAGAAACAAGATTCTAAGTACTTAAATGTTACATCGAGCCAATTTTGTTTTATGGATATGAAGCATGGTCCATGAATAAGAGATTACAGTGAGAAATGGAGGCCATGGAAATGTGATTTATAAGAAGGATGTTGAAGATACCACGGACAGCTAAGAAAACCAACGAAGAAGTCTTAAGAGAGCCTGGAGTTAAAAAGCAAATTACAGCAAAGATCAGAGGCAGACAAGTGAGATTTGTAGGACATTTTCTGAGAAGAGGAAAATTGGAACACACTGTGGCAACAGGAAAAATTGAGGGAAGAAGAGATAGAGGAAGACAGAGAGAGAAGGTACTAGATGGGCTGTCAGTGTGGCTAGGAAGAAAGTCACCGGCGAATCTCAAAATCAAGTCTAAAGACAGGGAATTGCGAAGAGAAATGATCGCCTACACCACTCGGCACTTGATTGATTGATTGATTGATCTTTAGAGGCTCCACGTGGCAGCCATATTCGCTGATGAGACATTGTGCCTCGCTGCTTTTCACCTACACTCCCAACAAATGTTAAAAAAATAGCCACCCAACCCACTCCCTATACGACACGATGCTGTGCCTCAACACTTTCACTGCATCAACCGCAAAGAGCATCCTGCTGGCAGTTCTAGAGAGACTACTACTAAGTCCCATGCCGCGTGGCGTAGGCGATCATTTCTCTCCACAATTCCCTGACTTTAGACTTGATTATAAGCTCCGCCGGTGACTTTCTTCCTAGCCGCACTGACAGCCCATCCAGTAACTTCTCTCTCTGTCTTCCTCTGTCTCTTCTTCCCTCAGTTTTTCCTGTTGCCAAATGTGTTCCAATTTTCATCTCCTCAGAAAATGTCCTACAAATCTCGCTTTTTTCTGCCTCTGATCTTTGCTGTAATTTGCTTTTTAACTCCAGCCTCTCTTAAGACTTCTTCGTATGTTTTCTTAGCTGTCCATGGTACCTTCAACATCCTTCTTAGGAACTATATTTCCATGGCCTCCATTTCTCGCTGTACTCTCTTATTCATAGACCATACTTCACATCCATAAAACAAAATTGGCTCGATGTAATATTTAAGTACTCGTAATCTTGTTTCCGTTGATATGGATCTCTTGCACAAGATGTTTCTCATTTTATGGAATGCTAACTTGACCTGAGCACGTCTGTTTTTTATTTCGTTGTGGCATTTCCCATCAGCTGTTATAATTGTCCCTAAGTACTTGAATCTATCAAAACTTGTTTCAGTTCTTTGCCATCGATGGTAATGCTACATTTTGATTGTATTCTTTTCTTTGAGATGACTATAACTTCAGTCTTCTTTTTATTCAGACTGAGAGATAAAATAACAAGCAGCAGCAGGAGCTGGGATCGGTGTAACATTGTTTTAATGGAGGTCAGTTTAAACTCATTTTAATGGAGGTCAGTTTAACATCATTTTAATGGAGGTAAGTTTAACATCATTTTAATGGAGGTCAGTTTAACATCATTTTAATGGAGGTCAGTTTAACATCATTTTAATGGAGGTCAGTTTAACATCATTTTAATGCGTAGCATCATGTGAAGCTAGTAAAACATCAATGTAATGGAAGTCAGTGTAGCGCCATTTTAATGAAAGTGTAAAAAAAGTGAAGTTAAATCCCCGTTTCCATGACATTAAGGCATGCTGGGGATACAGTGTCAGGCAGGTATGTCCACGACCTTCAGCACATGAAAGTCTGATGTGGTCAGTATCACGCCTTTATGCAATGTAATGCAGTGAAAAAGAAAACATACTGGATGATGATGATGATGATCATCCAGTATGTTTTCTTTTTCACTGCATTACATTGCATTGCATCATCATCTTCTTCTTCTTCTTCTTTATCTTCTTCTTCTTCTTCTTCTTCTTTGGATAATGAATCAGAAATGGATTTTTGTAGTTTCTTTCTGAGAACTTTTCTTTCTTATACTTCTTTATTTTCTTCCTTGCTCTTATTTTGCTCTCATTTCATCTAATCTCGTTTCGTGATTTGCTCTAATTAGTGTTTTTCTTTTAAACGGATTTGTATTAACTGATTTGTTTTTAAACGTAATTTGTTCTCCCTCGCCAAAAGGGACGTTAGAAAACGAGAAAAATATCGCGTAGTTAGCTTCGTCTATTTCCATTCTTGTTCTGTGCTTGATTTTTTTTTCTTCTATTGAAAAGTGTTTAATTGAAACTAGCAAAGCCAATGCGTAAAGTTTTATCGTTTATCCAGCAACTACAAGGTCCGACAATTAAGTAATGAGACTAATTACATAAAGAATAAAATAAACAGCAGTTGAAGATATAGCCTGTATTTTATTCCTAGTAAACCTCTTGTGCATTGATACAGCGAGTGGCACGATCTAACAAACACTGGAACGGCCTCTGCAGTTCTTCTGTTGGTATGGCCCTTAAACTCGATGTTACGGCCCTTTGGATGTCATCAGTATCGTCAAAGAAGCGTCCTTTCAATGGTAACTTTAGTTTTCGGAATAGAAAATAGTCTCAAGGAGACAGATCTGGGGAACAGGTTAGATGGTTGAGAACACACACTTGTTTTTGGGCCAAAAATTCCTGTACAGCTACCGCCTGGTGAGCCGGTGCATTATCATGAAGAAGGAAAAAAACTGCCAGGTGTTGAATACTCGGGTCGGACTCGGAGAATCATTTTTAATAGGCATTTCAAAATACTTAACTTTGGCAGTGGCAGTCTGTCTCTCTGGAATAAATTATTTGTGAATAACTCCTTTGCTGTCGTAGAAGCACATCAACATTGTCTTCTTCTTCTTCTTCTTCTTCTCAGGTTTCTAAACAGGGAGCTAGGTCGCCTTAATGAATCCCGCTGTCAGCGGGAGGTCTTCATAGAAACCTCGGTTCCTCCATGCTTCTCTTTCGATGCCATGCCTGCGCTCTGAGTTCTCTGTAGACGGTGTAGGTCTGTAGTATGTGTTCAGAGGTCGAGTGGGGGGGGGGGGGGGGTCATTTTGGCACATGCATTGGCTGTTGTCGTACCCTTTATCTTATGGGGCAACTATTTGTGCCTGACTATAATATGCCTTCCTTATGGAAACGAGCGTGCAACTTTTGTCCCTGATTATGGTTCTAAGGACTGTTATTGCCAGAGATAGGGTGGAGGATACGCTCTCCACTCCAATGTTGTGCGTCTCAAATAGCCTCTGTCCCTGATTATAATATCCCTTCTTTATGGAGACGAGCGTGCAACTACCTATCCCTGATTATAATATCCCTTCTTTATGGAGACGAGCGTGCAACTACCTATCCCTGATTATAATATCCCTTCTTTATGGAGACGAGCGTGCAACTGTCTGTCCCCGATTATAATATCCCTTCTTTTATCAGAGCAAACTTGCCACAAAGACTGCAGTTAAGTGAAAAAAAAAAAACTGAAGTAATTCAAAACTTGATCTCTCAGCCATATAAAAAAAACCCACGGCAATGATTTATGAAATCAACAAAACCGGTTGTTATCTAAACATTTTAAACGCTGCTTAAAACAACGTCTACAGCAATCCCTCATTACAACTTTTTTTTTGCAGGTGAAGCCAGGATTTTGAGCGCATCTTATGTTATTGTTGTTATTGATCTTTCTAAATTTACAGTATAAGCTGACATTTTATAAACTATAATTATTTATAATTTCGCCATTTTAAAAAAGCCGAAAAAAACTTCCTGACAGAGCACAGGAATACTCTACAAGAGTTGCTGTTATTAGTAGCCATTTTGTTTCCTGGAGCGGTGCCAAGTACGCAGGTACACGACTGATCGTCGGGCAAGATTGTAAAAATATTTTCTTTTTTATAAATGGCAAACTGGCACATTTCAGTCTTCTATATATATATAACTACGGTAGGCTGAGGAGAATGTGTCGTTTTTTGTTTGTTCGTTTATTTTGTTTTCTTTTGTCTTCATCTAAGTTTTTCCAATGAATGCGAGAAAAATGAACACTTGTTCAAATAATAGCAATATCATTGCTTGAATTTTGAAAAATGTCAGTGCGATAATTCTGCTTCTACTGCGATAATTAATACTAATAATAACAAGCTGAAATAGTTTAAAATATCTCAGTGTTAAAAAAAAGTATTGATAAAATGTTAAAGAAACTTGCTAAATTCAGCATTGTCTCGTATTTTCCCCGCCATATTGTTGAAAAACATTCATATAAATATACCTTGTGCTCGCTAGCACATGTTGCAACCATTGTCATGTAACGGAAGCAGATACATTTTAATTTCAAAGCCAAAGGAATGTCATTTTTTTTTCAGTATCGGCTTTAGTGTATGCTTTATGCTCCACCAGAATATCACGGATAATATCCACATAAGAAGAACATAACTTTCTGATTCTGATCTACAGTAAACTCTTTCATCAACTGAAAATCTAAAACACGTAAAGAATTACGTCAAAATTTTACCTATGAACGTTTGCGAACGAAGAAGAAGAAGAAGACCTATGAACGTGAGAGTGGCACAGTATAATGTTCATGAACTGATATTATTTCTCTACTTCGGTAAAACACGTTTCCTAATTTTATTTTTTTTAAAATCTGCAATTTAGCTTATTTTGTACCGTACATATTCTTAATAAGACCATTTGCCGAAAGTATATTTTGGCTGTTGTCTTGTTTGCGTAAAACTCTCTATGACATCTAACGCCTGCGTGAGATCATCCGTTGTGTAGCAACTGTTTATCATATTGTGTGGCAACTATTGACTATGCTGTCCGGCAACTATTGACTATGTTGTGTGGCAACTATTGATTATGCTGTGTGGCAACTATTGACTGCGTTGTGGTCCTGTCTTCTTCTTCTGCTTCTTCTTCGTTCGCTTCTACCACCAAGACCGCCCTGTGATCCTACTGAATTTACACCTGTGGTCCTCGTTAGGCCCCGTGGTCTCCTGTGTGGAAAGGACCACACGAGATCCCCGAGAGGACCACAAGGGGTTCAGAGTATCGCAGGGCTTTAGCCTGTATTCTTGGTGGGTCTCTGAAGCGGATTCGTGACACCGTGGTTTTCGTTGCACCAGTTTAGTCTAGAGTTGGACCTTCTCACCGGAAAACCTCGACGTGTTTTGAGATGCCCGTGTATCACCGCCGGGTCAGAGGTGGTTGCCCATCCAGTCCAGAGTTGGACTTTCTCACCGGAAAACCTCAGCGTGGTTAGGATACGCAAACATCCCCGCCGGGTGAGAGGTGGTTGTCTATCTAGACTGCCCTGGTCCAGTGTCTCAGACTTCAGCATTTTGCGGTCGTGGCCGCTACCCTTCCTAGTTGTGACCAGGATGGAGCTTTTGTCCAGGAGGACGAATCCTCGCCACTAGTGCCTTCCACTCCTGGGTTTAGCCGGTTTAGGCCTATTATCCCAGTATGGGCGTGTTTAGGACGTAACCAAGCTCTAGAGCAGAGGTACTGTGCCATGCGTAGCCTTCAAGATTCATCCCTGGTGTGAGCCGGTTTAGGCATAATTCACCAGTATGGGTGTATATCAAGCGTAACCGACCTCTAGAGCGGAGGTGGCATGACATGTCTAGTCATCAAGTTTCACCCCTGGTGTGTGCCGGTTTAGGCATATTCCACCAGTGTAGGTGTATTTCGGACGTGGCCGGCCTCTAGAGCAGAGGCGCCGTGGTATGTGTAGCTATCGTAGCGATACTACTGGACATACCGATTAAACTTCATTTTATCCTTTCCACCACCTTTTCATATCGGCGCCGCAAAGCAACCTTTATTTCTTTTCCGCGTTTTTTTCCTTGGCCGGGAGGAGCTTCACTCCACGCGTGGCATTCGAAAAGTCTCGCCAGCATTGTCTTAACCTCTGGGACAAGCCGGTTCATGCATTTCACCCGATATGACTGCACTTAGGACGTGGCTGACCTCCAGATCAGAGGTGCCGTGATTTGACTGTTTGCTTCGCTTTATCATTTCTACCACCTTTTCCGCAGTGATGCTGCGCGGCAACCCCATTCGCATCCTTCTTCATTGGCCAGGAGGAGCACCGCTCCACGTACGGCAGCTGAAGAATCTCACCAGCAGCGGTAGATGAGCTACCAAACGTGCCACTCATCTACCATAAGTGTCTGGTTTTCAGGCGCCAGATATTCACCCTCGCCCCTTCTCCTGTCAGTTTAAACAGTTCTGCCACGGGAAGGCCAGGAGCTGGACTTGACTGCCAGAGGCTGTTTGAGACGCACGCTGTTGGAGTGGAGATCGAGTTCTCCACCCCACCTCTGGCAATAGCAGTCCTTAGAACCGTGGTCCTGTCTTAAAGATGCTTAAATCTTCTGTGTAACGCTCCCACCAAGTATCATGTGATGTTTATATCGTCCTTCTCTCTCTCCCACCTTTACTCCTCCCCCTTTATCTTCGCCCAAACCATGGCTACCCTGACCACATCACACTTTCATATGCCAAAGGTCGTGGAAATAAGGGCCTGACACCGTATATGCCTTCATGGCATCAAAACGGGATTTTTTTTTAACCTTTAAATCATCGCTATGAAGGATTAGCTTATAAACCCGGATAACATCAAGTTAGTAATATCCTGGATGCCGATCATTTATCGCGGGATATTCCAAATACAACAGTAAGGGCCACAACTTTAGCTCCACGAACAAGTCACCATGTTCAGACTATACACAGGACACTGCCGACTAGTAGAACACTTGTATCGCCTCCATCTGTTACACACTTGCAGCTGCACGCGCTAGACACGTCTTAAGACACCACAGCACATCCTGTAGTTCTGCCCCCTCTACCAAGAAGTTTGACTTCGGCTCTAGCCACAGGGGGCCACACTGGAAGATAAACTCTAGGGCCCAAAGCAAGATCTCCAAAAGACAACACAATTTATTCGAACAATTAATAATAGACATCCTAGGCTATAGACATCATCTTTCATCTTACATCCTTCTCGTGCCCTTAAACGTCACATAGAGCTCGCATGGTAGTTTGCCAAGTTTTCCCGTTTTCAGCGAGTTTTTCAACCTCATCAAGGGATTTTATGCCTACTAGTTTGGCCTCTCTTAACAATGTCCTCTTTAGAGTTTCACGTGGTCGACCTCTCTTTCTTTGACCTGTTGTGTTCCACGAAAGCTTATTTTGGGGTTTTCCTGATTGTTTCTTCCCATCATGTGACTGACATATGTCCATCTCCTTTTCCTGATCACTCATGAGACTGGTTGGTGTTCACTCATCTGCCTTATCTCCACGTTCTTTTTGAATTTGGTCCACTTTATACCGAGTATTTTCCTTAGGCATTTATTTTCAAAAGAGTCTAATTTATTGTTTATTTCTTTAATTGTTTTCCAGCTTTCGCATGCATAAATGAGGGTGGATATTACATTTGAATTGAATAATCTTAACTTGGTTTTCGTGCTTATAACTTTTGAGTGCCATTTGTTCTCTAAATCCTTGAAGGTCAATGCTGCTTTTGCAGTTTTAATTCCAACTTACTTTCTGGTGGCATCATCCTGGTCTACTGGTCTATGTAGCTGCTGAGGTATATAAATTGATAAACTTCTTCAACAACTGTTCCTTCTGCGTGTATTTTCCTTCTTGACTAATGGAATCTGTCATTCTTTTAATATTATTATTATTATCAGGCTAAAGAAAAAGAGGTCGACCACGTCAAACTCTAAAGAGGACATTGTTAAGAGAGACCAGTCTAGTAGGCATAACATCCCTTGATGAGGTTGAAAAGCTCGCCGAAAACAAGAAAACTTGGTACGCTTATCATGCGAGTTCTGTGTGACGTTTAACAGCACAGGAAGGATGTAAGATGTAGAATCCATTATTTTTTTTCCTTGTTAATTTCAAGTCCTATTTTACTAACCAGTGAAGACAGGGAATCTGTTTTTTTCTTTCATCAGTTTCATATTGTCACTGATAAGAGTTATGACATCTGTAAGATCAAGATCTTCTAGTTTGGTCCCATGTAACCAATCAGTGCCCATTTTACCTGTGCAGCACTTTTTCATTATAAAGTCTATGGCAATTCCAAAAAAGCAAGGGAGATAATATACATCCCTGTTTCGCGCATGTTTCAATCTGAAACCATTCGCTCATTCCTTCTTCTGTGTTGACTCCAAAACAGATCCGTTGTAGAAATCCTTAAAATAGACATCATGGAAGTCAGAAAAAGAAGAAACACAGAAGATTCGAGCATGAACTTTCAACTAGGAACTTGACACACATCGCCAAACAATCATACCTTGTATGTCAGTATTCTGCCACTTTATCATCTACGATGCTCACAGAGTGACGGCCCACTTGAAACTGTCAGTCTTCACTTGTTTGACTATGCATCCAGCAACAAAACCAGATTCAGTGTTGCTTTCTCTCAACCCAACAAAGTTACCAGGTTCTACACAACACAACATCTGATAAACACATGCAGCTGGTTGGCCAAAAGTCAAGAGCAAACATGAAACTTGACCTTAGCAACAATCACGAGAATTTGTGGTGACACGAACCATTATAGAGATTATGACGGGCTCCCCCCCCCCACTGGAAAAAAATATCTTCCAAATCATGCATAACTACATCTTCCTTTAAGAAGATATCACATCTATACTTGGGCAGTCAGTCACTGGGTCACATCTATAATAGGGCAGTCAGTCACTGGGTCACATCTATAGTAGGGCAGTCAGTCACTGGGTCACATCTATAGTAGGGCAGTCAGTCACCGGGTCACATCTATATTTGGGCAATGAGTCAATGGGTCATATGTATACTAGGGCAGTCAATCGTTGGGTCACATCTATACTAGGTCTGTCAATCATTGAGTCACATCTATACTAGGACAGTCAGTCACTGGACTACGCGATTAGAAGGTATCTTAACTCAGAAAAAGAGTCTTCTTATTTCATACATACTTGATAAATATAGAGACAAAGGTAATCTACTGTCTACATTTATTATTGGCAAGAAATATTTCAGGCAGTAGTTAGGAAGAAAAACAATGCAGATATAAATGGGTCGGTAGATCGGTTTGTCGGTCCGTCCGTCGGTCGGTAGATCGGTCTGTCGGTAGGTCGGCGCTCTGTAAACGAAAAAGGGAGGGAAATAGTGATCAACTCCTCCGAAAATTTGCGAACTACAGTAATTTCTCTATTTTAAAAGGGTTTAGTTTTTAATTCTTAAAACTCTTATAGGATTTTTTACTGCACTTTCAGCCCCGCTCTGTGGAAATTTCTCTTGGCTAGATGAGGCTTGCCTGTATATGTGAGCGGGCGTATGGAGTGTATGTGTATTATGCGGCTTTTTTTAAATAGAAGAGAGATCTTTTTTAATGTTCACTGTGGGAGGGTTGTTTGGGTTAAAAAAAGTTCTGAGGGAGAGCAGCATCGGGGCGAAGACCCACAATCAGCGACCCATAGCTGACATGCTGGCTTCAGGACTGGCAAACCACAGCTGATCGAGACCCTGACCCAAATCTCCGTTTGATGCCTCTTGTAACAGGCTTAGCCTGACTCACGGGAAAGAGAGTGCCATAGTCCCCAGGGTAGTGGAGTCTGCTAAAGAAGTACTGCATACAACCCGCTTTTTAGCTTCTAGTCGGGGTCTGAAAAAATAGCCACCCTTATCCGCTGCCAATTCAGTTCTGTACTGTGCCTCAACACCTTAATCGCATTGACTGTAAATAGTACCTTGCTAGCAGTTCTAAGAAGAAGAGCATTGAGGCGGGTCTTGACTGCTGGAGATTTTATAGATTTACGGCATTTCATTATTTTCCTGAGTCTGAAATTTTACAAACTTGGTTGAATAAAATTCACACATTCTTTATTTACCCCGCATATGTTGAAGATTACGGCCAGGGTTTCTAATAAAGTTCATGAACGCCTCAAAATCTGTATATGATCCTCAAAGGGCCCTTTTGCGCCAAATTTAAAGATTCACAAATCGGGGCTATTCTGGTAGTCTTCTTGCTTCTCACAGCCATGTCAAATGATAAACAAGTGGTTGTTTCCCTTTGTCTCACTAATCTTCCTCTTTAGCTTTCATTCATTCATTGATATGTCCCGTGTGGAACTTTGCCTCCCAAACAGCTCTCCTGTAGGCCTCTCGGTTGTGAGCAAGATGGCCTGCTGCTGCTGCATCCATTTGCAGGTCGTCAACGATGTCTTGCAGCCATCTTCGTTTTGATCTTCCTGTTTTTCTTTTTCCCATTATATATCCTTCCAATACGGTCTTCTCCAAATTATCATGACGTTTAATGTGTCCAAAATATTTAAGTTTTCTCTCTTTAATCATCTTCACTAGCCAGCCTTCTTCAATATTAAGCTCCTGTAGTATAGATATATTTGTTCTTTTTTGTGTCCACGATATTTGGAGAACTCTTCTTTAGCTTTAGCTTTAGGCCTGCAAAATTTAGGTCAAGGTTTTCAGTAACTTGATAAACTGACCCCGAAGTCAAATTGATCCGTGGCCTTCTGGACTTGCCTTCCTTCAACAACAACAACAACAACAACAACAACAACAAAGAAACTATTGACCATGCTCTGTGGCCAGGCATTTTTCTGTCTTAATAATCCCTGTTCTAGGACAGCCATGATGACCGGGGTAATGTCGAGGAAGATTAGAGAGGCCATTATCTTGTGTCTTTGTGTTTTAGTTTTCCACAAAGCCTTCTAATTTTTTAACCTATAATTTAAATTAGAGAGAGATGGATGGATGGATGGATGGATGGATGGATGGATGGATGGATGGATGGATGGATCTAAACGTTGAAGTACAAGATTATGGGGCTGGAAGGAATAAAGATATCCAGTTTTCAACAACAACAA
Organism: Achatina immaculata; assembly: GCA_009760885.1. Lineage (NCBI taxonomy): Eukaryota > Metazoa > Mollusca > Gastropoda > Stylommatophora > Achatinidae > Lissachatina > Lissachatina immaculata. The sequence continues at coordinate 13,343,131 of CM019701.1, read as the reverse complement.
CAACAACAACAAAAATGTCTTCAAAACTCGCACACAACAAAATATATTTTTTGCGGTTTTTACTGGCTGAGTGGTTAGGCGTTCCGTCTACTAATCCGGTGGTACCGGGTTCAATTCCCATCAGTGGGATTTTTTTTTTTTTTTTGCTATACACCAAAGAGGCCCCGGGGACCACCCAACCTCTAAAAATGGGTACCAGAGAAATCTGGGAAGGTAAATGCGACCAGGCGTGACACTGGCCACATCATGCTTTCATGTGCCAAAGGTCTCGGAAATACGGGCCTCTGTATCTCCAAAAAGTCTTAATGGCGTAGAAACGGGAACTTTATTTCTGGAAGTGTTTTCTCTGGCATTCTAGCATTTCTTACGATTGTCCCAGTTGACTGTAGCCATGTAGAGGTATCTTCAAGAATTACCCAAATGTTTCACAGTTTTGTAGGATTAGACCTCGGAAAAAATCGTAGACAAAGCACTTTAGTGAGACGTGAGAGAAAGAACAATCACAAAAGAATTACTTGGGATTCGAACCACGGACTCCGGTAGAACGATCAGCCGTCTAGCTTAGAATCTCGTGTTTGACGGCTGCGAGAAGAAGCTGCAAGATAGCCGTCAAGCACGAGCTGCTAGACGGCTGCTAGTCCTACCGGAGTCCGTGGTTCGAATCCCAGGTAATTCTTTTGTGATTTTTCTTTCTCTCACGTCTCACTAAAGTGCTTTGTCTACGATTTTTTCGAGGTCTAATCCTACAAAACTGTGTTCTCTTACTTTACCGTGCGAAAACCTTGTTGTTTCCTATTTATAAAAACTGTTCATGTGCACTGTTCTGTTCAGCGTGTTTCGTATTTGAAGTTATCAAGCTTATAATATGATGAAGAGGTGGATAATCGAACAGAAGCTGGTTTTGTTTTATAAAGCTTTCCATACCCTGGATATATCACAGGATGATGATGTCACATTCTGTTCACGTGAATGTTCAGAGAGGCCAAGTTAGCAGGTATAAAATCCCTTGACGAGGTTCAATAACGTGCCGGAAACAGGAAAACTTGACGAGCTACCATGAGAAGCCCTATGTGACGTTAAACGGCACAGGAAGGATGTAAGATGTAAGATTTGTTCAGCGGTAAGCGTGCAAAAGGTGGTAGGGATGTTGCCATCAGATCCTTCCATTTCAGTTGTTGAAGTCATCCTGTGGGGGCAGGGGTTTGTGGGATATTTCTAAATCTTTCTTCTAGTCTCATCCATAATCCAGATTTTAAACCGAACATGCCATGTCTGCCAAACACGGAATATCGACATCTCAAGATGAACATCCACAGATAAGTTCTAAATCTGATTTTGTTTCTAGTAAACCTTTTCCTTGTTTTTCTTTCCAAAAAAATTTTTTTTTTTTTTACAAATCGTGGGTTCGTGTAACTGATGACGTTTGTTATTCTTTTTTCTGTTTTGAAATCTCACTTTTAAATGTAAACCTAGCAGGCAGCATCATGTGCATAAACTGATGGAGTAATATTTTGCATGGCAGAAAAGTTGCCATTGGGCTTCGGTGACACCAGCGCTTGCAGTGTGGAGAGCTCAGAGAAACTCTTGTTAATTCTTGTTAGCATGTTTTTGTGTCGTTTTCTGTTTGTTAACAAGATGAGATTAGTCGAGTTTTCTTGTTAACTCTGCATCCATGGGCAGTGGCCCACTCTCGTCACCACCTCGGTACGCCCCTGATTCATATGAAAACTTAAGTGATAAACAGATGGAGACTGCGTGCAAAGTCCACATAATTTTACCAGCTATGTCTAATTAATCTAGAGGAAGACACATTTCAGAGGCGCATAGCACGAAGAAAGGAAGATCAGTTGGATTCCCCACGTGACACGCGGTTTGGTTTACGACCCAAAGTCCTGACACAAGTCCAACTGTCTTGAGTAAACTGGATGTTAGCAATACATTTTTTGTTAAGTGACACAGTAATTAGGAGAACCTTCGTAAAGCGAAAATTGTTACCAAGACAACGCCTAGCTTTCTACGAAACAGTAAATAAGTTTAGAACTTTATGAAAAAAAAAAGGGGGGGGGGATATTGATATAATTAAGTAACTGTCAAAGTATTTGCATGAGGCCATGTTGCATTCATCGTGATTTCGTTTTACGTATATGATATAGCACTTTTGTATTTGACAGATAGCCCTCGATTTGCGCCGTTTCAGAACAACGCCGATTTTGAAACCGGGCGGTCTTAAAGTTTTAAAATATGGTACATTCTACTATTAGTTATAAGGTTTTTCACTGTGTCTCCTACTACTTCTTATACTAAATGGTAATTCCTACATTGCTCATCTTAGATAATAAACTGGTACTATTATTACTGCTGCTGCTACTGCTGCTGCTACTACTGCTGCTGCTACTGCTACTACTACTACTACTACTACTACTGCTGCTGCTGCTACTGCTACTAGTACTACTACTACTACTACTACTACTGCTACTGCTGCTACTACTACTACAACTGCTACTACTACTACTACTACAATTACTACTAATACCACTGCTGTTGCGACTACTTCTACTACTACTGTTGCTGTTACTGCTACTACAATTACTGCAGATGCTGCTATCCTACTACTGCAACTCCTACAAGAACAACAACTAACTACTACTACTAATACTACTATTACTACTACGATTACTACTAATACTACTACTACTACTGCTGCTGCCACTACTACTACAATTACTACTAATACCACTGCTGTTGTGACTACTTCTACTACTACTGCAGTTGCTGCTACTCTACAACTGCAACTTCTACAACAAAAATAACAACAACAACAACTACTACTACTACTACTACTACTACTACTACTACTACAGCAGCAGCACGAGAGTCACGTGACCAAAGTTCACTGGTCAAGGGCGGTTACTTTTTTCAAGAGCGTTTTCTCATTTGTAATATATTTATATATATATATATATATATATATATATATATATATATATATATATATATATATAAATGAACGTGTGTATGTATGTATGTATGTATGTATGTATGTATGTATACATGTATGTTAGAGCATCACGCTGGAACGCCTGGAGCAATTTCAACCAAACTTGACACACAGATGACTTACAATCTGGGCAGTGCCCCGTGAGGGTTAGATCATACCTAGGGCACCATACGACCGCTAGGGGTCGGGGTGACACGAAAAATTAATCGAAAATGAACGATATTGGTGTCAAATAAATAGTTTTCGGGGTCGCTGCGATGATTAGTGACACTCCCGATGACGTTTAAGTCCAAATTCAGCCCCCAACGGCATGTGGGCCCTAGTGGTGGGGTGGGGTGGGGTTACATGCACAAATAATAGAAAACGATCGATATTAGTGTCGAATCCATAGTTTTTGAGGTCGCTGACAGGAATAGTGGCATTCTCGATGCCGTTTAAGTTCAAGTTCAGCCTCTAACGGCATGGGGGGGGGGGGAGGGGGAGGGGGTGAGAAGTGGTGAAAAATAAAATGTCCAAATTGACCGAGATTAGTGTCGAATCTATAGTGTTCTTGGTCGCTAAGCTGATGGTGACAGTCCTGATGACAATTAAGCCCATGTTTAGTCGAATTGAAGGAATAGAACTCTGTAGAACCTTCTAGAAGGTTGTGGAAGTTAATAGAACATTAAAGAACCTTCTAGAAGATTGTGGAACTGAATAGACCTCTGTAGAACCTTCTAGAAGGCTGTGGAAATGAATAGAATGCTGTAGAACCGTCTAGAAGGTTGTGGAAATAAATAGAACTTTGTCGATTGGGATAAATAAATACCCGGGCAACGCCGGGTAATCAGCTAGTAGTCAGATAAAATGCGCCAAAATGGGGCAGAAAGAAGAAGAAGGAAAGAAAGAAAGAAGAGTCTCCTCTCCGTGAACTGAATGAAGAGGAGCCATTTCCAGGGCACAATCTCATACATAAACTCATTGATGACCCCAGCGAGACTGGACACGCCCAGGGGCGGAATGTTAGGGCTAAGAGGACGATCTTGGGGTCCAAGAGACCTTGACGTTCATTACGTGTTGGAGGTTGTTGTTGAGTTTTATATTCACAAGCTGAAGTCATTTTCATCACTCAAATCTTCTCATTCAGTTTCTTGTAGCTTTCCGTCTCTGTACGCAACAACCTAACCGTTTGTAAATATGTTATCTCATTATGGCTGGCTGGAATTGCAGACAGGCACATATAGACAGACGGACGGACGGACGGATAGATAGATAGATAGATAGATAGATAGATAGATAGATAGATAGATAGATAGATAGATAGATAGATAGATAGATAGATACTAACGAAGAATACAGACAGAGCCAGATAATAAAGAAGAACGTACAAAGTTCTCTACTTTCTTATTCAGCAACTTAATGTTATAACATAATGTCTTGCGTCTGTAGAATGTCTGTAGCGGAAAGAGCATTCATGAACTATCGGACAGATTATCAGAGATCTAGAACTAGCGGACAGATTATCAGAGATCTGGAACTAGCGGACAGATTCTCAGAGATCTGGAACTGGCGGATAGATTATCAGAGATCTAGAACTGGCGAGCAAATTCTCAGAGATCTAGAATGGAGCCCAAGCGTGTAATGTGCTTTAAAAATATTTTTACACGCGGAGAAAATTGGCGTAAAATGAAATAACTTAGTGTAATCTTTTTTTTTAAAAATGGATGCTTTATCGACTGTCAGTTGTGAGAGATAGTGTTGTAAAATACGTGTAGTAATAGAGAGAATGTAGAGGTCATGGTGTAAGAAGTTTTCTTGTAATTTGTTTGCCTGTTTTACTGGTTGATGGATTGTTTTGTTCATTGTTTGTGTGTTGTTTTGTTGGTTTGTTGTTTGGTGGTTTGTCTGTTTGGTTGCTTGTTTCCTTTGTTTGGTTACTTGTTTGATTGGTTGTTTGGTTTGCTCGGTTATTTGTTTGGTTGCTTGTTTGGTTATTTGTTTTCACTGCTTGTTTAGTTTGTTATTAGTTTGGCTCGTAGTTTGTGCTTTTGTCTGTTTGTTCGTCTGGTTAGATGTTTTGTTCTTTGTTTGGGTGGGTCTTTATTTGTTTAGTTTATTGGTTCTTTGTTTGTTTGTTTGTCTTGCTGGCTGGTTGATTGGTTATTTGCTTATTTGTTTGGCTGGTTTTTGTTTGGTTGTTCTGTTGGTTGGCTATATGGATCTTTGGTCAGGTTGTTGACTTGTTGCTTGGTTGGTATAACAGCTCCCTGTAGCAGAGATTCTTAGTTCCCTGTGGTGGATGCTTCTTGTAATGAGGTTAAGATCTTGAGAAGAAATCTATCAACGTTTAGTGGATGTTTCATGGCCGAGAAAGCAGAGATATTATCTACATACCAGACTCTTCGCCAAGGGAAGGCTGAGGTGACACACCAGCGTGTTCTCATACCTTCGTGGGAAACGTATGCTGCATTGGGCACCATCCAACCATCCATCCATGCATCCATCCATCCATCCATGCATCCATCCATCCATCCATCCATCCGTCCGTCCGTCCATCCGTCCATCCATCCATCCATCCATCCATCCATCCGTCCGTCCGTCCATCCATCCATCCATCCATCTATCCAACCATCCATCCGTCCATCCATCCATCCATCCAACCATCCATCCATCCATCCATCCAACCATCCATCCATCCATCCATCCATCCATCCATCCATCCATGGTCGGCGATCGGCGAATCACTGCCCAGTACGCCCTGTGGCGTCTTGCAGGGGAGGAGCAAATTCCCTCCTTCTCTCATAGTGTGGGTTAACCACCTTGACCAGCTCTAATGGTTTAGATCTCTCTCTCTCTCTTTCTCTCTCTCTCTCTCCAACTCTATCTCTTTCACTCTCTCTTTCCCACTCTCTCTCCCACTCTCTCTCTCTCAATCTTTCTCTTACTCTCTCTCTCTCTCACTCTCACTCTCTCATTCTCTCACTCTCTCTTTCCCTCACTCTCTCCTTCTTTCTCTCTCTCATTCTTTCTCATCTCTCACTCTTTCTCTCCTACTCTCTCTCTATCTTTCCCTCACTCCCTCTCCCACACACTCTCTCTCACACACACGCACATAAACACACGCACACACACACACACACACTCCCTCTTTCTTTAAGGAAGTATGTCATTTTTGCTCGTTAACTTTTGCTAATGCACAAAGTAATAATTAAAATAACAAACTATTACCAATATTCTTATCTTATCTTATATCTTATATCCTTCCCATGCCGTTAAACGTCACATGTGGCTCGCAAAGTAGTCCGCCAATTTTACAAACGTTACAGTGCTTTTATCAAGTACTACTGTTAAGTGTACCTGGACAACGCACGTACTAATGTCAGATAAAAGATAAAAGGGTAAAACAATAATAAATAAATGTCACATACGTACTTTGTGGTTACTTGACTGCCTTTTCTAACTTTTGTTATATCCAATTTTTCTAACTTGTAACGTTATATCCACTTTTTCTAACTTGTAATGTTATATCCACTCGCAAGAAGAACTAGTTTTCACAAGCTGGGGATATCCTTTGTGAGAAGAAAAATAGCTCGAGGGAAACTTCTTCAGGAAAACATGGAAGAGAAACAAGCAACTCTTTATCTGCCTTCAGAAAACAGACAGTGCAGCGGGTGAGCACTTCAAAACTGAGACTGGAACCGGGATGTTCACACGAGAGACCTGGGGAAGTAAAGTGAGAGACGGCTGGTGAATCTGTGTGTGTGTGGGGGGGGGGGCGCGCAGGGAGGGGGTGGATGGGTGGGTTCCGATACGTGAATGTTCGGAGTTTCTTGTTAGAAGTTGTGTACAGATAATGTAACATTAAATTTCTAAAAAAAGGAAAAAAAACTTCCAGTCAATATTCTATCTAAATTCTTGCTGCTAGCGAGCAAGATTTTCATCTCGTGTGTCTTCTTCTTCTTCGTTCGCTTCTACCACTAAGACCCCCCTGTGATCCTATTGAATTTACTCCTGTGGTCTTCGATAGTTCCTGTGATCCCAATGTGGTCCCCGAAAGGACCACAAGAGGTTCAGAGTATCACAGGGCTTGAGCCTGTAATCTCGGTGGGTCTCAGAAGCGGGATTCCGTGACACCGTGGTTTTCGTTGCACTAGTTTAGTCTATTCAGTCCAGCTTTGGACTTTCTCACCGGAAAAACTCATCGTGATTAGGATACGCATACATCCCCATCGGGTGAGATGTGGTTACCTATCTAGACTGCCCTGGTCCAGTGTCTCCGACTTCAGCAGTTTGTGGTCGTGGCCGCTACCCTTCCTAGTTGTGACCAGGACGCAGCTTTTGTCCAAGAGGACGAATCCTCGCCACCAGTAAATTTCACCCCTGGGTTAAGCCGGTTTAGGCGTATTATCCCAGCATGGACGTGTTTAGGACGTTAACGACCTCTAGAGCGGAGGTACCGAGTAATTAGTAATCATCAAGTTTCACCCCAGGGTTAAGCCGGTTTAGCCATATTTCACCAGTATGAGTGTATATCGGACATGGCCGGCCTCTAGAGCAGAGGTGCTGTGCTATGAGTAGCTCTCGCCGCGAGACTACTGGACATACCGATTAAACTTCACTTTATCCTTTCCATCACCTTTTCACATCGGCGCCGCCCGGCAACTCTAGTCGCATTTTGGAATTTTCTTCTTTGACCGGGAGGAGTTTCGCTCCAGGCGCGGCAGCCGAAGAATCTCGTCAGCAATGTCTTAGTTTAACCCCTGAGTTAAGCCGGCTTAGGCAATCTGCCCCAGTATGTGTGTGTATAGAATGTGGCAGAGGTGCCGTGATTTGAGTAGTCCTGAGGTCGAGACTACTGTTTACTTCACTGAATCCTTCACCTTTTCCACGACGGCGCTGCGCAGCAACCCTAACTGCAGTTTCACCCCACTCACGGCAGCTGAAGAATCTCGCCAGCAGCGGTAGATGAGCTACCAAACGTGACTCTCATCTACCCGAAGCGTCTGGTTTTCAGGCGCCATATATTCGCCTTCACCCCTTCTCCTGTCAGTTTGATCAGTTCTACCACGAGAAGGTCAGGAGCTGGACTTGGACTGTCAGAGGCTATTCGAGGCGCACGCCTTGGGGACATTTAATTTTAGTGGAGAGGGTGCCCCCACCCCACCTCCGGCCATAACAGTCCTAAGAACCATCTGGTATGTAAACATGTCCTCAAAGTAACATTCTGTGTGCTAACGTGCTTCGTAATGTCAAATTACGAAGTACAATTTAAAGTTCTATTTAAAAATGAAATCCAGAAAACAAACAGCAAAGAGTAATCTAAGGAAACTTGAAAACAAACAGCAAAGATTAACTTAAGGAAACTTGAAAACAAAAGAACTTTCAGTTTCCTTTGCTCAGCGTATAAACTTTTGTGCCCGGAATGATTTGTGTGTACGTGCGTGCGTGCACGGGTGCATGCGCGGGCGCGCACGGTCGCGCTGTTGCATAGCTTACAGAGAACATTGCGTGCAGTTACATATTTCCCGCCAGTAACCCTCTCGTAGACAGCCAGCATAGACAGATAAAGCAGTTTTCTCAAAGCTTTTCCCTGTCTGCCAGTCTAATTAACGGCGGGAAATCTCCATGTAAAAGTAATTCATCTTTTCTTTCAGTCATGTAAAACCGAAGCACAAATTCTCACTACAGAGCTTTTCAATTTGTTCATTACTTGATTACTTTTATTCATCTGACCTCACTCACTCACTCACTCACTCACTCACTCACTCACTCACTCACTCACTCACTCACTCACTCATTTGCATATCCCTTGCGGAAATTTGCCTCTCTAACAGCTCTCCTGTAGGCCTCTTGGTTGTGAGCAAGATGCCCTGCTTCTGATGCATCCATTTGCAGATCATCAACGATGTCTTGCAGCCATCTTCGCCTTGGTCTTCCTCTCTTTTCCCCATTACGTACCCTCCCAAGGCGGTCTTCTCTAGATTATCATGACGTTTAATGTGTCCAAAAATATTTAAGTCTTCTAGCCAACCTTCTTCAATATTAAGTTCTTGTAGTATAGATATATTTGTCGTTTTCTGTGTCCACGATATTTGAAGAACTCTTCTGTCGCATTTACATTCAAAGGCATGTATGTGTTTCTCAGCTGTTTTGTTAAATGTACAGGTCTCACAGGCATATGTTGTGATGGGAAAGATGCACGCCCTTAAAAATCTTATTTTTGTACTTCTGTCTGTTCCTCTCCACAGCTTCTTTAGTTGTTTTACTTTCTGAAGAGCGATAGATGTCCTCCATAGTTCTAGTGCTACTAATTCTCTTTGACACAAGGCTGTGCTTAGACCTTCCTCGAATCTCTGCTCACATCTTCTTGACTGCTATACTATTAAACTGCTCACTTCTGCAACTACCCCTCATTGGACTGTTGGACTATCTGGTGTTGTCTGACTTTTGGAGCTACCCTTCATTGTACTGTTGGACTATCTGGACCTTTTGTTGTCTGACTTCTGGAGCTACCTTTCATTGTAATGTTAGACTCATCATCAGGTGCCGTGCCGACTGGCGTTGGCTATTATGCTTCTCCAGAGTACCCGATCCTTCATGCAGGCCATCAGTTCAGTTGGTGATCTTATCTCACACCATCCCGTTAGACTGTCCAGTATCATTTCTCTTGGTCTTCCTCTTGATCTTCTTCTTTCTATTTTTCCTGTTGTTATAATATTTTCAATGCCACCTCTTCTCATTGCATGTCCTATGAAAGTACATTATCTCTTTCTTATCTTTTTGACAAGGTTTTTTTTGTCTCTCCAGCTCTTCTTATACATTCTTCATTAGTTATTTTTTCTGTCCAGGGGATTCGCAACATTCTTCTAATAAACCACATTTCTGCTGCTTCCAATGATTTTTGTGCAGACTTGCCTATTGTCCATGATTCACTTCCACATAACAAGATAGGTTCAATATAGCATTTTAAGACTCGTTTTCTAACATTCATTGATAAGGATGTGTTAGCTAATATGTTTCTCATTCTCTGAAATGCATTCTTTGCTTGGCCTATTCTGTTCCTAATTTCTGTTCTGCAGTTCCCATCTGAAGTTATTACTACTCCAAGGTATTTGAATTTCTGCACCTGCTTTAGAATAGTTCCGTTTAATTTAATGCTGCATGCTGGTGGATTTTGTTTCTTAGATATAACCATAGTCTCTGTCTTTTTGATGTTCAAAGTAAGGCCTTTCTGTTCACTTTCTTTGGCCACTTTATCCAAGAGATTTTGCAGGTCTTGTTGGTTCTCAGCTATCAGTACTGTGTCGTCAGCATACCGAAGGTTGTTAATATTGTATCCTCCAATTTTTATGCCTGGTTCTGTGATGATCGTTCTTAGAATATTCTCGCTGTACAGAGAAAAAAGATCTGGAGACAGTACACATCCTTGTCGCACCCCTTGTTTTATAAGTTGATGTTTTCTAGTTCTATTTTCAACTCAAACTGCTGCGTCTTGCTGCCAGTATAGATGTTTTACAATCCTCAGGTCTTTGCCGTCTATATTGATGTCTTCAAGCATTTTAATAATTTCATTATGTTTCACCTTGTCGAATGCCTTGGTGTAATCAATGAAGCATAAGTAGAGATCTTTCTGTACTTCTAAAGCTCTTTCTGTTAGTGTTCGTAAAGCATAAATGGCATTGTGTGTTCCCTTTCCTTCAACAAATCCAAACAGTTCATCTGCTATTTCCATTTTGATCTTTTTCCTTGTTCTTCTCATAATTATTCTCAGAAGTAGCTTCGTTATGTGACATGAGAGGCTAATGTTAGACTATCTGGACCGTTTGTTGTCTGACTTCTAGACCGTTTGACTACAAAATAGCCTCAGCTTAATAAATAACAGACGAACAGACGGGCAAAAAATATAATAAAGTCATGGAATATTCACGTAATATATACTTTGTATTACAGAATATATTGTACAAGCTCGTATTCTGAAAATTTCTTATAATTTTCAGAAATTTAATTCCAGATTTGATTTCTTTGCCTCCCATCATTCTGTTATGACACTCCATCGTTTGGCTCCTATACTCTCATCATTTGTTCCTCTACCCCCATCATTTAGTTTCCATCCTCCTATCATTTGATTCACGAACTCCATCATTTGTTTCTTACTCACTCATCTTTTGGTTCCCATACCACTATCATTTGGTTGCTATGCCCCGAATATTTGGTTTCCATACCAATATCATTTGGTTCCTATGGCCTCAATATTTTGTTTCCAAACTCCTATCATTTGACTCACCTATCCCCATCATTTGTTTCTTATACACATCATTTGGTTCCCATACCGCTATCATTTCGTACATATACCCAATCATTTAGTTCTTATATCCCCATCATCTTCATTTGGTTCCTATACTTGCATCATATGGTTCACATGCTCCCGTCATTTGATTTCTATACCACCATCATTTAGTTCCCATACACCTATAATTTGGTTCCTACACCCACGTCATTTTATTCCTGTACCATCGTCATCTGGTTCACATACCTCCATCCGTTTGGTGCCTAAAGCCCGATCATTTGATTCCTATACACTCATCATTTGATTCATATACACTCATCATTTGATTCCTATACCCTCATAATTTGATTCCTATACCCTCATCATTTGATTCCTATACCCCCACCGTTTGATTCCTATACCCCCATCATTTGATTCATACACCCTCATCATTTGGTTCCCATACCCTTTCATTGGTTCCTATTCCCCGACGAATATATATAACCCTGGTTGAGAATTCTTGATTTAGACTGTTCATGGTCTCTTCTTCTGACATTTCCATGCCTCTCTTTCCATTTATCTTTCCTGCTGCTATGTTTCCAAGTTCTCCTTTCCTCAATAAGGATTTTGTTTGTTACATTTTTATGAATTGCTTCTTTTGGTAACTTCTGTCAAACATTATTCATTTGTCATCTTAGCTGTATGTGTTAACGTGAATGTTAACATTCATCCAATAAGCCACATCTCTATCACCTCTAGAAGTCTTTGTGATGGTCTGTTCACATTCACCATTCGCTTACGTGAAGAGAAGCAAAACTTAGTGTAGTTACATTATTGCCCAGTGTACTCACGCTACATTACTGCTCAATGTACTCACACTACATTACTGCTCAATGTACTCACACTACATTACTGCTCAGTGTACTCACACTACATTACTGCTCAATGTACTCACACTACATTACTGCTCAATGTACTCACACTACATTACTGCTCAATGTACTCACACTACATTACTGCTCAGTGTACTCACACTACATTACTGCTCAATGTACTCACACTACATTACTGCTCAATGTACTCACACTACATTACTGCTCGGTGTACGCACACTACATTACTGCTCAGTGTACTCACACTACATTACTGCTCAATGTACTAACACTACATTGATGCTCAATGTACTCACACTACATTACTGCTCGGTGTACGCACACTACATTACTGCTCAGTGTTCGTTCTCCAGCATGTCTATGTCAGGGTGCTTGGGAGTGGAGATACCTGGAACTGTCGGGTCCCAGCGGTCAGGACCTGTCGACACTTTATCCCAAACTTCAACACTGACATCGATTTAAGTACCTCTGTGGTAGTGGAGCCAGGCAAGAGATTTGTTTCTTTCATCTGGTTCGGGAAGTAAGGCAAACACTGTGGTTGTTGTTGTTGTTTTTTTTAACTTTCCCGCTGTTGCAAGAGACTCCAGGTAGCGTTGACGAAGAGTCAGCCTATAGACATTTTTCCATGCAGGTAAAAAAAAAAAAAGATAAGTTCTTTCATTAGTTTAAAAGGATCAGTCTGACCAGCCCAGATGTATCGACTACAAACAATAAAGTGCTACAGGACTGTAGTTAACTACATTAGCTTAATGGCTTCGTATCCTGGTGACGCGATAGGTTAAAAAAAAAACGGTTGGGAGTTTTAAGCAACTAAATCAATCTTTACCTGTCTGACACGTGCTCGATTATTGATGTACTTTGAACATTGCTGGCCAGATTCTTCGGCTGTCGCGCGTGGAGCGAAGTTCCTCCCGGCCAAAGAAGAAAATGCGAAAATACGACTAGGGTTGCCGGGCGACGCCACTGTGAAAAGGTGATGGAAAGGATAATGTGAAGTTTAATCGGTATGTCCATTAGTCTCGCGACGAGAGCTACTCATAGCACAGCACCTCTGCTCTAGAGGTCGGCCACGTCCGATATACATCCATACTGGTGAAATACGCCTAAACCGGCTTAACCCAGGGGTGAAACTTACTTGTGGCGAGGATTCGTCCTCTTGGACAAAAACTCCGTCCTGGTCACAACTAGACTCGGAGACACTGGACCAGGGTAGTCTAGATAGACAACCTCTCACCCGACGGGGATGTATGCGTATCCTAATCACGCCGAGGTTTTCCGGTGAGAAAGTCCAGCGCTGGACTGGATGGGCAACCACCTCTCACCCGGCGGTGATACACGGGTATCCCAAAACACGTCGAGGTTTTCCAGTGAGAAAGTCCAACTCTAGGCTGGATGGGCAACCACCTCTCACCCAGCGGGGATATACTGATATCCAAAACACGTCGAGGTTTTCCTGTGAGAAAGTCCAACCCTAGATTAAACTAGTGCAACGAAAACCACAATGTCACGCAATCCCGCTTCTGAGACCCAACGAGAATACAGGCTCAAGCCCTGCTATACTCTGAACCTCTTGTGGTCCTTTCGGGGACCACACAGGGACCACACGTGAACCACGGGACCTATTTGGGACCACAGGAGTAAATTCAGTAGAATCGCCGGGCGATCTTGGTGGTAGAAGCGGACGAAGAAGAAGAAGATATACTTTGAGGCCAGGTTTTCCAACATTGTGATCGAAACCTGTAGGGGAGATAACAAGTGAAAAATGTTTTAAATATTATAAAATATAATCGTTTTTCTAATCACATATTCCTTCGTGAGCAGAAGCCATCTCTAATTTCATAATCTTTGTAACTATTAAACACTGTAATCATCAACAAAAATTACTTCTTATCCGTGTACATATTTTCTTTAAATTACAAAGTTCGTGAAATCTTCAGAGCATAAAACTTTGAAATAACTGTCGAATATGTGAAGATTCATGAAACTGTTCTTGTACATTCTTCTGTTTATTTTTTACAATGAAAAGTTCCAAGGGTCGTAGCAAAGTACTCTATGTTTCTGTGTAGTTGCCCATCTCTTCCTCTACGGTTTCTTTTTTTTTTAACAGAAAGAAAAATTGGCCAATAATTGTAACATGTTTTAGCACGTTTAATATTTCGAATATTGTTTTACGACAGACATACAGAGCCCGTGGTCAAGATGGGGCACAGACACACAGAGCCCGTGGTCAAGATGGGACACAGACACACAGAGCCCGTGATCAAGATGGGGCACAGACACACAGAGCCCGTGGTCAAGATGGGACACAGACACACAGAACCCGTGATCAAGATGGGACACAGACACACAGAGCCCGTGGTCAAGATGGGACACAGACACACAGAGCCGGTGGTCAAGATGGGACACAGACACACAGAGCCGGTGGTCAAGATGGGACACAGACACACAGAGCCGGTGATCACGATAGAGCACAGACACACAGAGCCTGTGATCAAGATAGAGCACAGACACACAGAGCCCGTGATCAAGATAGAGCACAGACACACAGAGCCCGTGATCAAGATGGGACACAGACACACAGAGCCGGTGGTCAAGATGGGACACAGACACACAGAACCGGTGATCACGATAGAGCACAGACACACAGAGCCCGTGATCAAGATAGAGCACAGACACACAGAGCCCGTGATCAAGATGGGACACAGACACACAGAGCCCGTGATCAAGATGGGGCACAGACACACAGAGCCCGTGATCAAGATGGGGCACAGACACACAGAGCCAGTGATCAAGATGGGACACAGACACACAGAACCGGTGGTCAAAATGGGATACAGGCACACAGAACTAGTGGTCAAGATGGGACACAGACACACAGAACCGGTGATCAAGATGAGACACAGACACACAGTGGCGGTGGTAAAGATGGGACATAGATACACAGTGGTGGTGGTCAAGATCAGACATAGATACACAGTGGCGGTGGTCAAGATGGGACATAGATACGCAGTGGCGGTGGTCAAGATGGGACACAGACACACATATTGGAGGTGGTCAAGATGAGACACAGATACACAGTGGCGGTGGTAAAGATGGGACATAGATACACAGTGGCGGTGGTCAAGATGGAACATAGATACACAGTGGCGGTGGTCAAAATGGGACATAGATACACAGTGGCGGTGGTCAAGATGGGACATAGATATACAGTGACCGTGGTCAAGATGGGACATAGATACACAGTGGCGGTGGTCAAGATGGGACATAGATACACAGTGGCGGTGGTCAAGATGGGACACAAACACACAGAGCCGGTGATCACGATAGAGCACAGACACACAGAGCCTGTGATCAAGATAGAGCACAGACACACAGAGCCCGTGATCAAGATAGAGCACAGACACACAGAGCCCGTGATCAAGATGGGACACAGACACACAGAGCCGGTGGTCAAGATGGGACACAGACACACAGAACCGGTGATCACGATAGAGCACAGACACACAGAGCCCGTGATCAAGATAGAGCACAGACACACAGAGCCCGTGATCAAGATGGGACACAGACACACAGAGCCCGTGATCAAGATGGGGCACAGACACACAGAGCCCGTGATCAAGATGGGGCACAGACACACAGAGCCAGTGATCAAGATGGGACACAGACACACAGAACCGGTGGTCAAAATGGGATACAGGCACACAGAACTAGTGGTCAAGATGGGACACAGACACACAGAACCGGTGATCAAGATGAGACACAGACACACAGTGGCGGTGGTAAAGATGGGACATAGATACACAGTGGTGGTGGTCAAGATCAGACATAGATACACAGTGGCGGTGGTCAAGATGGGACATAGATACGCAGTGGCGGTGGTCAAGATGGGACACAGACACACATATTGGAGGTGGTCAAGATGAGACACAGATACACAGTGGCGGTGGTAAAGATGGGACATAGATACACAGTGGCGGTGGTCAAGATGGAACATAGATACACAGTGGCGGTGGTCAAAATGGGACATAGATACACAGTGGCGGTGGTCAAGATGGGACATAGATATACAGTGACCGTGGTCAAGATGGGACATAGATACACAGTGGCGGTGGTCAAGATGGGACATAGATACACAGTGGCGGTGGTCAAGATGGGACACAAACACACATATTGGAGGTGGTCAAGATGGGACACAGACACAAATATTGGAGGTGATCAAGATGGGACACATACACATAGTGGCGGTGGTTAAGGTGGGAATGTAAATACAAATGTTCCCTGCTTTCCCACGTCCCGTTTTATGCTGGTTCGTTTTTCCGACCGTCAGTCCACTGAAGTAGTGGGACTTCTTACTGTAAACTGTCACATCTTTTGTATAGTACACAGTACTTATTTAGCGTAAAACTACTTATTTTAAAGATCGTGCGTCAATTATAAAGTCATGCTATTATATTTTGAAGTTTTCAAACATGCCCTTTCTGTGGACAGTAAAAGTACTATCTACTCACCTCTATAATAAAATTCTCTTCACTTCTATTTCACTTTCCGACGCGGCCGTTGGAACAGAACAGTCGGGAAGCGAGGACTATATATATATGGATGTAACCCATACAAAAATAACGATAACGTATCCATGCAGTCTGTAGTGTGTGTGTACGGCAGAGAGGGGATTTCTATTACACGATTCTACAGCTCGTAGCTTACATACAACTTTCATCTGAGGATACGGTTTTGAAGTAGGTAGATGCTGGCTGTTTATAGAAAGCTTTCTCTCATAGCTTCTTCTTCTTCTTCTTCTTCTTCTTCTTCCTCGAGTGTTGGCTGGTCATGCTGTATCAGCAGCCACGTTGGCCTGACAAAGTCTTCTCTGGGCTTGAGTGGGAGCTCCACAGTTTTGGGGGGGGGGGAGTTAGGGTTTTTTTGTTTGTTAGTTTTTGTTTGTTCCTCTACCTCAGGCCAGGTCTGTGCTCCGAGTCATAGCTTGATCTCATCGTTTTTTGTCCTGTGTAGCAGGAACCACTCACGGCAGGAGCCACTCACGACAGAAGCCACTCACGGCAGGAGCCACTCACGGCAGAAGCCACTCACGACAGGAGCCACTCACGGCAGGAGCCACTCACGGCAGGAGTGACTAGAGAGGTGGTTCTCAATATCCCAGGTCCCTCTTCACCCTTTTCACCCCCCCCCCCCCAAACTGCCCCGAGTCCCCCCCCCCACCCAATCACACAAATAGGGCTTCGCCGTTATACATACGAGCATATTTCAACTGATTTCAAACACCAAAGATGAGATATAAAAAGGAGAAGCATTGCCATAGCAACAATACATCATCTTTATAGTGCCAGTTCCACGTTATGTTCACTCGTACCTCGTCCCTTCAGGGCTGGTTCTCGTTTCTCCTCGGATGATGCAGCGGGAAATTTAAGCACAAGTAAGCACTGTACAGGGTGTTCCAAAACTTCCTATATCCTTTCTGGAGGCCGATGTAGATGGGCCCGAAAGATATCTTGAACTGATACCTTGTTGACTTTTTCTTGTTGGGGGTACATTAAAGACACTGTCTGCGTTCCCTCACTTGTACAGGATGTGAACATTCTGAAGCAGCGAATCACGGGCGTCATTGCTTGTTACTTCAGATGTGCAAGAGTGAAGACGAGGCAATCAGCGACCCATAGCTGATATGCTAGCGCCAGGGTTATCGAACCATAGCTGACCAAGACCCTGTCCCACCTCTCCGTTGCTACCCGCAGTAACAGGCCTAGCTTGGCTAACAGGGCAGGGATCGCCATAGTCCCCATGTATAATATTGTAGATTGCGAATTATATATTTCTGATTAAAGATGATGTTCTTTGATTTAACACCTCACGGGTTTCACAAAGCTTTACCATTTCACCAAATCTGAGCAGAGCAAGTTCGATGAAATGTTCTCTACAGAATTAATTTAATCCTGACAAATAAGATCAATATGTATTGTTGATAACATCACTTGGACTGAATCACTTAATCATTTGTTCACAGTATCAAACTCTATCATATTCTACATGCAGCATTTCTCAATGTTCTGAAATTCACAATATTCTAGACTTGATACGAGAATATTACCTCTCTCAGTATTATAATAGATCTGCAACACGTGATCAACTAGTTTCTAGTCTAAAATCACTGTACTCGAAGTTTCAAAAGCGTCAATTCTTCTTAATCACTTGAATCACTTGAAAACCATCTTCCGTCTAACACTACTTCTGTTTTTATATCGTCTCTTCGTCTTTCTTGTCTTATCTGTCTTCTGATTTCTTCTGACGGTCTTCCTCTGCCGTCTCTCAATCGCAGTGTACTAACGAGCAGAGTCTACTTGCCTCTTCTCTGGACTTGAGTGGGAGCTCCACAGTTTTGGGGGGGGGGAGTTAGGGTTTTTTTGTTTGTTAGTTTTTGTTTGTTCCTCTACCTCAGGCCAGGTCTGTGCTCCGAGTCATAGCTTGATCTCATCGTTTTTTGTCCTGTGTAGCAGGAACCACTCACGGCAGGAGCCACTCACGACAGAAGCCACTCACGGCAGGAGCCACTCACGGCAGAAGCCACTCACGACAGGAGCCACTCACGGCAGGAGCCACTCACGGCAGGAGTGACTAGAGAGGTGGTTCTCAATATCCCAGGTCCCTCTTCACCCTTTTCACCCCCCCCCCCCCAAACTGCCCCGAGTCCCCCCCCCACCCAATCACACAAATAGGGCTTCGCCGTTATACATACGAGCATATTTCAACTGATTTCAAACACCAAAGATGAGATATAAAAAGGAGAAGCATTGCCATAGCAACAATACATCATCTTTATAGTGCCAGTTCCACGTTATGTTCACTCGTACCTCGTCCCTTCAGGGCTGGTTCTCGTTTCTCCTCGGATGATGCAGCGGGAAATTTAAGCACAAGTAAGCACTGTACAGGGTGTTCCAAAACTTCCTATATCCTTTCTGGAGGCCGATGTAGATGGGCCCGAAAGATATCTTGAACTGATACCTTGTTGACTTTTTCTTGTTGGGGGTACATTAAAGACACTGTCTGCGTTCCCTCACTTGTACAGGATGTGAACATTCTGAAGCAGCGAATCACGGGCGTCATTGCTTGTTACTTCAGATGTGCAAGAGTGAAGACGAGGCAATCAGCGACCCATAGCTGATATGCTAGCGCCAGGGTTATCGAACCATAGCTGACCAAGACCCTGTCCCACCTCTCCGTTGCTACCCGCAGTAACAGGCCTAGCTTGGCTAACAGGGCAGGGATCGCCATAGTCCCCATGTATAATATTGTAGATTGCGAATTATATATTTCTGATTAAAGATGATGTTCTTTGATTTAACACCTCACGGGTTTCACAAAGCTTTACCATTTCACCAAATCTGAGCAGAGCAAGTTCGATGAAATGTTCTCTACAGAATTAATTTAATCCTGACAAATAAGATCAATATGTATTGTTGATAACATCACTTGGACTGAATCACTTAATCATTTGTTCACAGTATCAAACTCTATCATATTCTACATGCAGCATTTCTCAATGTTCTGAAATTCACAATATTCTAGACTTGATACGAGAATATTACCTCTCTCAGTATTATAATAGATCTGCAACACGTGATCAACTAGTTTCTAGTCTAAAATCACTGTACTCGAAGTTTCAAAAGCGTCAATTCTTCTTAATCACTTGAATCACTTGAAAACCATCTTCCGTCTAACACTACTTCTGTTTTTATATCGTCTCTTCGTCTTTCTTGTCTTATCTGTCTTCTGATTTCTTCTGACGGTCTTCCTCTGCCGTCTCTCAATCGCAGTGTACTAACGAGCAGAGTCTACTTGCCTCTTCTCTGGACTTCTGTTCTTATCTCTCATCTGATGGCTTCTCGGCTGTTCTGGTCGGACCTTCTTTCTTCACTCTTGACTGTCCACGTGCACTGACCATCCTTCTTGCAGTTCTGGTCAGTCGCTACTTGCCGGACCGACGGTGTTCTGACGATCTTCCTTCTCTGTCTCCTCTCTCTTCTATTTCCGTACTTCTTCTTCCTTCTTCCATACTTCTTCATCCTCCTGTCTCTCCGCTCACTTTTTTTTAATTTTCAAGTCCAGCTTGATGGATTAACCAATAAGTATTTTGGCTCCACCCTTCAGATGTCCACTGGTTCCTATGAGCATTCTGATTGTCCATCATTCAGACTGCCCCGTGACTTATCTCTCGTAAGTCAATTGTCCAATAGGCCACGCCTCTAAATATTTAATTGGTCAGGTTGTCGAGTTGGTCACTCCTTTATTTAAAAACCGTGCACAACAGCGTCCTAACGCGTGTTATGCGTGTCAGTCTCGTATATACAATTGTTATTTACCTAATTATATTGCTCTTTCATGTCGGAGGTTTTATTGTACCCTCGCTTTTCATTGTGTCTGCCTTTTCTATCGTCTTTTCTATTGTTTACTCGTGTCAACGTCCAGTCACCGCTTTGTTATCACTGGACCATCCTACTTTCTGGCGTCCTTCCTTTGAATTACCTATATCTCAGCGTCACTGAGTCTCGTCTTTTTCTATTCACTGTTTCCACTGTTTACTTTTTTCCGCATCTTGTTCTAGTGTCATGGAAGTTTTATACCTTTCTCTTCCTTTCCTATTCACTTTTTTCTGTCGCTATTCGATGTTACTGTTTCGTTTAAGGTATATTTTCATAATCATATTCATTAATAATAATAACAACAACAATAATTATTACTTACAAGGCCATGCTACACATGGTGGTGGAGTCTTAAAGAAGCAGTAACCCCCCCCCCCCGCTTTTTAGCTGTTCTCTAGGACTGAAAAATACCTGTCATAACCCGCTCCCACGCTGATATGATGCTGCAGCCCAACACCTCCACAGCATCGGCTGCAAAGAACACCAGCTCGCAGTTACAGGGAGATAGCACAAGACAAGACAAGACTTCAGATATACCACATCAAATCTGGGAGGAACTTGATTATCGCACTGACGTAAGCCATGTCACTCTGTGTGGAGGCCTTATATTTAGTCCTTGGAAAGTTTGAATAAAACTAAGAATTTCTCTACAAAACAACACACATTTTCCTCGCGTAGTCTTCCTACAGTGACACGAGGAAAGTGTGAAGAAACTTTGCAACACCCTGTGTTTATCCTAATTGTGTTCCTGCGCTTCTAATGCAAGGTTAGCAGCAGTTAACAACGGGCGTGCCTACTTAGTTCATCTATCGAGGCAATGCGCGCGTCTTATTACAGTTTCTTTATTCCAGACGGTAAAAGGTCACACAGTGGTTTTCAAACTGCGGTACAGACGACACTCACGTTATACGTCAGTTTTAGGGTATAGAGTTTTGTGCTTTTAACGGAAAATATATGAATTGCCATACGAAAACCTTAATTAACATTTTCGGTGGCTTCGGGTTATCTAGCAATGACTATTATTGCTGGAATATATATCT
This sequence comes from Achatina immaculata, assembly GCA_009760885.1. NCBI lineage: Eukaryota > Metazoa > Mollusca > Gastropoda > Stylommatophora > Achatinidae > Lissachatina > Lissachatina immaculata. The sequence goes on along the minus strand of CM019701.1, from coordinate 13,321,523 downwards.
AGAGACAATATTCTGTGTTTGTGCGTCTGTAGCTCTGTGCGAATCAATGGATATCATTTTGAAATTGACTGAACAGCTCGTGAAGTTTTCAAGTAAGTGCACATGTAGCACACAGATACGAGATCACCGCTCACATTGTTTTATTTTACAGCTTTTTTTAAATGGGACAGGTTCTAGTGCATTGAAATTTAATTTTTTTAAAATTAAAAATTAATTTCTTTTCTCGTTATTTTTCGAGGCCTGCATGAAGTTACAGAAGACTGTTTCTTAAAAAAAAAAAAAGCAGCAATCTCTTGACAAAAATCTTGGCCTGGACTGACTGCAGACAAACAAGATGGGGTTTGGGTGTTAGTGCCACTATAGCGTTGGAGGTAGAGATGCTAGCACTTGTCCTCGCTGTCTTTGTTTCCCTAGGGAAACCCCCCTGTACCCGTTCCTTGAGACTGGCTTCACCAGGAGCTGATCACCCCCCACCCCTTACAACAACAACAAAAAATCCTACCACGTGCGAAATCCAGGGACCTTCCGATATGAGGGTGAATGCATTAGCCACTACACCACGGCACATGTACTGAAAGTACACGACACATTTGAACTATTAAAGGAAATGTTAGCCTTGTAATGTCGTGAGATAGGGACACTGGCCTAGGGAATATGATGTATTTTCCTTGACCTGTCGGCACACAAGAGGATGATGATCATGCCTGGCCGCCTTTCTTTCTCCAGCTCCACAGAAAGCCAGCTATCCATTTCTACAACTGAGGAAATGGGACGCCTTTAGCTGGACTCGAACAACCGACCTTCGCCATGAAAGACTAGGGCATTAACCACTTTGCCACGCAGACTGTAGCTAATGAAACTGTTGTAAATTTAGCTCTTGCTCTCCTGCTCGAAGCCATGAACCTGCATGTGTTCCCCCAACAGTTCCTTATAACCTGGGGTTTACCGTGTGTGCCGTGAAATATATACTTGTATGTACATACTTCTTCAAATATCATGGACACAAAAAAAGAACAAATATATCCATACTACAAGAACTTAATATTAAAGAAGGCTGGCTAGTAAAGAGGATTAAACAGGGAAAACTTCAACATTTTGGACACATTAAACGTCATGATAATCTAGAGAAGACCGTCTTGGAAGGGTACATGATGTGAAAGAGAAAGACAGGAGGACCAAGGTGAAGATGGGTGCAAGACATCGTTGATGATCTGCAAATGGATGCATCAGCAGCAGGCCATCTTGCTCACAACCGAGAGGCCTACAGGAATGCTGTTAGGAAGGCAAAGTTCCGCAAGGGACATGCAGATGAATGAATGAATGAATGAACATATTTAACATTTACCTGCGTGTAAGTAAATGAGGGCAAAATCTACGGACTGTATTTCCTAGGAAAAGCCGACATATAAAATATTCTATTTTCACTTTGTATTCATTCTGCTTACAAGCTGACGCGATGGCGAGCTGATTTCAGATTATACGCACAGTGTCTTCTTATTTTCTTCCGTGTTCGCTGTCATTTGTCTGTGGTTGCGATGTGTTGCGGTTAATTAAGCGACTTGCTGGCTGGCACATCAGACTTTGGCTTGGTGTATTTCTAAGACCGGGTTCGCCTTCCTATTTGTGACCCTATTTGCTCAAACAGGCTGTCTGTTTCAAGGGGACGCCACTGGAAGAAGCAGTAGGGTACGGGTCAGCTGCGGGTTAGCCAAATATCACTTCAGCAGTCATTTATGGGTGGCTGTCTCACTCAGCTTGTGTACCTTCATGCATGTATAGTGTTAAAGCTAGCAGACTGTCATACTGCCCTCTCTCTCTCTCTCTCTCTCTCATCCCACTTCATCCACCTCCACCCCTCGTCTCTCATTCATCCCATCCTCACTTCGAAGAGGTAAATATACAAGAGTGAAAGATTAATGGGCAGATACAAGATGGGCGAATCCTATAGGATTGATATAGTAGCTATGAATACTCAAAAGCTCCAGTCTGTGAGAGAAGTTTTGCTGGACTTTATCATGTCACTGGTGCTTGTAACTCAGCGACAAAGAAGACGACGACAGCAGATAAATGATAAAACGTTATTTCCGTTGAAGAGAGATTAAAACAAGGACGCTGATAAGCGCTGAGTAAATCAACACAAAAGTCAAGGTCGTAACCATGACCTGGTAAGACGAAGTGACGGCTTTGTAAAACTGTCTGGCACGGAGAAAGCAGGCATCATCATTTCCGACCTGGTTTGTGCTCGTGTCAGGATTATCTTTCCTAGCTCAGCCACGCTTTGTGAAGATGTGATGTGCGTGCTTTAATCTTCAGAATTTGTTGTTCTTTCTAGATGTGATGTGCGTACTTTAATCTTCAGAATTTGTTGTTCTTTCTAGATGTGCTGTGCGTGCTTCAATATCTTCAGAATTTGTTGTTCTTTCTAGATGTGCTGTGCGTGCTTTAGTCTTCAGAATTTGTTGTTCTTTCTAGATGTGCTGTGCGTGCTTTAGTCTTCAGAATTTGTTGTTCTTTCTAGATGTGATGTGCGTGCTTCAATATCTTCAGAATTTGTTGTTCTTTCTAGATGTGCTGTGCGTGCTTCAATATCTTCAGAATTTGTTGTTCTTTCTAGATGTGCTGTGCGTGCTTCAATATCTTCAGAATTTGTTGTTCTTTCTAGATGTGCTGTGCGTGCTTTAATATCTTCAGAATTTGTTGTTCTTTCTAGATGTGCTGTGCGTGCTTTAATATCTTCAGAATTTGTTGTTCTTTCTAGATGTGCTGTGCGTGCTTTAATATCTTCAGATTTGTTGTTCTTTCTCACCTCTTCGTCTCCTGTTCCTCCTCCTCTTTTATAGCCATAATCATTATCATCATCAACAACAACAACAACAACAACAACAAAAACTCAACAAAATCAACAATAATGACAAGAAGATCATCATCATCATCATCATCAACAACAACAACAACAGCAAGATTATCATATTCATCATGGTCAACAACAACAAGATCATCATCAACATCAACAACAAAATCATCATCATCATAGTCGTCGTCGTCACCATCATCATCATCATCATCAACAACGTCAACAACAATGTCAGCAACATCATCATCATCATCATCATCATCATCATTATCATAATTGTTCACATTACTTTAGCTTTTACAGTTTCCTCCATTCAACCTTTATGTCTAAAAAAATGCAGTTCTTAATTATACTGTAATGCCTTCATGTGTAGAAACGCGAGTATAATCATTAAGAATAGTTTCGTGATGGGTCTGTTTTCAAATTCTTTTTCTCCTTAGATAAGAAACTATTATAGAGTTGTTTGGTTTATAACCGCTTCGCGAGGCTGAAGATACTATCGGACTTCACGTTGACAACTTACGACGTTCCTTGCTGGGTGCTCGGTGATTTGATACTCCTTCTTACAAGTCCATACGCTGTCCTTGCTCACTGTTGGTTGAGCTTTGCTACTCTCTGTATCGATTGGCCTTGTATTCGCAGAAGAAGCACAAAGTTTGTGTCACATTGCAAGAAACAGCAAGTAAGAGGCGAGTAAGTAAATGGAAATACAAGGCAATCGATATTGACATTTTTGGCTTTTGTTGAATCAATAGTCCCCACTTGTGGATATTTTGGTCTTGTATTAGGTTTGTATGCTACCAGGGAACTCTGGTTAGATGTTGTTTCCCAGAGCAAATTTCTTTCCTTGTTTCATTTAAAAGTTTGTCTGCACGTACTCTCTTTATTTTGTTACAGTAAATAATCTTCTTCTTTTTCTTCTTCTTCTTCTTCTTTGTACGCACACTGGTGATGATGCGTGGTACCTTGATTTTTGCTATGCGCCTTTTGGCCAGGTACCTCCGACTTCAGCTCCTTTCCTTGCTAGGGCAGACTGTGGTCTTGCTCGGACTTCAGCACCTTTCCTTGCTAGGGCAGACTGTGGTCTTGCTCGGACTTCAGCACCTTTCCTTGCTAGGGCAGATTGTGGTCTTGCTCGGACTGCCGTGAAGACAGTGGTGTAGGCTGGCCTGGCCAAAACTTTGTTTTCCAGCCTCTGGTGGCTGTACTTAAGTCCCTTCTCCACATCAGATCCAGCATGCAACGTTGGTTGGCCAGACGGATTTGAGACAGTTTCACAGAGACACTCCGACGTTGGGACGAGGAACCCGATGAGTGCTACAACGATATCCATTCCCTGCCACATATAGTCTGCTGGCTCTGTTTTGTTTACATAATTCTGATAGCCATTGTTGTATAGACCCATAGGCTTGTCACGTCCTGGATTCGTTGGTTTCACACCAGATTTTCTTCATCCCTGCCGGCGATCTCCATGTCCCCATCCATCCACCAACCTGACGTTACAATTTACAAAAATAGAAGTTACAATCAGTGATGATTGCTACAAGTTTCTGGGCTACAGAAGCAGGTCAGAGTTTTTAAGCAAATAGATCTATGTTCACTGTCTCACAAAGACTATGTTAAGATAAGTGTCTTCTTAACACAGTTGTTCCCAGGGGAGTTACAGTAAATAAAGTGGTTGCCATGTGATGATGTTGCACTGTTGCAGTGATTCTTAACTTTTCATGTGCCATGGACCCCCATCGCTGAGGCAGATGATGGAACCCATATTTGTGTGTATAGAGAACCTAGTCGGGCGTATTCGTTGAAAATGTTCCAATTGTTATTATATGCCGTGCCGGATAACGTTGACGATCATCATGCTTCTTCATCTTGTGTGATCCTTGATGTTTCCGATGAGTTCGCTCGGTTTTTATTTTCTATGCCACTTGGTCGGTCCACTGAGGTATTGTTCTCTCTGCCATCTTCCCTTCCTTTTCCCTTTGAATTTTCCAGTCACTGCTAAGTTCTTTAACTTTTGTCATCTCATGACATCCAAGGAATGTTTGTGTCTTTCTTATAATTTTAACTAGTTCCAGTTGTTCTAAAACTACGTTGAGGACTTCTTTGTTTGTTTTTCTGTGTGTCCAGGGTATTTGTTGCATCTTTTGCCAAAACCACTTCTCTGTTGTTTCTAGTTTCTTTGTCATTTTTTTTGTGGGTTAATTGTCCATGTTTTACAGTCATACAGCAATACTAGTTCTACTAGCACTGTGATTTTCAAATAAACCAGATATATGTTAGAGGTATTTTTCTTGAAGGGAATAATTAGTTTGGACGGTGAAGTTGCCCTGGAGACATTCAAAAGGGATGTGCCAGATTGGTAGTTTTAACTCAACAGCCATAGTTTACGACCACAATGGAAATAAATTATATTTTTATTTTCTTCTCAAAATAGCTTCGACATTTGTTACTGTGGTGTAATATTTACATTGTTTGCTTTATGGATTCTACTTTCGACGGAGAAATTGAATGTAGAATCCACAAAGCAAACGATGCTACCTATCAACTTGCACCAATCCTAAAACATCAAAATATTTCGATGGACAACAATAATAACCCCGATTCTGTGCTATCAGTGTCAATTATGGACACTCTCCAAATACCATTAGAGAAAGATAATAACATGAGAGATGAAATGATTAAGAGAAATGGTAAACAGGATAAGAAGAGATCAAGTGCGAAATTTTTAAAAATCCGACAAATGGCGGGAACATTCATTCATTCATTTGCATGTCCCTTGCGGAACTTTGCCTCCCAAACAGCACTCCTGTAGGCCTCTCGGTTGTGAGCAAGATGGCGGGAACAACGCATCGAAAATGCAGAGAATTAAATGGTTCGAACATTCGATGCACATACATCCAGAACAACCAGCGGTATGTGCATACAACTCTAAAAACATTAGGACATAGGGCGTGAGGACGAGCAAGGAAAAAGTGGATAGATGGGGTAAAACTTGACAGCTACCCAGGCCTTTCACCTTGGTCTGAACCGATGTCTGAAACTCCCTGCGACGCTAATGGTATAAGCAGACAGATAAAGAAGAAGAAGACATTGACACGCTAACTTTATGTGAGTTGTAACGGTAACAAGTTTTGTACCGGAGAAACCTTTTGATCTGAATAAGAAGTCACGTTTTCTTCCCGATTAAAAATACAAAGGAGGAGAATCACTGTGAATCTGCAGCATTTTGTTAGTGGACATGTAGTAGCGTTGCCAGTTCTGTAGCTCGAGTAGAAGTCAGAACTAGTGAACATGGAGTAGCGTTGCCAGTTCTATAGCTCGAGTAGAAGTCAAAACTAGTGAACATGGAGTAGCGTTGCCAGTTCTATAGCTCGAGTAGAAGACAAAACTAGTGAACATGGAGTAGCGTTGCCAGTTCTATAGCTCGAGTAGAAGTCAAAACTAGTGAACATGGAGTAGCGTTTCCTGTTCTATAGCTCGAGTAGAAGTCAAAACTAGTGAACATGGAGTAGCGTTTCCTGTTCTATAGCTCGAGTAGAAGTCAAAACTAGTGAACATGGAGTAGCGTTTCCTGTTCTATAGCTCGAGTAGAAGTCAAAACTAGTGAACATGGAGTAGCGTTTCCTGTTCTATAGCTCGAGTAGAAGTCAAAACTAGTGAACATGGAGTAGCTTTGCCCGTTCTATAGCTCGAGTAGAAGTCAAAACTAGTGAACATGGAGTAGCGTTTCCTGTTCTATAGCTCGAATAGAAGTTAAAACTAGTGAACATGGAGTAGCGCTGCCAGTTCTGTAGTTTGAGTGGATAAGTCAAAGTTAGTGAACATGGAGTAGCATTGCTAGTTCTGTAGTTTGAGTGGATAAGTCAAAGTTAGTGAACATGGAGTAGCGCTGCCAGTTCTGTAGTTTGAGTGGATAAGTCAAAGCTAGTGAACACGGAGTAGCGCTGCCAGTTCTGTAGTTTGAGTGGTTAAGTAAAGCTAGTGAACATGGAGTAGCGCTGCCAGTTCTGTAGTTTGAGTGGTTAAGTAAAGCTAGTGAACATGGAGTAGCGCTGCTAGTTCTGTAGTTTGAGTGGTTAAGTAAAGCTAGTGAACATGGAGTAGCGTTGCTAGTTCTGTAGTTTCTTCTTCTTCTTCTTCTTCTTCGTTCGCACTGTCTGTCTATATCTGCAGTCCTGTCTCTTGGATAAATTTCACTGTTTTTTGTAACTCATGTATGGAACCGTAGAGCTTATCTTCTTTAGTGGTTTCACTGGGCCAGTAATTATTTCTCAGTGTCTCGTAGTTGATGCAGTTCTGCAGGATATGTTCCACGGTTTGGGGCACTTGGGCACATGTACATAGATTAGTAGTACCAACCTTAAACTTTGTATACATATGACTTCGGAGTCGGCTGGTTCTGTAGTTTGAGTGGTTAAGTAAAGCTAGTGAACATGGAGTAGCGCTGCTAGTTCTGTAGTTTGAGTGGTTAAGTAAAGCTAGTGAACATGGAGTAGCGTTGCTAGTTCTGTAGTTTGAGTGGATAAGTCAAAGCTAGTGAACATGGAGTAGCGCTGCCAGTTCTGTAGTTTGAGTGGTTAAGTAAAGCTAGTGAACATGGAGTAGCGTTGCTAGTTCTGTAGTTTGAGTGGTTAAGTAAAGCTAGTGAACACGGAGTAGCGCTGCCAGTTCTGTAGTTTGAGTGGTTAAGTAAAGCTAGTGAACACAGAGTAGCGCTGCCAGTTCTGTAGTTTGAGTGGTTAAGTGAAGCTAGTGAAGACCGTACTCGGTGATCGTGTTAACCGGCTATTTCTTCTTTTTCTTCTTCAGCTTTCAAAGCCATTAAGGCTCACTGCTGCAGATAAAGTTCACCTCCATTCCTCTCTGTTCCTAATCTTCTCTCTCCAGTTGGTGACACCAATTTCTTTTATATCCTCTTCTATGTTGTCTTTCCATCTCTGTCTTGGTCTACCCCTTGGTCTTGTTTCCCTCATCTCTTGTGCATACATCATTTTCGTTTGTCTGTTCTCTTCTGTTCTTTCTATATGCCCCAGCCAGCGTAGTCCATAAATTAATGCTTGAAAATAAAACGCTCGTCCATATAACACAGACATCTTAAGGACAGTTCAGTGCTGCGAGGCAAACATAGTGGGCATGGCTTTGTTGTCTGCAGGCGAGGCAGAATGGTGGCACTGAATGTAGGGGCCTCCTGTACGTCGACATCGAGCATGGGGATGGGGTTTGGGGCAGTAACCAAGTCCTGGCTAGTTCGGCAGGATGATACACACGGTGTGGTGGTGACAGACAGGATGATACACACGGTGTGGTGGTGACAGGCAGGATGATACACACGGCGTGGTGGTGACAGGCAGGATGATACACACAGTGTGGTGGTGACAGGCAGGATGATACACACGGTGTAGTGGTGACAGGCAGGATGATACACACGGTGTGGTGGTGACAGGCAGGATGATACACACGGTGTAGTGGTGACAGGCAGGATGATACACACGGTGTGGTGGTGACAGGCAGGATGATACACACGGTGTGGTGGTGACAGGCAGGATGATACACACGGTGTTAGTGGTGACAGGCAGGATGATACACACGGCGTGGTGGTGACGGGCTCTCAAAGCTTCGCAAGATAGAGAAAGAGAGAGAGAGAGAGAGAGAGAGAGAGAGGGAGAGAGACAGAGGGAGAGAAAGATGTTTGCTACGTCATGAATGGGTTCAGTTCTTGCGACAACCCAGTGTCACCCAGGCTGGCGTGCATTTATATTATCCAGGGCATCCAGGAAGTCAGAGGCAATGAGCCAGCCGATCACGTTCCCCGTAACGCTATTCCCCAGTCACCCAGGCTGCAGAAATGGGTACCCGATTTCTTCTGGAGTTGGGGAAGAAAAGGCGGCCAGGCGTGATACTGACCATATCACCCTCTAGTGTGCTGACTCTAGCGTCAAGGAAAATATGGGCACTAACACCATATCCCTATGTGCCTCTAAGGCGTGACAGGATTACCTTTTTTTAAAAAATTGTAACAGGCGTGATTCCTATGGACAGGGCGGATATACTGAAGTCGGTGGGCGATGAAATGATGCAGGAGGACAAACGGAGATGTTATTATATATCTACAGAGGATGAAAGACAGATGCGTGGGGAGGGGGGGAGGAGGGAGAAGAACAAGGCGGCTGATTGGTAGAATTCGAGGTTGCAAAAAAAAACCAGCTGACTGACACAGTTAAGTGTCCATACTCGTCGGTGGTTGCTGAAACAGAGGACAGCGCATGCGTGGGTATGCCACGAGAGCGATGATGCCAACTCCAAGAATATCGGTAAATTACCGATTGGTAAAGAGAGAAACAGAAACTTTTGGAGATCGCCCGTTACTGTAACCGGTTTATATTAGACTGATGATGGCGCATCATCTTGTGTGGAAGAGAATCAGTCAGCGTTGAATATGGTTCAGCATGTGAGCGTTTGGTAAGGATCAACCCCCCCCCCCACACACAAATAAGGTACGAAAAATTTGACACAAACACTCAGTTCCTGCTAAAGTTTGTAAAATGTGGTTAATTTTATATTTTAAAAGTTTCTCCGAAAACAGGCTACGACGCAACAGTCTAAAAGCAGTGGTTCCCATGGGCCGTGACAGGAAGTGTTATGGGCCGGGCTGAAGCCCCAAAGCAGAAAAAAAAAATATTCCACATTTTTCACGCAATGAGTAGGGGCAGACTGCACGGATGAAAGCTGCAGAATTGTAGGTCGGTTTATTAGTATGTCCGCGGTGGGGTTATTGGGGGGAAATGATAGTCCAAACAGCGCTTCTTCCAGCATCAAACAGACCAATCAGCATCAAACAGAAATGTAAAAAAAGGTAAAGGTGACCCTGTCATGCCTTGGAGGCACATAGGGATATGATGTTAGTGCCCATATTTTCCTTGACCTGTCAGCACACTAGAGGGTGATATGGTCAGTATCATGCCTGGCTGCCTTTCCTTCCCCAACTCCAGAAGAAATCGGGTACCCATTTCTACAGCTGGGTGACTGGGGTGCCGCCGGCCGGATTCGAACCCCCGACCTTCGACATGAGAGACCAGTGCACTAACCACTTCGCCATTCAGACACCCAAACAGAAATGTGACGTACATAAAAAGACGGCATCGCTTTTGAAGTGCAACACCGATGTCTGTCCGAAGGTGTTGCTGAAACGTGAAGTAATTTTAGAGAACAATCGGCGTAGACTATGCGAGAGACCAGAAGTGAAATATAATTCTCAGAAATTGTGTTTTAGTTTAAAAATCGTATTTCGTTGCCTTGAGAACCCTAACCCTAACCCTACCTTGCAAATATAAAGCACTTTATTAGTTAATAATAATGTTTGACTTTTAAATGTGGGCCGTGTTGCAAAAAGGTCCGAGAACCGCTGGTCTAAAGGGATATTTGTGGCCCACATTGTGATGGAGCTAACTGTGAAACGTGATAGTGAAGTCTATATGGGAGAACACCAAATCGCTTTCTTACACGTATATCGTGAAATAATAAAGTAATAGCATCCCAATATAATTGTCACTGCTACCAAATATAATAACAAGAACAGTCTTGTCTTGTTGTATGTCTGGTCTGGAGTTTTTAAAGACCAATCAGATGCGAGGCCTACAGTTTCTGCACGGGTTGTATTTATAGTATTTGACGTCATGTATCCCATACTGCAACACGGGAACTTTTCGGTCACGTGACATCATTCTGTCTCTTCTTTTATGCAGACATATTGAGCGAACGAGGTGGTAAGTGTAACAAATCTTATCAGTGTATAATCTTCAGTTTTCATTGCCATCGATGTTAAAAGAGTCATCATTTGGCAACTTTTATGTGTTTAATATATATTAATGGATTGCAAATCGGCACTTGATGTGTACTTTTGACAGTTCAACATAAAAATGAACTGTCTGTTGTGCCGGCATCAGTCCGCCATGGCCACCCAAATATTTTCCAACCGCCGGCATGAAATAGTTACCTCAGAAAATGGGGAACGTATATTAACAACATGTGGCTTTTTCTAATGGTAATAAATTTTATTGATTTCAGTATACTGCTATAAAATGGGCAGTTATTTTTGGGATTCATTCGGTGTTTAGATGATTAGTGATAATCTAAGAATTCAGTTTCATCTTTTGATACATTTACCATAAAAGGCGAAACCCAAAAGACAGTGCTTGTAAATCTGCAGGATGTCCGTACCTTTAGTAATAATGTCGTTAAATGTAATATTGTATTTACAACATAGATCAAAAGTCGGGGGCGGTAGGTAGTGAAACTTAGTGGCGTACACGTGTGGGAGTCCTGAAATTTTCATACTAACTTGGCTGCTTGTTTCCCCCCTCCCCCTGGGCAAGTACGTGGTTTTATGTGACGTTTTGTAACTTTTTTTTAAATAGAAAAGCCGTTACTACAAAACCATCAAGTAGTTGCATGTTTTAACATAACGTTTTAGTCCTAATTTGGTTATCAAATGTCTGTGGCAATGAGATCTCCCCCCCCCCCCCACCTGTTGGGATCATTGTATTAGCACATCATGTACCACAAGAAGTTGGGGAATGTTGTTTTGGGGTGTTCTGAAATCGCATATTTAGTAGAACCTCTCTCCCCCCATTCCGCCCGCCCTTTTTTTTTTCAGTTTGTTGAGTCATACAGTATACCATATTGGCCCTGATTTCTTGGGTTTCATATCTAAGATACTAAAAAAGGAATGTATATGAGGAATAATGTTTTGCATGTTTACCTCGTGTAAAATTGTAAAAGTTGAATGTGTGACTAATAAGTAGAACATAAGAATTGTCATTTTACACGTTTTTAACTTTTGATAGTTGTTCTAAACTTAATGTTGATTATTTATGATAGAGTAGAAAGTTTTGACGTTAGACAGAACAACATGCTGACCTCTATCGGTAGCTTCCTTCATTATCTTTCTTCTCTTCCCCATTCCAGCACCATTTTCGCCATTACAGAATTCTTTATTCTGTATATATGTGGTTCTCTCTCTACCTCTTCTCTCTTTCTCTTCCCCCCCCCCCCCCAAATCAGAAAGCAGTTCAGTTGAGACTCTCTAGTCTGTATTTCCTGTTCATTTAGTTAATTTCAATGTACCAAGCAGTCCTACTATCATGTGGCAACATGGTCTACAGTTTTATTTCAGCCACCAGTTCTTAAGTGCAATAACTGCTGCCCCTGGTCTGCGTTTTGGCTTTTTAAAATAGTAAATGTGGACCTACTGGAGTAGAAGAGTGCAAGTAATTTGAGGTTTTTTAAAAATTACATTTAGTTTGGTGTTTCCTTGGCTAGAATGTTTCGATAGTCTTTGAACTTAAAACACTTTGTTACAGGTGTAGTCTGACTTTATTTTCAGCCCCAGCTAAAATCATTTTGTAAACATGGGTAAAGAGAAGATTCACATCAACATCGTGGTCATTGGTCATGTCGACTCTGGCAAGTCAACCACCACTGGTCATCTGATCTACAAGTGTGGAGGTATTGATGAGCGTACCATTGCTAAGTTTGAGAAGGAAGCCCAGGAGGTAAATTCATTCATTCATTCCTTTGCATGTCCCTTGCGGAACTTTGCCTCCCAAACAGCACTCCTGTAGGCCTCTCGGTTGTGAGCAAGATGGCCTGCTGCTGCTGCATCCATTTCCAGATCATCAACGATGTCTTGCAGCCATCTTCGTTTCGGTCTTCCTCTTTTTCTTTTTCCCATTATGTATCCTTCCAATACGGTCTTCTCTAAATTATCATGACGTTTAATGTGGCCAAAATATTTAAGTTTTCTCTCTTTAATCCTCTTTACTAGCCAGCCTTCTTCAATATTAAGCTCTTGTAGTATAGATATATTTGTTCTTTTTTGTGTCCACGATATTTGGAGAACTCTTCTATAGCATTTACATTCAAAGGCATTTATGTGCTTCTCAGCTGTTGTGTTAAGTGTCCAGGTCTCACAGGCATATGTTGCGATGGGAAAGATGCATGCCCTTAAAAATCTTATTTTTGTGGTTCTGTCTGCTCCTCTCCACAGATTCCTTATTTGTTTTACTTTCTGAAGAGCAATAGATGTCCTCCTTTTAATTTCCCGCATTGTATCTCCATTATTAGGAGGTAAATACATTTAGAAAATATTGTGAGCTGTGTCAGGTGGTAGATGTGACCTCTGCACCTGGACACTTTAAACAATTTTGAAAGTGGGTGATGAATTGTAGTACTAGATGCGCTATAATTTGTACAGGTTTAGAAAAACAGGTTTATAACGGTAAGCTCACAGTAGTCTGTATTGGAGCAGTAGTGGTACAGAGTGAGGCAGATCAGAGCAAATAAGCACTGTTAATACTTGTTTTGGCATTGAAATTGGATCTTTGCAGCCGATAGCGGGTTATGTTGGCTCCATGTATCTATGGATGTACTTTTTTTTTTGTGCAAGGATATCCACTTAACCATGAAACAGCAAAGTTGTCACAGAAAATGTGACGTTGGATTTAAATTAAGCAAGATTATGCTAAATACAGCAGCAGACTGTTACAGATTAGAATTCTACTGAAGTTTTTTTTTTAAAGATGTTTTGAAGTGAGTTAAAAGTAACTAACATGGATGTTCCCAGATGGGTAAAGGCTCGTTCAAGTATGCTTGGGTGCTGGACAAGCTGAAAGCTGAACGTGAGCGTGGTATCACCATTGATATTGCTCTGTGGAAGTTCCAGACTGATAAGTACTACATAACAATCATTGATGCTCCCGGACATCGTGACTTTATCAAGAACATGATCACTGGTACATCACAGGTAGGTACACATAGTGTGTGTATTTTGTGTGATGTGATATATGTGTGCTGCATTATTGAAATTCTTTTTTTTTTTTTAATGAGTGGTTTTTAATCTTGCTAGGAGAAAAATACTATTATAGGAAAATTGGACAGGATACTACAAAGGTAGTCAGCTGTGTCTTAGCAAGAACTATCCTGATAGTGCCTGAAAAATTACACCAGAAGGGACACATGACTGATCTTATGAACAGAAATATCTACTATTCTGAACCATTCAGTTTTTGATCATGTAAATGCTGTAGAAATGGGTACCTGACTTCTTCTGGAGTTGGAAGGAAAGGTGGTCAGGTGTGATACTGACCATATCACCCTCTAGTGTGCTGACAGCTCAAAGAAAATGTGGGCCCTAACACCATATCCCTATGTGCCTCTAGGGCATGACAGGATTACTTTTACCTTTTTTTTTTTAAATTACAGCACTGCATGGGTGCTAGAAGAGACAGAAGATATCCCAAAGATTCCATTCTAATGCTAAATGACACAAGCCACACATTTCAGGACTATAAGCCCATCTGTACAAACGAAAGTCTGCCCAAACCCCTATATGCATGTCAAGTGTTCTCCAGAACATTTCCTGCAAACTTTACAAAGGTCTGAGAGTCCAGCTATGTCCAAGTAAAATAGCGTGGATGAAAAATTGTAGGGCTCATGTGAAGACCTTATTGTCTGTGATTCATAGGACATCTTTTTGTCTGAATAGCTAAGCATATGAAACCAAATGCAGAAGAGGATCATCATGTAAATTCTGTATAGTTGATCTGATTGATAGATAGCAGTTCAAATAGATGATCCTGAGGTTTGCTCTTTCCATTACACAGGCTGACTGTGCTGTGCTTATTGTTGCTGCTGGTACTGGTGAGTTTGAGGCTGGTATATCCAAGGAGGGTCAGACTCGTGAACATGCCCTCCTTGCTTACACCCTTGGAGTTAGGCAGGTCATTGTTGGAGTCAACAAGATGGACAGCACCAACCCACCATACAGCGAAGTAAGTTGCTGAGGTACTTTATATGGATATTGAAAAATAAGATTTAGGAAAAGTGTGCATTTTATGACTTTTATCTTTTTACAGTATCAGAAACAGGGAGTACAACAAAGATGAACAATTGCAGATCTTTGAGAACAAGATCCTCAGAGGAATCTTTGGGCTCATAAAGGATACCAACGGTGGAGAATGGAGAGCTAGAGAGAACACTGAACTGAACAGCTTATTTAAATCCTCATGAATTATGTCTTGAAACTGAACAAACTATGCTGGCTGGGACATGTAGAAATAATGGAAGAGAACAGACAAATGAAAGTGATGTGTACACAGATGATGGAAACAAGACAAAGGTGTAGATCAAGACAGATGGAAAGACAACATAGAAGAGGATATAAAAGAAGTTGGTGTCACCAACTGGAGAGAGAAGATTATGAATAGAGAGGAATGGAGGCAAATTTTATGTGCAGCAATGAGCCTTAATGGCTTGGAAAGCTGAAAAAGTATCTTTACAGTACCAATGTTAAAAGTAAGAACATTTCTGAACTGATATTATACCTGATTGTTAGTTAATGTGGTCTTCTTTTCTACACATTTAAACTGCATTAGAATGGCATAATAAAAAATGAAGAATTTTAATGCGGATAGTTGAAAAAAGCTTTACTGTTCTCCAATAGGAACGTTTCAAGGAGATTGAGAAAGAGGTCTCCAATTACATCAAGAAGATTGGATACAACCCAAAGTGTGTTCCATTTGTGCCAATCTCTGGCTGGGTTGGAGACAACATGATTGAAGAATCTGCCAACATGTCATGGTTCAAGGTATCCATTTTATTTCATCAAACCATATCTATGTTCAGTTTCTGTTTAGATTTGTTGGAGGTAGTGTTAAATTGTAGATTGTATAGTTTTTGGTGGATTATAATGTTAGTGCTGTTCATTTTCTCATTTCTCTGATGTGAAATGCTTCATTTTATGAAAAAGGTGACAGAAAGCATACTGAATTGAAGTGTCAAGGCACTAACACTTCGCATCTTTGTGACATGCAGAAGCTATATATGAGATTTTTTCCTGAAAACAAATGTTGCATTCTTGTATCATGTTGACTTTTGGTAAATATAATTGTAGTAAGTTATTGTGGAGGGCTATTTTCATATCTGTAGACATGCAGAAGCATTTCTCGCATAGCGTGCTCTGTTTGACAGATTATATTCCCGGAATTGAAGGTCTGCTGTAGTTAGATTTCTGGTGGTTAGATGAGACTGTAAAACCATGCATGTACATATTTTACAACGTTGACACTTTCAAAGCTTGGCATAGCTTGTAGGTGTCTGTGTGGCGAGCAGGAGCAGACTGTCCTCTGTTACAGGGGCCAGAGGTTTGGTCCTTTTCCACAGCGTTGTAAAATAACGGGTCCTCCCAGCTGTTGTTGGATGTTGGGCCCGCCCCTGCATATTCCATCAGCTTCCTTTAGTCACTCTGTGACTGTGAGAGGGGAGAAAAACCATGCAGTGGACATTGTTGTCTTTCATTTTTGCTTGTGTTTCTTAATGTGGGGCAAGTTTCCTGTAGATAAGGATGTAATTATGCATGGGAGGGTCGTGTGATTGAACAGTCACTGACGAGAGAACCCTAAGTGACATAACTAACTACAGAGAGTGTATGAAACATGTCTTTATGATGATTTGCGGTGACTTACCAGTAAGTTGGTTCCAATGTTTTGTCCTGTCATGCGACGGAGGGGGTTATCAGAACTGTACACAAGTTCATTGTGTTCCAGTTTTCCATCTTATACGCTGGTATTTTTTGGTCGTGTTGCATTTGTTATACATTATTCATTAAACCATGGCCTGAAAAAAAAATTGTATAGAAACTCTTTTACACAAGATAATCAGAGCACTTATGCCCAGTCATGAATATCAGATATCGCAAGAGGCTGCTGGGACAGCAGATTTAACGATTGGGTGAAGCTAAATATAACTACCACTTTCACCATCATTATCAGCTTATGTTGAGATATTTTATGTTTCTGGAACAATAAATCTTTACTTTCATCTTTATAGCTGTTAAGCCCTCTACTCATTTTGTGTGAAAATAATTCACCACGGGGTGAGTGCAGTGTTTTTTTTTTTTTCTACAATAGCTGAAAAGGAATTACCAAGTTACTTTTGTTAAAATCTCAATTTGATTTTTTTTTTAACATTTAAATTTTCATCATTTCTCCAAGTTGAGTTTTTTTTAAAATCTAGTGTATTTTGACTTCATGTACATGATAGGAGCAGAAAACTTGTTTTCTTGTCAGTCAGTCATGACTAGTATGTCTCAGTTTTGACTAGTGCGTTCAGCACTCGTGTGTTAAACAGCAGCGCTTTTCTAATCATTTGGTTAGTGACTTGACATAATTTCTGTTGGAACAGCAGGTGCTTCTTCACACAAAAACTGCATTGTAAAATAATCAATAAAATTTTAAAAAAATGTCCAACAAATGATCAACCAGTGTTTTTTCCTGAAACGCAGTGGTTAGTGGACTTGCCTGCTGTTTAGAAGGTCTGTGGTTGGATTGCACACTTGGGTGGAATTTTTATCAGACCATTTTGTACCAGGATTAATACGGCCTTAACAGTGAGTACCTGAAGCCTTAGAAAAACTGGTGCTGGCATCAGATGCTGTAGCTGTCTGGAAGTGTGAAGGCACTAACACTTCGCATCTTTGTGACATGCAGAAGCTATATATGAGATTTTTTCCTGAAAACAAATGTTGCATTCTTGTATCATGTTGACTTTTGGTAAATATAATTGTAGTAAGTTATTGTGGAGGGCTATTTTCCTGTAGATAAGGATGTAATTATGCATGGGAGGGTCGTGTGATTGAACAGTCACTGACGAGAGAACCCTAAGTGACATAACTAACTACAGAGAGTGTATGAAACATGTCTTTATGATGATTTGCGGTGACTTACCAGTAAGTTGGTTCCAATGTTTTGTCCTGTCATGCGACGGAGGGGGTTATCAGAACTGTACACAAGTTCATTGTGTTCCAGTTTTCCATCTTATACGCTGGTATTTTTTGGTCGTGTTGCATTTATGTTATACATTATTCATTAAACCATGGCCTGAAAAAAAATTGTATAGAAACTCTTTTACACAAGATAATCAGAGCACTTATGCCCAGTCATGAATATCAGATATCGCAAGAGGCTGCTGGGACAGCAGATTTAACGATTGGGTGAAGCTAAATATAACTACCACTTTCACCATCATTATCAGCTTATGTTGAGATATTTTATGTTTCTGGAACAATAAATCTTTACTTTCATCTTTATAGCTGTTAAGCCCTCTACTCATTTTGTGTGAAAATCACCACGGGGTGAGTGCAGTGTTTTTTTTTTTCTACAATAGCTGAAAAGGAATTACCAAGTTACTTTTGTTAAAATCTCAATTTGATTTTTTTTTTAACATTTAAATTTTCATCATTTCTCCAAGTTGAGTTTTTTTTTAAAATCTAGTGTATTTTGACTTCATGTACATGATAGGAGCAGAAAACTTGTTTTCTTGTCAGTCAGTCATGACTAGTATGTCTCAGTTTTGACTAGTGCGTTCAGCACTCGTGTGTTAAACAGCAGCGCTTTTCTAATCATTTGGTTAGTGACTTGACATAATTTCTGTTGGAACAGCAGGTGCTTCTTCACACAAAAGCTGCATTGTAAAATAATCAATAAAATTTAAAAAAAAATGTCCAACAAATGATCAACCAGTGTTTTTTCCTGAAACGCAGTGGTTAGTGGACTTGCCTGCTGTTTAGAAGGTCTGTGGTTGGATTGCACACTTGGGTGGAATTTTTATCAGACCATTTTGTACCAGGATTAATACGGCCTTAACAGTGAGTACCTGAAGCCTTAGAAAAACTGGTGCTGGCATCAGATGCTGTAGCTGTCTGGAAGTGTGAAGGCACTAACACTTCGCATCTTTGTGACATGCAGAAGCTATATATGAGATTTTTTCCTGAAAACAAATGTTGCATTCTTGTATCATGTTGACTTTTGGTAAATATAATTGTAGTAAGTTATTGTGGAGGGCTATTTTCATATCTGTAGACATGCAGAAGCATTTCTCGCATAGCGTGCTCTGTTTGACAGATTATATTCCCGGAATTGAAGGTCTGCTGTAGTTAGATTTCTGGTGGTTAGATGAGACTGTAAAACCATGCATGTACATATTTTACAACGTTGACACTTTCAAAGCTGTGCCTCTGGCATAGCTTGTAGGTGTCTGTGTGGCGAGCAGGAGCAGACTGTCCTCTGTTACAGGGGCCAGAGGTTTGGTCCTTTTCCACAGCGTTGTAAAATAACAGGTCCTCCCAGCTGTTGTTGGATGTTGGGCCCGCCCCTGCATATTCCATCAGCTTCCTTTAGTCACTCTGTGACTGTGAGAGGGGAGAAAAACCATGCAGTGGACATTGTCGTCTTTCATTTTTGCTTGTGTTTCTTAATGTGGGGCAAGTTTCCTGTAGATAAGGATGTAATTATGTATATCCTGTGAGTGATTGACACATAGGTAATGAAATGTTGAGGCATAGGTAACCTGAGAATATTTCAAGTCTGGTTATATTTCGTAGCTTATCAGTTACTCAGTATCCCTAGTTTTCTATATGATGGCATCAACCACGACTAAAGTTTTTTTTTAACATTACTTTTTCCGCCTGAGATTCACCAACACATTTTTTAAGTGATTTACGTTCATCATTATTACCCTATGGACACATTTTTAAAAAAAAATGTCCTGAGCCCCTCTTGCGAAGTCCTGATACATCTTTGTTATATCGATTGTAAATAACCAGAATGGCTGTCATGATATTTCAAAGTCAAAACGTTAAATTTTTTTGCATGGAAAGCGTATTTGAAACTTGTTTGATAAATAAATGTCTAGAATTTAAAAAAAAAAAATTACTAATTTTATGTCAGTTATCAGTAATGAAATTGTCATGTTGCCATCACAGGAGTGTTAATTGGGAGTAGATGGCAAGGATGATGCTTTTTATCAGTGAGGAACTGGATAAGTGTGACATGTCAATCAACGTTGACACTTTCAAGGTTGTGCTTCTGGCATAGCTTGTAAGGTGTCTGTGTGGCGAGCAGGAGCAGACTGTCCTATGTTACAGGGGCCGGAGGTTTGGTCCTTTTCCACAGCGTTGTAAAATAACGGGTCCTCCCAGCTGTTGTTGGATGTTGGGCCCGCCCCTGCATATTCCATCAGCTTCCTTTAGTCACTCTGTGACTGTGAGAGGGGAGAAAAACCATGCAGTGGACACCACGAGTCTCTGGGTTGTTAGAGTTTGTGAATAATGTGGGCATGGGGCATAAGTTTTGTTATCTTTTCCCCAGGTGAAGTCTGTGGAGATGCACCATGAAGCACTTCCTGAAGCAACCCCTGGTGACAATGTTGGATTCAACATAAAGAATGTATCTGTGAAGGAGATTCGCCGTGGTAATGTGGCTGGTGACAGCAAGAATGACCCACCAAAGGCCACCAAGATGTTCCACGCTCAGGTGAGCTTCGTTTTTCTGTTTAAAAAGTTATATTATAAAGTGAATGTTTTGATGGACAAAAAAATGAGTTGTACTTAAGTGTATAGATAGATATAAATCAAGAGTGACTGAGATGACTTTTTTGGCTAGGTTATATTGAACACTTGTCATATATATATATCATGTTTGTTTAGTTATATTGACTACTTGTATGTCCTTCTACAGGTCATTATCCTCAACCACCCAGGTGAGATCAAGAATGGGTATGCACCTGTGCTGGATTGCCACACTGCGCATATTGCTTGCAAGTTTGCAGAGATCAAAGAGAAGTGTGACCGTCGTTCTGGCAAGAAGTTGGAAGATAACCCCAAGTTTGTCAAGTCTGGAGATGCCGCTATGGTTGACCTGATTCCAAGCAAGCCAATGTGTGTGGAATCCTTCCAAGAGTACCCACCACTAGGTCGCTTTGCAGTGCGTGATATGAAGCAGACTGTGGCTGTTGGCGTCATCAAGACTGTTGTCAAGGAGGAGGCAAGTGCCGGCAAAGTCACCAAGGCTGCAGCCAAAAAGAAGTGAATGCTGCAGAAACCCTCGGCCACACATTGTCAGAACACTAAGGCAGAGCCTGTAATCAAACATGGTTGGCCAGGTCGAGGGTTTGTTACTTATGAATTGATACCAAAAGTCTGGCGTCAGTACAACAGTTGTGAAAGTCCCAATTCCTTTTCATCCTTTAATTTAATATCTATTAAGAAAATGACTCAGTTGATCTTAATTTCCTGGTCTAGATGGCTTCTGCAATCAAAATTGCACAGAAAGGAAGTCCGAAGAAAAAAGCGTTCAGTGCTTTAATTTCTTTTTTTTTTTTTTTTTAAATTGCTTGTGTAAAGACATTTTAAGTGTAACATTAAATTACCCTCAATGGTCATGGCGAGTTTACTTTTATTGCCTGGTGTGTGTGTGTATATGTAAACCAAACCTGTGTGAAGAGGCCAGAATTTTTAATATTGCAACTGTCAAAGGCCATATGCATAGGAAACTTAACTGTTGTCATTGAACTTCTTTGCACGTTTTCTTTTAGCTCTTTTCAGTTTTCGTTTTTCTCTTTGTTTAAATTTTTTGATAATTTATTTGTAACTTTTCTTTTACTTTTCCTGTGAAATTTTAGTCAGTGTGTTTGTTTTTATCAGTAATAGTCACTTCATCAAACCAAGAAAGAAAATTAACAGTTAAGACTTGTGTACATTGAATATTCTTTGTTTAAAACAATGTGAAAATTTCCAAACTCTTGTGTAGTCACAAAACTAGGCATTGCATATTTTAATAAAGAACTTGTTTAACCTACAGAAGCTTTTTTTTCTTCAAACACAACACACAAGCTAAAGCTTGAAAAATGATTTATGTGTACAGATTGGTGTTTCTAGTAACAAAAATGGTATACATACATCAGATGCCAGAGATTGTCCAAATAATGAGCAACAAGACTTTTACACCATTAAGATAGTGTAGATGAGCACAGAAAAAATATGGGTGTTTTCTTTTAATACAAAGTATATTGGTGATTGTAATAAGCGTTGCTAAGAACATATTTGTCTACATGAAACTGAACATTGTCTCTAAAAGTTTATATAAAATATCAAAATAAAAATTTGGGAGGTACCATGTTTTCATGCCTGTAAGTGAGAACTTTTCTGTAAAAGTAGCCATGTATAATGTTTATGTGTGTAGGGGAAATTTTACATAGTGTCTTGACCACATGTATTAAAAAGAAACAAACGTAATTGAAATACCAAGAATTGACAAACTTTCAGTTGAGCTATCAGTAAACAAGCAGTCATACAAGGTGTCGGAGGTACATTTTGGAAATTCTGTTGCGTACTGTTGAGAGTGCCTCTTGCTGAGAAAATTCAGGCCCAGTAATTTGTCAAGCATGGACACATGACCATCAGAATGGTTAATCACTGATTTTTTTTTCATCTTTCTGTATTAGTTAAGTCAATTGCTTACTACTACTTGTCCTACTGTGTTTGTAAATATTTTCTCTGTTCTTGTTCATTGAGGGTATGTGGGCCAAGCAACTGTTTATACTTTACTCATATATCTCTGATGTCTGCAAAGTGTACAGGTAAGACTTGCAAGTGGGTCCTTCGTGTGCAAAAACTATCATGTGAATTGTGTAAAAATAATGGTTCATTGCTGTGAAAAATGTTGGTTCTGCTTGCATTTAACTTGGTAATACAAAAGAAAAAGGAATGCTCTAGTGTTAGATACAGAACGCACACAAATTACATACTTTTGTGGAATATATAAATCTTACCCAGCTCTCCACATGACTAATGGATGGTTTTTTTTATCCGTGATGGAAAGTGTCTAAATTTGGTTAAATATGAATGCTGTTATTACTCAGAGATTCAGGGATGAAGACGTCCAGTGAAGCAAACAGTGACCTGTAGTTGACCAAGACCCTTGACCCACCTCTCCTTTGGTAACTCCAGTAACAGACATAGCATGTCTAATGTGGCAGGGATCGCCATAGTTCCCATGGTGGTGGAATCTGCTAAAGAAGCACTGCACACCCTCTTCTTTTTAACTACTCTGAGACTGAAAAAAGCTGCTATAACCTGCTCCCAAGCTGATGCATTGCTGCGCCTCAACACACTTAACAGCCCCATAGAACACCCTCTTTCTATTACAGGAAGATAGTGCAAGTATTCTCAGATTCAACAGTGACACCAAATAAGTGTGTCTTGCATGCTATTTTTTAATAAAAGTTTTCTTGAATAGTCAACACGAAAGAACAAATACATGCAAATAACTTAATTCCACACTGATCTTTTCTGGAAGTGTTAGTTTAAAAAAATAAAACATTACTGAATCTATATGTCATCAACAATTGACCCAATTGTATAACATTAATTACATCTATTTCGAAACAGATTTCATTTTGTACAAATAACAAAGCCGTTACCTTATAGATTTAACAAATTTTTTTAAAAGTCCTGAATCAGCTATTATTGCTTATCTAGGGTTCAAGGTCCTTTCTTGGCTGGTTTAAGGATGCAAACTACGTGTCCAATATGTAAAATGTGAGCTTAAAAAAAATGTAAAAGTACGAGTCGGGTTAGAATCATCCATTGCTAGATGAGTCAGGTGAGAATCATCCATTCCTTGGTGCTGCTATCTTGCAGGTAATGCTGCTTCTAGAGTTACTTAATTTTCAATGAAATTACGGAAGTCTTCCAGACTGATGTGACCATGAGGATGGGTTGTTATCTGATGAATTAGCTGTGGAGATAAAAAGGAATTACGAATGGTAACAAATCTAGTGTAGGTATACAGCATGATATAAGACACAGGAAGCAGTTTACATTCAATAACGGGTCATCTTCAGATTCACCATTGTTCTAGAACCCTTTTGCCAGTATAAAGTCTACAGTTCTCCATGTGTTCTTGTATCCCTTAACATCAGTGCCTGGTTCACATAATCCAGGGCTGCTGCAAATAACACTGGCCATTTGTGGAAGCCCTCTTCACTACTGAACATTTAAACCATCTTACATCCTTCCTGTGCCGTTGTAACATGGGGTTCGCATGGTAGATTGCCAAGATTTCGTTTTATGGCGAGCTTTTCAACCTCATCAAAGGATGTTATTCCCACTAAGCTGGCCTCTCTTAACATTGTCCTTTTTAGAGTTTCACGTGGTCGACCTATTTTTCTTTAGCCTTGAGTGTTCCACTTGTTTTGGGATTCTCTTATCTTTTTCTGATCACCCACGAGACAAGTTGTTTGCTCATCTGTCTTATCTCTCCAATATCAGACACATCAGCCTGTTTTCCTTACATTGTAAACTAACTGTAAGTGATGCTCACCATATCATCTGCTAAAGTGTAAGTACCAAACTAAGAGTGTCAGAGCTGTGTATTATCCTCTGGTTCAAAATGCACAAAAGCAAGACATGTCTACATGTTGAAAAGATTCTCATTATATTCAGCAATGATTTCTTTCTCCATATTCACAACTAAGACGTGCAACATACAAGATTTAGAAGTTAGCCAGGTAAGGTATGTATGTACTGTCATAACAAAAAAACATGGAGAAAAACTCGGATTAAAGACAAGAATCACCAAGGAAAAGTTCATAAATGAGTGAACTGCTGACCTGCAAAACACCTGGATAGATAATATTGGACTTCTCCTCTCAAAAGCTTTCATGTTTTTCTGATGCAGCCTGGCTTATACATGGTTGTACTTGAGATGGAGGGGAAGTGAAAAACTAATTTGAAATTGATCTTACATCCTTCCCATGCCATTAAACGTCACATAGGGCTGACACAGTTGTTTGCCAAGTTTTCCTGTTCTCTGTGAGTCTTACAGCCTCATCAAGGGATGTTATCCCCACTAAACTGGCTTCTCTTAACAATGTTCTCTTTAGTTTCTCGCTGTTGACCTTTTTTTTTTTCCTTCGGCCCATTGTGCTCCACTTGATAGCTTGTTTTGGTATTCTCTGATTGTTTCTTCTCATTATGTGGCCTACATATGTCCATCTTTTTCTGATCCACCCATGAGACAGGTTTGCCCATCTGTTTTATCTCTGCATTGTTCTTAAATTCGTTCCACTTTATACCAAATATTTTCATTAGGCATTTGTTTTCAGAAGAGTAATTTCTTCTCTATTTCTTTAGTTGATTTCCAGCTTTCGCATTCATAAATGAGGGTGGATATTACATTTGAATTGAATAACCTTAACTTGGTTTTTGTGCGTATAACTTTTGAATTCCATATGTTCTCAAAATTTTTGAAGGACAACACTGCTTTTGCAGTTCTAACTTACTTCCTGGTGTCACCATCCTGGTCTAGGTAGCTGCCAAGGTTTGCAAATTGGCTTACTTCATCAACAACTGTACATTCTATGTATATTTTCCTTCTTGATTAATGAGAAGTTGAAATTTATAGGCTCTAAAAGTGTAAAACAAAATGTCATTGATCATAGGGTTGACATGGTTGCCCTGCTGTGTCCTACCCATATACAACAAATTATGATACAGAATCATGAAAATGAAATTTATATAAGTATTTTCATGATAATTTCCTTACTGCCTGCAAAACATCTTCATCAATTGGTAACTGAAGCCGCTTGCACAAATCTCGGAGATTGTTTTCATCAATGAAACCTGTCCGATCATTGTTGTAGCGCAGGAACATCTCATCAACTCTGGACTTGTCAGTGATAGCGATTTTCTTCAGTTGGGCTTTGACTTGTTTCACCATGAGGTCAAGGTCACCAGGTCTGGGAAAAGGTTGAGAATAAGTTCACTGTTGAATTAAATTTGATAATATAAGCTACAGGGGTAAAGAGTATGCCATCCATGTTTTTAGTTAGTGATCAGCTAAACAATCGCCACTTGGTAGAACCTGTGGCATCCTGCAAGCCAAATTTTCACCATTTCTCACGGTCAGCAGCCAGCCTCTATATAGCGTCCCCTGTTTGTTCATCTTCACCTGATTGACTTCACCTGGTGTCTTTTCACAACACATGACCAACCATTTCCAGTGTTTTTTGCTATAATTGCATGCATGTCTTCTTGCTCATCTTACATCCTTCCCGTGCCGTTAAACTTCACATAGGGCTCGCATAGCTGTTTGCCAAGTTTTCCTGTTCTCTGCGAGTCTTTCAACTTCATCAAGGGATGTTATGCCCACTAAACCGGCTTCTCTTAACAATGTCCTCTTTAGAGTTTAAAGTGGTTGACCTCTTTTTTTTCTTCGGTCTGGTGTCACCATCCTGGTCTATGTAGCTGCCAAAGTATGCAAATTGGTTTAGTTCATCATCAACTGTTCCTTCTACGTATATTTTTCCTTCTTGATTACTGAGAAGTTTCGTTATTTTTGTTTCGTCTTTGTTAATTTCAAGAGCTATTTTGCTAGCCAAGGAAGAGAGGGAATTTGTTTTTTCCTGCATTGATATCACATTGTCACTGATAAGCAAGTCTGTATTATTTTTACCTGTGCATCAATTCTTTACATAATTTTCTTGGAGTGTAGTCTCTACTTCTCATAGTGCAAGGAGGGAATATCTGTATGCCTGCATGTATACTGTTTTACATCATAGCCCTGGCTTATATGCTTATTGAGATACATTTGCACAGTGAACTGAAGAGAAGAATTTGTCAGAGAATTTTCTGTAAATTTTATCACTTGCATGGCATGTCACATATACAGTGTCAAGGTTATTGATTCTCACAGATTTTGCAAAATTTAAATAGATCTGAAAAGATAACTAATTTTCCCTTCATTTATTTATTTTAGAATTTACAACTTGTCTTTGAACAATATTTAAGAGCAGAATGATTTTTTTCTTTGAGGAGGAGTACTTCTTCTGATGATTTATAGAATTAAGTAATCAACAGTTTCCTCTCACTTCAGACAATGCAGCACTGTACATGAGTATTCATTTTATAGAGCACATTAAGTTTCACTAGTTCACAGCATAAAGTATGCCTGTTGCCCTCTTGACCGAAGTCCTGCACATTAAGTGAATTTACATTTATAAAATAATACCACGTACTGTCTCTGCACTTTCATGGGTCCACCTTTCACTGCCTCTTTGGGTCCTGTATAGTCTCCAAGTTTCTCTTTTATAGAATTGTACGTCTGTTCTGCAAAATACATTTGTAAAGAAATTCACAAATCACTTAGAGTTGTCATCTCCTGTCATATATAGAACAGAATCCTCTCCACTATCCTAGTTTAATGAAACTTCAAGTTTGCAGATACGAGAGATGACTGATAAATTCTTGGTATAAGGTACAAATACTTGAAATGCACAGTTGATATTAGGTGCATTTGTAGATGAGGTTAATGTAAGATTAAACACCAAGTTTCAAGAAATTAACTGCAATCAATTTTTTTTTACAGGCTACTGAAGTGGTAAGGGGTGGCAGAAATTGAGATAATGGAGAAAATTTCTCACTGAGCAGTCATTCACTACCTCTTCATCATTGGGCTTATCATCAAAGGAGATCCATGAGGATATAGTAGAGACTAGGGGAGAGTACTCCTTCTTATAGCACAGTGAAGAAATGGGCAGCTCAATTCAAACATGAAAGGGAGAGTCTGGATGATGATCCCCGTCCAGGAAGACTAAGAACAGTAACCACTGATGAAACCACTGGCAGAATCCATGACATGATAATGGAAGATCGACGACTAACTGAGCGGTACATTGCTGCTGAGTTGGGCATCTCCCAGGAACGTGTTCATGCCATTATTCACAATGATCTTCTACAGGAAAAGTGTTGAGGGAAATTGATGAGAGGAGTCATCTTTCAGCAAGACAATGCTCCAGTTCACAAGTTGGTGGTCTCAATGGCTGCCATTCATGAATGCAGCTTCCAGCTTCTTGAATCCTCCTTATTCCCCAGATTTGGCCTGTTTTGACTATTACCTGTTTACCAAACTAAAAAAGAGTTCAGTGGTCACAAATTTGCTTCAGATGATGATGTCATTCATGCTGTAGACCACTTTCTACTGGAATGATATCTGCTCCAGGATCGCTGGACTAAGTGCATAAACTTGCGAGGGGACTATGTTGAAAAGTAACCCAAAAAAGTTGTCCACAAATAATCCATTGTACCTTATGCCGAGAACTTATCAGTCACCCCTCGTACCATCAAATGGTGCAGATAAGATAAACGCATACATTGAAAATTCTGGTAAGAATTGTAATAACAAAAAATTGGAGATCCAATGACATGGACACAAACAGAAGTTGACCAGATAGTTGAACCACTGACCTTCACCATGAGAGACTAGTGCCATAACCACTTTGCCATTTAGATGCCCTAACCTCATTTGTGACCCACATCAGTCTCTCTTTATGAAAAGTTTTGTAGTAATCTAAGCTCTTGAGATTACATAAAAGTTCATATCTGAAAATGTCTTAACCATCTGAGAAAGAACCGAAAGAACAAGAATGTCAAGAAATGTTGTAGGGGTTCTCTGATTATGCATGGCCCACAGCTGACTGTGAGAGCACCTGTGTTGCCTCAGCCCATCGCACAGCCCTGACTGCATGTGTGAAACAGGTATTCTGACTACAGAGCAGCTCTGCCTCTCTACCAGCCCAGGTCACAGGAATCTACATTGGAAGACATGCTCTGAGGGGCAAAACATGATGTCCAAAAGACCACACAAATTATACAATAAATATAGATGTCTGAGGCTAGAACCATGGATTGTAGAAGAAGAAAAAGAAGAAGTAGGGCTTTCAGCTGAAGAGAGCTGGAATCCCAGTACAGCTGATGCCACAGTGGTGAAACTGGATAGAAGGCATTGGACCAAATAAGGAGTTTGCTTGCTTTCTGTTTTCTTACAGGACCCTTCTCTTCACTCTTTTCCTGATGTCAGTTATGGCCCCAGATATGAACTTTGTTGTTTGCTTCCAGGGATGTGAAGTTTCCAATTTTTTAATTTTCTTACTAGAACAACACTGCCTTTCTCATCTTTTAAAATAATCTGCAGTCTTGTAGGATTTGTTCCTGCATGAAATCTGATTCAATGTAGGGATGTTTACTGTTTTAAATTTATTATACAGGTCTATAGTGACATGTTTTTAGTCTGAATAAGATAACTTGTTCTTTTCCTTAGATGTTGTCAGTTGTCATTTTGCATGTTCTTAGACCCATAATGTTGTCTAAGAATCAATTTTCTCATTAAGCTCAGCCACACAATGGAAACTTCAATTCTGGTCTCACTAATAGGTCATTCTGTCAGTTTGTTTCTGCAGACATTTCAGAGAAGTGAAGTTGGTCTTGACCAACTGTGACACACCAGCAGTAAGCACTGCAGTTATGTATACTCCTACTTGTAGAGTAGTATCATGAATTACATGATGCAGATAACTGTGAACAGTCTAATGGCTCCCATCGTACAGTGTATAAGTATACAACTATACACAAAGCACTGCAGTAAAACTGTGATATCAAAATGTATAAACTAGGAGAAAAGTAGGAACAGCTTTATTATTTAACGAATACAAAGTCGTGACATTTTGGCGTGAGCCTTAATCTTACAAACACATACAGGATGAAGAATTGGAGAGAGGAGATAAAGTGTAGGTGTACTGAAAGAACAAAAGAGAGTCAGAACGTACAGAAGCTGTTAAATTAATTAAAGTTATTTTCACTGTGAAAAAAGCTTCTGTACGTCTTAACTCTCTTTTGTTCTTCTAGTACACCTACACTTTATCTCCGCTCTCTAATTCATCGTCCTGTATGTGTTTGTATGATTAAGGCTCACGTCATGACCTTGTATTTGTTAAATAATAAAGCTGTTCCTACTTTTTTCCTAGTTTATTTCCTAGTTTATACATTTAGAAGAAGAAGAGATGATAATGAAAATATTTTTTAATTAAGAGTAGTGAATTAAATTGCTTTGTTCTCCAGTTAACAAAGCTAATTTGGCACATGACACAATTATATAAGGGAAACACAAGTAGAGAATGCTTATATGCAAAAGGAAGCTTACCAAAGGACATAGCGGATTAAAGGAATAAACCAGGGTTTCTCATATCTGCACTGGTTCCATCCGATATTGTGACTGAAAAATCCTTCCGAGACAGAACCTTAGGGTTAAGCCATATGCTTTTGTTTTTGTCCAAGACAGGCTGGTTAAAAGACCATTTTGAGTATCTACACCAGGAAAGAGAAAGACCTACACTTGCACATGGCATGTACCACAAACCATACCTGATTAACATTTTGTATACTATACATTTATTACTCTTCTTTTCTGCAGCGGCTTACTTCATAAACAAAAAGAAATTTTTTTTGGCCTACATGGCAGTAAATTTATTAGAAATGGTATATTTTATGGAGGAAGAGGGCAGGAAGTATTTAAATGCAGGGGTTTCGCACGGATAAAAGAATATATTCCAAGGCTTCCATGGGGGCTAAAAATTTGATAAAGGCTGGAATAAACAGTTACAAACACATAATAAGTTTCCATTTTATAGAATCATGTCCCAGTTCAGATCATAGCTTGTGAACAAAGAAAAAAATGTTTGGAAACGTCTAAGGATGCTGTATGAGATTTCTTACACTGAACTAGGATAATCTACCTGGGAACTGATCCTTGTGTTGCTCCATGTACTTCAGGACATAAGCATCAGCATTTGTGATGATAAATCTGTGCCTGAAGATCTCGATAACTGCTCCAATATGGAAGTCTTGAGGACCATAATAAACAGGCTTCTCTGGCGTAGACCCTGGCTTTGCAACCCGGCTCCTCTCTAAAAATTTTCCACCAACAATGCCAGAGTTTCTGACCTGTGGTTCGTATATAGTCAACATGTCGTCTGCTAGCCTATATGAAATGATGAATCGGCGAAGCCTGTCTTCTGGTCTCATGGAATCCTGCACAAAGAGTTAAGTTAACAAAAACTGATCAGTTAAGATTTTAACAATTTCAAGGAGGATTAACATGTGGATTAAAAAGTGAGATACAACATCAAGAAAAAAGAAAAGTCTATATTGATAAAAAAAAAAGAGACTTTATAAATAAGACTGGAGTACTGGTTTTCTTTTCTTTTTCTTTTTAATAGTGCACCTTGTCTGTAACATGTTTTGCTTCTATTCACAAGAATTAAGTTTTATAAAAATAATTTACTACACTATAATTAATATTGAACCTACAAAGCAACATTCATGCCACATGAACATTTTTTTGTAAATAAAAAATATGATGTTCTACCAGGAAATGATATAATGCCTCTTCTTAAAATGTGCAGTAACTTAAAATTACAAACTCTTGACTACAAAACAAAACTACATGGCCACAGTTATGTTATTTAAACATTTTTTAAAGCCATTTAAATGGTTCATTTTAGGCTAATAGTTAAATGATTTGTAGTAGATAATGAATGGAAAGGAGAAAGTAAGAAATGAGCAATATTAGTCATTGAAAAAACAAAATGGAGAACAGGAAATTTGAGACATAAATCACAACTGATCACTTTAGAAACAGCTTTTTATAAATGATTTTTTAAAGTAGCATTCATATACTCATTATTTATATAAATTCCATATGTAATAGATCAAGCTATTGTTCATTCACAGTCACAAATCACTCAAAAAAAAAAAAACCTACTAAATTTAACATATAAATTGGGATTTATAAAAATAGATTCAACGGACAGAAACACGCAGAAGTCTGACCCCTTCTTCTTACCATCATGGCTTCGAATCGAAGCTCATTGTGGTTATTGTCCAGCATTTTGAGAAAGTCCTTCTTAGGGGGCTGTGGAATGAGGCTGTTGCATGACTGCAGAGAGTCTTCAAATGAGCCTATCTTGTTGTACTCCGAAATTTCCTGTATGCAAAAGAAAAATGTATATGAAACAAATAATTTTTATGCATATTTCATTCATGAACAATAATAATAGGTGAAACATGGTTATTTTTGTGCATATTTGTTTTTTTATACACTTTTAATAGTTCCTTAAAATTTTTTTTAATGAAATGCAGTAAATGAATTAATAAAATTGATCTTTAATATTTTTTGAATCATATAGCTAAGAAAGATGAAGACAATACATAAAATCAGTACCTACCATTTTTGGCAGAGACTTGGTCAAACCTTTTACTTCCACAGGATCAAAGTTTGTAATTCCAAAATGGTTGTAGTAGAAGCCCTTGGTGAAGTTGTCACAGTCATAGATTAGAAACCGTCTGCCATAGATTGTAACAGTTTTGCCAATCTGGAAGTCTTTTGGTGTGAAATAATCTTTGACTTCTTGTTCTGAGAGTTCCATCACAACACTGGGGAAGAATGATGGGACTTGAAATCTGTTTTTGGGGACTCTATGCCGACCAATCAACACAGGGAATGGGTCACGACCGTTATTTGGTTGGTGCATTTCTCGAACTTCCAGTGTGTCATCCACAAGATAGTACTGCAACATGATTAAACTGACAATGTCATAATGATTATGTGAACCAAAACTAAATATAATTTTTGTGAACTATAAAGTTATACCAATTTTACTGTTGTCTTGTCACAAATTCATTTTTTTTAAAAATTTTAAAATCAGATTAAAATGTTAATGTTAAAAAAAAGACGATTAATGTCTTCAGAAAAAAAGTACTAGCTAACAGCAAACAGTTATCATTACAGTTAGCTCAGGTCCTTAACTTTTCTTCAAACAGAATCAATAATTTCTGCAAGAACATGATGAAATAAATGCCAAATAAATGTATATGAAAGATTAAAAAAAAACTAGAGGAACACTATTACGCCATGGAAGCAACTAGGGGATATGGTTTTTGTGGGTAAAGCTGGGACGACCATCCCCAACCCAGCGCGTCACAGGTGGCGGATGGTGAAAGTCCTCCAGATATGGAGGATCCCTGTGAATAAGGAGTTATCCAAATAAGCAGGCACGGACCAACTGGCGGTAGACTCAGAGAGCGAGGTGGGGTAGTAGGTGGCTCTACTACTCCTATAAAGTGCCTCAGGTGCTCAGTGAAGGGAATACCAAGCGGGTCAGAGGCGCCTTAAAACCTCTCGCTCCCGCTGCCTTGCAGGTAGGACAGGGAGTCCAAAGGCTAGCAGAGAGTCCGTACACAAACCGACAGAAGGCAACGGGAAACCACTGTTGTAATTCTCAAGAATAGTTATGCTTAAACAGAATAATCGATTTTACAGCTATTTTATAATGACATAGAGACAGCACTAAAACACACAAAGTCACATGAAGTTACCATAGTCATGGGAGATTTTAATGCCAAAGTTGGTAAAGGAAGAACTTCAGACATCGTTGGTGACTATGAACTGGGGGAGAGGAATGACAGAGGTTATAAATTAATTGAATGGGCAAGAATACACAGCATGGTTGTAGGAAACACCTGGTTTAAACAACATCTTCGAAGACTGGCAACGTGGTGCAGTCCAGACAAAAAGACTTTTAACCAGATAGACTACATATTAATCAACAAACGATTCCGCAATGCGTTACTGACGACAAAAACCATGCCAGGAGCTGACTGCAGTAGTGACCATG
The DNA here is from genome assembly GCA_009760885.1 of Achatina immaculata. NCBI lineage: Eukaryota > Metazoa > Mollusca > Gastropoda > Stylommatophora > Achatinidae > Lissachatina > Lissachatina immaculata. Next base: position 13,288,264 of record CM019701.1, on the reverse strand, counting down.
ATCTACTCTGTGGAAAAGTTAGAATAAAACTAAAGAAAGCAGGCAGAAAAGTGAGAAACATCGAATTGAATACAGAACTTCTTAAAAATGACCAAGAACTGAGAGAACAATACAAAGTTATTATAACAAATAGATACAATGCAATAGCAAAGATAAATAGTATAGATGAACAATGGGAAATGTTAAGAGATTCTATCCACCAAACTGTTAAGGAGATAATACCACAAAAAAAGAAGCCCCTAAAAATAAATGGATGACAGACGACATCTTAGGACTGATGGACAAGAGGAGGAGGAGTAAAAATAACGAGAAAAAATATAACAAGATAAATAAAGAAATAAGACGCAAATGCAGAGAAGCAAAAGAAGTGTGGTTAAATGAGCAGTGCAGACAGATAGAGGACTCTCATATTAAAGACAGCAAAAACATGCACAAACGAATTAATGAACTCACAGGCAGGAAAACAAAATATACCACAGGATGCCTGAAATCGAAAGAAGGTAAAATGTTAATGGGAAAAGAAGACATTGTGGACAGGTGGACAGAGTATATCGGTGAGCTATATGGAGGACAAAGACCAGAATTAACATCAGATACTGAAAACTGTGAGGGACCACCAATACTTGAAGATGAAATCATAGATGCCATCAAACACATGAAGAAAGGAAAAGCGACTGGGCCTGATAATATAACAATAGAAGAAATAGAGGCACTAGAGGAGACAGGAATAAAAATAATAACCAAGTTACTGAATGACATTTACAACAGTGGTTATATTCCCAGTGACCTGATTAAATCCACGTTTATAGCACTACCAAAGAAACCAGGTGCAAAGAAATGTGACGACCACCGGACTATCAGCCTCTCATGTCACATAACAAAGCTACTTCTGAGAATAATTATGAGAAGAACAAGGAAAACGATAAAAATGGAAATAGCAGATGAACAGTTTGGATTTGTTGAAAGAAAGGGAACACACAATGCCATTTATGCTTTACGAACACTAACAGAAAGAGCTTTAGAAGTACAGAAAGATCTCTACTTATGCTTCATTGATTACACCAAAGCACATGATGATGATGATTTGACAAGGTGAAACATAATGAAATTATTAAAATGCTTGAAGACATCAATATAGACGGCAAAGACCTGAGGATTGTAAAACATCTATACTGGCAGCAAGAAGCAGCAGTTTGAGTTGAAAATAGAATTGGAAAATATCAACCTATAAAACAAGGGGTGCGACAAGGATGTGTACTATCTCCAGATCTTTTTTCTCTGTATAGCGAGAATATTCTAAGAACAATCATCACAGAACCAGGCATAAAAATTGGAGGATACAATATTAACAACCTTCGGCATGCTGACGACACAGTACTGATAGCTGAGAACCAACAAGACTTGCAAAATCTCTTGGATAAAGTCGCCAAAGAAAGTGAACAGAAAGGCCTTACTTTGAACATCAAAAAGACAGAGACTATGGTTATATCTAAGAAACAGAATCCACCAGCATGCAGTATTAAATTAAATGGAACTATTCTAAAGCAGGTACAGAAATTCAAATACCTTGGAGCAGTAATAACTTCAGATGGGAAATGCAAAACAGAAATTAGGAACAGAATAGGCCAAGCAAAGACTGCATTTCAAAGAATGAGAAACATATTAACCAACACATCCTTATCAATGAATGTTAGAAAACGAGTCTTAAAATGCTATATTGAACCTATCTTGTTATGTGGAAGTGAATCATGGACAATAGGCAAGTCTGCACAAAAATCATTGGAAGCAGCAGAAATGTGGTTTATTAGAAGAATGTTGCGAATCCCCTGGACAGCAAAAATAACTAATGAAGAATGTATGAGAAGAGCTGGAGAGACAAAAAACCTTGTCAAAAAGATAAGAGAGAGACAATGTACTTTCATAGGACATGCAATGAGAAGAAGGGGCATTGAAAATATTATAACAACAGGAAAAATAGAAGGAAGAAGATCAAGAGGAAGACCAAGAGAAATGATACTGGACAGTCTGACGGGATGGTGTGAGAGGAGATCACCAACTGAGCTGATGGCCTGCATGAAGGATCGCGTACTCTGGAGAAGCATAATAGCCAACGCCAGTCGGCACGGCACATGATGATAATGATGATGATGTCCATATTTTATTGACATGTCATCACACTAGAGGATGATGTAGTCAGCATCATGCCAGGTAGTCTTTTCTTCAGCATCATGTCAGGTAGTCTTCCTTCCACAGCTTCAGAAGAACCCAGGTATCTATTTCTAAAGCTTGGTGGCTGGGGCATATCTGGCTGAATTCAAACTCCAACCTTTACTGTAAGAGAAGTACATGCAGACTGTCCTGCAGTCACTGGAAAGTTCAAAATTAATCAAATAGACCACTACAATAAGCATCGACAGACATGTATACAGTGACTATAATGCGACTCATTAGTCTCCATTTTAGGAGACTGTCATATGTTCTGTTTTAACCAGGAGATGAGACATGGGCATAACACCATTCACTCATTCATCCTTTATTTAGTATACTAACAGGTCTGACAATTTTACTTCTCCATTTTACGCTGTTGGTTGCTTCAGCACTGTTTTCTTGTGGACATATCTCAGTGTTTGATGGGATTTAAACCCATGGCAGTTTGCTCAGAGTAAGGAGCTTAAGACATCTGAGCTATCCAGATCCCCAAACATGACAATCACTTTACAAAAACTAAAGTTAGTATTGCAGAATTTCATGTGTGAAGTTGTCCAAGTGATCAACATTTTTTTCTGCTTCGTAATTTTCCAATTTTAAATTTTATTATGGCATCTTTAAGAAATATTTTTGAGCAATAGTATGGATAAGGAAAACAATGCACATCAAAACTGACATGAAATTCTGATGCTTGCACATTCCAGATTACATCCTGTATTTTTAAAACATGTGTAGAGTCTTGGCAAAAGATGGAATAATCATAAAGTTACAAAGACCAACCCCATGTTCTCGTCATGGGAAAGGGAACAGCCGAATAGGGGATTGGTGGGTTGGGCAAAGTATGGTGTGGGTTTATCCCATGAGGCCGCTACAGTAGCCATGAAAGCCAATCTGGATCACCCCAAAAAGAGCTGGCAAAAGAGCTGTGCTGAAACTGCGACAGGCCTAGCAAGCCAACAATGGATTTTCTTTTGCTATAAATTGAAGAAAGGAGATAAAAAGAAATGGAAAATGCACTGGAAATCCTAAAGACCCCCCAAAAGATGCATAGATTGTGTTATAGAAACACTTTCATGTTACAAAATGAACAGCACTGAGGTCACTTGTATGACCCAAAAATGCCATCTTCATCTCCATTCGACAACTCACAGTATAAGAGGAAGGATAAAGTGAAGTAAGCAAAGTAAAAGTGTAACTCGGAAGTCCTTTACTCACATGAAGAACAAATGGCCTGACTTCCCCAAACATGCTGTCACGGTCATCCCAGACGCAATAGAATCGCAGTACTTTGCGGTCAAGTTCCTTGAACTGTTTCAGTTTGTCAAAGGAGGATGTTGTGGTGTATGTCTTAACTGCTGAATTCTCTGTTCTCTTTGTAATATAAGGGTCAGCTGGGATGTCTTCTGGCTCATTAACAATGATTCCTTCACTTTCTAGGAAGTCCTGAGAGAAATGAAAGGGAATGAAACAAATAGGCAAAATAATAGGAACCTATTTTTAACAACATGCACTTGTTTTTTTCCTTTTTTTTGGTTTTCCTTTTCATATAATTTTTGTCTGTATTAATCTCATTTATACTTTCATCTTATTTTCCCATTATGTAACAGACTATTGAAATTATTTGGAGGGAAAAGTTGAAGAAAAAATGAGAACAGCAAATTAGAGAACAGCAGGACAGAATGGTGAAGAACATCATGAAATATCTTGTTTAAGGTCAATTATTGTGAAAGGGCTCATGAATTACTTTTCATTGCATCAAAATTTCCTAAGTAAAATTAGACGGTGAAATGATGGTTTCTCTCTTGATGATCATAACTCTACTTTCCTCTTCATAACCACTTTCATTTACTCAGCAAGTGCACAAGAAAAAGAAATGCTCTGGCTGAGAGAAGTTCTTGTTTTGAATAAACTAACAAAATTCCAAGAGAGGCTGGCGTTAAAAGGCAAATTACAGCAAAGATCAGAGGCAGACAAATGAGATTTGGAGGACATTTTCTGAGAAGAGAAAAATTGGAACACATTGTGGCAACTGGAAAAATTGAGAGAAGAAGAGACAGAGGAAGACAGAGAGAGAGAAGTTACAGGATGGGCTGTCAGTGTGGCTAGGAAGAAAGTCACCGGTGGATCTCATAATCAAGTCTAAAGACAGTAAATTGTGGAGAGAAGTAATCGCCTACGCCACGCGGCATGGCACTTGAATTGAACAAAATTCCTATATAGCAATAGAAAATGACGGAACAAACCTTTGTGAACTTGTCACAGTCAGTGATATGGAAATTCTTGCCATAAACAGTAAAGTTCATTCCCAAGTTGATGTCTTTCCAGTGCCAGATGTCTCCCTGGTCATTCTTTGGCAAACGCTGGCGGCTTATCAACCTCCCTGATAAGTTTTGAAATAAATTACTATTTTAAAACATGTTTCAGAATCATCACTGTTGCATTTTAGACAAGCTCATAGGTATTCAGACTTTCTCTTTTGAAGGACACAGGTTCACAGCATCAGTGAGATTCCACATGAACTGAGCTGACAGCAGTAAGTACAGAACACACAGTTTTAATTCACTAAGCTAGCCCTCTCAATCCCCCTCCCCACTCAAACTATTGTGAAATGGTCAAACAATTCACAGATACTGATAATTCATTCAGATTTACTGAATCTAATTCAAATTCATTATTATCATGTGCCAAATGCCTAAAATTTGTTGCAGGACAGTTCAGAAGACGGCAAGTAGTTGCGGTGCATGATCTTGTCTTTTTTAAAATGTATGGTTCCTCATTTGCTCTGGTGATGCAGCCACCCAGTTTCATCTGTCCACTATTCTGCACTGATGCCCCACACAGTCCATCAGATGTGCGGTAGAATGATTCTACATGTGTAAGAGGTAGCTGTAAATTCATTATGACAAATCCACCACCCTGTTTTTTACCATCAGCAGTTCTGCAGTTTGCTTGCCTCCATCACAGAATCATTAACATTCTGTGTTCTTTGTTGAGGTCATCCACATGCCTGATAGTTTCTTCACTATCTTCTGGTAAAGTGGGATTTCATACATCAGTGATTACTTTTGTTTGTCCCACCATAAGTACCCATTTTTCTTAGATGTTCCTAAACTCCAGAGAGTTTATTTGGAAAGGTCTTCATCCTGCTTTACATCACGCACCATTTCTGACTGGATTAGAAAAAAAACCATACATTTGTCACTATCCTAACTGATTTTAAAGTCAATATCTGTATTAAAGAGGCCAAATTAACAGGCATAAAATCCTTTGATGAGGTTGAAAGACTCGCCGAAGACAGGAAAAATTGGCGAACTGCTTTGCGAGCCCTATGTGACGTTTAATGGCACGGGAAGGATATAAGGTAAGATCTGTATTAGGTAAATGATGTATTCTGGATTGCTCCATCATTAACAGAGTACACTTCCCTCAGTGTTACATGCTATAAAATCAGTGTTTCAGAAAAAAAGTACTGAAAAATCTCTTCCACAGATAACTCTCCCAATCATAAAATAATCTTTACTCTTCTTGCTCACACAACAGTACCACTACGTTCAGTTTTTTTTCCCCAGTAACTACCTTGGGGCATCCCTGCATTTTCAACATGGGGTTCCACGATAGCAATGCTGTCATCCTCGAGATAATAATAAATGTTGACAGGACGAACACGATAGTATTCAGATGGTGATTCGTGTACAGTCTGCTTGAAGTAGGCGTTGAACTTCAGCACCTGAATGTAATAAAAATATCAAACAATGAAACATATTCTTGTGTTTTAATAATGAAAGAGAATGAAAAAACTAACTGGAATGAATAGAGCACAACTAAGATAAGAAATGATTACATTTGTAATAATTAAAAGGTTTGGAGGAAGACACAGAAGGAAGATAAAGAGTAAAATATGGAAGAAATATATGGCTATAGTAGGGGCAAAGTAGTTATTGCACCGGTCTCTTTTAGACAAAAGGGTAAAATAACACTCTGGGCACCAGAAACATGATGACCCAGTAGGAAGAAGCAAGTAATCATTTTTTTTGGTTTAACAAAAGATCAGGTACCATCTTTTAAACAGGTTTAATATCAGCCTGACCAACATATGCACATGTGGCACCAGCCGAATGCATATTCTGCCCAACATACAAAGAGAAACTAGATGTGGCCAATGCTTACATCATTTCAGTAGAAGCTGTATGGGGATGTACTCCAGTTCCAGCTGGTCACTGAATGTTTCAAGGGTATGCAAGATGATGTCTAAGAATGATCAATGAAGAATGATCACTGGTTTCTCATGGCAAAGGTAAGTGGTTTGATTCTGAATGGAGAAGCCCTAGTCACCCAGCTGTAGATACTGGTGCCTGGCTTCTTCTTCAGGTGAGGAATGAAAGGTGGCAGGGCAAGATGCTGACCACTTACCCTCTAGTGTGCTGACAGGAATTATGAGTAATAACATCATATCCCCTAGTGCCTTCATGGCATAATATGGTAACCTTTATCATACCATTACATTGGTGAGAAAAATACCGAGAGTGAATGAAAAAAATTGTGTTTAAAATAAAAAGATAAAATATAATATGAACTGCAGTACATTTATCATAAAAGGTATCTAATAATATTAAGAAAAATATTTTACAATATATGTAAAATACAGGTACTCCTCGATTTACACCTGGTTATGTCCTACTGATGTCTTACATCAAGGAATAATTATAGTGTATTTACATGAGACAGATTTCTTCACAAAGAAAAGTGAAGAACAGTAATTAAGGTAAATACCTTTTATTCAAATATTTGTTCTTATGTTGTATCCATACTACAAGAACTTAATATTGAAGAAGGTTGGTTAGTAAAGAAGATTAAACAGAGAAAACTGAGGACATCATGATAATTTAGAGAAGATGGAAGGATACATAATGGGAAAAAGAGAGAGGAAGAACAAGACAAAGATTACTGCAAGACATCATTGATGATTTGCAAATGGATGCATCAGCAACAGGTCATCTTGCTTACAACTTGAGAGGCCTACAAGAGAAGTGTTAGGGAGGCAAAGTTCCACAAGGGACATGCAAATGCCTGACTGATTTTGTAGTAATGAGATATAGATAATATTTTTAGATAAAATATTTTTGAAGCAATAAATGCATTTGAACAGCAAAAGGCCATGCCATTAGCAGAAATTAATTCAAGTATGAGAGGTTAAAATGTTACACCTGATGGAATTAACTGTATCATTTCCTCCATTCTCAAGAAATGACCACGTGATATTCTTCTGACTGTGAATAGGATGTATGCAGGGTGAGACACCACCTATACCAGAAGTTGAAAACTGGCCCAACAAATTTATGTGCCTGCGACAAAGAGCAACAGACATCACATCACATCCTCCAGAGCTGCCAGCTAGCAAACTACTGAGGCAAAGGACCTGGCTAGAACCCGCCCCAAGCAGAAGAAAAACTACGGCAGCACTGAAAAACCTGAGATGAACTGCCACATTTGTGAGAGTGACTGGTGTCAATGTATGAATGAACAACAAAAAAAAGAAGAATATCCTCCATCTTTTAGACATTTAGTTATTAATTCATTAATTACTTTAAAAGGAAGAGAAACAATTTTTATAGTTATTTTTAGTTGAAAAAGTATAATTAAAACTTTTGTTTTTTTTGGTGTCCTTGTGGACAAACTCCTCCTAAGTGGTGGATCTAGTGAATAAGGAATCCTAGACAGTTGCTTAGGTTACCTTGCACTAAGGCTGACCCTGGAACAAAGGTTGATGGTGCCATGGAATGTTTTAAAAAATGCTGTTTGAAAAATGTGAAATGCGAAAAACTGACATAAAGGAATTTTTCACATTTAGTCACAGGTTGGTATCCTTCAAGTTATGGTACCCAGAGAATGTGCCTCACATGACTCTTACTAGATATATCTCTGGTGATAACTGTTATGGAGAAGTGGTTAGTGCACTGGTCTCTCATGGTGAAGGTTGGGGGTTTGAATCCTGCCGGAGACACCCCAGTCACCCAGCTGTAGAAATGGGTACCCGACTTCTTCTGGAGCTGGGGAAGGAAAGGCGGCCAGGCGTGATACTGACCATATCACCCTCTAGTGTGCTGACAGGTCAAGGAAAAATATGGGCACTAACACCATATCCCTATGTGCCTCTAAGACATGACAGGATTACCTTTACCTTTTTAGTTTATATTTCATTGACAATGTATGAGCAAATCTTCATGAATTTTCATGATTCCCTATGTTTATGAGTTTTTATTCTGTTTTCCTCTTGTGCCATGTGTTTTCCAGGTATGTTTTGTATTACTGTAAAATCTGTAAGGTTTGGAGGTGATAAGTGTGTCTTGAAATCTCATGATGGGCTAGTCCAGTGACAGTATCTTCATGTCTATTATTTGGTCATCATCTGCAGGCATTCAGTAAAAGTTTTTGTCAGGGGTAGTGTATCTTGTTCGCAACTTGAGAACTAATTACTTTTCTTTGTGACTTTGATTGTTGATTCTGTTTCTAAGATCTAATTTTGTTTTAGCAGATGAGCATACATGCACTCCCATAACTCCTCCCATTCTGAAAATAGGTCAAGAGCACATCTACTGTTGCCTGTAATTGTTACAGAACAAAAAGCTGGAGCCAACTTTATGAATGAAACAATATATATAAACTAAAATACTGGATTGTTACCTTCTTGTCCCAGGCCACATGTGCTGGGATGAAGGCAGCAGGTGGAGCTTGTTTTGCTTGACCATAGGTCAGTGTTGGGCTGAAATTTGCAAGAGTATCAAGCTCCTTTTCTGATAGTTGATTGTAAAAGAGCTGAGTTCCTCCTATTCCTTTGTCTGGTTGCTTGGAAACGGCATAACCATTATTGTATCCTAGTGTTTGATGCACATGGTATTTCATTTGCTGGAAATGAAAATGTAATAGATGGAATTTTATTTCATAGAAATTATCAGTACCACTTGTAAACTACAACCCTCACTCTCTCTTCCTGTATCACTCTATCTATATCTTTCTTCCTATGTCAGTTTCTCTCTCTTGCTACCTCCTTTTGTCTTCCTATCTCACTGTCTTCCCACCTTACTCTCACTCTTCTTGTCTCACTCTCTCTCTTCCTAACTCACTCTTCTTGTCTCACTCTCTCATCCCGTCTCACTCTCTCTTTCTATCTCTCTCATCCTGTCTCACTCATCTCATTCTTTCTCTTCCTATCTCACTCTTCCTGCTTCACTCTCTTTCTTCCTATCTCATTCTTTCTGTCTAACTCTCTTTCTGTCTAACTCTTTCTTCTTATATCATTCTCTCTTTCTGTCTCACTCTCTCTTCCTACTCACTCTCTCTTCCTACTCACTCTCTTTCTTCCTACCTCATTCTCTCTTCCTACTTCATTCTTTCTTCATATTTCTTTCTATCTCACTCACCTTCTTCTCACTCTCTTGCTCCCCATTCCCTCTTCAATGGAAGATCTACTGTGTGAGTACCCTTATGAACCTGTACTTTGCTCACAACTTTAAACAATAACACTATGTTTACAAATTGCCTGCTCGTCGAGGTCTTCCGGTGAGAAAGTCCAACTCTAGACTAAACTGGTGCAACGAAAACCACAGTGTCACGCAATCCCGCTTCTGAGACCCACCAAGAATTTCAGGCTCAAGCCCTGAGATACTCTGAACCTCCTCTGGTCCTCTTGGGGATCTCGTGTGGTCCTTAAGGACTGTGTCATATGTGTATGAATGCGATAATAATTACATCACATATATTTTGTACTTTTAAAATACTTTTGAGTGTGTAGATCAGAGATTTAATGTTAAAGATTTGCCAGTTTAAATTTTTACTTATACAATTAATGTATTTATTACTCCTTGTACTAAACTGAATGTTCGAAAGTGGAACGATGGCACAACATCTGACAGGTCTGGTGTCCAGTTCTTCACTTTTTGAAAATAAAGTTTGCTCTTAAACCACAACCTGTTCACATGTCAAATCCTTTACCATGTCAAAACTTTCAATAACTTCTCCTTTCAACACTGAACAAACATAACACAATATATGAAAACACAAAACAGATGAAAAAACACTTTCATAAATGACTTTTTGCAATGAGTACATCATCATCATCACCATCATCATCATCATTATCATCATCATCATCATTATCATCATCACCACCATCATCATCATCATCATCACCACTGCCTTTCACTCCCATGATAGCATAGGCCACAGATAAAGGCTTTCCAGTCATTCCTGTTCTTGGAATTATTCTCTGCTTCCTTCCATGTGCATCCCTTGTCTTTGAGCACTGTCATAATTTCTCTTCTCCAAGTAAGTCTAGGCCTTCCTTGTTTTCTACTTCCTTGAGGATTCCATGTCAGTGCCTGTCTTGCTATGTTGGTGTCAGATTTCCTCAGAGTGTGGCAAATCCACCTCCACTTCCTAGACATGATTTGTAGGTGCATAGGTTCTTGTCCTGCCCTTTCCCAGACCTCCTCATTCCTGATCTTGTCCTGGTGAGCATATAGCAAGGACATATTGGCAACTAAATCTATAACAAACAAAATGCACACACAAATATATGCACATAAGACTGATTTTTCTTGTTTCCCCTCTTCTGTTTTCACTGAGCTTCCTCGTCTTGTGAATAGAAAAGAAAAGCTCACTGACAATTTCTTTATCAAGATTGTGTTACCATATACAGCCCATGATGTGCTTATAAATTAGCTGTCCTGCTGGTGCCAGTTCAGTAACATAGGCATGGGCTATGTTGCTAGTGAAGGTAGGTCTAATGAGAAGGCAGGTATTGCAGGTCCCCTTTGAAAATTTCCTTAGATATACCACTGTAAGTTACAACACAACTTTTGTAGCTATCATCATCATCATCATCGAGGACTACATCTCATCCTTTAGAAAAAAACCCCATAACTTACTCATTTTTTAAAAGTATGTTCTGCGCTATTAACAAAAATTATTACATTAATTTCAGACTTCAGCAAAAGAGATGATGCACCATTTTATTTGAAACACCAACTAAATACAATCAACAATAAAATACCTGCAACAGGTTTATAAGTACCAAAGACTTAGCAACAAGGAGCCCTCGGTGGTTCAACTTGACCATGTAAATGATATTATGTTCAAAATTATTGTAACACAATAAACAGCTAAAAAATACATCCAGGTTATACTAACAGTTGGATCTCGAAATGTATTCCCTGGTAAAAATGGCAGGCCTTCCATTTCTCAAAGAATTCCTCTGCTCTTGCAAGTGTGCGAGTTTTGATACTGCGCCAAACTGTTTACATAGTTGCTAGGCGTTGCTACGTTCTCGTCTGGCATAATAAAAACTAGAAACAGTGGAATAATGTGCACAGAACAAATACAAATTACATTTCATCATTAAAAATACAATTAATGAAGTATAAATATAATAGATTTTACACACTTGGACAATTTCACATGCAAAATAAAATTGTAATAAACTATTAAACATGATTTAAATAAACTTCAAATTTAAATCCAGGTTTTTATGTAGCCTAGCCACCGGACTAAGTGGAGAGTTTCGAATATCTTGGATCACTACTAACTAATAATGGAGAGACAATAAGGGAAATTAAAAGGAGGACATCTATCACTCTTCTGAAAGTAAAACAAATGAAGAATCTGTGGAGAGGTGCAGACAAAACTACAAAAATAAGATTTTTAAGGGCATGCATCTTTCCCATCGCAACATATGCCCGTGAGACCTGGACACTTAACAAAACAGCTGAGAAACACATAAATGCCTTTGAATGTAAATGCTACAGAAGAGAACAAATATATCTATACTACAAGAGCTTAATATTGAAGAAGGCTGGCTAGTAAAGAGGATTAAAGAGAGAAAACTTAAATATTTTGGACACATTAAACGCTATGATAATTTAGAGAAGACCGTATTGGAAGGATACATAATGGGAAAAAGAAAAAGAGGAAGTCCAAAACGAAGATGGCTGCAAGACATCGTTGACGATCTGCAATTGGATGCCGCAGCAGCAGGCCATCTTGCTCACAACCGAGAGGCCTACAGGAGAGCTGTTAGGGAGGCAAAGTTCCGCAAGGGACATGCAAATGAATGAATGAATGAGCCACCGGACGTCTACAAATGGGAATGTTGGGGAGAGGAGAAACAATCGAAGGCTAGTTACTAGCACACATTAGAGCTGGCTGTTCTATTTATCTGTTGCCCAGCCGAGTTGCGTTGGGTATTATGCTTCTCCAGAGTACACGATCCTTCATGCAGGCCATCAGCTCAGTTGGTTATCTCCTCTCACACCATCCCGTCATACTGTCCAGTATCATTTCTCTTGGTCTTTCTCTTGATCTTCTTCCTTCTATTTTTATGTTGTTATAATATTTTCAATGCCCCTTCTTCTCATTGCATGTCCTATGAAAGTACATTGTCTCTCTCTTATCTTTTTGACAAGGTTTTTTGTTTCTCCAGCTCTTCTCATACATTTTTCATTAGTTATTTTTGCTGTCCAGGGGATTCGCAACATTCTTCTAATAAACCACATTTCTGTTGCTTCCAATGATTTTTGTGCAGACCCGCCTATTGTCCATGATTCACTTCCATATAACAAGATAGGTTCAATATAGCATTTTAGGACTCGTTTTCTAACATTCACTGATAAGGATGTGTTGGCTAATATGTTTCTCATTCTCTGAAATGCAGTATTTGCTTGGCCTTTTCTGTTCCTAACTTCTGTTCTGCATTTCCCATCTGAAGTTATTACTGCTCCAAGGTATTTGAATTTCTGCACCTGCTTTAGAATAATTCCGTTTAATTTTATACTGCATTTTGGTGGATTCTGTTTCAATGTTTCTGTTTCAATAACCATAGTCTCCGTCTCTTTTTATGTTTAAAGCAAGGCCTTTCTGTTCACTTCTTTAGCTACTTTATCCAAGGATTTTGCAGGTCTTGCTAGTTCTCAGCTATCAGTACTGTGTCGTCAGCATACCACAGGTTGTTAATATTATATCCTCCAATTCGCTGTTGGCGAGATTCTTCAGCTGTCGTGTGTGGAGCGGTGCTCCTCCCGGCCAATGAAGAAAGGTGCAAATGGGGTTGCCGCGCAGCATCACTGCGGAAAAGGTAGTTGAAAGGATAAAGCGAAGCAAACAGTCAAATCAAGGCACCTCTGGTCTGGAGTGCAGTCATATCGGGTGAAATGCATGAACCGGCTTAACCCAGAGGTTAAGACACTGCTGGTGAGACTCTTCGAATGCCGCGCGTAGAGTGAAGCTCCTCCCGGTCAAGGAAGAAAATGCGGAAAAGAAATAAAGGTTGCTGTGCGGCGCCGATGTCAAAAGGTGGTGGAAAGGATAGAGTGAAGTTTAATCGGTATGTCTAGTAGTATCGCTGCGAGAGCTACACATACCACGGCGCCTCTGCTCTAGAGGCCGGCCACGTCCGAAATATACCTACACTGGTGAAATATGCCTAAACCGGCACACACCAGGGTTGGAACTTGATGGTTAGACATGTCATGCCATCTCCGCTCTACAGGTCGGTTACGCCTGATATACACCCATACTGGTGAACTATGCTTAAACTGGCTCACACCAGGGGTGAATCTTGAAGGCTACGCATGTCACAGTACCTCTGCTCTAGAGGTCAGTCACGTCCCAAACACGCCCATACTGGGATAATATGCCTAAACCGGCTCAACCCAGGGGTGGAAGTCACTAGTGGCGAGGATTCGTCCTCCGGGACAAAAGCTCCATTCTGGTCACAACTAGGAAGGGTAGCGGCCACGACCACAAAATGCTGAAGTCAGAGACACTGGACCAGGGCAGTCTAGATAGGCAACCACCTCTCATCCGGCGGGGATGTTTGCATATCCTAATCACGCTGAGGTTTTCCGGTGAGAAAGTCCAACTCTGGACTGGATGGGCAACCACCTCTCACCCGGCGGTGATGCACTGATGTCCTAAACACGTCGAGGTCTTCCGGTGAGAAAGTCCAACTCTAGACTAAACTGGTGCAACGAAAACCACGGTGTCACGTAATCCGCTTCAGAGACCCACCAAGAATACAGGCTAAAGCCCTGCGATACTCTGAACCTCTTGTGGTCCTCTCGGGCATATCGTGTGGTCCCTTCAGGGACACAGGAGACCACGGGATCTAACGAGGACCACTCAGTAGGATCACAGTGCGGTCTTGGTAGTAGAAGCGAACGAAGAAGAAGAAGAAGAAGATATCCTCCAATTTTTATGCCTGGTTCTGTGATGATCATTCTTAGAATATTCTCAATGTACAGAGAAAAAAGGTCTGGAGATCCTTGTCACATCCTTGTCACATCCCTTGTTTTATAGGCTGATATTTTTCAGTTTTATTTTCAACTCGAACTGCTGCTTCTTGCTGCCAGTATAGATGTTTTACAATCCTCAGGTCTTTGCCATCTATATTGATGTCTTCAAGCATTTTAATAATTTCATTATGTTTCACCTTGTTGAATGGCTTGGTGTACTCAATGAAACATAAGTAGAGATCTTTCTGTACTCAAGCTCTTTCTGTTAGTGTTCGTAAAGCATAAATGGCATTGTGTGTTCCCTTACCTTCAATAAATCCAAACTGTTCATCTTCTGTATTATCAGGCCCAATCACTTTTCCTTTCTTCATGTGTTTGATGGCATCTATGATTTCATCTTCAAGTATTGGTGGTCCCTCACAGTTTTCAGTATCTGGTGTTAATTCTGGTCTTTCTTCTCCATATATCTCACCAATGTACTCTGTCCACCTGTCCACAATGTCTTCTTTTCCCATTAACATTTTACCCTCTTTTGATTTCAGGCATCCTGTGGTATATTTTGTTTTCCTGCCTGTGAGTTCATTAATTCATTTGTGCATGTTTTTGCTGTCTTTATTATGAGAGTGCTCTATTTGTCTGCAATGTTCATTTAACCACACTTCCTTTGCTTCTCTGCATTTGTGTCTTATTTTTTTATTTATCTTGCTATATTTTTCTTGGTTATTTTTATTTCTCCTCCTCTTGTTCATCAGTCCTAAGATGTCGTCTGTCATCCATTTATTTTTAGGGGCTTCTTTTTTTTGGTGGTATTATCTCCTTAACAGTTTGGTGGATAGAATCTCTTAACATTGCCCATTGTTCATCTATACTATTTATCATTGCTATTGCATTGTATCTATTTGTTATAATAACTCTGTATTGTTCTCGCAGTTCTTGGTAATTTTTAAGGAGTTCTGTATTCAGTTTGATGTTTCTCACTTTTCTGCATGCTTTCTAATTTTTCCACAGAGTGGATCATGGTCACTATTGCAGTCAGCTCCTGACATGGTTTTTGTTGTCAGTAATGCATTCTAGAATTGTTTGTTGATTAATACATAGCCTGTCTGGTTAAAAGTCTTTTTGTCTGGACTGCACCACGTTGCCAGTCTTCGAGGATGTTGTTTAAACCAGGTGTTTCTTACAACCATGCTGTGTATTCTTGCCCATTCAATTAATTTATAACCTCTGTCATTCCTCTCCCCCAGTCCATAGTCACCAACGATGTCTGAATTTCTTCCTTTACCAACTTTGGCATTAAAATCTCCCATGACTATGGAAACTTCATGTGACTTTGTGTGTTTCTGGGCTGTCTCTATGTCATTATAAAATAGCTGTACATCTTCAGAACCTTCAGATGTTGGAGCGTACACTTGTATTATATTTATGTTTATTGGTCGTCCTTTCATTCGGGCTAGCAGGACTCAGCCTGAGATGTTCAGATATCCTACAGTTGCCCTTGCTGTTTGTTTGTCAAATATTATTCCTAGTCTTCATCATGTTTCTCACTTCCTGAATATATTATTGTATATTTATCCAAGTTTATCTTCCCTGCACCTGTCCATCTAACTTCACTCATTCCTAATATGTTTATCTTCATCCTTTCCATTTCCCTCTTTACATTTTCTGATTTTCCAGCCTGGAATAAAGTTCTAACATTCCATGTTGCTATTTTGAACCTGTTAGTTTTGCCACCAGTAGCTTGATGACGATCTGGCCTCACCTGTGGCTCGTGAGCTGCCTTACCAGACGAGGCTGTTCCAGAGGAACATCCATTAACGTCGTTCATGACAAATCTATTACTCTGAATAATCATAATTATTCTTGGGAACTACAACAGTGGTTTCCCATTGCCTTCTGTTGGTTTGTGTACAGACTCTCAGCTAGCCTTTGGACTCCCTGTCCTACCCGCAAGGCAGCGGGAGTGAGAGGTTGTAAGGTGCCTCTTACCCACCTGGTATTCCCTTCACTGAGCACATGAGGCACTTTATAGGAATAGTAGAGCCACCTACTACCCCACCTCGCTCTCTGATACTACCGCCAGTTGGTCCACGCCTGCTTATTTTGGTAAATCCTTATTCACAGGGATCCTCCAAATCTAGAGGACTTTCACCATCCACCACCTGTGACATGCTGGGTTGGGGATGGCCGCCCCAGCTTTACCCAGTAATTTGTGTTGGTGGAATTTAATCTTAATTTTACAAAGGAAGTATAGCAGTAGTTTCACATTCCTTGCTGCTAGGGTATGTACGGTCAGCTCTGATAGTCCTTGGTTCAAAAACCATTCCCACAGGGCAGCAGTGGGAGGGGTTCTCTCACCCCCCCTCTCCCCCAACACTTACTCACAGATGGCTCCATCACTGAGTTCTTGAGACATTTTATAGAGTTATCTGCCCCACACAACTAACTCACATCAAACCTGGCAGGTTGCACCTGTTTTGGTTCACGTCTGCTTATTCTATATATTCGCAGGTAACCTCTGTATCAGTGTTTCCCAGTCTTGTTCTGGCTGCTGCCCCCTTTTCTCCCAGACCACATCCTCAACGTCCTCCCCCCCCCCATTTACTACTAGTACAGTGACCATTAAACTAAGATATGCATTACACAACTAAAAACCAGTTTATTTAACAATATGAAGGAGTGCATTTATTACTCACCTACTGCATTATTTTCACAAATGGATGAGTTTTATGTAGTTTTGCAATATCAGGTTGAAAAGTGCTAAGAAGGAAGATATTACTGCTCTGCCTGCTGATTTTTTTTCCTTCAATTCCTCCCCCCCTCAAACTAAATGCCCCCTTTTCTTCTGCTGTGGCCCTACAGACCCTTTTTCTTTCACTCCCCCCCACCCCCACCCCGGTCTTGCCCAATGCCCATAGGGGGGCATTATCAGCCACTTTAGGAAACACTGCCATCTAGTCGCCGTCCCCCCATCCGCCACCTGGTGGACACGCCTAACAGTAGGACAGGCTGGGAGAAAGATCAATCTTCTTCCACGTTTAAAAAAAAATGTGGGTATTTCTGAACATGTACTTATGGTAATTAAATATGAAAACAGAGGACTGACCAGTATAACAGGGGATGGTTGATCATTTTATACAATCACCACAACCACCAACTTTACTGTTATCACACAGAGATTCCATCACCATGACAGTAACTGCCACAATCACAACACTCAGTGACACTGAAACTTGAACACATGCTTAATTTTATTTTTGTATAAAATTTTATTTAGTGTCTTCTATGAACAGACATCACAGTCTCATAATATGTGAGACACATGCTTTTCAAATATACATATAATTAAATATAATTATATTTTAAATCAAAACAAGTAATCAAGTGGAACACACAAGGCCAAAGAAAAAGAGATAAACCACGTGAAACTCTAAAGAGGACGTTGTTAAGAGAGGCCAGCTTAGTAGGAATAACATCCCTTGATGAGGTTGAAAAGCTCGCTGAAACAGGAAATCTTGGCAATCTACCATAAGAGCCCTATGTGATGTTTAACGGCATGGGAAAGATGTAAGATGTAAGATATCTTAAATATAATTCATTCATGCTAATCTGTTTCATACTTGGGTCAAGTCCCTAAATTGTTTGACACATTTTCATGTGACATTTTCCTTTCATTCACTGGTAAATGAAGTCCACAAGCAATGAAATCCTACTCTGTATGAACCTGTTTTCTAAAAACTAATGGGTCAGGTACCATTTTCTACACCTGGATCAATGAGATGGCATTGGTAGTCATTCCTGAGGCTCATGACTTTCTAGGTAAGAAGGCTGATCACTTTCGACCACCCTACTCTACCCTGCTGAACAAAACGACTAAAAATAATAATTTAGCATACAGTGCAAATCTAAAAATAAACTATTATGAAAGCAGAAATATACGTAAAAGTTTCAAAACTAGGAAAAAAAAATCTTTAACATTCTCACTACTAAGGACTTCTTATATCTTATACCCTTCCCGTGCCGTTAAACATCACATAGGGCTTGCAAGGTAGTTCACCAGTTTTTCCTGTTTTCAGCGAGCTTTTCAACCTCATCATGGGATTTTATGCCTATTAATTTGGCCTCTCTTAACAACGTTCTCTTTAGAGTTTCACATGGTCTGCCTCTTTTTCTTAGACCTGTCGTGTTCCACTTGATACTTTGTTTTGGGATTCTCCGATCATTTCTTCTCATCACATGACCCAACATATGTCCATCTCCTTTTCCTGATCACCCATGAGACAGGTTGTTGCTTGCTCATCTGTCTTATTTCTGTATTGTTCTTGAATTCGTTCCACTTGATGCAGAGTATTTTCCTTAGGCATTTGTTTTCAAAAGAGTCTAATTTATTGTCTATTTCTTTAGTTACTTTCCAGCTTTTGCATGCATAAATCAGGGTGGATATTACATTTGAATTGAATAGTCTTAACTTAGTTTTTGTGCTTATAACTTTTGAATGCCATATGTTCTCAAGATTCTTGAAGATCGATGCTGCTTTTACAATTCTAATTCTAACTTCCTTTCTGGTGTCACCATCCTGGTCTATGTAGCTACTATGGACTTGCTAGATGTTAATGTTTTTAACCTGTGTCAATGCTTTTGGAAGTTTGTTGATATGACGTATTTTATGTTAAGGATATGAAGCAGTAGTCTACTGTACTTGTGAACTCACTTCAAGTGATATCACAGACCTACTTTAACTACTTTATAAAGTCTTACTCTTCTGCGTTAATCCTCAAAAGGGCATTTAGTTTCATCATGCCACACTCCATGAAGTTATCCCATACACTAAATTTGTAACAGCAAAAGGGTTTAAGAAAAAGTGCATATATATAAATATTTATGAACAAAATATTAATAAAAATAGGATTATCGCTGTAAATAGATGCAACTAATAAAATAAAAAAAAACATGTAAATAGGTGCAACTAACAAATTTTAACAAAACAATCAAAACATACTAACTCATAAACACAGACACTTTTTGAGAGTCTGTATTTTCTAGAATACATTAATAAAGATAAAACATCTGTGTTTAAAAAAAAACAAAAAAGATCCAGACTACAGATTTATCTGTTTTCACCTTGGGTGATACACCAGAAATCAAGTCCCGCATTGCAATGGGTTCCAATACTTTCAATAAACTTTCTACTATCTGGAAGTCAAATATGTTCAGTAAAACCATGAAACTTAAAATTTTCAACTTCTGTGTGATCCCAGTGTTAACATATTGTTGTGAGAGTTGGAAATCAACCAGTCTACTCAATCAAAAACTTGATGCATTTGAGAACAAATGTCTCCGTAGACTACTGAACATCAGATGGTCCGACTTTAAATCAAACGAGTCAATAAGACAGGAATTGAACCAAGTCTATGTATCAAGATACATCAAAAGATGTCGATGGGCCTGTCTCGGTCACGTTCTCAGAATGGACGAATCCAGACTCCCTCGTCAAGCCCTCACATGGTCATCGAAGGGCAAAAGGAAGTAAGGCAGGCCAAGGGAGGCTCTATGTAGAACCATCGTTAGAGAGAGTACAACTTTGGGATTCAAGTCTATCCAAGACCTACAGCAGGCGGCAGCGAGTTGTCAGACATGGAAAGATATGATTTCCACCCTATGAGCCAATGTTGGCCCTAAAGGAATGTCAGTCAAAACAATAAATAGTGCATTAATAGCTGGTGTGACAGAAATATATAAATGTAGGTGACATGAACTGGTGACAACGCTACCCAATTTGGCAGTTGGCGGTCTATGACTGGCGTATTAGCATCAAGGCTGGTGAACCAGAGCTGACCAAGACCCTCTCCCATTCTCTACTGCAACTCCTCATAACAGGCCTAACCTGGCTAATGGGGCAGGGATCACCACAGTATCCATGGTGGTGGAGTCTGTTAAAGAAGTACTGCGCACCCCTTGCTTTTTAGCTCCACTCAAGGACTGAAAAAAAAACTGATCATATTAAGTTGCAGTTCCAGTGAACATTAAGCTGCAGTTCTAGGGAGACAGAAGAAGAAGATGACATGAAAGAGCTCAGTAATTTAATTAGTCTGAAAAATTTAAATAAATTTAACTAATGTAAATGTAATCTATAAATTTAACTGATATAAATGTAATCTATAAATGTAAACAATATAACAGAAATCTGTATTTTAACTGATGGGGGAAATTTAAAAGTTAATATAAGTGAAATGAAATAAATAACTTTTTAACTGCAATAATAAAAAAAAAAAAATAAGAGACTCCCAAAACGAGCTACCAAGTAGAACACAACAGGGCAAAGAAAAAGAGGTCAACCACGTAAAACTCTAAAGAGGACATTGTTAAGAGAAGCCAAATCAGTAGGCATAAATTCCCTTGATGAAACTGAAAACCTCGCCAAAAACATGAAAACTTGGCGAACTACCATGTAAGTCCTATGATGTTTAACAGCACGGGAAGGATGTAAGATGTAAGAAGATGTAAGGTATAACTTTAACATGAAAGAGTAGTGCACCCACCTAGAGAGTGTAACACAATAGAACAACTCAAGAAAAAAAGATCTCTCCCAGCAAGGAGAGAGAAAGAAGCATTTTATACAATATATTTTACCAACAGGAATGTGAAAGCCAAGTACCCGAGATACAGCCAGGACAAATGCTAAAAAGATACAGACTTCATCATTAGAGAGGTTCTTTTCCTGTATAATTATAAAGAAGTGCATTATCAGATTTGTCAACATGGACCCAGAAATGACTGACCAGGTTTCCACCCAGTGAACTTTGTGTCACACATCTTGAGACTGAAAGTCTACAGTTTAAGCTATCTCAGAACAATATCACTTGTCAGTCTGTGCACCCTAAGAATAGTCTCAGCCCTAGAATACCAAGACTTATGAGAAGCATGACGAAAAATATGTTCAGAATGGATGGAATCAAATATTTCATTAAGGGGCTCTGTTCTGGACTTCTTTTCATGAATGTTTCATGTTACACAAGAAGATGGGGAATATAAAAAAAGACAATTCATCCAATTTTGTTTATTTTCATTCTATATATTGTTTTTGTAAATTATATCATTCATAAAATGATTATATCTGTTCAAAAAGCAAGTCTCAACAAAAGTTAATCCAACACAGATTCAGTTAAAAGATGACAGAAAGCAGCCCAAATTCTATCCATTTATAATGGGCACTTTCTTCAGTGTTCAAAACCTGAATCTGTATCCCTGGTGCCAGTGCAAAGTCTGTGGTTTTCTCCTGACTTATGGCAGCTCATTAGCTTCTGTCTGATGCCTAATCAGTCTGCCACCGCTGTATCTGTTTCAGAGTTTAGACTTCACTCCCACAATGATATTCATTAGATTAGGATAATCTGAGCTCGTGTGATTCCACGGTCAACAATGACAAGTTTTCATAGAAACTGGATGTTGGTGCATTGACAGCTAATGGCCTAGATTATGCTGAGATTTTTTTTCTCCCACTGTAGTCCATTTTTATTATGGACATTTTTTTTTTCTTTGCTTCTCTGTAGTTTACTTGGTAATTTGGGCTCTTCTATTTTGTAGTTTTTCTGAAAGAGCATCAGTTCCCCCACCCCCTCCACCCCCAACTTCTCTTTTCCAACAGTGCCAAGACTGGCAATGATTTGTTAATGTTCTTGTTTTTCCATAGCAAGGCTAGCTATGATTTTCTTCACCACATAGAACTTTCTGCACATTTTATCAAAGGAAGACATGGTTAAAAATAAAAACCCATCAGGCACATACAGTCTACCAAAACAGAGTGTGTCAAGTCTGGTGTAGCACTAGGGAAAACAGGATTCATAAATACTAATCATGCAACAATCTTAAACAAAATGGTGAATTATCACAGTATACTTTTTCTGCAAAAGACAAAAATTTGCTATGTTAGCTACAGTTACAAAACTGATAGAGTGGTGGAAGATAAATATGAAACTGAGATCCACCATGATACAGCTAATACTGAAATGCTGTTCGACGAGGAGAAAGTGTGCTGTATGGCGACTGTGAAATCATGGACTGGGACAAGGACTTCATGCTGTCAGCCAAACGGGCAAACTCTTCCCATCGGTGATTCTGCTGTGTCATTTCCAGGCTTTTCTGAAGGTCACTGCTCTTCATTCTGGCTCCAAGATCACCAACTCTCCCCATCAAAGTTAGGACTTCCCTGTCTCTGTCCTCAGCCTTGGGGGGATGGGGGAATCAAGAAACACATTTATTTCTCTCTCTCTCTCTGTGTCTGTCTGTGTATGTGCGCGTGTGTGTGTGTGTGTGTGCGCACACTTTGAGTGGCATGATGGTTCTACTGTATCCTAGCTGTGTATATGACACAACAGGGCTAAGTTATTATTTATTTTTTTTTTACATGTGTGTGTATGTGCATGTGTATATATGCAATAACATATGTGCTTGTGTGCTTTTTGACAGATTTTCATAGTTATGCTCAGAACAAGTTTTTACAAGATGCAATAATGCATTAAAAATAAAAATACTAAAACCAAACAACAAAATTTGTAATGAACAAAAATGCCATTTTTTTAAAAACCCAGAAATGACCATTTTTCTATACTTAACCTATATTTGCTATATTTAGCTTATATAGTAGTTAAAGTTTAAATCTGCAAATCAAAGAATAAACCAGATGGATGCAGTCAATTTTTTCCCTGGTGACATAAGAGTTAACCAAAATTTTTCAAGAAATAAACTTTTAGGACAAGCTCAAGAATATGCATATTCACATATTCTGTCTCTCAGCAGTTTACAACTGTATGTGCAAGTGCAGTTTACACTTGTATGTGTAGCTTCTTTTCAGTTTTCTCAAGGCTTTTTTTTTTCACCGTAACAATTGTTTCCAGCTCATGTACTAAAATACTATGAATTTTAAAAATAATTCCTTGGCCATATATCTATTTAATAATTTTTTTTTGTATTTACTGCTTTTCTTTTGATATTTGCTATTATTTTACGGATCAGTAATTAGATGTTGTAACTCTTTAGACATTGCTACAGTTCTTCAGATATCTACTACGATCTTCTGGATGTCTGGCTTCATTATCCATAAACTTGTACATGCTATAGCTCTTCAGATAATTGCTCTAATACTTTAAATATTTAGCTTGGTGTTAATATACTTACAAAAAATCTACTGCAGACTGAATAAGAATTACTATCACATAATCAAGGGTGTAATAATGAGGCCGTTTATCACCTGGTTAACTCTTTCCATGCCTTATGCCAGTATACTGCCGTAATCAATTTTGAATTTGGTGCGTTATATCAGTATACTGCCACATGTTTCATTTTGTATAACTGCAATTCACATTTTTGTTCACGCATTAACTGTGGATGTTCTTTTAAAAAAATGGTGGAAGAATGCTTAGTTATGAGCGATTCGAGCGTGAAAAATGAAGTTTGTGATTGAGAAATTTCAAGTTTTGGTGATGTAGATAGGGGTATAGACATGCCCTGTGACCAGACCATTGTTCTTGAATGTATCCCAGTTAGATCTAGACATATTAGATGACTGAAGAAGGAGTTAGAAGGTTATTTCAGACATTATTTTAGCAAGAATGCAACATAACAAAACAATACTACTTTGACAGGTAGTTCTAGGCATCTCAGATGGTAAGTACTCTAGATCTAGAGGTACCTGATGGTAAGTAGGACACAATTATTGCCTATAAACATCACATTACTTCTTTTTTCCTAAAAAACTCCTCTGCATTTATGAAATCTTCATACATTTAGTTATATTTTGAAACTTAATAAGTACACGGAAGTACAAGGAAATACTGTGTTTCATTCGCTTTTACAAATATATCCCTATACATATCAAGACCTGCGCTTTTACTCCGGCACCAACTGAACCTCCGCGTTTTTTTCCCCCGGCACAGAATGAGTTAATGTAGCCACTTGCTATCAGCTGTAGTAGCAATTCTGTGAAGCATCCCAAATGTAGGTTTACAAGAAATTGTAACATCTATAAAATTGATGTTGGACTAATGGGTATGGTTGCAGAATTTTCCATATTTGTCAACTGACAATGCCACACCATATGACAGCACTGTGCAGCCCCATTCTAGGTGGCATCTGTCAGTTAAAGATGGAGGGTTGACTGAAACAGTGGTCCAATCAGGAGATTCTTGCTGTGATACAATTTTTCAATGCAAGCTGCAGTTATTCATTGCCAGTTGGTAGAGGTCCATCGAGACAGCGTGATAAGCCAATAGTGGATGGCAAAATGGTGTGCGGAATTTTAAACCAAGTGAGTGACAATAAGTGATATAGTGTGGAATGGCAGACCAATGATAGCAGGTATGGCACAAAATATAACACACACCAAATATGTAATATTAGAGAACGGACAAGTGACTGAACACTCAAGTGGAATATTGTCCAGAATGACTGTGCAGCTGAGATATCATAAAGTGTGTGCATGGTAGGTCCTGCAAGCCCTTTCCAAGAACCACAAGGCAAAGAGAATGGCATATGTCCTGCCATTCCTGTAATAATATGTCATTCATAGCCAAGACTTTCTGGATCACATTGTCACTGGTGATGGGACATTGGTTCACCAGAGCACCTCAGAATCAAAATGTGCAAGCATGGAATGGAAGCATATGGGCTTCCCATGAATCAGGAAATTCAAGGTCATGTCATCTGCTGGCAAAGTGGTGACTACAATGTTTTGGAATCAGAAAGGCAAGTTTCTGGAAAGAGGAACAATAACAGCTAATGCAGCTGTTTATGGTGCAACACTTAAATGTTTAGAAACTACCATAAGACATTGTCATCCCGAGATGTTGACACAATATATGTCTCTCACCTTTTTTTTGTGGAGGTCTGCTCACAAGACACTTGCTCACCTTTTTTTGTGGAGGTCTGCTCACAAGACACTTGCTCACCTTTTTTTTGTGGAGGTCTGCTCACAAGACACTTGCTCACCTTTTTTTTGTGGAGGTCTGCTCACAAGACATGTTCACCTTTTTTGTGGAGGTCTACTCACAAGACACTTGCTCACCTTTTTTTGTGGAGGTCTACTCACAAGACATGTTCACCTTTTTTGTGGAGGTCTACTCACAAGACACTTGCTCACCTTTTTTTTTGTGGAGGTCTGCTCACAAGACACTTGCTCACCTTTTTTTGTGGAGGTCTACTCACAAGACATGTTCACCTTTTTTGTGGAGGTCTGCTCACAAGACACTTGCTCACTTTTTTTTGTGGAGGTCTACTCACAAGACATGTTCACCTTTTTTGTGGAGGTCTGCTCACAAAACACTTGCTCACCTTTTTTTTTGTGTAGGTCTGCTCACAAGACATGTTCACCTTTTTTTTGTGGAGGTCTGCTCACAAGACACTCATCTTTTTATGGAGGTCTGCTCACAAGACACTTGCTCACCTTTTTTTGTGGAGGTCTACTCACAAGACACTTGCTCACCTTTTTTTTGTGGAGGTCTGCTCACAAGACACTTGCTCACCTTTTTTTTGTGGAGGTCTACTCACAAGACACTTGCTCACCTTTTTTTTGTGGAGGTCTACTCACAAGACACTTGCTCACCTTTTTTTTGTGGAGGTCTACTCACAAGACACTTGCTCACCTTTTTTTTGTGGAGGTCTACTCACAAGACACTTGCTCACCTTTTTTTTGTGGAGGTCTACTCACAAGACACTTGCTCACCTTTTTTTTGTGGAGGTCTGCTCACAAGACACTCATCTTTTTATGGAGGTCTGCTCACAAGATGCTCACCTTTTTGTGGAGGTCTGCTACATGATCCACAAGAAGCATCTTGTCCCTGCGTAACTGAGCATTCTCAGATTCCGCAACACTGTGCATCGCTTCCAGCTCTTTGAGACGAGACATCAGAGTGTTCATCTGCAGCTCTGTCTTTTTAGAAGAGGTCCCTTCATTTGTCAGCTACGAAAAAAAACCCCCACAATTGTTGTTTGAATCTTGTTTGTGATTTATTACAAAATAATTATTGACATGGAACATGTTGTGATTAGACACACTGTTACAAGACTGTCTTACGGAACTAAGAAAAGTGACCTCATATCAACATGCTTTCTCACAGTAACACACCAGATACTTTTTTCAAACAAGTATAAATAATAATAGCCTGATAGTTTTCTGAATTACTGTCAGGATCTACAATTCTTATGACAGCAGTACTTCATTATCTTTATTTTCTTCTCCTCCTAGGAATATTTTTGGACATGTTCTTGTTCTGACTTTCCTAGAACTATGTACTTCATGCTCCCTACAGCTGATGCCATGATGATGTTGAAGCTCTGGCTTCAAGTTCCAGGGGAAGTGGATTATAGAGGCTTGCTTAAAATAGACTAATGCAAGGTTAAAATATTAAGTGGAGGCTGCGCCATCTTAACGGTGTTGGGGGGGGGGGGCCTGGGCATATACAGCATGCCCACCATTAATATACATAGATTTCCATGGGCTGGTTGGGCCCCCATGCACTTGGGGCCCCTGGGCAGCACTGAGTGGAGGTATGTTGCAGACCTCCTGTATTCCATAATAATCAAATGAACTAAGTTATTTTACTGACTTGGCCACTTCTCTGGCAAAGAAAGGACAAAAGTTCTCACAACTAAACACAAGAATATAAATGATGAAACCAAAGCACTGACGAAAGCCAAATACAGAAGCAAATAGAAAAGACAGCATCAGTTTATCAGATGAATGATGTCTATCATGAACTTGGCAGAGAGGAACATGTCAAAATCTTCGGAATCGGCACAGGTCATATGTACAATAGGACAAAGATATGCACAGATGATGATTGCGCAAGAGACACCAGCAAGATGACAGCCCAGGACCTCCTGTAAGACTGTCATGAATATAAGAGGAAAAGAAAGCACACATGAGTGTCAGCAAGCTGTATGATCATGTTGACAACTTAAGGTGCACAGCCATATTCTTTAGGGATATTCATGTTGAAGTCAGAGAATATCTGAAGAGGAAGAAGAAGAACAGGAAGAGAAAGCAACAATTGACTTTGCTTCATACCTGTTCCAGATACTGCCTGGATTTCTCCTGTTCCTGTCTCAGCTGATCTCTCAGGAAGTCATTTTCGTGCAGTCTCTCTTTCAGAGTGATAACTTCTGCTACACTCCGAGAGTGGCGCTGGCTCGTTGAGTCACGGAGCTCTCTTTCCTAGGAAGAATTTAAAGAGCACAAGTGAACATGAGAAGAAAGTTGATAAAATGTAAATTCTTGTCAGCTCTATCTATTCATGTTCTCTGTCAGTGTTCAATTAAATAATCGTGGTCAGTACACTTTATAGTGTCTTGCAGGGCAGCAACAAATTCTTTTCACTTCTCATGGTCTGCAGCCAGCCTTTGTATTGCATTCCAAGACCGCTTCTGTGACCCACCGAGAATACAGCCCCAAGCCCCACGATGCTCTGAGCCTCCATCCTAAATGAGACTATCGCGAGAACCACAGGAGTAAATTCAGTAGGATCATGGGACGATCTTGGTGGTAGAAGTGAACAAAGAAGAAGAAGAGGAAGTCTCTCCAAGCATGACCTCGGAGCAAACAAAGAGAAACTGTCTCATTTACTACAATGGAATTTTTCAACTTGACAAGAAAATTAAAAGAAAGATATGAATAGTTAAGAGCATTTTCAACAGAATGAAAAATATTCTTACTTTCAAACAAATAAGACAGAATTAAAGCTGAGAGTTATTAAATATTATATATACTCCACACTTCATGATATAAGCATAAACAGTGGTTAAATGTAATGTATGCTCCACACTCCTATGATGCAAGCATAGACAGTGGTTAAATGTAATGTATACTTCACACTCCTAAATGAAATAAACATAGACAGTGGTTAAATGTAATGTATACTTCACACTCTTAAATGAAATAAGCATTGATATTAAACAAGAAATTGGGGAAAAAACTTGAGGCTGTTGAATGGAGTCTATTCCACAGCCAGAAAAGATAACATGAATAGTATATATAAAAGTAAATATATAAATATACACAAAGCCACTGCAGCAAAGCTGTAATATCAAAAACAAAAGTAGTAAAAGCTGTAACATTTCGATTTACACCTTAGTCATACAAAAACTTAACAAAGAAATAAGAAAAGAAGAGAAATATAGATTCATAACAATAAATAAGAGTGCAGAAAATAACAGAGTGGAGAAAGGATAACAAAAGCACTTATTATCATCTTGTTCCACCTCCAAAGAGAAGGTTGGCTGTAATGGATCTTCAGCCTGTTCTGTTCCTTGCTTTCACAGTGATCCTGGACATGCTGATTCTATCTCCTGATGTTGTCCATAAACTTCCCCATGTCACTGTATTCTTCTCTTGTTTTTCTCTTATTTAGCTTGTTCCTGGAGTGTGGTTTTCTCTTGGTAGGGCCAATTTATGTCTGAAGTAATGTTCTCATGTTTGAAACCTATCCTCCATTGAATTATGAATTATTTAGCCTTCAACAAGACAGAAACAACGGTAATATCACAAAGAGTAAAACGTACCAAAGTGCAACATCCATTCAAATGAGAAGACACTAGGCCTGTGTCTTAGCTTGGTGCTTCTCATCGTTCTGTAAGTTTTCTTTACTTTTACTCTTATTCTGCCACATAACTGATCATGGCCACTATACTGAAGTCAGCCCCCTGGCATGGTTTTTGTTGTTAATATGGTATTTCAAAATCTTTTATTAATACCAAAGTTGAAATTGAACAAATAAAAGACTTAATAGGGGATTATGGTTTGGGAATGAGAAATGAATGAGAAGATAACAGAACAGGTAAAAATACATAACATGATTATTGGACACACATGGTTTAAGCAACACCTACATGGGGCAGCCCAGAGACAAAAAAAACAAAAAAACGCTTTAATCAGACTGACTACACTAATATCACCAAGAACAACATTATCTTCATGTGATGGCACCTGATGATGATGAGATGACCTTTGATTTAGAGACAGCACAACCTCCTCTCACCCAGCGGGGATGCACTGATATCCTAAACACGTCGAGGTCTTCCAGTGAGAAAGTCCAACTCTAGACTAAACTGGTGCAACGAAAACCACGGTGTCACGCAATCCGCTTCAGAGACCCACCAAGAATACAGGCTAAAGCCCTGCGATACTCTGAACCCCTTGTGGTCCTCCCGTGGATCTCGTATGGTCCTTTTGGGGACCACACAGGAGACCACAGGACCTAACGAGGACCACAGGCGTAAATTCAGTAGGATCACAGTGCGGTTTTGGTGGTAGAAGCGAACGAAGAAGAAGAAGAAGAGACAGCACAGGATGATGATGAATTTTACATGAAGGTTAAAGAAAAAAAAAATCAAAATTTGCAGTTCAAAAACATTTTTTTTATAGTTCTAAGTAATAAATCATATTTTCATTGCACGTACATATCTAGTTTTATTATATAAAGGGCGAATAATCATTTATATTTCTATACTAAATTTATGTATCTATTATTCTTTTTTTTTTTTTTTTAAACTAAATCTGTTCAAAAAACTTTTAAGTTGTTCATGTTGATTTAATTCAGGACATGGCAATATTTTAAATGAACTAAATATTAACACCTTTATATAAGTATTATTTCTGTATCAATGTATGCAAAGAAAAGATATTTACTTCCCTTCTTTAAAGTTAATCTCGTTCATTGAAGGGAGATAATTTCTAAGAAATACTCACTGGTAATTCTGATTGAGCTAGTTTATTTTATTAACATCAAATTTCTGGAGTTATGCTAGTAGCTAAATGAAAGAACTGCTGTTCTTACTTTCGGGCATGTTAACAATAGACTACAGTATTTTACATTTTAACTACAGATGTTAGGAACAGGTCAGAAAGATTTAGAAGTGTTCTCAACTATGCAGCAAAGATGATATCTGAACATGTAACCTGATTCTGGCATCTCAAGGCAAAGACATTGGATTCCGAGATAGTTCTGAATATCTCTAGGCAAATACAGTGGATTATAACTTAGTTCTAACATTTCCAAGTAAAGATGGTGGATTATCTCTCTCTCTCTCTTTGAACCTTAAGTGCCCAGGGCACATGTGGCTTCCGCAAGGGTTTTCCATAAATGCTTGTCCTTTGTCTTTTTTCCTGCTCTTGCCCAGGTGAGCCCTCTACTGCTCAACATCCTTTCTGTTGTTCTTCTCTTTGTCTTTTTTGGTCTACCCTTACTTCTGTTCCTCTGTGGTGTCCATCTTAGTGCTATTTTTGGTAGTGAGTTGTCAGTCACTCGGAGCACATGTCCCAACCATCGCCAGCATCTTTCCTCAGTAATTGCTGTCAGTGGCCATATGCATTTCTGCCAACAAGATGTTATTTCTTACGATGTTTGGCCAAAATATTTTTCTAATTCTTCGTAAACATTTAGTCTGGAAAGAATTCAACTTGTTTTCTATGGTTTTGGTGATTTTCCAGCATTCACTTCCATAGAGTAGTACACTTATGGTGGATTATAACCAGGTTTTATTATCTCCAGGGAAAAACAGTGAATTCTAACCAGGTTCTAATATCTCTATTGAAAGATGGTGGGCTCTAACCAAGTTCTAATATCTCTAGAGAAAGACAGTGGATTCTAACCAGGTTCTAAATATCTCCAAAGTAAGACAGTGGATTCTAACCAAGTTCTAATATATCTATAGAAAGAGTGGATTCTAACC
The DNA here is from genome assembly GCA_009760885.1 of Achatina immaculata. Lineage (NCBI taxonomy): Eukaryota > Metazoa > Mollusca > Gastropoda > Stylommatophora > Achatinidae > Lissachatina > Lissachatina immaculata. The sequence goes on along the minus strand of CM019701.1, from coordinate 13,257,056 downwards.
AGGTTCTAAATATCTCCAAAGTAAGACAGTGGATTCTAACCAAGTTCTAATATCTCCAGGGAAATACAGTGGATTCCATCCAGATTTGAAAATATCTAGGCAAAGACTGGATTCTGAACCAGCTTCTTGGATCCCTAGACAAAGACAGTGGATTCTAGCCTGCTTCTGGAATCTCACAGCGAAAGTGAAAGATAGAAATGAAATGCTTTTTTAAATGCACTATTTAAAACCCAGTTTTAAACCCAAAATTAAGAGCAATTCTAACAGCTAAATTCAGTTTTGTATGTGTTTGTATATGCATATTTTCTGTTATCATGTCATTTCTCTTGTCCTTGGCAAAAGCATACTGACAAAATATTGGTTTTTTACCATTTCTTTTTCATTTCTATGTGCACATCTTATTACTTGTGCCTGGTTTTTTTTTTGTTGTTGTTGCTCTCTCTTCTTTTTCTGTCTTTTTGCAAAACTGAACCATATGCCTCTGTCTATTTCTACTCTGCTGATTATATAAAGGAAGATATATGTAATGCATCTGAACTGTGAAATGACCAAAGTATTAACAATAACACTATTACCAAAAACTGCAGCCATTTTATATTTTTATAATTCTTATTTTATTTTATTTTGCCAGCTAGGCTTTTGCCATCCTGCTGTCGTGTTGTTTGATGGTACTGACATGCAGAGTTCTGGTCATATTTTCATTTGAACAATTCCCCTGGGAACAACTGTGTTAAGAACACATTTATATTAACATACTTTGTGAGACAGGAAAAATAGATCTGTTTGCTTAAAAACTCTGACCTACTTTTTACTAATTGTAATTGTTATTTTTGTAAAATGTAATGTCAGGTTGGTGGACGGGTGGGGACATGGAGATCTCTGGCGGTGATGAGGAAAATCTGGTGTGAAACCAATGAATCCAGGACGTGACAAGCCTATGGGTCTATACAACAATGGCAATCAGAATGATGTAAACAAAACAGAACCAGCAGACTACAGATGATAGGAAATGGATATCACTGAGGCACTCATCAGATTCCTCATCCCAAAGTCGGAGTGTCTCTGTGGAACTGTCTCAAAGCCATCTGGCCAGTCAGCATTGCATGCTGGATCTGATGTGGAGAAGGGGCTTAAGTACAACCACAAGAGGCTGGAAAACAAAGTTTTGGCCAGGTCACCTACACCACTGTCTTCACGGCAGTCCGAGCAAGACCACAGTCTGCTCTAGCAAGGAAAGGTGCTGAAGTCTAAGGTACCCAGCCAAAAGGCACATTGCAAAAATCAGGTACCACACATCATCACCAATGTGCATACAAAGAAGAAGAAGATCTGAACAATTTATATTAAACTGAAAAGGAGTTATACTTTCAGATCTCTCTGCTTCATGTACAGATCGAGAAGAATGAAATGAGGTTTTATACCATGCTAAAACTTGGGAATGAATGACAAAAATAAGAAGACTTACTCTGTCGAGCTGCTTTGATAGCTCCAATATCTTCTGATTCAGAGCAGAATTCTCCCTCACAAGCCTTGCCATGTCATCCTGTACTTTGTCTCGAAGATATCTGTCCTTTCCGGCTGCAAGCTCTGTTTCTTTCAGTTTCTGGTGCAACAGCCGGATTTCATCCTGTTGAATGCATTTAGTATTTTTGTACATTACTGAAGACGTGGATCATGGGTTGAATGTAAAAGTTTTCTTGTGCAGCGCTGGATATTATTATTACTTGTAAAACTGAATGTTTGAAAGCTGAGTGAAAATTGAATGATGAAAGGTGCACGGCCAATTCTTCCTCTAATATTTGTTTATTTGATCAAATGAAGAAATCATACCTCTAAATAACCTCACTCTGGATGATAGGCTGCCTTTAATTTTTGTATAGCCAAAGCTTTGGTGAAGATCTTGAAACTCAGGCAATTACTCTGACAGGGGAGAGAACCATGGAGGTTTACTTTACATTTCAAAATGGACACAAGGAGCAGGCTTCTTTTTTCAGTCCAGCTGTTGCAGGCCATTTTCTTTCTTACTTTCTTCCCGATAGTTTAGCCACCCACTGTCTGGGTTAGAAAGACTTCATCTTACTCTTCTCAGGCTTAGCGAGAGATGATTTAGTTCATAACAAATGTGTTACACATAATTCTGAAGCATACAGTTCTGAAAGATACAACACTTGTCAGGAAACCCAGATCAGACACTGCGACAGGTGGACATAACCATAGCAAGCAAGTAAGCCTGATCATCAGTGAACATTATGACATTTAAGACTTGAATCCTGATGAAGATGTGAAGCAATTAAGAATGATGGTACAAGTGTGCTGAGTCACATGTCTGTGTACTTGAAACGAAATATAGATAATAGTTCCAAGCAGTCAACTTTTGCCACCATAAGAACAAAGAATAAGTAAACATAGACATGTTCTATGTCACATTCTCCAAGATGAGGTGTAAAGTCACCAGCAAAACACTGCATCTTCACTCCATAAGACAATAATCCAGACTCTTTCATTCTCTGTTCTAGCTATTGTTGATTTTTAATATTTTTGCTTCAGTCATTTCAGGCATGCAGTTTTGAGAGTGGGTTATGGCAGCCATTTTTTTTCAGTCCTTGAGTGGAGCTGAAAGCAGGGAGGCATGTAGTACTTCTTTAGCAGGCTCCACCTCCATGGGGACTATGGCAATCCCTGCCTCATTAGCCAAGTCCACCACCCTGAGGACTATGGCATTCCCTGCCTCGTTACCCAGGCTGGACCTGTTACTGGGGGTACCAAAGGTGGGACAGGGTTTTGGTCAGCCATGGTTCACCAACCCTGATGCTAGCATCTTTTCTGTTATGGGCCACTGACAGCCAAAACAGACACTGTGTTCGCTTCCAACAGACATTCAAATAAATTAGGAAAATAGCAGAAACAAATCCAGAGATATTCACCCTCAGATCTTGAGTGAGCTTATCTCGTATTGTTATGGTGCTGGAGACGTACTTTTCCTCTAACTCTCGGAGCTGGGCCTCGGCAGCAAGCAGAGATGCACGTTTCTCTTCCAAGGCTAACTGCGTCAAGTTGTGCTGCTCAACTCTCTGTTCTAGCTACCATCAGGGAAAGAGAGAGGGAGAGAAAGACACATGTTTCGTACATGGCATTTTCATTTAGTTCATAAAACTGAAGATTTTGATTTGAATTTGTTAAAAAAAAAGGTATTTGCACAAAATATGAAAAAAAAAAACTGTACTGAGAATGAATAAAAGTTTCTTTTTCTCATTTGTAATACCTGTAAATTTTATGATTAACCTCCAGATGAAGTAAGAAAACTGAACTTAGGATGCCACATCTGAACTCTCTAAAAGCATGACACATTCTTCTCTGTATGTTCTGTGCATTATTTTATGAAGTTGCAGTATATGTTTAATATGACCTATGTAAGCAACTGGGCATAAAGGGACAAGCAAGAGCAAGGGCATTGAGAAGCCTTTCAGAAACAGCAGAAAAGGCCTCATGTTGGCTGTGGAGTATGCGAAACAAGCATTGGGAACCCAAGTAGTTTCATTTGCCACAACCAATACCAGTCATCCGTAGCTAAATCGCTAAAGACGCACTTCAAAAAGTGCAGTGCCAATTGGAAGACCATGGGTTTGATCCCGGGACTGGAAAAAAAAGCAACAACTCACAAGACCTCTGGGAGTCATGACCCAGAGGGGCCCACCCCCCTTAGAGTGTCAGGAGTTTAAAGGGCCGAAACACTTGTCTGAGGGGGGGTACTTCCTCTGATGATCTGAAGGAGTTGTGTTGTTGTTCCGCTCTCTACGGTAGAGAGTTTCCTGCATATTAATCTTTTCAATGATGTTTCTAATACAGCATTTTGTCACTGGTTTGACAATCTAATTTCTCGTTCATCATAAAATCGGACTCCTTATCTAGCTGAGTTGACCTATGGACCCCAAGTCACTGATTGTAATTTCTGTTCCAGTATTTTAAAGATTGTTTTGACACAAAACTAATGAAGTAGCAGTAGCCTTTTGTTATCTTTGAGAACTTCCTTTCAAGTTGACTGTCTGTATATGACTGCTATGATATTTTTATCATGTTCACTTGTAAGTATTTATTTGCCAGTTTGGCATTTCTGATTCAATCCTTGATTTGTTTTAAAGTACATATGACACAATCACCAACAAAAGTCCTGGACAACATGCATAAGGAATGTCAACAACATCACTCTGATCATGAGGCAAAAAAACTAGAAAACCTGTGATATGAAGATTATATTTTACCTGAGCTTTAAGAGTAGTAATTTTTAACTCAGCATTCTTGAGAGCCACAGCAGACTTCTCAAGGTCAGTTTTGGAGTTAAGCAACTGTTCATTTTTGTGTGCAAGTTCCCGCTCCAGCCTGTCTTTCTCCTTCTTGAGAGTAACAAGTTCATCTTTCATGAGCTGCTTGTCTCTTTGCCGATTCTCTGATAACAGTAGAGATAACTACATTTTGTGATAGCACACTTTGAAAATATATATGTGAAATAACAGATATACAAAGTTTGATCAAAGATCGTGTTTGCCAGCAACTTGCCAGAAAAGTTGCTGAGTTTTCTTATATCTTGTTTTCAAAAAAAGCATTTCTTCTAAGGGGATCGTACAGAAATGAGTAACTCCCCACCATATGTTGGGCTGTAACTTTTGTGATCTTTTCTAGAGTTAAAACCTAATGCCACATAATGGACATCTGAAGGAAAACGGAAGAGAACATAAGAATGGACAAACTGGTGCAGAAATGCTGAAGCTGTGATAGTAATCATGCAACACATCTAAAGAAAGACTTCTGCGATGGTGAAAGGTGCAGAAAATCTGATTCTGTCCTGTATGGCACTACAAAAAATGTGAGTAATATTGAAATGTGATACTTTGTCTACCAGTGCCTAAAGACATGAATGAAATGTGATACTTTATCTACCAGTGCCGAAAGACATGAATGAAATGTGATACTTTATCTACCAGTGCCTAAAGACATGAATGAAATGTGATGTTTTGTCTACCAGTGCCTAAAGACATGAATGAAATGAATGGAAATTTTAGAGCATACTAATTCAGAATCTTACTCAAGGACTGGGTAAAGATATACTACTGAGACTCCCATGGATCTCTGTATAGACTTTATTGCTTTGTCCACAACATTTCAAGCAAGAACCAAACCATACCACTAGGATACTATATAATGTAAACCTTATGGCCAGATATGGCGCACACAACCATATAAAAAAACCCATTCCACTGCCTTTTCTTTTGTGCTCTAGTATCATGCCATTTTAAATCTCGAGGCATTTTTCATCAGGAAGAAAGTTATGTTTCCTCAAGATTATGACCAGAGCTTAAAAGATTCTTTATCAGATCCAGATCAACAGGTCATGCCTGACTGCACAGACAACTATTTATAGAACACCCATGAAATATATATATATATATATATATATATATATATATATATATATATCTGTTTGATATTCATATTGCATTAAGCTTTTAGCTTGTTGTATCAAGTGGGCACATTAGTGGCATAGTGATTAGTGTGGCTTATGTCTCATGTGAAAGTTGATGATTCAAGTCTGACCAGAGATACCCTAGTTACTCAAATGTAGAAATCAACTCTTCTGTGGCTAAGGAGGGAAAGTGGTATGGCATGACAGATTGGACTATATATAAAGATAACATGACAGATTGGACTACATATAAAGATAGCATGACAGATTGGACTACACATAAAGATAGCATGACAGATTGGAATACATATAAAGATAGCATGACAGATTGGACTATATATAAAGATAGCATGACAGACTGGACTACATATAAAGATAGCATGACAGATTGGACTATATATTCAAAACTGACGTGGAAGCAACACATCAACAGTGCAGAAGCAAAAGCCAGAAGAAAACTAGCCATATTAAGAAAATTGAGTGGAACCACATGGGGAGCTAGTGAAAGAATCCTCAAGAATGTATATCAGCAAAGTATTCTACCACATTTAGAATATGGCTCAACATCTTGGTGCACAGCATCAAACACTACGCTGCATAATCTAGACAAGGTTCAAAATCAGTCACTACGGATTATCACAGATGCCATGAGGTCCACACCAATAGCAGAAATGCAGAAAATAGTTGGTGTTCAAGCGCTAAAGGAACGTAGAGACACAAAGGTCATGACCATGGGAGAAAAATTCCTTAGCTCTGTAAGCCATCCCCTGAAGGAGAGATTCAATAACTTGGCATTAGGACGGCTTAAAAGAAGCAGCTTCATTCATCAGGCCAAGCGTATGCGTAAGCTGATACCTGACCTTCCAACTGTAGTCGCTCCATTATCATCTGTACCAGAGCATACACCATGGAAAGAAGCAGATTATACACAGATATCTATTCAGACTGAAGTGAAAGGTGTGCAGAATGGTGAGATGCAGAGCAGTCTTGTAAGATCAACAGCCACACTTTGTGTTCTAGATGACAAATATCCATGTGACACCTGGATACGTGTGTATACAGATGGATCTGCACATAATGCCATAAAGAATGGAGGGGCAGGAGCATATATTGAATATCCAAACAACACCATTGACAAGATTTCCATACCCACTGGTAAATACTGCAACAACTTTGATGCAGAAGTTAGGGCAATTATTGCTGCAGTTGAAAAACTATCAGACTCCAGAATTGATACATGTCCTGTAGTAATTCTCACAGATGCAAGATCAGTACTGGAGGCTCTTCAGTGCAACAAACTACCAGACCTTAAGGATGCCTTGTCAAAAATTGGCTTACAACATGGAGTCACTTTGCAATGGATTCCCTCCCACTGTGGGATACCAGGCAATGAGAAAGCTGACCAACTGGCCAAAGAGGGCACTGAAATGGAGCAACCAGACATACCAATCACTTATAATCAGAAGAAAAGCATGATAAAAACCTACAGGAAGCCACAAACACCACCATATGATGACTATCACATGCTAAACAGGAAGGAACAAGTCACCATCTTCCGTCTCCGAACAGGACACAGCCGACTCCGAAATCATATGTATACAAAGTTTAAGGTTGGCACTACTAATCTGTGTACATGTGCCCAGGTGCCCCAAACTGTGGAACATATCCTCCAGAACTGCATCAACTACGAGTCACTGAGAAATAATTACTGGCCCAGTGAAACCACTAAAGAAGATAAGCTCTATGGTTTCATACATGAATTACAAAAAAACAGTGAAATTTATCCAAGAGACAGGACTGCAGATATAGACAGACAGTGCGAACGAAGAAGAAGAAGAAGAAGTGGACTATATATAAAGATAGCATGACAGACTGGACTACATATAAAGATAGCATGACAGATTGGACTATATATAAAGATAACATGACAGATTGGACTACATATAAAGATAGCATGACAGATTGGAATACATATAAAGATAGCATGACAGATTGGAATACATATGAAGATAGCATGACAGATTGGACTATATTTAAAGATAACATGACAGATTGGACTACATATAAAGATAGCATGACAGATTGGACTATATATAAAGATAGCATGACAGACTGGACTACGTATAAAGATAGCATGACAGACTGGACTACATATAAAGATAGCATGACAGATTGGACTACATATAAGCATATTTATGATGAGTATTGACTAATATTAGAATGGACAAGTCATATTTGCAGCTATATGTGAGAAATTGTTCTGAGAAATGTTAGGAAATTATTATCTAAAATAAAAATAAAAAAAAATAAATTAAAAATAAAAAAAATAAATTAAAAAAAAATTATATATATATTTTTTTTAATTTATTTTTTTATTTTTAATTTAGATAATAATTTCCTAACATTTCTCAGAACAATTTCTCACATATAGCTGCAAATATGACTTGTCCATTCTAATATTAGTCAATACTCATCATAAATATGCTTATATGTAGTCCAATCTGTCATGCTATCTTTATATGTAGTCCAGTCTGTCATGCTATCTTTATATATAGTCCAATCTGTCATGCTATCTCTATATGTATTCTAATCTGTCATGCTATCTTTATATGTAGTCCAATCTGTCATGCTATCTTTATATGTAGTCTGATCTGTCATGTTATCTTTATATGTATTCCAATCTGTCATGCTATCTTTATATGTAGTCCAATCTGTCATGCTATCTTTATATGTAGTCCAATCTGTCATGTTATCTTTATATATAGTCCAATCTGTCATGCCATACCACTTTCCCTCCTTAGCCACAGAAGAGTTGATTTCTACATTTGAGTGACTAGGGTATCTCTGGTCAGACTTGAATCATCAACTTTCACATGAGACATAAGCCACACTAATCACTATGCCACTAATGTGCTCACTTGATACAACAAGCTAAAAGTTTAATGCAATATGAATATCAAACAGATGAGAAATTTGGATTCAGTGACCGGTCCATCAGTTTTCATTGCTACAAACATACTCTCACCTTTTTCCATCTGGAGAACACTCGCAAGTCTCTCTTTCTCAGAGGCGTGCAGCCCGATGCTGGAATCCCTTCTCTTCAACTCAAACTCCATCTTCTCCATCTCAGAGTGCATTTCCTGTTCAGTGGGTAAAGTGCATTATATTTTTTTAAAAAGTTTCTGTTAGAGACAGTTTTTAATATTTGAAATTACAAATAGGAACATTTTTATTCAAGTCAGATTCCTTGGACATCAAAGTAAGAGGCAATAACTGTACTGTATTATGTACTGTCTTACTAATTGTAACTGACAAAGTAAGAGGAAAAACTAATTGTACTGTATTATGTACTGTATTGCTAATTATAACTGGCAAAGTAAGAGGCACTAATTGTACTGTAGTATGTACTGTATTTCTAATTGTAACTGGCAAAGTAAGAGGCACTAATTGTACTGCAGTATGTACTGTATTTCTAATTGTAACTGGCAAAGTAAGAGGCACTACCTGTAGCTAAAAAAATAAGTGGTACCACTTGTGGCATTCAAAGTAAGAGGCTCGAAGTGTGACCACTGAAGTAAGAAGCATTACTAGTGACATTCAGGGAGACAATAACTGTGGCTATCAATCCAACAGTCATATCAGTCATTTGCATGACTCTTCTGGTGCCTTCCTAACAGCATTCCTGTAGGCCTCTCGGTTGTAAGCAAGATGGCCTGCTGCTGATGCAGCCATTTCCAGATTATCAACGATGTCTTGCAGCCATCTTCGCTTTGGTCTACCTCTCTTTCTTTTTCCTATTATGTATCCTTCCAAGACAGTCTTCTCTAAATTCTTGTGATGTTTAATGTGTCCAAAATATTTAAGTTTTCTCTGTTTAATCCTCTTTCTAGCCAACCTTCTTCAATATTAAGTTCTTGTAGTATGGATATATTTGTTGTTTTTTGTGTCTATGATATTTGAAGAACTCTTCTGTAGCATTTACATTCAAAGGCATTTATGTGTTTCTCAGCTGTTTTGTTAAGTGTCCAGGTCACACAGGCATATGTTGCTATGGGAAAGATGCATGCCCTGATAAAATCTTATTTTTGTAGTTCTGTCTGCTCCTCTCCACAGCTTCTTTAGTTGTTTTTATTTTTTTTAAAGAGCGATAGATGTTCTCCTTTTAATTTCCCTCATTGTATCTCCATTATTAGTTAGCAGTGATCCAAGATATTCAAAACTCTCCACCTCTTCCAATTTTTCCTCATTGATACATATTTCAGCTGCCTTGTTTGTCTCATCAGACAACTGACAAAACAACAGTGATATCAGCATCTTAGAAAAGTAAAAAGTCAAGTCTTAAAAAAAAACAAACTGTAAAAATAGAATTTTAAAACCTGCTGGACACTTGTTTCTGTACTCTCATTTGTCAGCTTGAATATTGTAATTTTTAATCTTTGAAAATAAATGACAAATAATGATAATAATAATTAATCCATCTTGGATAGATGCTGTGGTATATGGTGGTGCACATATGGGGTTATCTCAAATGCAGTGAAGCCAGAGTCTGAATTTTGAACTTTGAACATGACAAAAAAATCATGTTTAGTGTTCTCTGAATATTTATAATGACTGACCAGGATTAATCTTCATGATATGACCAAAAAAGTAGCTTATCTTTTGATATTCATTAATCTTGCTTTTGTACTTCAGCACATGGCTGGATTTTGATGTGGCAGCAGTCAACTTTACTGTCACCTCTACAAACTTTTTGAATATGAAACAGACTTCAAACACAAGAAAATACTGGCAGCCATCTTGAGAGTGGATTGGTGGTGATATAGCTGATGTAGCTTCTCAAGCTGAAGACAGTGGGTTCTGTATCTGCTGCCAGTTTATTTATTTATTTTTTCCAGATGATCCAGATGTAAAATGGGTACCTGGCACACTGTATTGAGGAATACTGCTCCCAAAAATTGATATCTGCTTGCAAGTCAATGCACATTAGATAGCACATGGAGCTGTCAGTGGATGAAAGGAAAATAGGATATTGCATGCAACTCAGTTTCACATATAAGAGACTTCACCAGATCAACCTGGTAAACAGAAAAAAATAATACTTAACAGTGTTATGAGATCAGTCTTGTATTTCTGTATCCAAATTAAAGATCTGTCTTATCTTACATCCTTCCCATGGTAGTTCATCAAGATTTCCTGTCTTCAGCAAGTTTTTCAATCTCATCAAGGGATGTTATGCTCACTGAACTGGCCTTTCTTAACAATGTCCACTTTAGAGTTTCAAGTGGTTGACATCTTTTTCTTCAGCCTGTTAAAAGTCTATAATAACATGGAATTTTACTGCTTGGACTAAGTTAGCAGCTTTAGCCAGGTTTTCATGGCAGTTCTGCTGTTCTAGCTTCAGATTTGGCCACTCATCAGTCAGTGAAGATCTTTTTACCAGACATTTTTCTATCAAATGTCCAGAAGAGATCACTTTCCTATTTAACTGATGGAACTCATCAGTAGTTTCATGAAACAAGATGATCACAAATTGAAAGACTGAAATATGCAGGAAAAATAAAAAGATTTTGACTAATGGAAAGCCAAAATGTGTGGAATGAAGGTCAAACCAAAGAAAAAAAATATTCATAAATAGAGGAAATGCTTACTTTCAGCTTGGCCAGCATGTTTTCAGCTTCTGAAACCATTTGAGGATGCATTTCTGTGGCTTTTCTTGCTTGCTCTCGACTGACAAAATTGCTAAGAAACTGATTTTTTGTGATTAACATTAAAAAAAAAATCTGATGGTCCAAAATGTCAAATACTGCCATTGTTAAGCATATCACAGAACATTTTTCTTGAGCACATTTTGTTTGCAACTTTTAGTTCAGCATGAATGAGAATAAATGTATAGTAATAAAATGAATAAAATATGAATTCTAATCAACAAAGTAAGTCTCCAAACCTTTAAACAAAGACAAAGTCAGGAGAGGTTAATTTCAGAACATAAAGTTTCAGTATCTATTTTTTTCTTACACTGTTTCTTTTATTTTAGATCCAGTTTGAAAGACTACAGAAACACAACTGGCCCTTCTCTGAGTATCATTCTCTACCTCTAATGAATAAATTCTCTGTTTTAGGTGGAAAAACAAGTACACAACTCTACAGATCAACATAGCCATCAACAATTTCTTACTTTCTTATAGATTCACAGTTATTAATAAACTTCCCTATATGCAGGCAGCATCAGAAGCAATTTCTTGATTGGGAGAGCAGGGCAACTCACATAGAGTCATTGTAACAGACTCCCAAAGCATACTGCAGATAATCAAGAGACATTTCTTCTGCATGGAGTGGGTAAAGCTTTAAGAGGGCTCTCAGTTATCCAGTTTGATGTGGATCTACTGCCTGGGTCATGCAGGGGTCAAGGGCAATGAGAAAGCAGACAAGCTGGCAGGCATCAATTCAGGGAACCATAAGAATGGACAAGGAGGAGACTGCAAGAGCCACTTTGGATAGGCTGCATATGGAGGTTGACATTGGGCTGAATGATGACAATCGGATCAGGAGGATGATGGAACTGGGGGAGAAGAGGGGAAGTGGATGCTTTTCAAAAAGAAGTGGTTGCATGTGTGTTATTCACAACCAGTATGTGACTGGCTTCATCAGCAAGGCACACACTTTGTTGGGTGTTGGAACAGAAGGTAGAGCATGTATGGGAATGCCCAGAATGTGGGGATACCAGTCTCTGACTATAGTTACAGTTCCCAATATTATCTTTCAATAAAATGATACAACATTTATTCTTCCTAATATAAATTAGACATTTTTAACCACCAATATTTTACTAGACAGAAACACAAGTCTCCTACAAGGATACAGGTACCGCCAATATTTTACTGGACAGAAACACAAGTCTCCTACAAAGATACAGGTACCACCAATATTTTACTAGACAGAAACACAAGTCTCCTACAAAGATACAGGTACCACCAATATTTTACTAGACAGAAACACAAGTCTCCTACAAGAATACAGGTACAGCCAATGTTTTACTAGACAGAAACACAAGTCTCCTACAAGGATACAGGTAGTTAGCCTCCAGCTCTAGAAAGTAGATCTGCTGCTGAAGGTTCTTGATATAATCGCCCTCAATACTGGCCAGCTCACTTGCTGATCTGTTAAGTTTTCTGTGATATTTCACATTAGCATTTAATGAATTTGTCTTACAGAGATAAATATGAGATATATGAGTGTGTTAAGATGGTACCTTTTGTCAGAGGTGATATAATATGTCAGAGATTGTACAGTTTGTTAAAAATGGGGCAGTCTGTCTGAGATGGGGGAAGTTTTTCAGAGATTGTACAGTTTGTTATGGATGAGACTGTTTGGCAGAGTTGGTACAGTTTGTCAGAGATGGTACAGTTTGTCAAGGATTGTACAGTTTTTTTTTACAGATAGGACAGTTTGTCAGAGATGGTACAATTTGTCAGAGATGGTACAGTTTGTCATGGATGAGACAGTTTGGCAGAGTTGATACAGTTTGTCAGAGATGGTACAGCTTGGCTGAGTTGGTACAGTTTGTCAGAGATGGTACAATTTGTCAGAGATGGTACAGCTTGTCACTGATTGTACAGTTTTGTTTACAGATAGGACAGTTTGTCAGAGATGGTACAGTTTGTTACAGATGAGACAGTTTGTCAGAAATGGTACAGTTTGTTACAGTTGGGACAGTTTGTCAGAAATGGTACAGTTTGTTACAGTTGGGACAGTTTGCCAGAGATGGTACAGTTTGTTATATATGTTAGAGATCGTACACTTTATTACAGATAGTAGTTTATCAGAGGTGATACAGTTTGTCAGAGATGATGGTTAAAATTTGTTAAAGGCCCTGAAAAAATCAGGCTTTTAAGACACTTTGTAACTTGGCCAACATAGTGATATTAATAAATACACTAGTTACATAAACACATTACAATAGTGACAAGTTACACAATGAAATTCACAAGTTACTAGTTACATTAAAAAACACATCATTTCACACATTGCAAGCTTTAAATCCAGGAAACATTATTTGTAGTGCTGCAGTATACATTTGTGCTTTCATTGCCGCTCAATATCTAACAGCATCATCACTCAGTCATCAAAGTACATCACTATATATACATCAAAGGACATCAGCACTCAAACAACCAAGTATTTCACAACTCCCACATCCAAGAATATCACCACCAAATATATCACCACCCATATATCCACACAAAACAGCACTGCCAGATCAAACATCTTACCATTCACAGTCGAAGCATATTACTACTCTTACATTCAAGGTCATCGCTTGTCATATACAGCACTACCCATCACTTGTCAAATACAACACCACTCATCACTTGTCAGGTTCTAAGGACTGTTATTGCTGGAGGTGGGGTGGAGAATTCGCTCTCCGCTCCAACGGCGTGCGTCTCAAATAGCCTCTGGCAGTCAAGTCCAGCTCCTGGCCTTCCCGTGGCAGAACTGTTTAAACTGACAGGAGAAGGGATGAAGGCGAATATCTGGCGCCTGAAAACCAGACACTTTGGGTAGATGAGAGGCACATTTGGTAGCTCATCTACCGCTGCTGGTGAGATTCTTCAACTGCCGTGTGTGGAGCGGTGCTCCTCCTGGCCAATGAAGAAAGGTGCAAATGGGGTTGCTACGTGGCACCACTGCGGAAAAGGTGGTAGAAAGGATAAAGCGAAGCAAACAGTCAAATCACAGCACCTCTGGTCTTGAGGTTGGCCACGTCCTAAGTGCACTTATATTGGATGAAATGCCTGAACCGGCTTAACCCGCAGGTTAAGACACTGCTGGCGAGACTCTTCGAATGCCACGCATGGAGTGAAGCTCCTCCCGGTCAAGGAAGAAACTGCCGAAAAGAAATAAGGGTTGCTAAGCGGCGCCGATGTGAAAAGGTGAAGGAAAGGATAAAGTGAAGTTTAATCGGTATGTCCAGTGGTATCGCTGTGAGAGCTACACATACCAAGACGCCTCTGCTCTAGAGGCTGGCCACATCCGAAATACACCTACACTGGTGAAATATGCCTAAACCGGCATACACTAGGGGTGAAACTTGATGGCTAGGCATGTCATGCTACCTCCGCTCTAGAGGTAGGTCACGCCTGATATACACCCATACTGGTGAATTATGCCTAAACCGGCTCAACCCAGGGGTGAAAGTCACTAGTGGTGAGGATTCGTCCTCCTGGACAAAAGCTCCATCCTGGTCACAACTAGGAAGTGTAGCGGCCATGACCACAAAATGCTGAAGTCGGAGACACTGGACCAGGGCAGTCTAGATAGGCAACCACCTCTCACCCGGCGGGGATGTTTGCGTATCCTAATCACGCTGAGGTTTTCCAGTGAGAAGTCCAACTCTGGCCTGGGTGGGGTACCACCTCTCACCCAGCGGGGATATACTGATGTCCAAAACATGCCGAGGTCTTCCGGTGATAAAGTAGAACTCTAGACTAAACTGGTTCAATGAAAACCACGGTGTCACGCAATCCCACTTCTGAGACCCACCAAGAATACAAGCTCAAGCCCTGCGATAGTCTGAACCTCTTGTGGTCCTCTCGGGGATCTCGTGTGGTCCTTTTGGGGACCACAGGACTTAACGAGGACCACAGGCTAGGATCACAGGGCAGTCTTGGTGGTAGAAGCGAACGAAGAAGAAGAAGAAAATCACTTGTCAAATACAGCACCACTCATCACCTGTCAAATACAGCACCACTCATCACTTGTCATATACA
The DNA here is from genome assembly GCA_009760885.1 of Achatina immaculata. Lineage (NCBI taxonomy): Eukaryota > Metazoa > Mollusca > Gastropoda > Stylommatophora > Achatinidae > Lissachatina > Lissachatina immaculata. Next base: position 13,241,831 of record CM019701.1, on the reverse strand, counting down.
GTGCCACTCATCACTTGTCATATACAGTGCCATTCATCACTTGTTATATACAGCACCACTTAACACTTGTCATACACAGTACTGCTTATCACTTGTCATATACAGTGCAACTCACTGCTTGCTATATACAGCACCACTCATCACTTGTCATATATCACTCATCACTTACCCACTCATGCTTAGGTCAGCAGTCAAACTACTTCCAATGCCTTTTTTCAGATTACTGGCTAGAGATGATTTCTTCATGGCTGGCTTCACTGGGTCATCACTGTGGTATAACTCTATCACAGAAACAAATCCAGTGAGTACTATCTTACAAGCATGGCTTAACTGATAATAATGTTTAGGAGTCAAACTAGATGAAATTAATCTAATAATGTTTTGTCTCTCCACTCGCTGTGGACCCCAGTGCAATATCATAGTTAAAGACTGAGCTTTATGTGATGTCCCATTCTTCCCATCATGCACAAGTATCTGTGTGTGTAGTGTAATCCGGTTGCCCTGGTCTACAAATGGTTCTGATGGACCAGAAATGATATTAGAAGGAGGACCATGCTGTTGTTAGGGCCAGCAAACACAAGCTGGACAAGACCTTGTCCTACTTCCACACTGCGATCCAGGAAGTAGCTGTTCTTTTATTTTAGTCTGACTAACAAGGTGATGAAGGAATGTGGCTTTGCTGAAGGAAAGAGCACAAGTAATACACTTTTAAAATTAGGAGCTGCAATAGAATGATCTCTGGAGATTAACAAATATTTATACTTGTGCTTTACTGATTACACAAAAGCTTTTGACAGAGTTAGACGTGAAGATATGATACAAATGCTAGAAGAACTTTATATACTCATACATGGTTAAGATATGAGAATTATTAAGAATACTTACTGGAAGCAAAGAGCAGCAATAAGAGTAAACAGTGACATAAGTGAGTGTTTCAGGATATAAAATGAGGCATAAGACATGGGTGCATACTGTCACCTGATCTATTCTCATTACACAGTGAAACATCATTAGAGACATTAAAAATGTGAAAGGAATTAAAACGGGAGGCCATAATATAAATTACCTGAGATGTGCAGATGGCACTGTTCTATCAGCAAGAAGTGAAAGCAATTTGCAGAAACTTGTGAAAAAGAGATTATCAAAGTGAGCAATAAATGAGGCCTAGAGCTAAATAGCAACAGGAGAGAAACAATGGGATTAGTGACAAGAATAAACATACCAAAGTGCAGCACCCTTTTCAGATGTGAAGACTTTGACACAAGTAAATAAATTTAATTACCTTGGAACAACAACAACTGGCAGGAAGAGCACACGCAAAATAAAATCATGGATAGGTAGGAAAAGTAGCATTTTACAACATGAAGAAGATACTAACAAATAAAAAAATGCCATAAAGAGTGAGAAAAATGAGAATTACAGTGGTTTATAGAGTCAGTATTGCTATATGGTTGTGAAACTTGGACAGTCAACAAAAAGATGACAAGGAAGCAACAAAGATGTGGTTTTGACAAAAGATGCAACAAATACCCATTGACAGGCAGAAAAACAAATGAACAGGTCTTCAAAGAAGTTTCAGAAAAATGAAAAACTAGATGAAATGATAAGAAAAAAAAAACCAATCAAAATTTCTTGGACATGTCAGGAGAAGACAGAAGTTGGAGAATCTAAAAGCAACTGGAATATTCAAGAGAAAAAGGAAGAGAGGAAGACAAAGACAAAAATATCCCAGTGGACTGACTGACCAAGTGGCATGAATGAAAAGCATCTGAATTAATAAAAACCCGAGGACTGCACAAGATGGTGAATCATGATCACCAATAGCATTCAACACAGCACATAACAATAATAATAACGTCAAGATTTGCCTGCTCCTTAAATAGGGATGAAATCTGTCAAAAAATCTCCTTTCTGAGTCTACTGCAACAAACTGAAGAACAATCCCCATCAGACTTAATTTCTGTGTTTCAAAACCTCAACCACAGTGACCAGTGTAAAGAACTTACATCTAAAGCAATAAACAAATCATTAATTATCCACCTTAAGTATGTGAGGAATGTGCTGAATATATTTTTACCTTTATAACTAGAATATCCTGATGGACTAGTTGACCTCAGTGATCTCTTTGGCTCTCCGGAACTTTTTGAAGGTACTGGAGAAGATGGCAATGATCTAAAGCCAACTGAGTGCTTTGACCTTTGACCTCTTTTAGGACTTGGTGACCTCAGTGACTGTCTCCACTGATGGATGTCTGATGAGTACACTGTCTTATCAGGCTTCATCATGATTGACATGTAAAACTAGCTGTACACTCCTTCAGGTGTGCCTTTGCTTACTCTCAGAACCTTGTGAAATGTGATACATATCTGTAGTCCATGGGCTTATCATCTCACAGGAGCAGTATTTTTAAGTACTTTGACATTTAGGAAATAAAATGTGCTCATAAGGTTCTAAACTGTCAAAATCTCTCAATTCTGGGAAGTTCCAAAGCCATGCAAACTTTTAGCCAACCATTAGCAACACAGATATCAGTTCATAAACTCCCATGACAACAAGCTAGTAATATTAGTGGATGCCAGGATATTAGACATATCATAAAGTGGCAAAGGAAACATACTTGAAAGATGTGATCTATGTAAGAACACAAATACACAGTCAGAACCATGAAGTGAAGAAAATTATTAACTGACTGAACAGATAAGCCATGAAAGTTTTTTTTTTCTGTTAAATAGGAAACAAATGTATCAATGAGGAAAAACTGGAAGAAGTGGAGAGTTTTGAATATCTTGGATCACTACTAACTAATAATGGAGATACAATGAGGGAAATTAAACGGAGGACATCTATTGCTCTTCAGAAAGTAAAACAAATAAAGAATCTGTGGAGAGGAGCAGACAGAACCACAAAAATAAGATTTTTAAGGGCATGCATCTTTCCTATCGCAACATATGCCTGTGAGACCTGGACACTTAACAAAACAGCTGAGAAGCACATAAATGCCTTTGAATGTAAATGCTATAGAAGAGTTCTCCAGATATCGTGGACACATAAAAGAACAAATATATCTATACTACAAGAGCTTAATATTGAAGAAGGCTGGCTAGTAAAGAGGATTAAAGAGAGAAAACTTAAATATTTTGGCCACATTACACGTCATGATAATTTAGAGAAGACCGTATTGGAAGGATACATAATGGGAAAAAGAAAAAGAGGAAGACCGAAACGAAGATGGCTGCAAGACATCGTTGATGATCTGGAAATGGATGCAGCAGCAGCAGGCCATCTTGCTCACAACCGAGAGGCCTACAGGAGTGCTGTTTGGGAGGCAAAGTTCCGCAAGGGACATGCAAAGGAATGAATGAATGAATGAGGAAACAAATCATCTAAAAAATGATAGTGTCAACATAATACAAATCCAGGGCTGGACCAAAGTACTTTAACAAAGAACTGGGTATGTAACCCTAAACAATCACACAGCCACATAGTTATCCATTAAGTGATTACTCATATGAAACTGTAAGCCTTCACTTGTTGGACTGTCCAGTCCTGGATATCAAAACTTCTTTTCCTTTCCCATAACTAGACAAAAATAATACATTATGTGGAGCAAAAAAACAGAAAGAAAACATCTGCAGACACTATAACAGATAGAAAACATCTGCAGACACTATAACAGATAGAAAACATCTGCAGATACTATAACAGATAGAAAACATCTGCAGACACAATAACAGATAGAAAACATCTGCAGACACTATAACAGATAGAAAACATCTGCAGACACTATAACAGATAGAAAACATCTGCAGACACAATAACAGATAGAAAACATCTGCAGATACTATAACAGATAGAAAACATATGCAGACACTATAACAGATAGAAAACATCTGCAGACACTATAACAGATAGAAAACATCTGCAGATACTATAACAGATAGAAAACATCTGCAGATACCTTAACAGATAGAAAACATCTGCAGATACTATAACAGATAGAAAACATCTGCAGATAGTATAATACAGCATTGAGCTGAAGGGCAAGAACCAGCAGGCACTTTGATCAACAACAGTAAACAACAATAACAGCCACATCAGGGTGCCACAGTTTAAAAAAAAGATAAATGAAGAAAGCTAGAAAAATGGAGAGTCTGAGTCACATTTGATCAAAGTAAACCACATATATCTACTGTAAGGCGAGTTAAATTAAACGCAAGTGAGTAATAGTTTGCTTTTCATCACACCTCATGTCACAGTCCCACCTCTGATTTAAGTATTAGTTAAGCACAGTCAAAATATGATAGAGAAAGAAGCACTATTACATATTTCTTTAAAATTTCTTACAATGGTAGCTTCTAAAATTTGTAAATTACGAACCGTGGGTGAAGAGATTAGTATTATATATATCAAGATGATTTTATCACTACAAATGAATGACTATGAAAGTGATCATTTCTGACAGCACGTGCATAATTAATTAACACATGAAAATATTTGAGCATCCAAGTAAACACACAAACACCAACCTTTCGCACTCCTTGTAGCAAAACTATTGCTGCAAATTAAAGATATCAATTTTCGGCCACACGCCCAAACAGGAAGAACGCTTAGTGTGTGTTTCTATGGTAACAGAGCTGGCATATTTAGTTTCGAACTCAGTATATTACCATGTACAGTATTGTACTGTATGTTTTGAGTATAACAAATTGAAGGGACAAATTAGACCAATATACGAGTAAACAAAAAGAGAAATAATTAGAGGAATGACACTATTGAAGGGCTGATCGTTAGACGGAAACAAAACAATTTATACATTAATCACATTATGTAGAACATAAAGACCATCTTGGAAGGCGAAGATGGCTGCAAGATATCGTTGATAATCTGCAAATGGATGCATCAGCAGCAGGGCATCTTGTTTACAACCGAAAGACCTACAGGAGACCTGTTCGGGAGGCAGACAAGGGACATGCAAGTGATTGATTGACTGACATTAATCATTTGTAACGCTATTGTTTACTGCGAGCTCTCCACGTTTTTGTCATATCTGTTTCTTAGTGTTGTCAGTTATTTCTGTTGTTGTTTTGTTTACGTGAGGAACTAATGACTGAAACTGTTATTTGTTTTCTGACCTCCTTGATTTCTAGCGACATTCTCAAGGTCTGTAAAAAATAGATGCCAGTAAACCACTCCCTATTCGACACGACGTGTGTACCTCAACACAATCACTGCGTGACCTGTAAATAACGCCATGCTCGTAGCTACAGCAGCAGCAGCAGCAACAACAACAACAACAGCAGCAGCAGCAACAACAATAAACAACGATTTGCCTAGGAACACTTTTCAAAAGCAAAAACATTTATTTACTTTTGTTGTCTGAAAGTATGATGCTATCTATCTATCTATCTATCTATCTATCTATCTATCTATCTATCTATCTATCTATCTATCTATCTATCTATCTATCTATCTATCTATCTATCTATCTATCTATCTATCTATCTATCTATCTATCTGTCTATCTGTCTGTCTGTCTGTCTGTCTGTCTGTCTGTCTTTCTTTCTCTCTCTCTCTCTATCCTTTATTACTATTTCTTTTTCCTCTATCTCTCTCTCTCTCTTTCCTTCTCGCTCTCTGTTTCTCCTCTCTCTCTCTCTCTCTCTCTCGCTCTGCGTTACACGTTACTTTTTGATATATTCCTTTTTTTTCCTTGGCCGCTGTTTGCGTTCCCAATTTCCTTCTTTGTCCAGAGTATTTTCATACAATTTACTAGGCGAGTGTCTGCCTTCTCTCCAGTTATTTCCTCTCTCTCTCTCTCTTTCTCTGTCCTTTCTCTCTCTTCTCTCTACCCCTCTCTGTTTCTTTCTCTCTCTGTTTATCTCCTCTCTCTCTTTCTTTCTCTCTCTCTGTTTATCTCCTCTCTCTTTCTTTCTCTCTCTGTTTATCTCCTCTCTCACTCTCTTTCTCTGTCCTCTCTCTCTCTTTCTCTCTCTCTCTCTCTCTCTCCCCCTCCCTCACTCTTTCTTTCTCTCTCTCTCTGTTTATCTCCTCTCTCTCTTTCTTTCTATCTCTGTTTATCTCCTCTCTCTCTCTTTTTCTTTCTCTCCGTTTTTCTCCTCTCTCTCTTTCTGTCTCTACTCTCTTCTCTCTCTTTTTTTCTTTCTCTCTCTCTCTGTTTATCTCCTCTCTCTTTTTCTTTCTATCTCCTCTATCTCTCACGTACACTCTCCAGATGCTGTATTATGTTCACTCTGACAATTGCGCGTGTTATTTAGAACACTTTCTTCGATCGGTAGACATCTTGTGTCCTTCAGTCAGACATCTTCTTGCCTTGTATCCCGCAGTGTTACGGTAGACCAATGTTTCCCAACTAACAAAACTCCACGGACCCCCGCTGTTTCAAAATCCAGGCCAAAGACCCCAGTACTTTAGAAAAGTTTCAGGATCTGTACGTTAGCTACGTTCTTTAGATGCAAAATAATTTTTTTCCCAGCCCAGAAAATATTGGCAATCTTTATTGAGTAAAAGCTACAAACCCCCCCCCCCCCCACACACACACACACACACACACCACACCACACACCACACACACCACACACCACACACCACACACACACACACACACCACACACACCACACACCACACACACACACACACACACACCACACACACACACACACACACACACACACACACACACACACACACAACACACAACACACACACAACACACACACACACACACGGTGAATTGTCAAAATGACAATAATAAGACAGTAATTAACACTCCTACTTGTTCTGGCAAATGAACAGAATATGAAATGTGTGACATAAAACGGGAGCTGGGCGTGAGGCTAACAACCTCATCCTGAGACACATCTAGAGACGACTCTAGATGGGGAGAAACATTGCCGTTATAAAAACTCTATGAAAGAACAAATAAAAACCCCCTAAAAGAAAAAAATAAAGATCCCATGAAAGAACAAATAACGACACATTAAAGAAAAAATAAAAACCCATGAAAGAACATATAAAGATAACGTGTAAAAGAACAACTGAAGACCCCCTGAAAAAACAAATAAAGACCCCCTGAAAGAACAAATAAAGACCCCCTGAAAGAACAAATAAAGACCCCCTGAAAGAACAAATAAAGATCCCCTGAAAAAACAACTGAAGACTCCCTGAAAGAAAAAATAAAAACGCCACGAAATAACAACTGAAGACCCCACCTGAAAGAATAAATAAAGACCCCCCTCGAAAGAACAAATAAAGACCCCCCAAAGAACAAATAAAGACTCCCTAAAAGAACAAATAAAGACCCACTGAAAGAACAACTGAAGACACAGTGAAAGAGCAAATAAATATCCCCTGAAAGAACAACTGAAGAACCCCTGAAAGAATAACTGAAGGCCCCCTGAAAAAAACAAATAAAGACCCCCGGAAAGAACAATTGAAGAACACTTGAAAGAACAGATATATATCGCCTGGAAGAACAACTGAAGAACCCCTGAAAGAACAAATAAAAGCCAACTGAAAGAACAAAAAAGACCAACTGAAAGAACAAATAAAGCCCATCTGAAAGAACAACTAAAAACCACCTGGAAGAACAAATAAAGAGCTACTGTAGGAATAACTGAAGAACCCCCGAATGAACAAATTAAAAATTCCATGAAAGAACAAAGGAAGACCCCCTTGAAAGAACAAATAAAGACCTCATGAAAGAATAAATGAAGACCCCTCAAGAACAAACGAAGACCTCCTGAAAGAACAAATAAACCCCTCTGAAAGAACAAATGAAGACCCACTGAAAGAACAAATAAAGACCCCCTGAAAAAACAACCGAAGACCCCCTGAAAAAAACAAAGATTCTATGAAAGAACAAATGAAGACCCTGTGAAAGAATAAATAAAGACATTGAATGAACAAATAAAGACCGTATGAAAGAACAAATAAAGACCATATAAAAGAACAAATAAAGACCCACTGAAAGAACAACTGAAGATATCTGAAAGAACAAATAAAGACCCCATTAAAAGAACAACTGAAGACCCCCTGAAAGAACAACTATAGACCAACTGAAAAAAACAAATAAAGACCCCCTGAAAGAACAAATGAAGTCCTACTGAAAGAACAAATAAAGACCATCTGAAAGAATAACTACAGACCCTCTGAAAGAAAAAAATAAAGACCCTCTGAAAGAACAAATAAAGACTCTCTGAAAGAACAAATAAAGACTCCCTGAAAGAACAAATAAAGTCCCACTGAAAAAACAAATAAAAACCCTCTGAAAGAACAAATGAAGACCCACTGAAAGAACATATAAATACCCCGTGAAAGAACAAATAAAGACACCCTTAAAGAACAAATAAAGACACCCTTAAAGAACAACTGAAGACCCCATGAAAGAACAAATAAAGACTCACTGAAAGAACAAATAAAGACCCATATAAAGAACAAATAAAGAGCCCATGAAAAAACAACTGAAGACTCCCCGAAAAAACAAATAAAGACAACCTGAAAGAACAAAAAAACTCCATGAAAGAACTAATAAAGACCCCTTGAAAGAAGAAATAAAAACTCCACGAAATAACAACCGAGGACACCCTGAAAGAACAAATGAAGACCTAGTTAAAGAACATTATAAAGACCCTCTGAAAGAACAACTGAAGACTCACTGATAGAAAAAAATAAAGACTCTCTGAAATAACAAATAATGATCCCGTGAAATAACAAATAAAGACCCCTGAAAGAACAAATAAAGACTACATGAAAGAACAAATGAAGACCCCCTCAAAGAACAACTGAAGAACCCCTGAAAGAACAAATGAAGAACCACTGAAAAAACAAATAAAAAACCCCTTTAAAGAACAAATAAAGACCCACTACAAGAAAAAATAAAGAACCCCATTAAAAACAAATAAAGACCCACTGAAAGAACAAATAAAGATTCCATGAAATAACAAATAAAGACCCACTGAAAGAAAACTGAAGACCCCCAGAAAGAACAAATAAAGGTGACTGAAAAAATAACTGAAAACTCCATGAAACAACAAAATAAAGAACCCCTCAAAGAATAACTGAAGACCACCTGAACGAAAAAAATAAAGACTCTCTGAAAGAACAAATAAAGACCCTGTGAAAGAACAAATAAAGACCCCCGAAAGAACAAAATAAGGACTACCTGAAATAACAAATGAAGATCCCATCAAAGAAAAATTGAAGACCCCCTGAAAGAACAACTGAAGACCCACTGAAAGAACAAATAAAAGCCCCTGATGGAACAAATAAAAACCACTTTAAAGAACAAATAAAGACCCACTGAAAGAAAAAATAAAGACCCCCATGAAAAAACAGAAAGACCATCTGAAAGAACAAATAAAAGCCCCTGATGGAACAAATAAAAACCACTTTAAAGAACAAATAAAGACCCACTGAAAGAAAAAATAAAGACCCCCATGAAAAAAACAGATAGACACACTGAAAGAACAAATAAAGATCCCCTGAAACAACAAATAAAGACCTACTGAAAGAAAACTGAGGACCCCCTAGAAAGAACAAATAAAGATACACTGAAAAAACAAATAAAGACCTACTGAAAGAAAACTGAGGACCCCCTAGAAAGAACAAATAAAGATCACATGAAACAACAAATAAAGACCTACTGAAAGAAAACTGAGGATCACCTAGAAAGAACAAATAAAGATCCCATGAAACCACAAATAAAGACCTACTGAAAGAAAACTGAGGACCCCCTAGAAAGAACAAATAAAGACCCCCTGAAAAAACAACTGAAGACAACATGAAAAAGCAAATAAAGAGCCCCTCAAAGAATAACTGAAGACACCCCGAAAGAACAAATAAAGACACTCTGAAAGAACAAAAAAAAAGACCTCATGAAAGAACAAATAAGTACCCCCTGAAGGAACAAATAAAGACTCCCCGAAAGAACAACTGAATACCACCTGAAAGAACAAATAAAGATACACTGAATTGAAGACACCCTCACCCTTAAAAACAAATAAAGACGCACTGAAAGAACAACTGAAGACTCCATGAAAGAACACTAAAGACTCACTGTAAGAACAACTGAAGACCCCAGGAAAGAACAAATAAAAATCCCCTAAAAGAACAAAAAAGGCCCACTTAAAGAACAAATAAAGGTCCCCCGAAACAACAACTGAAGATCCCCTGAAAGAACAAATAAAGACCCCCTGAAAAAACAATTTAAGACCCCCATGAAATAACAAATAAAGAGCCCCTGAAAAAACAACTGAAGACCCCCATGAAATAACAAATAAAGACCCCCTGAAAAAACAATTGAAGACCCCCATGAAATAACAAATAAAGAGCCCCTGAAAAAACAATTGAAGACCCCCATGAAATAACAAATAAAGAGCCCCTGAAAAAACAACGGAAGACCCCTATGAAATAACAAATAAAGACCCCCTGAAAAAACAACGGAAGACCCCCATGAAATAACAAATAAAGAGTCCCTGAAAAAACAACGGAAGACCCCCATGAAATAACAAATAAAGACCCCCTGAAAAAACAACGGAAGACCCCCATGAAATAACAAATAAAGAGTCCCTGAAAAAACAACTGAAGACCCCCCTGAAAAAGCAAATGAAGACCCACTGAAAGAAAAAAATAAAGACCTTCTGAAAGAACTAATAAATCCCCTCTGAAAGACCAAATAAAAACAAAATCCTTGAAAGAACAAATAAAGACCCACTGAAAGAACAAATAAAACACTCCGAAAGAACAAATAAAGACCCACTGAAACAACAACTGAAGAAACTCTGAAAGAACAAATAAAAACCTCATGAAAGAACAAATAAATACTCTCTGAAAGAACAACCGAAGACCCCCTTGAAAGAACAAATAAAGACCTTTGAAAGAACAACTGAGCCCCCCCCCCCCGAAATAACAACTGATGACCTCCTGAAAGAACAAATAAAGACCCACTGAAGAGCAAATAAAGACCCCATGAAAGAACAAATAAAGACCAACTGAAAGAACAAATAAAGATCCCATGAAAGAACAAATAAAGACTCACTGAAAGAACAAATAAAGACCCACTGAAAGAACAACTGAAAATCCCCCCCACCCGAAAGAACAAATAAAGACGCCCTGAAAGAACACATAAAGACCCACTGAAAGAACAAATAAAGACCCAGTGAAAGAACAAATAAAGACCCACTGAAAGAACAAATAAAGACCCCATGAAAGAACAAATAAAGACCCCCTGAAAGAACAAATAAAGACCCCATGAAAGAACAAATAAAGACCCCATGAAAGAACAAATAAAGACCCACTGAAAGAACAACTGAAGATTTCCCTCCCCCCCCCCCCCCGAAGGAACAAATAAAGACCCACTGAAAGAACAAATAAAGACCCACTGAAAGAACAAATAAAGACCCCCTGAAAGAACAAATAAAGACCCTTGAAACATGTGAAGCACTTCAAATACCTGGGTAGCACAGCAACATCGCCAGGGACAACTGGAGCTGCGACTGAGAAGCGAAGCAGGAAAATGGATCCGGTCAGTGGACAAATTACTGAAAAGTAAATACATCACAAATGAAACAAAAAGGGCACCGTGCAACATGGTTTTCCTCCCAGCTCTATGCTATCAGTGTCAGACATTGACACTAAAAGACACAAACAAAAGAAAAATCGTCACGACAGAAATTAGATGTTTGAGGAGAATATTAAATGTGACAAGAAGAGACCAAAGAAGAAAGGACGTCATCAGGGCAAAGGTTGGAGTGACGCCAGTAGTACACTATGTCCGGAAGCAGCAAGTTAAACGGTATGGCCAGATTGCAAAAAAAAAAAAAAAACCGTTCACACTTAGTTGTAGGTAGCAGAGGCTCAGTTGTAGGTAGCGGAGGCTTAGTTGTAGGTAGCAGAGACTTAGTTGTAGGTAGCAGAGACTTAGTTGTAGGTAGCAGAGGCTTAGTTGTAGGTAGCAGAGACTTAGTTGTAGGTAGCAGAGGCTTAGTTGTAGGTAGCAGAGACTTAGTTGTAGGTAGCAGAGACTTAGTTGTAGGTAGCAGAGACTTAGTTGTAGGTAGCAGAGACTTAGTTGTAGGTAGCAGAGGCTTAGTTGTAGGTAGAAGGGGCTCAGTTGTAGGTAGCGGAGGCTTAGTTGTAGGTAGCAGAGACTTAGTTGTAGGTAGCAGAGACTTAGTTGTAGGTAGCAGAGACTTAGTTGTAGGTAGCAGAGACTTAGTTGTAGGTAGCAGAGACTTAGTTGTAGGTAGCAGAGACTCAGTTGTAGGTAGCAGAGGCTCAGTTGTAGGTAGCAGAGACTTAGTTGTAGGTAGCAGAGGCTTAGTTGTAGGTAACAGAGACTTAGTTGTAGGTAGCAGAGACTTAGTTGTAGGTAGCAGAGACTTAGTTGTAGGTAGCAGAGACTTAGTTGTAGGTAGCAGAGGCTTAGTTGTAGGTAGCAGAGGCTTAGTTGTAGGTAGCAGAGGCTTAGTTGTAGGTAGCAGGGACTTAGTTGTAGGTAGCAGAGGCTTAGTTGTAGGTAGCAGAGACTTAGTTGTAGGTAGCAGAGACTTAGTTGTAGGTAGCAGAGACTTAGTTGTAGGTAGCAGAGACTTAGTTGTAGGTAGCAGAGGCTTAGTTGTAGGTAGCAGAGACTTAGTTGTAGGTAGCAGAGACTTAGTTGTAGGTAGCAGAGGCTTAGTTGTAGGTAGCAGAGACTTAGTTGTAGGTAGCAGAGGCTTAGTTGTAGGTAGCAGAGGCTTAGCTGTAGGTAGCAGAGACTTAGTTGTAGGTAGCAGAGACTTAGTTGTAGGTAGCGGAGGAAGAAACTTTTCACGCAGGGGATAGAGAGAGGAAATTGCAGCAGCATTAAATACCACATTATATGAAGCAAATCGTCCAGCCCTATCAAAACGTCTATTTGTTCTCTCAACACCAAAAGGTATATGAAGAAGGAGCAAGACAAGACAAGACAAGTGTGAAGATTTCAAGACAAACAAACAAAAAAAAAACACGTTTTATTTTACAACACAAACACAAAATTAAGTAACTGTTAAAAATCATGCACGCGCTGAAGCCCCAGTAGATATGAATATTCAAGATAGAGAAGATTGAAGGAGGCAGTATTTGGTAAGGGAAGAAAAGTGAAGGGACAGGACGGGGGACAGCGAACGTGGCAGTGAATAGATCACATGACCTGAGATCACAGCTTGAGGTTTATTTATTATGTTACGAAAATGTCGTTATAACCCGTAAGACGCAGATGGAGTCGATGAAGACGTGTATTAATAATACAACGATTCTGACGATGAAAACAGACAACCAACGCCTGTTGAAGACAAGATCTTTGCAGAAACAGACACCAGTGTGTACAGACAGTTCAGTAAAACTTGGTAGAGGGACAAATAAACATTTTTAAGCAGAATAAGTAAGGAAAGAGATATGGAAGAACTGATAAGGAGAATGAGTGGGGGAGATACTGACAAGGAGAAGGAGTGGGGAGATACTAACAAGAAGAATGAGTGGGGGAGATACTGACAAGGAGAATGAGTGGGGGAGTTACTAACAAGGAGAAGGAATGGGGGAGATACTAACAAGGAGAAGGAGTGGGGGAGATATTTACAAGGAGAAGGAGTTGGAGAGATACTAACAAGGAGAAGGAGTGGGGGAGATACTGACAAGGAGAAGGAGTGGGGGAAATACTGACAAGGAGAAGGAGTGGGGGAGATACTGACAAGGAGAAGGAGTGGGGGAGATACTGACAAGGAGAAGGAGTGGGGGAGATACTAACAAGGAGAAGGAGTGTCGGAGATATTAACAAGGAGAAGGAGTGGGGAGACACTGACAAGTAGAAGGAGTGGGGAGACACTGACAAGTAGAAGGAGTGGGGGAGATACTAACATGGAGAAGGAGTGGGGGAGATACTACCATGGAGAAGGAGTGGGGGAGATACTGACAAGGAGAAGGAGTGGGGGAGATACTGACAAGAAGAAAGAGTGGGGGAGATACTACCATGGAGAAGGAGTGGGGGATATACTAACATGGAGAAGGAGTGGGGGAGATACTAACAAGTAGGAGTGGGGGAGATACTGACAAGGAAAAGAAGTGGGGGAGATACTGTCAAGGATAAGGAGTGAGGGAGATACTGACAAGGGAAAGAAGTGGGGGAGATACTGACACGGAGAGGGAGTGGTAGATAAAGACAGAAAGAGGAAAGATATTGGGGGTAACTAAAGAAATGAAGGATAGAAAGAAACACAGCGACGGAGAGGGGTAGAGTAGGTAATGTTAGAGAAAGAGGGTGAGGAATGGAGATAGAAAGGAAGGTAACATGTGTGTGTGTGTGTGTGTGAGAGAGAGAGAGGGACAGGAGGTAATGAGAGAGAAAGGGAGAGCAACAGCCAGAGAGAGAGAGAGAGAGAGAGAGAGGTAAAGACAAAGACGGAGAATGAGAAAGGGAGGCAGCGACCGATAGTGTGAATAGAAAAAGAAGTAGGACAGGGAGATAAAGAGAGACAAGAGAGAGAGAGAGAGACAGACAGAAGGGAAGGGAAACGAAGCATGACAAAGAGATGGAGGAGTTAACAATAGAGACAGTGAGAGATAGACAGAGAGAGAGAGAGACAGAAAAAAGGAAATAAAGTCGCAGAGAGAGAGAGAGAGAGTTAGAGAGTGACATAGAGACAAAGAGAGATACATACTGTAGATGAACTAGATATTACTTTATATCACATTCACTACAATATAATAAATCGATATTCATTAGTATCAACGATAGAGAAACATGTTGTAATGTATATTTACTAGTTGTATCAAGTCCACCGCTATGAGGAAAGAGTTCTCGTAGAGGAGGTAAATAACCTACATTGACAATGTCTGAAGTTATAGAAAGGAAGAAGAAGAAGGAGAAGAAGAAAGAGAGAGAGAGAGAGAGAGAGAGACTAAGAGTGAGAAACAGACAATGAAAGAGGCAGTCCCCGAGAGAATGAGAGATAACATCAGGGAGAGAGAGCAGAGAGAGAGAGATAGAGTGGCAAATATAGAGAAATGAAAAGAGACATTAGAGGGAAGTAAGGACACACACACACAGAAAGAGAGAGAGAAAGAGAGAAGGAGATAATTACAAATACTGATGCGAGAGGCAAGATCAGGGATGGAGAGATAAATGATGGATTGCGAGATAAGGACAAAGAGGACAGACGCAACGATAGCGAAAGAAAGAAAGAGAGAGGGAGAAACAGAGAGATAGAGAGACAACAGACAGACATATAGCAACTGTACATAGAAAGATATAACCATCGATAGTATGTAAGATGCAGGGGGGATGGGGGAAGAGTTAAAGAGAGAGAGAGAGAGAGAGAGAGAGAGAGAAACAGAAAGGTAAAGAGAAAAAAAGAGGATGGCAGAAGAGGTAAGAGACGGGGTATCGACTTAAACAGAGCGAGAGAGGAGGTAAGAACAGAGAGAGAAAGAGAGTGAGCGAGAGAGAGAGAGAGAGAGGGAGTAAGGAAATGACAGAGAAACAGTAAGTGATAGAGAAAATGACAAAGGATAAGAAGAAGTGAGATAAAGGAATTAACGACCTTAAACAGAAACAAAACAATAACCGGTGGCAGAAACTGAAGAAACAAAAACAGAGAGAGGGAGAGAGAGAGGGAGCTAGAGAGGGGGACAGAGAGAGGGAGAGAGAGGGAGAGAGGAGGGAGAGAGAGAGGAAGAGAGAGGTAGAGAGAGAGAGGGATAGAGAGGGAGGGAGAGGGACAAAGAGAGGGAGAGAGGCAGAGAGAGAGGGACAGATATGGAGAGAGAAGGAGAGAGAGGAAGAGAGAGAGGCAGAGAGAGAGGGATAGAGAGGGAAGGAAAGAGAGTGAGAGAGAGGGGGAGAGAGGGAGGGAGAGAGAAGGAGAGAGAGAAGGGATATGAGGGAGGGAAGGAGAGAGACGGAAAGAAGGGTAAAAGGCAGAAATAGAAATGAAAATAACTTCTGGAAAAACGGAATAAAAGTAGATACTGAGGTAAGTAGAAAGATAGAGACTGAGATAAGGTGAGAGAGACTGAGGTAACGAGAGAGATAGAGACTGAGATAACGAGAGACATAGAGACTGAGATAACGAGAGAGATAAGAGACTGAGATAACGAGAGAGAGACTGATATAAGGATAGAGAGACTGAGGTAACGAGAGAGATAGACTGAGATAACGAGAGAGATAAGAGACTGAGATAACGAGAGAGATAGAGACTGAGGTAACGAGAGAGATAGAGATGGAGATAACGAGAGAGAGAGACTGAGGTAACGAGAGAGAGACTGAGATAACGAGAGAGAGATAGAGACACATAACGAGAGAGATAGAGACAGATAACGATAGAGAGATAGAGACTGAGATAACGAGAGAGATTGAGAATGAGGTAACGAGAGAGATAGAGACAGATAACGAGAGAGTTAGAGACTGTGGTAACGAGAGAGATAGAGACTGAGATAACGAAAGATATAGAGACTGAGATAACGAGAGAGATAGAGAAAGCAAGGTGACAGAGAGAGAGTGAGAGAGGGAGAGAGAGAGGGAGAGTAACAACAGTATATGAGAAATAGGTAGAATAGGCCAATAACAAAGACTAGGAAAATGGGACAGGTAGAAAACCGACAACAGAGACATAAAGGTTTAAAAAACAGAGAGAAATAACGAGATGAGAGAGAGAGAGAGACAGAGAATGAGAGTGTGAGAGAGACAGAGACGGATAGAGTGAGAGAGACAGAGAGAGGCAGAGAGAGTGAGAAAGACAGAGAATGAGAGAGATAGAGAGAGACAGAGAGAATGAAAGAGAGTGAGAGAGACAGAGAGAGTTAGAGAGACAGGGTGACAGAAAGAAAGTGAGAGAGACAGAGAGAGTTAGAAAGACAAAGAGACAGAAAGAAAGTGAGAGAGACAGAGAGAGTTAGAGAGACAGAGTGAGACAGAGAGTGAGACAGAGAGAGTGAGAGAGACAGAGAGAGCGAGACAGAGAGTGACGGAGAGAGTTAGAGAGACAGAAAGAGAGTGAGAGAGACAGAGAGAGTGAGAGAGACAGAAAGACATAGAGAGACAGATAGAGACAGTGAGAGTGAGAGAGACAGAGAGAGTGACAGAGAGAGTGAGAGAGACAGAGAGAGAGTGAGAGAGAAGAGAATGACAGAGATAGAAAGTGAGACAGAGAGAGACAGACAGAGACAGATAGAGACAGAGAGAGAGACATACAGAAAGTGACAGAGAGAGTGAGATAGAGAGTGAGACAGAGAGAGAGTAAGATAGAGAGAGAGACAGTGAGATAGAGAGAGAGAGTGAGATAGAGAGAGAGTGAGACAAAAAGGGAGTGAGGCAGAGAGAGAGACAGAGAGAGAGTGAGACAGAGAGAGAGAGTAACTACAGTATGTTAAATTTAGGTCGAATAGATCAATACCAAAGACTAGGAAAAAAGGAAAGATAGAAAACCTACAAAAGAGACAGAAAGGTAAAAAAAACAGAGAAACAACGAGAGGTGGAGAGAGACAGAGGGAGAGAGTAAGAGATACAGAGAGAGACAGATAGAGTGATAAAAGCAAAGAGAGAATGAGAGAGACAGAGAGAGTGAGAGAGACAGAAAGAGACAGAGATAGATAATGAGAGAGAGTGAGAGAGAGTATGAGAGGAGGAATGAGAGAGACAGAGAGAGAGAATGAAAAAGACACAGAGAGAGTGAGAGAGACAGGTAGAGAGTGAGACAGAGAAAGTGAGACAAAGAGAAAGTGAGAAAGACAGAGAGACAGTGAGATAGAGAGTGAGAGGAACAGAGAGAGGGACAGAGAGAGTGAGACAGAGAGAGAGTGAGACAAAGAGAGAGTGAGAGAGACAGAGAGAGTCAGAGAGTCAGAGAGAGTGAGAGAGACACAGAGAGAGTGAGAGGATCAGAGAGAGAGAGTGAGACAGAGAGAGAGAGAGAGAGCGAGAGTAACAACAGTATATGAGAAGTAGGTAGAATAGATCAATAACAAGACTAGGAAAATAGGAAAGAAAGAAAACCGACAATAGAAACATAAAGGTTAAAAAAAACAGAGAAACAACGAGAAGGGAGAGGGACAGAGAAAAAGAGTGAGAGAGACAGAGAGAGTGAGAGACAGAGAGAGTGAGAGAAACAGAGAGAGAGAGTGAGAAAGACAGGGAGAGAATAACAGAGACAAAAAGAGACAGAGAGTGAGAGAGACAGAGAGACGAAGAAATAGTGAGAAAGACAGAGAGAGAGTGAGAGAAACAGAGAGAGAGAGTGAGAAAGACAGGGAGAGAATGACAGAGACAGAAAGACACAGAGAGTGAGAGAGACAGAGAGACGAAGAAAGAGTGAGAAAGACAGAGAGAGAGTGAGAGGGACAGAGAGAGACAAAGAGACAGAAAGAGAGACAGAGTGAAAGAGATAAAGGGAGACAGAGAGAGACCGAGAGAGAGAGGCACAGAGAGACAGAAAGAGAGACAGAGAGAGACAAAGAGAGACAGAGAGAGTGAGAGAGACAGAGAGAGTGAAAGCAACAGAGTGAGAGAGGTAGAACGAGAGAGAGTGAGAGAGACAGAGATAAAGTGAGAGAGACAAAGAGAGTGAGAGAGATAGAATGAGAGAGAGTGAGAAAGACAGAGAGAAAGTGAGAGACAAAGAGAATGAGAGAGACAGAGAGATGAAGAAAGAGAAAGAGAGTGAGAGAAAGAGAGAGAGACAGAGAGAGTGAGACAGAGAGTCAAACAAAGAGAGTGAGACAGAGCGAGAGTGAGAGATAGAGGATGAGACAGAGAGTCAATTAGATAGAGTGAGAGTGAGATTATGACGGAAGTATACAGATGACCAAAGTGTTCAACGATAAACAAAATGAAGGAGAAACTGAAGTGTATCACAGATGAAAAGTGTGTAGATAACAAAAACTGAAGCGTATAGATAATACAAGTATTAGATAATACAAGCATTTGCATTCTCACATGTCTGAAGCAGATGTTACACCGATATTCGTATAGAACTCACGTTTGATTAAGCAATCACTTCTGCATGACTGGATAATTCTTTATTGCTTTTCTGACTTTTCTGCTTATTATCCACATCCACATCCACATATCTTTTGTTTGTGACCCAGGATAGATGGCTCTCACCGTTGTCTTAAATCAGTGTTCCCAACTGGTGATTTAGGGACCCCAGGGGATCTGAGGAACCTACTACAGGGGTTCGTAGCAAAAATTCAAGATCCTCTTTAATTTTAACTGTTAAATTTTTAACAATGGTTAATTTGATCTTATCTTATATCATTCCCGTGCAGTTAAACGTCACATAGGGATCGCAAGGTAGTTCGCCAGTTTTTCCTGTCTTCGGCGAGTCTTTCAACCTCATCAAGGGATTTTATGCCTGTTAATTTGATAGTTCACTGAGAATAGTTTTAAAAGAATGCAGATTGGACCAATTCTTTACTGAAATGGCTTCATATATACTTAGTTTTATACACTAACTACCAGCATGACACAGTTCCGGGCGATTTTTTTCTGATTATAAGAACGTTGGTGACGAAGGAAGACGAAGTCAAAGAGTACAAATACTTGCTGTTGAAGTATCGCACACCTTTTGTGAACAGACGTTTTCCACATATTGCATCAAACAGATTCCTGCGCTTGTTCTTGGCGTTTTCCACAATATTGTAGAAAACACGAAGAACAAGTGCAGGAATCTGCTTGATGTTGATCCAGATTTGAGATTACAAATAGAACATATTGAACCAGATGTTGAAGCGATTGTTCGGAATACAAAGCGGCATGGTTTATCTCGCCATATTTAGGTAGGTTACAAGAAACATGGAGAAGAACAACAGAGAGGATGTTAAGCTATAGAAGGCTCACTTGGGCAAGAGCGGGAAAAAAGGGAAAGGGCAAGGGCAAAGGCAAGGGTGCCTTGGGAACTTCAGGTTCAGAGAGAAGGAGAGAGAGAGAGAGAGAGAGAGAGAGAGAGGTTTAGATAGGTTGGCTGTCACATGTTTCATATTCTGCTCATTTGTCAGAACAAATAGGAGAGTCTATTTTTTTTCCTAACCACATTATTGTCACTTTGAAAATTCACCAAGTTTGTAATGTGATTTTAGCTTTGTGCAGCGTCTACTCATTAAAGGCTGCCCAGATTTCCTGAATAAAATTCTTTTGCATTTAGGCACATAGCTACCATACAGATATGAAACTTTTTCAAAGTATAGGGGTCCGCGGCCTGGATTTTGAAACAGTAAGGGGTCCGCGGACATTTATTACTTGGGAACCACTGTCTTAAGGGACACTCCACTGCCCATAAGAAAATAACTAATGAAAATAGCACTGGCATGAGGTCACCTTGATATAACCTTCATGACGTTGTCCGCTCAGTTGCATCAGAAAAGTCAAGATGAACAATGTGAGAAATATTCAGAAATATGAACGTGGGTTGGCAAGAACTGCGCAAACAACAGATGTCGCAGTAATAAGATCACTTTCTTTTGTTCTGTATGCACGTGATGATTGACGAACATTTTCTATATAATCATAGAGTTTTCTATCATCCCTGGACACTTTCTCCGAGAGCTCCACCAGTCACGTCACTTTCACAGGTGAGAACTGCTTTCTTT
Source organism: Achatina immaculata (assembly GCA_009760885.1). Taxonomy (NCBI): domain Eukaryota; kingdom Metazoa; phylum Mollusca; class Gastropoda; order Stylommatophora; family Achatinidae; genus Lissachatina; species Lissachatina immaculata. Next base: position 13,221,211 of record CM019701.1, on the reverse strand, counting down.
CAGCGTAGAACTACTCTCTCTTTCTCTGAGACTTACATAGTCTCATCTCTGTACGTGTGGGCTCTGACTTCTTGTAGTTCTCTCTATTTCTCTGAGACTTACATAGTCTCGTCGCTGTACACATTGGCTCTGACTTCTTGTAGTTCTCTTTATTTCTCTGAGACTTACATAGTCTCGTCGCTGTACACATTGGCTCTGACTTCTTGTAGTTCTCTTTATTTCTCTGAGACTTACATAGTCTCGTCGCTGTACACATTGGCTCTGACTTCTTGTAGTTCTCTCTATTTCTCTGAGACTTACATAGTCTCGTCGCTGTACACATTGGCTCTGACTTCTTGTAGTTCTCTCTATTTCTCTGAGACTTACATAAGTCTCGTCGCTGTACACATTGGCTCTGACTTCTTGTAGTTCTCTTTATTTCTCTGAGACTTACATAGTCACGCCTCTGTACGCGTGGGCGTTGACTTTTTGTAATTCTCTCTATTTCTCAGGTTACCTTCTGTCACGTCTCGCAAACGTGAACACTGATTTATTGCAGTTCACCTTCTCTGAGGGCCCCATCAGTCTTGTCTCTTTACACGTGAACACTGATTTCTTGCAGTTCACCTTCTCTGAGGGCCCCATCAGTCTTGTCTCTTTACACGTGAACACTGATTTCTTGCAGTTCACCTTCTCTGAGGGCCCCATCAGTCTTGTCTCTTTACACTTGAATACTGATTTCTGAAGTGTAAAACTGTTTTCGTTTCTTTGAGAGTTCAATTATTCTAGTCTCATTGCACGCGAGCACTGATTTATTGTAGTGTAGAACTGATCGTCTCTCCCCTAGGTCTCATTCAGTCATGTCTTTGCAGACCACAGCACTGATTTATTTTAGTGTTCTCTTTCTCTGGGATTCACATCAATCTCTTTTCGTACACGTGGTCGCTGATATCTTGCAAGTTTAGTCTCCCTTTATGACAGACCAATCTCGTTTACCTAAGCCTGAGACCTGACTTCCTGCAATTGATTTTCTTGGAGGGTTTCGTTAAACTTGTGTCAGTACACATGCCCATTGACTTCTTGTAATCTAAAGGTGCTCTGTACACGTGTGTACTGATTTCTTGTAACCTAAAGGTGCTCTGTACACGTGTGTACTGATTTCTTGTAACCTAAAGGTGCTCTGTACACGTGTGTACTGATTTCTTGTAACCTAAAGGTGCTCTGTACACGTGTGTACTGATTTCTTGTAATTGTAGTTAAGAAGTATTCTCTGTGGACTTGATCATTTTTGTTTTTCTTTATTCAGATTTGAGCTGATTTTCTCAAATATAAACCTTTTCTAAGTGGCTGCGATCAGCATTGCTAGTCACATGCGAGTGCTGAATTTTTCTCTCTTTCTCAGAGTGTCATACAAATCCCCTCTCTGTACAGGTGTACACTGACATTTTGTAATGGAATTGTTTTCATTCTTCTATGTCACCACCTGTCCAGTCTCTGTACACCTGGAGACTGATATCTTATAGCACATAGCTGATACCTTATAGGGTAGAACTGATAATCATTCACACATGACTCAGTCAGTCAAGTTTCTTTATATGCGGTCATTGACATCTTGTAGTGTAATACTATTTTATCCACAGGGCTCAAACTGTCTCCTCTCTGTATCAGTTGTTACAGATTTCTTGCAGTGTCTGAAGATTTCATTAGTCCTGCCTGTCTACACAAAGAGAACCGAACCTTGCGGTGCTCTATGGGTCTCTTTACTGATTTATCACAGTGCTCTCTTGCTCCGTGGCGCCCAGTGGTCTCTGATTTCTTGTAGTGTAGTCTGTTCTTCCCTCTCATAGAACTTAATCAGTGTCGTCTCTGTAGACACGAGGGCTGAGTTCTTGTAGTGTAGTCTGTTCTTCCCTCTCATAGAACTTAATCAGTGTCGTCTCTGTAGACACGAGGGCTGAGTTCTTGTAGTGTAGTCTGTTCTTCCCTCTCATAGAGCTTAATCAGTGTCGTCTCTGTAGACACGAGGGCTGAGTTCTTGTAGCGTAGTCTGTTCTTCCCTCTCATAGAGCTTAATCAGTGTCGTCTCTGTAGACACGAGCGCTGATTTCTTGTAGTGTAGTCTGTTCTTCCCTCTCATAGAACTTAATCAGTGTCGTCTCTGTAGACACGAGGGCTGAGTTCTTGTAATGTAAACTTGTTCACATTCTCTCATGATTTCACCAGACTCGCTCTCGGAGACGTGCAATAATCTCGGCTTATTCTCTTTCTATGAGAATTACATCCATCTTCTTTATTCAGCCATGAAAACGGAGTTTCTGCAGTGCTCTTGTTTTCTCTGACGATCCCGTCAGACTTATTTATGTACGCGTGGGCACTGATATCTTGCAGCATAAACTTTCTCTCTCGTGCAGCGAAAAAATGTGCTTTCTCTGAGAACTTCGTCAGTTTCATCTGTGTACAAATGTGGTGCACATTTCAAGCATAGTAAAAATGATATAATTCTCTGAGGAGTTCATGAGCTCTTTTTCGTCAGTACAGATGTTCACTGATTTCTTGCAGCATAAAAATGTTTCCTCTCTTTGTTAGGGCTTCATCAGTGACTTTTTTGTCCACGTGATCACTGATTTCTTGTAACGCAAAATATTTCTCTTTCTGTAGTGGTTTAAATAATCTTGTCTCTGTACATGTTTCTCTTTCTGTAGTGGCTTAAATAATCTTGTCTCTGTACATGTCTCTCTTTCTGTAGTGGCTCCAATAATCATGCCTCTGTAATGTCTCTTTTTCTGTAGCGACCACAATAATTTTGTTTATGTACATGCCTCTCTTTCTCTAGTGGCCCCAATAATCTTGTCTCTGTACATGTTTGTCTTTCAGTAGTAGCCTCAATAATCTTGTCTCTGTAAATGTTTATCTTTCTGTAGTGGCTTAAATAATCTTGCCTCCATACATGTTTATCTTTCTGTAGTGGCTTAAATAATCTTGCCTCCGTACATGTTTATCTTTCTATAGTCGCCTCAGTAATCTTGTCTCCGTACATGTTTCTCTTTCTCTAGTGGCCTCAATAATATTGTCTCTGTACATGTTTCTCTTTCTCTAATGGCACCAATAGTCTTGTCTCTGTACATGTTTCTCTTTCTCTAGTGGGGTCAATAATCTTGTCTCTGTACATGTTTCTCTTTCTCTAGTGGGTTCAATAATCTTGTCTCTGTACATGTTTCTCTTTCTCTAGTGGCACCAATAATCTTGTCCTTGTTCATGTTTCTCTTTCTGTAGTGGCTCCAATAATCTTGTCTCTGTACATGTTTCTCTTTCTCTAGTGGGCTCAATAATCTAGTCTCTGTACATGTCTCTCTTTCTCTAGTGGCCCCATTAATCTTGTCTCTGTACATGTCTCTCTATCTCTAATGACCTCAATAATCTTGTCTCTGTACATGTCTCTCTTTCTCTAGTGGTCCCAATAATCTTGTCTCTGTACATGTCTCTCTTTCTCTAGTGGCCCCAGTAATCTTGTCTCTGTACATGTTTCTCTTTCTCTAGTGGCCCCAGTAATCTTGTCTCTGTACATGTTTCTCTTTCTCTGGTGGCCCCAGTAATCTTGTCTCTGTACATGTCTCTTTTTCTCTAGTGGCCCCAGTAATTTTGTCTCTGTGCATGTCTCTCTTTTTCTAGTGGCCTCAATAATCTTGTCTCTGTACATGTCTCTCTTTCTCTAGTGGGCCCAATAATCTTGTCTCTGTACATGTTTCTCTTTTTCTAGTGGGCCCAATAATCTTGTCTCTGTACATGTCTCTCTTTCTCTAGTGGGCCCAATAATCTTGTCTCTGTACATGTCTCTCTTTCTCTAGTGGGCCCAATAATCTTGTCTCTGTACATGTCTCTCTTTTTCTAGTGGCCTCAATAATCTTGTCTCTGTACATGTCTCTCTTTCTCTAGTGGGCCCAATAATCTTGTCTCTGTACATGTTTCTCTTTTTCTAGTGGGCCCAATAATCTTGTCTCTGTACATGTCTCTCTTTCTCTAGTGACCTCAATAATCTTGTCTCTGTACATGTCTCTCTTTCTCTAGTGGTCCCAATAATCTTGTCTCTGTACATGTCTCTCTTTCTCTAGTGGCCCCAGTAATCTTGTCTCTGTACATGTTTCTCTTTCTCTAGTGGCCCCAGTAATCTTGTCTCTGTACATGTTTCTCTTTCTCTGGTGGCCCCAGTAATCTTGTCTCTGTACATGTCTCTTTTTCTCTAGTGGCCCCAGTAATTTTGTCTCTGTGCATGTCTCTCTTTTTCTAGTGGCCTCAATAATCTTGTCTCTGTACATGTCTCTCTTTCTCTAGTGGGCCCAATAATCTTGTCTCTGTACATGTTTCTCTTTTTCTAGTGGGCCCAATAATCTTGTCTCTGTACATGTCTCTCTTTCTCTAGTGGGCCCAATAATCTTGTCTCTGTACATGTCTCTCTTTCTCTAGTGGGCCCAATAATCTTGTCTCTGTACATGTCTCTCTTTTTCTAGTGGCCTCAATAATCTTGTCTCTGTACATGTCTCTCTTTCTCTAGTGGGCCCAATAATCTTGTCTCTGTACATGTTTCTCTTTTTCTAGTGGGCCCAATAATCTTGTCTCTGTACATGTCTCTCTTTCTCTAGTGGGCCCAATAATCTTGTCTCTGTACACGTGGGCACTGACTTCATGTGGTTCTCCGAAGGCTCCTCTAAACTCCTTCCTGTACAGGTTTTGCAATGGTTTACTATAGCTAAAACTGTTCTCACTCTCCGTAAACCTCAATCACTATCTGTGTACACATGAGCACAGGTTTCATGTCGTGCCTTCTAAATCTCCATAACTGTCTGTGTACACATGAGCACAGGTTTCATGTATTGTAGAACTGTTGTCTTTCTCCTATAGCTCACTCAGTCACGTCTTTGTACAAGCGAATACTCATTTTTTTCAGTGCTCTCTTTCTGTAAAGTCTCTTCAGTCTTATCTGGGTAGACGTGTACGCTAATTTCGGATCGAATAAAATTGTTTTTTTTTCCCCATGAAAGCATCATCAATCGCTTCATTGTGGACATGTACACAGGTTTCTTATAGTCCTCTCTTTCTCTGAGGACCCCATTAGTCCTGTCTCTGTACACGTGTCCACATTTTTTTCCATAGTAAAACTGTTCTCTTTCTTTGAAAGTTTCATCATTCTCGTCTCTGTACACTTGAGAACTAATTTCAGGCTGTGTTCTATTTTGATCAAAGTCCCCAACAGTGCCGTCATTTTAGATGTGAACATTCACAGCACATTTGTTCTCTTTCTCCGAGATTTCAACCACTCTCTTTTATTGCAGACGCAGAAACTGAGTTCCTGTAGCGTTTTCTCTCTCTAAAAGTCCCTTAGTCGTCTATCTGATTTCTTGTAGTGTTTTCTCTCTCTAAAAGTCCCTTAGTCGTCTATCTGATTTCTTGTAGCGTTTTCTCTCTCTAAAAGTCCCTTAGTCGTCTATCTGATTTCTTGTAGCGTTTTCTCTCTCTAAAAGTCCCTTAGTCGTCTATCTGATTTCTTGTAGCGTTTTCTCTCTCTAAAAGTCCCTTAGTCGTCTATCTGATTTCTTGTAGTGCTTTCTCTCTCTAAAAGTCCCTTAGTCGTCTATCTGATTTCTTGTAGTGCTTTCTCTTTCTAAAGGTCCCTTAGTCGTCTATCTGATTTCTTGTAGCGTTTTCTCTCTCTAAAGTTTCCCATTAGTTGCCCATTTGTAATTGTAAGAATTAATCTTTTTTAAAATGTGAAACGACTCTTCTTTTCGGAATGTTTTATTATTATCGTCTATCTATACTCGAGCACTACTTTTTGTAGTTTAAACTTCCTTCATGTCTCTTACAGCTAAATCAGTCTCCTGTATCAACACTCGAGCACTACTTTCTTATAGTGCAAACTTGCTCCATGTTTCTGATAGCTATATCAGTGTTCTGTATCTAAACTTAAGCACTACTTTCTTGTACACTCGAGCACTACTTTCTTGTAGTGTAAACATGCTCCATTTCTCTGAAAGCTACATCAGTCTTCTGTATTTACACTTGAGCACTACTTTCTTGTAGTGTAAACTTGCTCCATTTCTCTGAGAGATACATCAGTCTTCTGTATCTATATACTTGAGTACTACTTTCTTGTAGTGTAAACTTGCTCCATGTCTCTGAGAGCTACATCAGTTTCCTGTATAAACACTCGAGCACTGATTTCCTGTACTAGAAAATTACCCTTGTCTCTGATGGCTCTAGATATCTCGCCAGAGTTTCGTCTCCATAGAACATCGCCATATCTTACTCTCATCTCTTTCTGCTGTAAACAGAGACTCTGTACTACAGTGTGTGTTTAAATACTTTGTTCTACCTGCCTCTCTGAGATTATAGCCATGGCTGTGCTATCCTTGATGTATCCAACTATTTCTATAGATGTAGGCTAGCACAACCAACATTTTCATCACTTTTCTCAATTTGTTAAGGATTTAATTTAAGAACTGTCAGATGATAAATCAAAAGAAATCTGTGTAAATAAAAAAAATATTACTCGTAAAATCCTTGTCACATTCTTGTCCTATCCTAGTCATGTAATACTTGATTGTATGCTAAATAACAAATAATGATAATTTTATTTCTCTCATAATTATTCCCGTGCCAGAGAAGAACGTCTTGATCAGAAGCATGTGAGTCTAGTTTTTATACATTTCAGTGTTTGGTCTAATTTGAAGAGCTGGATACATTTATTGTCTTCAAAATTCGTTTTTTTTTTTTTTTAGTAATAGTTTTGTGATAGAAATGTAACAGTTTGTATAATCATCAGCTACTTTGTTCTGTTCAGAAATGACTAATGTTGATTCTATACTTTGATATTATAAATGTGACTTGTTGGAGTTAGAAAGTATACATTTTATTGATGAGCATCTTGTGTGCAACCGCGTCTGGCCAGACTCTCAAGTTCCGTGTATGGGGAGAGTTCGGGTGGTGGACACATCAGAGAGTGTGGTCAGCCCGCCGAGAACGTTGTGGTCGTGTTGTCTGGTGATTGAGAGGTCGAACGTTTTTCTGTTATCTCAGTTCGTACCTCGGTGTCTTAACCAGGTCAAGAAAACAGAGCATGCAGAAGGAGACTATCGAGTAGGTCAGTTTAACATGGCGCTATCGTAATATCTGAAGATTATTTGTCCTGAAAGTAGGTCACCCTAAGGAACAAAAATGCACTTAGTCAGCAAAAACTCGCACGAGAAAACAAAATGCCCAGAAGCAAGTCCAGCCTAATTGACATCTGATCGCCTGCAAGGCGAGCCAAACTCCACGCGAGTCCCTACACTCATTTTAGGTTCTGAGCCCGCACAATGTGTAAAAAACACTGAATGGTCAGGCTGAGAAGCTACCTCCTCAACCACCCCTCCCTACTCCCCTCCTCCCCCGACAGGTCCTTGTTATCCACAACAGTTGATGGGCCCGAGGGTGAAACCCGAATTAGTGGGGTCACCAGTTCAAACCCTGGGCCCATGATCGTGCATGTGGTGTGATAGACACCGCCTTCTTTCTCCCCATTCTTCTGGATGCAATGTCCGCTCCAGGACATGGGCTAGATACACTGCCCACTGCTATCCTCCTCCTCCTCATCATCATCATCATCATCATCATCATCATCAGGTGCCGTGCCGACTGGCGTTGGTTATTATGCTTCTCCAGAGTACACAATCCTTCATGAAGGTCATCAGCTCAGTTGATGATCTCCTCTCACACCATCCCGTCAGACTGTCCAGTATCATTTCTCTTTGTCTTCCCCTTGATCTTATTCCTTCTATTTTTCCTATTATAATATTTTCAATGCCCCCTCTTCTCATTGATTGTCCTATGAAAGTACATTGTCTCTCTCTTATCTTTTTGACAAGGTTTTTTTTGTCTCTCCAGCTCTTCTCATACATTCTTCAATAGTTATTTTTGCTGTCCAGGGGATTCGCAACATTCTTCTAATAAACCACATTTCTGCTGCTTCCAATGATTTTTGTGCAGACTTGCCTATTGTCCATGATTCACTTCCATATAACAAGATAGGTTCAATATAGCATTTCAGGACGTGTTTTCTAAAATTCATTGATAAAGATGTGTTAGCTAATATGTTTCTCATTCTCTGAAATGCAGTCTTTGCTTGGCCTATTCTGTTCCTAATTTCTGTTCTGCATTTCCCATCTGAAGTTATTACTGCTCCAAGGTATTTGAATTTCTGCACTTGCTTTAGAATAGTTCCGTTTAATTTTATCTTGCACATTGGTGGATTCTGTTTCTTAGATATAACCATAGTCTCTGTCTTTTTGATGTCTAAAGTAAGGCCTTTCTGTTCACTTCCTTTAGCAACTTTATCCAAGAGATTTTGCAGGTCTTGTTGGTTCTCAGCTATCAGTTCTGTGTCGTCAGCATACCGAAGGTTGTTAATATTGTATCCTCCAAATTTTATGCCTGGTTCTGTGATGATCATTCTTAGAATATTCTCCGTGTACAGAGAAAAAAGGTCTGGAGATAGTACACATCCTTGTCGCACCCTTGTTTTATAGGTTGATATTTTCCACTTCCATTTTCAACTCGAATTGCTGCATCTTGCTGCCAGTGTAGATGTTTTACAATCCTTAGGTCTTTGCCGTCTATATTGATGTCTTCAAGCATTTTAATAATTTCAATCTGATTCACCTTGTCGAATGCCTTGGTGTAATCGATGAAGCATAAGTAGAGATCTTTCTGTACTTCTAAAGCTCTTTCTGTTAGTGTTCTTAAAGCATAAATGGCATTGTGTGTTCCCTTTCCTTCAACAAATCCAAACTGTTCATCTGCTATTTCCATTTTTATCTTTTTTCCTTGTTCTTCTCATAATAATTCTCAGAAGTAGCTTTGCTATGTGACATGAAAGGCTGATAGTCCGGTGGTCATCACATTCCTTTGCACCTGGTTTCTTTGGTAGTGCTATAAACGTGGATTTAAGTAGGCCATTGGGCATATAACCACTGTTGTAAATGTCATTCAGTAACCTGGTTATTATTTTCATTCCTATCTCCTCTAGTGCCTCTATTTCTTCTACTGTTATATTATCAGGCCAAGTCGCTTTTCCTTTCTTCATGTGTTTGATGACATCTATGATTTCATCTTCAAGTATTGGTGGTCCCTCACAGTTTTCAGTCTTATCTTATCTTATATCCTTCCCGTGCCGTTAAACGTCACATAGGGCTCACAAGTTAGTTCGCCAATTTTTCCTGTCTTCGGCGAGTCTTTCAACCTCATCAAAGGATTTTATACCTGTTAATTTGGCCTCTCTTAACAATGTCCTCTTCAGAATTTCACGCAGTCTGCTTCTTTTTCTTCGGCCTGTTGTGTTCCACTTGATAGCTTGTTTTGGGATTCTCTGATCATTTCTTCTCATCAAGTGACCAACATATGTCCATCTCCTTTTCCTGATCACCCATGAGACTGGTTGTTGTTCAGTCATCTGTCTTATCTCTGCATTGTTCTTGAATTCGTTCCACTTGATGCCAAGTATTTTCCTTAGGCATTTGTTTGCAAAACTCGCAGAGAATCCAACCGAGCATCAGGGATGCCAACAGTTTTCAGTATCTGGTGTTAATTCTGGTCTTTCTCCCCCATATAGCTCACCGATAAACTCTGTCCACCTGTCCACAATGTCTTCCTTTTCCATTAACATTTTACCTTTTTTTGATTTCAGGCATCCTGTGGTATATTTTGTCATCCTGCCTATGAGTTCACTAATTCGTTTGTGTATGTTTTTGCTGTCTTTATTATGAGAGTCCTCTATTTGTCTGCACTGTTCATTTAACTACACTTCCTTTGCTTCTCTGCATTTGCGTCTTATTTCTTTATTTATCTTGTTATATTTTTCTTGGTTATTTTTACTTCTCCTCCTTTTGTCCATCAGTCTTAAGATGTCGTTTGTCATCCATTTATTTTTAGGGGCTTCTGTTTTTCGGTGGTATTATTTCCTTAACAGTTTGGTGGATAGAATCTCTTAACATTGCCTATTGTTCATCTATACTATTTTTCATTGCTATTGCATTGTATCTATTTGTTATAATAACTCTGTATTGCCCTCGCAGTTCTTGGTTATTTTTAAGGAGTTCTGTACTCAGTTTGATGTTTCTCACTTTTCTGCATGCTTTCTTTAGCTTTATTCTAATTTTTCCACAGAGTTGGTCATGGTCACTATTGCAGTCAACTCATGGCATGGTTTTTGTTGTCAATAATGCATTCTGGAATCGTTTGTTGATTAATATGTGGTCTATCTGGTTAAAGTCTTTTTGTCTGGGCTGCACCACGTTGCCAGTCTTCGAGGATGTTGTTTAAACCAGTTGCTTCCTACTGCCATGCCATGTATTCTTGCTCATTCAGTTAATTTACTACCTCTGTCATTCCTTTACCAACTTTGGCATTAAAATCTCCCATGACTATAGTAACTTCATGTGACTTTGTGTGTTTCAGGGCTGTCTCTATGTCATTATAAAATAGCTGTACATCTTCTTCAGAACTTTCAGATGTTGGAGCGTACACTTGTATTATATTTATGTTTATTGGTCGTCCTTTCCCTTGGGCTAGCAGGACTCGGTCCGAGATGTTCAAATATCCTACATTTGTCCTTGCTGTTTGTTCATCAAATATTATTCCTACTCCTCGTTCATGTTTCTCACTTCCTGAATATATTATTGTATATTTATCAGATTTTATCTTCCCTGCACCTGTCCATCTAACTTAACTCATTCCTAATATGTTGATCTTCATCCTTTCCATTTCCCTCTTTACATTTTCTAATTTTCCAGCCTCGAATAGAGTTCTAACATTCCATGTTGCTATTTTGAACTTGTTAGTTTTGCCAGCAGTAGCGTGATGACGATCTGGCCTCGCCTGTGGCTCGTGAGCTGCCCTACCGGATGAGGCTGTTCCAAAGGAACATCCATTAACGTCGTTCAAGTATTATTCTTAGAGTAAAGATCTTGTCGAGACAGCCTCTCCCTTTTCGAAATCCTGCCTGTTCTTCTCTCATTGCAGTATCCACTACATCCTTAATTCTATTCAGAATCTCTATACAAAACACCTTTGACACAACTGATAGTACGGTTACACCCCTCCAGTTATTGCAGTCACTGAGGTTGCCTTTTTTGGGTATTTTAACAATGATTCTCTTTTTCTATTTAGAAGAGATTTTTTCTTCTTTCCAAATTTTATTAACCATTTTAGTAGTTGGCTCATATTGTTACTGTTAACAGCTTTTAACATTTCGACTGTTATTTCATCTTCACCTGCAGCTTTGTTGTTAGCCATTAGATTCACTGCTGTTTCAGTTTCATTCAGTGTAACTTCATCAAAGTTGACATTTACTTGTGGGACTGGTAAATCGGTTTCAAGATTTATTAATTCATTTTGGTGTGGTCGATTAAGTATTTCTTGGAAGTGTTCGGCCCATCTTTGCTAGAGAAGCCTAGAACTAGATCCTGCATCCACCTGTTACTACAGTAAAGAAACTGTCATGGGACCTGACTCTGCTACTGTTGGATGTATCTACGCGTTCACTGTATTACAGAGACCAGACACCATTTTCTGAGGAAGAGCAGACAACTCAAAAATCTTAGTTACAAGGGGACCATCTTATTAGCAGAAATGCAGATGAAACCACTGGCAGCAATTATTGAGGAAAGACGCTGGCGATGGTTGGGACATGTGCTACGAATGACTGACAACTCACTACTAAAAATAGCACTAAGATGGACACCACATGGGAACAGAAGTAAGGGTAGACCAAAAGAGACATGGACAAGAACAACAGAAAGGATGTTGAGCAATAGTGGGCTCACCTGGGCAAGAGCAGAAAAAAAGGCAAAGGACATGCATTTGTGGAAAACCCTTGCGGAAGCCCCATGTGCCCTGGGCACTTAAGGTTCAGAGAGAGAGAGAGAGAGAGAGAGAGAGAGAGAGAGAGAGAGAGCATTTTCTGAGGAAGAGCAGACAATTCAAAAATCTTAGTTACAAGGGGACCATAATCCTTCGCTTAACTTCCGTACTATGTCTGTTATTTCTGATATGAAAACTTGCATTGCTTAACCTTTATACGACCTTGAATACTTTGTATTTTCTCGTACAGAAGCCAGTGAAGATGAAGTTCTTTGTTGTACTCAGTCTTCTGTGCGTCCTACGTGCAGTGTCTATGAGGAGTGAGTATATGTTTGCTTCAGAGTTCTCTCTTAAGTAGTAATTTGTTATAAGAAAGTAAACTGGTCTATTGTGTGAAGAAAAAAAATGTGTTAATCCAGTGTGATATTACTTTATTTCAGAGAACAAAGTTGTAGATAAAATTGTAGATAATTCACATTTTCGTTACACTGAAACCACAGAAATTTGTCAAGTATTGCTTCTCAACAGATTATAATGACAGTCTCTTTAGAAATGTATTTAGACACTTCTGTCTAGTTTGGAAATTTATTTAGACACTTCTGTCTGGTTTAGATATGTATTTAGACACTTCTGTCTAGTTTAGAAATGTATTTAGACACTTCTTTAGTCATAATTATTTTCAATGACTGAAATGTGCGTGTACCATGTGTGTAATTTGGTGTCAAACTATCGCATTTCTAACAGTTATAACATTAGTATAAAAGATGTCTGGAATAAATAGGTCAATCCAGGGACGAAAAAAACAACAACAACTCACAAGACCTCTAGGAGTCATGATCCAGAGGGGTCCACCCCCTTAGAATGTCAGGAGTTTAAAAGGGCCGAAACATTTGTATGGGGGGTAATTCCTGTGATGATCTGAAAGAGTTGCGTTGTTGTTCTGCTCTCTACAGTAGAGAGTTTCCTGCATAGAATTAGTGCAGAAACAAAGACAACCTTACAGGACACAAAAAAGCTGCTGCTATGGTAACAATCAAAACAGAAAAGTGTTCTATCAAAGGACAGTAATACGAGAGCCAATCGAAAGGTATGTGCAAGTCAAGGGATGTAATCAATGAAAAATATATGACAAGAATGTAACTCTCATTAGAGTTTTTTTCATATATTTTTCCATGATTACATACATTGACTTGCAGTTTAAAAAAATTTAAAGAGATTGCTTCGAAGACTGGTAATTGTAAATCAATGTATTGTAAATCTATTTCAGTCTTTTTTATTTTCTGCGTGGGTGTGTCTGCATAAACATATACTATATGGGGAGTATATTAATTATTTAAGATTTTATATACACAAAACGATTGTTATTTCAACTTGTACTTCAAACCAGAATGTGAAAACTCCTTGAGTTTGACAGGTAATCTCATAAATATTGGTTATTTTTCTCTTTTCTACAATTGGTCATGCAGAAATTAATCAGACAAACTCTGGTATGTAGCTGTTAAGAAAGTCTTATAAAACATAATATAATGGATAATGAGCTTCAATAATGTATTAATTCTGTACATATGAGTAGTTTAATTAGATATCGGCTGTTTACTTTATATAACAGTAAATAAGGTTTATATATCACCCCTCTCCTCAACCAGGCACCCTTTCAACCCTCACTTTTGCGTGTTCGGCCTCTACATCCATTTCATACCACTCTTAGCATTATTAATCATTAGTTTTAGATACGTTGAAAGGAATCAGCTTAGACTGATTATTGTAGGATGGAATAACATTTTTATGGTTATTTCCCTTCAACTGTTTTCATCTTTTTGCTGTCCCATTACGTACACTACCAAAAAAAAAACAGCACTAAGATGGGCACCACAGGGGAATAGAAGTAAGGGTAGACCAAAAGAGACATGGAGAAGAACAACAGAAAGGATGTTGAGCAATAGAGGGCTCACCTGGGCAAGAGCAGAAAAAAAATGCAAAGGACATGCATTTGTGGAAAACCCTTGCGGAAGCCCCATGTGCCCTGGGCACTTAAGGTTCAGAGAGAGAGAGAGAGAGAGAGAGAGAGAGAGAGAGAGAGAGAGAGAGATGACGGACAATATACAGGACAAGATATGTTCTGTATTGTGCAGTTTAATTCATTCAAAATGACAGATTATTTTTTACTTGAGTCTAATCTTAATGTGTGTTCACAAGCGAAATTCACACAGATTTATTCAGATGTTATTCTTGTATTGTGTATAATGTTTTTGCAATTTAAAGACACAAGACTTGCTATACTGTTATCCTGGACCGCTTTCCGTCTATTAAAAGTTAAAGGTTTTATGGGTGTGACAAGTTGTTTGTTTACAGTTTTGTGTATCTTGTTTCTTGCACCTCAAAATTTTCGGATATGTTTTATTTGTCTGTTATTTTCAGTATTACAAATCATCGTGTTTAGTTTAAAAGTACATGTTGTTTATACAAAAGGAATGTAAAATTTCTTGTGATCATAGTAGCACCACAGTTCAGTCAAAATCAGAATAATATTTTTAATACAATTGCAACCGATTAGCATAAAAATGTAGTCAGACCAAGAAAGAAGATAAGAAGAGGAGATTATAATATTCAGAATACACAGAACATGGCTGACTATTACAGCACACGTGGTCAAGAACGTTAAGCAACAAGTCCATAGAACAGCTGAAACTCAGCAACACGTGGAATGATAAATAAAAGTAAAGAAAGTGTCTTGTGTAACGTCGTGTGTCATTGATAAATTATGAGGAGATTTTATCTTTCTCTTCTGTGCTCGTCTCCCTCCTCTTTAATCTCCCACCTCCCCAACAACTTTAAAATAAGAGTGATACTAGTTGTATCTCTTCCTACTGTAGCTATTCTGTTTTAATCATTGTAGTTCTTCTCCTCGGAGGAGAAATTAACAGAGGCCAAATTAGCAGGCATAAAATCCCTTGATGAGTTTGAAAGACTCGCCGAAGAGAGGAAAAATTGGCGAACTACTTTGCGAGCCCTATGTGACGTTTAACGGCACGGGAATGATATAAGATATAAGAAGTCATTCTCCCTTTTTTCCCCATGCCTCTTTTAAAAAAGAAAATTGTAGCATTGGCTGGAGACAGTAGTCGCTTACTTATGAACATTCGCACCATGACTGCACAGAAAACATGACTTCTCTCTTACGATGTTGACGCAAGACACTATAATCTCTCGGGAACCAAAAACTATCCCCATCGCTGTAAATTTTCCCAGCAACTCCCGTTATTTTTGATACACTCACAAGACCTGAACGTTTTTTTTTTAGGTCAAAACTCAGGCAGAACTAAGTAAAAAAAGTCAAAAATTTTAAATATTCATTTCAGCAAGGTATAACTGAATCGGTTAACACAGTTTGCTACATATAGGACCCCTCCCCCAAAACAATTTACTGATTATTACCCTTGAATTGCTTCAAACGTTTTGATATCCAATTAACGGCCTTAGAGTTCTAAGTGTAAATGTATCGTATATTTTAATTACTTAATGAGAAATTATACCTGAATGTTAATTGCAGTTATTCTGTTTTTATCACTACAGAGTCTCTCTTTTTTTTTAATGCCCGCATGGGCTCGCTAGATAATTTTACCACGTGTGTGGTGAGGGTTTGTAGATTAAAATCTGGGAAGAAAGACCACCTTTTTATTTATTTATATCATGGTGCCTTCCCTGCCAGGTAGAGTCTCTTGCTTATCTCCTGCAACCTTTAGAACACATTTCTCGCACATATGTATCAATTTTCCAACTGAAATAAATTATCGTCCAGTTAAGGGTTTTGTTCATTATTAATTTGTGTTCCAGCAATAATATTTATAGTAAAGCACTTTTGTTTGCACGGTTATAGTCTTTATATTGATAATAAGAAGTGTCTTAAGTCTTGGAACACATTTAGCATTTGAAAATGACACGGCTTTGCATTTATATCTCATTCTATCGTCTTCATTTTCCGACAAAAGAATGCTCATTTATCCTGCTTATTTCCCTTTCATTAATGGCTAATTATTAACGTTTCAGGAAATGCCACAGATGGTATGTCACTATTATTAAACTCTTCTACGCTTAATTTTAACGAAGGATATGAATGAGACAATAAGAGATGTGTGCAACAGCAAGATGGCCTTCTGCTGATGCATCCAAAATGCTGATGCTTGTGTACCTAAACATAATTTCTTGCATGGAGAATATAATAATTTTAAAATATTTTCTTTACACAGAAAGATTGTTATTTAAATTTGTGCTTAAAGTCAGCACGTTAAAACTGTTTTAAGTCTGACAAATATTTTCACATATATTGCTTAATTCTTTTACACACCTGATCATTTATTAATAATTTAGAATCTTTTTCACCAGAATCCCTGGCGTGTTGCTGTTAAGAAAGTCTTATAAGGACTAATATAATGGATGTATTGATATTGCGTTTCAATAAGGTAGTAATTCGAGATATAATTTAATGTTGATATTAATGTCTTAAATGAGACACATGTATAATGTACAGACACTGAAATGTACCGTGGTAACTAGTGTGTCTAATGAGTGTTGCACACAGTACATACATATAAACAGACCTTCTATCGTCATGTTTTTCTTTCTATTTTTGTTTTTTTTGAACAATCAAGAAAAAAAAATCGTAATTTTTAAATGTTGTAACTAACTACAAAATTGAAATGGGCGCATCAGCTTTGTTTAGAGTTGGAAGAGGGGGAAGATTTTTAATTGATGTGTTTTTTGACATGTTGTCTCGTCCTGTCTTATCTAATTTCTCATATACATTTTAATCCCGAGAGGACAAAAAGTCGTTTTGATCATTTTAGGTGATTTATTTCATGTACAGGGAGTTTGAACTCTTCTTTAATATCCTCCCCTGCACCTCATACGTGAGCGGTCTCTCCCTGCAATTCCTGCCCCTCTTAGCTAGAACAATTATTAGTTTTAGAATTTAAATGCATTGCTTAGACAGTTTAATGTAGGCTGTAATAATATTTTAGTGGTTACATTACATTCATTTCATCGTTGTGCTATCTCTCTGAGGATAATATAACACAACATACCTACTGTAGTGTGCGTTTTAATTCTTTACAAATAACATAACATCTTACATGAATGTAATCATGTGTGTTCACATGCGAAGTTCAAATAAATATATTAATATGTCTTTTTCTGTAAACCATATAACCTTTTATAATCTAAAGACTGAAGAATCAACATTTGGTACACGTACAGATATTGCTTGCTTCAAACATTTCTTATCCATTTCCAATAAGTTACAAATTTCATTGGAGTGAAATTCTGTTTGGTTACAGTCTTTTTTGTCTGTTTTTTTTGCAACTCTATGTGTCATATCTGTTTTATTTGTCTGTTATTTTCAATACCAACCATTATGTATAGTGTACAAGTGGTATACTGTTTATACAGAAGGAATAGAAGGACCATGCCCTGAAAATGTTCAAGAAGACACATGAATCAGAAAAGGAAGGAATAAGACAGGTTTGGCAGCATCTAAAATCTCACCACAACGCTCTTTGCAGAGCTGAAAGACTATGTAAAAGACAGAGGGAAACCAGATACGCAAGAGAGAAGTTCTACAGATATCCCTTCGGGTTTGCCAAGCAGTTATTTGATCAGCCAAAATCAGGTACGCTGAAAGCAGGTAAGGAGGTGCTCGAGGAACATCTGAGCAAGACATATATATATATATATCTGAACCTTAAGTGCACAGGGCACATGGGGCTTCCGCAAGACATACTCTGATAAAAATCAGCATACGCCACTCGAGCATATGAGAGGTCTAGTGTGGCCCTGTGCACCAGGCAGCAAATTCAAATGCAGCCCACCAACCTTCATAAGAAAAGCTAAAGGCAAATCAACACCTGGCCCAAAAGGCGTTCCTTACGTACTATGCAAAAGATGCCCAAAAGTACTAAAGAAGTCCATAAACTCTTAAGAACAGCATAGACTAAGGGATTCATAAGTAAAGAATGGAAAAAATCTAACGGAGTACACATCCCCAAGGAGCAGAATTCCACTGAGATCGACCAGTTCAGACCCATCTCACTTCTGAATGTGGAAGGAAAGATATTCTTCTTAGTGATGGTATGAAGATTAACAACATACCTCATAAATAATGGTTACGTTGATACATCTGTGCAGAAAGTAGGAATTCCAGGTTTCCCCAGGATGTCTCGAGCATGCTTCAATGATTTGGGAAGCTGCTGAACAGGAAAAATCTGGAAAGCAACACTTACAGGTAATATGTCTTGACCTAGCCAATGCGTATGGCTCAGTACCACACCAGATGATATGGTTAGAACTAGACATGTATCATGTGCCAAAAGAAATGACGAAGATGCTGAAGATGTACTTCACAGGGTTCCTCACGAGGTTTGAACATCAGGATATCTTACAATATGGATCGAGCTCCAGGTAGGAATTGCAATGGGCTGTACAATATCTCCCATAATGTTTGTACTAGCCATCCAAGTAATCCTGAGAGCAGCAGAAGGAGCAGAAGAAGGCCCAAGGTTCAGAAATGGACGTCAGATGCCACCACTAAAAACATTCATGGGTGACACAGCAGTAATAAAAATCAGTGAAGCACAGGCACGAAAGATGTTAGAGCTTTTGGACAGCCTCATCATATGGTGCCGCATGAGCTTCAAGCCAAAGAAGTCAAGAATTCTGTCACTTATAAAGTGGAAAGTGATAGAAAGATCGTACACAGTGCCAAATCAAATAATCCCAAATGTAGGGGAAGAGCCAGCGAAGAGCTTTGGCAGAGTATATGATGTATCCATGAAAGACTTAAACGCGGTGAAGCAAGTCATAGAAATGGCACAGAATGGACTGAACATCATAGATAAAAACATTCTACTGGGAAGTTCAAGATATGGTGCCACCAGTTCATACTGATTCCAAAATTAATGTGGCCACTACTCATTTATGAAGTTAGTACCAGTAGAAGTAGAGGCAGTCGAAAGAAAGAAAAATAAATCCATAAGAAAGTGGTTGGGCGTACCATTAGGATTAACTGATGTAGAACTATACTGCAAGAAGAGCAAATTGCAGCCACGATACAAATCTGTGGTAGAAGAATACAAGGTAGGAAAGATCAGGTTTGCAATGATGCTACAAGAATCTACAGATCATGTGGTACGAGAAGTGTACCCAACACTTAAAACTGGACGAAAGTGGGGAGTAAGTGAGGAAGTGACCACAGCCAGGGAAACACTGGAGCTGAAAGAAGTAATAGGATACACCCAGACAAACAGAAGGGGATTTGGTCATGATGAAATCAAATGGTGGTCAAAGGCCTCCTGTAAGGAAAGAAGGGATATGATCATCAGCGAAGTAAGGAATTCAGAGGATGATAAGCGGGTCCAGAAGGCAGTTCAACAGGCACAGCAAGGCCAATGGACAACATGGGAGGAAGTCCTGCAGAGATCACTGACATGGAATGACATCTGGAAAATGGCACCCTTGAGGCTCAGCTTCATCATCTTATGACCTTCTGCCTGCAGGCTCCAACCTACACAAACGGGGTTTATCAGAAGACCCCAAGTGCTCTCTCTGCAATGAAAGGCAAACATTGGAGCACGTGCTGTCAGCATGCAGAGTATCATTAGCCCAAGGAGGCTACACGTGATGGCACAACAGAGTGCTGCAGGAACTAGCAGCCATTGTAGACAGGGCAAAAGATAAATCAAACAACAGCAAAAGAGTTGAAATCCCACCTAAATACTTCATAGGTGCTGGTACGACATCGATTATTGAAATCAGGAACATGCTAGATGGTGGAAACGACTGGGATGTGACGGCGGACCTACCAGGAAGTAGAAAACACCCGACTGCCATCAAGAACACAGGAAAGCGACCGGACATTGTAGTGTACTCCACAGAAAAACAGGAATTAATAATGATCGAGCTTACGGTCCCATACCAAACTAGAATAGAGGAACAGCATTTATTCAAATGTGAGAAGTACAATGACCTGGTCAAGCAACTGAGGCAGGGGGCAGGAGTTAAGGCAAAAGTGATAGCTGTAGAAGTGGGAGCGAGAAGATTCGTAGCAACATCAGCATGCGATCTATGTAAGCAAATGGCCATAAAGGGACAAGCAAGAGCAAGGACATTGAAAAGCCTTTCAGAAACAGCAGAAAAGGCCTCATGCTGGCTGTGGAGCATGTGAAACAAGTATTGAGAACTTAAATAATTTCGTTTGTCACAGCCAGTACCGGTACTTCGTAGCTAAATCGCTAAGATGCACTTCGAAGTGCCAATTGGAAGAGCATGGGTTCAATCCCGGGATGAAAAAAGGCAACAACTCACAAGACCTCTGGGAGTCATGGCCCAGAGGGGACCCACCCCTTTAGAGTGTCAGGAGTTTAATAGGGTCGAAACACTTATCCCGGGGGTTGGGTACATCCTCTGATAATCTGAAGGAGTTGTGTTGTTGTTCCGCTCTCTACAGTAGAGAGTTTCCTGCATGTACGGTCTGATAATGGTGAGAGCACAGCCCAAGCATTGTCAACATGAGATTTATTAAAAAAAAACTACATGGATTATCAGAAAAAAAGTGTTGTCAGACCAAAGAGGGCAAACATCGAGATTATAAATCCAGATTCCGTTCATAGTTCGTAGAAAATCACTGGATAACCGATACTGGATTTGAATTATATGCTAATTCCGTACATAGATTATTACTGAAATGAAGTTATTGACCGATGCGCTTGTATAAAATGTTTACGTAATGAACTGAACTTCCATAACTGGTGTTTCTTGTGAATGTTACAAGTAGTACAGACATATTCTATTTGTCCATTTTTTGTTTTTAATGAACGAATGGAAAATCGAATTACAATGAAGCATATGGTGAACTATCGAACTTTGGTGAATTTCATTTCATATATGTAACTATTATGCATTAAATGTTATTAATAAATAATTTTAACGGCATTTAAATATATTACATAATAAATGGTTTAAAAGCAAAAATGAATTTCTAAGAGAGATGATTATTAGGAAAGGCAGAAACATACAGATATCTAGGCACAACCTTCAACAGAAGCAACATAGTAAGCGAGGAAATTAAAAACAGAGCACAGATAGGGAATAAAATATACTTTTCCTTGCAACACCTGTTAAAATATAAAATCCTGTCCCAAAACACCAGCCGTCATGTATGGATCAGAATAGTGAAGTACAACAAAGAAAGATGAACAACAGTTGCAGATCTTTGACAGCAAGATCCTAAGAAGAATCTTTGGGCCGATAAAGGATACTAACAGTGGAGAATGGAGAGCTAGAAAGAACACTGAACTGAACAGCTTATTTAAATCCCAGCGAATTATAAATGTCTTGAAACTGAACAGACTACGCTGGCTGGGACATGTAGAAAGAATGGAAGAGAACGGACAAAAGAAGGTGATATATGTACCAGAGATGACGGAAACAAGACCAAGGGGTAGACCAAGACAGAGATGGAAAGACAACATAGAAGAGGATATAAAGGAAATTGGTGTCACCAACTGGAGAGAGAAGGTTAAGAATAGAGAGGAATGAAGGCGAATTTTATCTGCAGCAATGAGCCTTAATGGTTTGGAAAGCTGAAGAAAAAGAAGATTTCACTAGCGATAAACTTAGTAGGTAGAAGCGGTACAAGTAGAATTTATATTTTACTGGTTATTTCCCTTGCATGGCATCTATCGGTTTGATATCATATTACCGGCCATATAGCACCACGTAAGTATTATATTGTATATTTTAATTATTTATATGTGACATATAACTCCTTATTGTGAATGTAGTTATTATGTTTTGATCACTGTAGTAGCTCTTTCTTTCGCTTCTTCTTCTGCTTCCTGAACAAAATTTGTTCCACTAACTTCATGTTCGACATTTTGGACCGGGCTTATTTCCTAGTCTCATAAATATGTCGTGTTATTTTCTGGACCATTTTTGGTGACCTAATTATTAGTAACTGGTTTTTCATTAAGTGCTGTTGCATTCTCGTCAGAAAATTAACTGTGGTTTATACTGACATACAGAAATTATTGTGCTCTCTGCATGATATTGATTTAACACTATCACTTTTATTAACCTCTCATTTATCAGATTCCTACTGTGAGTGGAGATGTAAACCTCTGTCTTCAGTACTTTAAACATGTTTTAAGTTTCTGTAATAAAGAATCTTGAGAACATATGCCACTCAAAAGTTATAAACACAAAAACCAAGTTAATATTATTCAATTCAAATGTAATATCCACCATCATTTATGCATGTGAAAGCTGGAAAACAACTAAAGAAATAAACAACAAATTAAACTCTTTTGAAACCAAATGCATAAGGAAAATACTTAGTATAAAGTGGGACAAATTCGAGGACAACGCAGAGATAAGACAGATGATTGAACAACAACCAGGTCTCATGGGTGATCAGGAAAAGGAGACGGACGTATGTCGGTCATGTGATGAGAAGAAACAGTCAGAGAATCCTAAAACAAGCTATCAAGTGGAACATAACAGGCCGAAGAAAAAGAGGCCGACTACGTGAAACTCTAAAGAGGACATTGTTAAGAGAGCCAAGTTTAGTGGGAATAACATCCTAATCCTTGATTAGGATGAAAAACTCGCCGAAAACAGGAAAACTCTTAGAACTACGTGACATTTAACGGCACGGGAAGGATATAATATCTAAGATAAGAATAAAGGAGTAATTTGTAAGTATTAAATATACGTTAATTACTGAAATGAACAGCCGTAGTGTTACTGCATTCTTCCTTGACTAAGCAGGAGCGTTCCAAGTGATAAAATGTTTAGACTAAATGACTTAATATCTCACTCATGACGGACGTTACAGTTTCTTGTACAATACACTCGTCACGTGACCTAGGTTTTGAACTACACTCGTGGAAATCAAGCGAAAGCCAGTTTATTAGTGAAACACGACGATGATGACGATAACGACGATAATGATGATGATTGAAATTCCTTGATGATGGCCGAAGTATCAACTCATAAATCTCAACTTGCTGATGCCGTTACATCTTATATCTTATATCCTTCCCGTGCCGTTAAACGTCATATAGGGCTCCCAAAGTAGTTTGCCAATTTTTCCTGTCTTCAGCGAGTCTTTCAACCTCATCAAAGGATTTTATGCCTGTTAATTTGGCCTCTCTTAACAATGTCCTCTTCAGAGTTTCACGCGGTCTGCCTCTTTTTCTTCGGCCTGTTGTGTTCCATTTGATAGCTTGTTTTGGGATTCTCTGATCATTTCTTCTCATCAAGTGACCAACATATGTCCATCTCCTTTTCCTGATCACCCATGAGACTGGTTGTTGTTCAGTCATCTGTCTTATCTCTGCATTGTTCTTGAATTCGTTCCACTTGACGCCGAGTATTTTCCTTAGGTATTTGTTTGCAAAAGAGTCTAATTTCTTTTCTATTTCTTTAGTTGTTTTCCAGCTTTCGCATGCATAAATGAGGGTGGATATTACATTTGAATTGAATAGTCTTAACTTGGTTTTTGTGCTTATAACTTTTGAATTCCATATGTTCTCAAGATTCTTGAAGATTGATGCTGCTTTTGTAATTCTGATCCTAACTTCCTTTCTGGTGTCACCATCCTGGAGAGAAATCAACCGAGCATCAGGGCGTTACATAGAACACAATTAACACTGACAACACTAACAGCAGCTACTAGGCTCCACGGTAACGTAAAGAAGCTATCACTTGAGACGTGTGTCTCCTACTTGTGAACATTCACATCACTGGCTGGGACATGTAGAAAGAATGGAAGAGAACGGACAAAAGAAGGTGATATATGTACCAGAGATGACGGAAACAAGACCAAGGGGTAGACCAAGACAGAGATGGAAAGACAGCATAGAAGAGGATATAAAGGAAATTGGTGTCACCAACTGGAGAGAGAAGATTAGGAATAGAGAAGAATGAAGGCGAATTTTATCTGCAGCAATGAGCCTTAATGGTTTGGAAAGCTGAAGAAAAAGAAGATTTCACTAGCGATAAACTTAGTAGGTAGAAGCGGAACAAGTAGAATTTATATTTTACTGGTTATTTCCCTTGCATGGCATCTATCGGATTGATATCATATTACCGGCCATATAGGACCACGTAAGTATTATATTGAATATTTTAATTATTTATATGTGACATATAACTCCTTATTGTGAATGTAGTTATTATGTTTTGATCACTATAGTAGCTCTCTCTCTCTCTTCTTCTTCTGCTTCCTGAACAAAATTTGTTCCACTAACAACAGCTACTAGGCTCCACGGTAACGTAAAGAAGCTATCACTTGAGACGTGTGTCTCCTACTTGTGAACACTCACATCATGACTACAATATAAACAGGACTGCTCTCTTACGACATTTGGCAAAGACCCTATTTATCTCTCACAGATGAAAATTCATTCCCGTTAAGACTCAGAACAATTCCTGTGCGTTTTGAAAATCCCAAAAAATTAATTTTTGGTTCTGTCATAATATGTGACCTAATAATTTGCCCTGCGGTAAAATTGGCGAACTACTTTGCGAGCCCTATGTGACGTTTAACGGCACGGGAAGGATATAAGATATAAGATAAGAAAAATGTTTAAAGAAAAGCGTTCTTAAAATATATTTAAACTTTCTGTATCAATATCATAATGCAGTGTATTGTTATTGTTTGTTTATATTCGATCCTGAAAAAAAGGCTCTACTTACATATCATTCTATTTACAGTCTTCAATTTAGTGATGAAAATAACAAGGCTATATTTGCATTTCTTATAGTCTAAATATTTCAGTGTAATGGAAGAAATGATTCTCAATTTCCTTGTTTGTTTCCATTGACCTGCCGGCCTCCTGTTATGTCACAGGGATTCAAACATTCCCCGTTCGTAAGTTCTGGAAATCTTATAAAATTCAGTTTAATTTATGAAGTGACAATAAAATGAAATGATACAGTAATTTTACAGCGATTTTACTCGGCTTTCTCTTGTCGGAATTTTTGACGGCCTGGCTGGCCGAGTGGTTAGACGCTTGGTCTACTAATCAGGTGGTACCGGGTTCAGTCCCAGCAGTGGGATTTTTTTCTGGTGCACATAAAAAAGGCCCCAGGGTTCACCCAGCCTCTAAAAACGGGTACCAGAGAAATCTGGGAAGGTAAAGCGGCCAGGCGTGATACTGACTACATCAGACTTTCATTGGCCGAAAGTCACGGAAAATACGGGACTAATACCGTATTCCCCAATATCCTTTAATGGGATGGCAAAGGGAATTTTACCTTTTTTTTAAAAACATTTTAACTTATTGTAATATTTAAATGAAAGACATAAAATAAAGTGGGCACATGTATAACATGTTTATGTATTGAACTGAACCAACATAAATCTAGCACGTGTATAATTATTCTGTAGTGTGACACACTACATCTTACTGTGGATGTAGCTATTTTGTTATGATCACTATAATCCTTCTTTCACTCCTCCTCCTGATTCCTTTAACAAATTTGGACCTTCATCCTAGACTTTTTGGTTTTTTTTTTTGTTCTCGTAATAATTTCATCTCATTTTTCTTGACAAGTTTTGATGACCTCAGTAAAAGTGACTGTTTTCTTATTAACTGGTGGTTCCTTTCTCGTCAGACAGAAACTCTCGACTCCACTGACATTTACAGAAATTCTTGTGCGCTTAACATTAGACTGTTAATTAACATCATCACTTTTATTAAACTTGTTAATTAACACCATCAGTTTATTAACCATGTTAATTAACATCATCACTTTTATTAACCTGGTTAATTAACATCATCACGTTTTTAAAATTAACCTTATTAATTAGCACCATCACTTTTATTAACCTTGTTAATTAACGTCATCACTTTTGTTAACCTCGAATTTATCAGACTCTCGTTATGAGTGGGGATATGAAAAAGTGTTTGTTTTGTAAGGTATAATCTTCTCTTTTCAGTGCTTTATTCTGTTTTAATTTTCCCTAATAAAGGAGAAGTTTTGCAAGTTTAACATATAAATTTAGTTTGTTAGTAGTAGTGTTATTGCGGTGACCTTGACTGACCAGGAGCGTGCCAAATGGTGTGATGATTAGAGTAAGCCACACAATGTGGTACCCAGGACGGACGTAACAATTGTTGTACAATAGAGTTATGGAAGGACATAGGCTGGACCTATCATACTTGAACTACACTTAGTGGAACAAACGCCATTTGTCTAGTCAAACGAAGGCAGTGTAATAATGAAACACGATGATGATGATGAAACTGCTGGTGATGGATGATGTATCCAACTAACACATCGCAAACTTTTGATGGAGGTATATAGAACAGAGATAACACTGGCAACAGAAACAACAGTCAGATTGTTCCAGCGTAACATAAGGAAAATATTCTAGGCATGTTAGTCTCCTACCTGTGAACACCAAACAAGGGCGTTAACTTTAGCTAATAATACAGGGGAACAAACTCAGAAAAACCCGTATTGTTTCACATTCTATATTTTGATCAGTGACAATTCTTTTTGTGGCAATAATGTTTAAACTAAAGCAGTTTTCTTACACATTTATACCTTTTTTACATCAATATCTCAATATAAAATATTATGATTGCCTGTTTATGTTTGTTTCCAAAAATAACAAGACTCTACTTGTGTTTCATACTGTTTATAGTTTTCAGTTTAACGGAAGAAATAATTCTAACTTTTCTAACTCTCTCTCTCTCTCTCTCTGTCTCACGTGGTGGCCTTTTTTTTAATGCAATAGGGACTGGCCCAGGACCCGTTGGTAAGTTATTGTTATGGAAATCTTATAAAATTCAATGTCATTCATGAAATGATAATGAAATAATGTATTAATTTTGTACCTATTTTAATATTTAAATGAAATACATAACCGGCCTAAATTAAAGTACATAACCGGGGCACGTGTACAACACATTTACATATTGAACTGACCCCACATAACTGGAATGTCTAGTAAATGTTGCACCTGGTACATAAATACAGTCTAACTGTTAAGTTTTTTTTTTATTTAAGGATAAATAATATGTGGAAAAATTCAGGAAAAATAATAATAAGGAAAAAAAGTAGTATGGTGAACTGAAAATTATGTGATGAATTACAAACCTGAAATAATTTGATAAGTTTTCATTACTGATACCTTGAGAGAGAAGAAACAGAGCAAGTGAAATTTATGTGTCCTTGAAATAATTATTAATTTTAGTTTTGAGTTTAGACAAATCGGCTGAGACAGTTCGCTGCATGAGTGAATAACATTTTACTGATTATTTCCCTTGCAATGCTACAAACGTTTTGATGTCATATTACCGGCCCAATAGTGCTACGTATGTACTGTAATTGTATATTAAAATGGTTGTGAAATGACAAATTAAGGCTTATTGTGAACGTAGCTATTCTTTTGTGATCTCTGTAGTCTCTATTGCTTCTCCTTCCATCTGTAAAACACACGTCTCAAACATATTCAATCAGTTTTTCTACTAAAATAGATTATTATTATGTTTAACGTTTTGATCACTAATAATTTGTGTTCTAGTAATACTATTTATAGTAAAGCACGTTTGGTGCACATTGATACTTTTGATGCACATTGATACTTTTGGTGGACATTGGTACTTTTGGTGGACATTGATACTTTTGGTGGACATTGGTACTTTTGGTGGACATTGGTACTTTTGGTGGACATTGGTACTTTTGGTGGACATTGGTACTTTTGGTGGACATTGGTACTTTTGGTGGACATTGATACTTTTGGTGGACATTGGTACTTTTGGTGGACATTGGTACTTTTGGTGGACATTGGTACTTTTGGTGGACATTGATACTTTTGGTGCACATTGATACTTTTGGTGCACAGTGACACTTTTTAAGAATTTAAAGTGACTTACATTTTGGGAATATTTTAGCAATAGAAAATGACACTGCTATTCATTTGTATTTGGTACTATCTTGTCAATTTACATTCCTCAAGAAAAGAAATTTCATTCATACTGTTTTATTTCCATTTTCAATAGTGGTTTTCACGAAAGTTATTGTTATTATTGTTATGAAAATAATTCAAAAATAATTTAATCTATGAACTATGAGCGGCAGTATAACAGATGTGTGGAGTGAATATTGCACTTAGTACAGACACATAAACAAGTTTACGTGAAAAAGAAATTGCTCGTATCATAACATTCAATACAAAAAGTGTTTTCTCAAATGACAATAATACAAGTAGGAGTCAAAAGATAATCGAAAATCAAGGGAAAAATACATGAAAAGATTGATTCTGCTACGAGTTTTTTCATATATTTTCAAAGATTATAGCTATTGATTTGCATCTACTTTTTGACTTACCAAAGTGTTCAAAAGAGACTGCTTCAAAGATTAATAATTTTAAATTAATGAGTTATAAAGCTATTAGAAGAAGGAGTGTGTGTGTTTGTGGAAGGGGGAGGGGTAAGGGAAACACAGGAAGCTCAAGTTGTCTGTTAGTCCGGTCGACCAGCCCAGGTATGGCAGAGATAACACTGAACATCCCAGGTATGGTAGAGACAACACTGACCAGCCCAGGTATGGTAAAGATAACACTGACCAGCCCTGGTATGGCAGAGATAACACTGACCAGTCCTGGTATAGAAGGGATAACACTGACCAGCCCAGGTATGGTAAAGATAACACTGACCAGCCCAGGTATGGCAGAGATAACACTGACCAGCCCAGGTATGGTAGAGATAACACTGACCAGTCCTGGTATGGTAGAGATAACACTGACCAGCCCAGGTATGGCAGAGATAACACTGACCAGCCCAGGTATGGTAGAGATAACACTGATATCCTTGACACTGAGTCTCAGTACCAAAAAAATATCAGTCCAGTGTAACTCTTTTTTTTTACTTAAAGTAATGTGATATCTCAACATGGACGAAGCAATGATAACATATCGAATGGTGAAATTACCAAATAAATCGTGCAAATAGCGCTGGTAATGCATGAAAATAGCGATAGTGCATGGACTGTTAGCACTGCGTAAAATCTTGTCTCTTTTCTCAGAAGGGTCCAGTCAGACATCCTTCCCCCTAGGCTGACGTCTGGTGAATCGGAAACAACGAAGAATGTTATGTCCAGGTGTAAAGAGCGCGTTTACTTGGCCACGTGACCGTAAGCACGTTTTTGAAAGCTGATCCAAAGATTAGTGAGGCAGGAATAGTTTCTGGGTATAAATACGGTCGAACCCGTTTAATGTCACATCGTCGGGACCGTCAAGATATGATGACGTTAATGGGAGTTGACATTAAGTGAGGTCCATTACAAGGGATTTAACTGGGCCAAGTGTGTATGTGAGTGTGCATGTGTCCGTCCGTCCGTCCCTCCCATATTTGCTACATTAAACACATAACAGACAGCCAAAGCTATCATCATCGGACACAAAATGTACTAATCACAAAACACAGTAAGTCTTACTCTTACAATATAGAAAACGCTATAATCAAGCAGCATCTGACTTGTCAGCAGTAGTACTAAAATGTGTGGTTTTATTTTGTGTAGTGATAACTGGTCTATTAATAAAAAGTCATTTAAACACAATAGGGCACTAAAAAGTCCTGCGTCACGCTAGGCATGTTGTAAATGAATGAGCGCGCAGTCTCGAACGCGCTTACAGACTGCGCGTAAGAAATAGTTTTGGTGGCCGTTTGGTCAGTGATGGTCTCACTGACATCATCAGTACTATCCTGAGTTTTGATGCCCACACTTTTCGAGACTGACCAACTACCAACTCGCGTTGCCAACTTAACGCTGTCCACGTTAATGTCATAAAGACGTTGACCTCTAAGAAGCCAGATTTTAATCACGAAAGGGCGGCAACGGTAAGCCTTTCATTCACACCAAATGTTTCACACCATTCATATCATTCACACCAAATGCTTCACACCATTCATATCATTCACACCAAATGCTTCACACCATTCATATCATTCACACCAGCTGAGTTTTGATGGCCACATGTTCAGAAGGTTGATGCAGCATTTACTCGGTGATCAGATGGTCGGTCCGTTCTTTGATGAGTCGCGAAGCTGATAAGGCTTTATGAGATTCTTGTAGCTTGTACTTGCCCAGTCCTGTAATACAAAGCGGGGTCTTTAGCTCATCTATGTGCAAAAATACCGTGACATTAACCGATTTGTGCCAATAAGCGGGGTGAGCAGAGAGGCAAGATAGGGGTGCAAGGTAATGAATCTGAGAAAAGAGGGGGGGGGGGTGGAGGAGTGGAATAGATGAAAGTGGTCGGTGTAGAGCTCCCTCTGTTATTCACGATCCTTATCATTAATAATCATTAGTCTTAGATATACTGAAATGAATCAGCTTACACTGTTTACTGTAATAAGGAATAACATTTTACTGATTATTTCCCTTCAATTGTTTCCATCGTTTTGCTATCTCTTTACCGACAATACAGCACAAGGTATGCACTGTGTTGTGCTTTTTAATTCATTAAAAGTGACAGATTACATAAGATTACATACATTACTTGAGTATAATTGTGATGCATGTTCGAAGGAGAATTTCACACAAATGTATTAATGTGTTATTTTGTTTAATATATCTAACACTTTTATCATCTAAAGACACAAGATTTGCTACAAGTATAGATATTGTTCTTTCCATCCATTTCTTATCTAGTTATCATAGTTAAATAATTATAATTATCACAGATGTGGAATTTTGTTTTTATACAGTCTTGCTTTTGCCTCACTACATATATGGTCCTTCGTCCTAGCAAGAATCTTTCAACTGAAGCACGCTTTCTTCACTTTTATAACTTTTTATAATAACAATGTAAAGCGTCCTGTTTCTTGAAATATGGTAAAATTTGAGATAGACACGTTTCTGTGTTTGTATTTCATGCTATCTTTTCAATCTGCATATCTTCTAGAAAAGAATAATCATTTTTATTGATTATGTCCCTTTCACTAATGGTTATTTAATGCTTTGAAAACTGACGCAGCTCTCGTTGGTATATTACTGTTTTTCAAAATTTTATGATAGATAGCATAATGCATGAATTGATAACGAATTTGAGTAATATATCAAGTCCATTTATTGCTTAATACTGACATCCTTAACTGAGGCTTGCGCATAATGCATATAGATACTGAATTGGGTCATGAAAATTGATGTGTTATGTGAATGTTAAAAGCTGCAGAGACATATATACAGACCTTCTTTCTTTCTTTCTTTATTTGGTTTCTTTCTTTCTCTACTTACTTACTTTCTTTCTTATTTACCTTCTTTCGTTATTCTTTCTTTCTTTACCTTCTTTCATTATTCTTTCTTTTTCATCTTCTTTCACTATTCTTTTTCTTTCTTTCTTTACTTTCTTTCTTTCCTTATATCTTTCATTATTATTTCTTTCTTTACTTTCTTTCATTATCCTTTCTTTACTTTCTTTACATTCTTTCATTACTCTTTCTTTACTTTCTTTACTTTCTTAATTTATTTACCTTCTTTCATTATTCTTTCTTTCTTTACCTTCTTTCATTACTCTTTCTTTTCTTTCTTTCTTTCTTTACTTACTTACTTTTTTTCTTTCTTTACTTACTTACTTACTTTCTTTCTTTACCTTCTTTCATTATTCTTTCTTTCTTTCTTTACTTACTTACTTTCTTTCTTTCTTTACCTACTTTCGTTATTCTTTCTTTTCCTTTCTTTCTTTCTGGCAAATTATAAGGGCTCTCTCAGCTTTCTCCATTTTGAGTTGAAATAAGGCGAAAGGTTTAAATTTGTCTTCTTGAAATTCAATCAATCAATCAATCAATCAATCAATCAAGTTCCGTGCCTTGCCGTGTGGCGTAGGCGATCATTTCTCTCCACAATTCACTGTCTTTAGCCTTGATTATCAGATCTGCCGGTGATTTTCTTCCTAGCCACACTGACAGCCCATCCAGTAATTTCTCTCTCTCTCTCTGTCTTCCTCTGTCTCTTCTTCCCCCAATTTTTCCTGTTGCCACAGTGTGTTCCAATTTTCCTCTTCTCAGAAAATGTCCTACAAATCTTGCTTGTCTGCCTCTGATCTTTGCTGTAATTTGCTTTTTGACTCCAGTCTCTCTTAGGACTACTTCGATGGTTTTCTTAGCTGTCCATGGTACCTTCAACATCCTTCTTATGAACCACATCTCCAAGGCCTCCATTTCTCGTTGAACTCTCTTATTCATAGATCATGCTTTACATCCATAAAACAAAATTGTCTCGATGTAACATTTAAGTACTCGGAATCTTGTTTCCATTGATAAGGATCTGTAGCACAAGATGTTTCACATTTTCTTGAAATTACAGTACTACAAATCATCGCGTTTAGATTAAAAGTACATGTTGTCTATACAAAAGGAATGGGATATTTGTTGTGATTATAGCAGCATCACAGTTTAGTCAATATCAGAATAACGTTTTTAATAAAATTGCAACCGATTAGTATAAAAATGTAGTCAGACCAAGAGAGAAGATAAGAAGAGGAGATTATAATATCCAAAATACACAGAGCATGGCTGACTATTACAAAACACATGGTCAAGAACTTTAAACAACAAGTCGATAGAACAACTGAAACTCAGCAACACGTGGAATTACAAATAAAAGTAAAGTCTTGTGTAACGTCGTGTGTGACAGATAAATTTTAAGATTTTATCTTTCTCTTCTGTGCTCGTCTCCCTCCTCTTTAATCTCCCACCTCCCCAACAACTTTAAAAACTCTAGTTGTATCTCCTCCTTTTATCTCCCCCATCACCCATTTTCTCTCCCACAACTAGTAGGTGCTATTATTATTCGACTCGACTCACATTTCCTCTTTCCATGATGACCTTTGTCAACCTCGAGGCGACCCTTTTCTTTGTATTTTGTGACCTCTCATTGGACAACTTTTGATTTCTCTGACATTTGGTGAACTTTTTGTGACATTTATATAATAGTGGTGTTCGACATATTTATGTTTATTTCTGCAATAATTATCAGATTTTAAGAGAACATTTTTAACAAGGTAGTATTCTGGAAGTTTAGAATTTGTATTTACTTACCAGAGTAAAAGAACACAGGCTGTAAAAGTTTGACAACTAATAACTTTTCTTCTAGTAATAATCTTTAAATGAAAGAAATTTGTTATATACCTTCTATATTAAGAATATAAAATTCCTTAATTCGTGGCATATTTTAGAATGTGCAACTGAGAATGCTCCGCGTTTATATGTCACACTATCTTCTCAATTTGCAATCTTCAAGACAAGAATTCTAATTTATATTGGTTATTTCCCCTTTACCCATGACCAATTCCTAACTTTTCAGGAAATGGCACAAATGGTACGTTATTGTTATGAAAAACTTCTGAAATTATCTTTACTGTATGAACTGAGCACAGAGGTATAACAGATGGGTGGAGTGAATAATAGATTTAGTATGATCTTTATAGACGAATTTGCAAGACATGAAGAATACTGTTTTTACCCTAACATTCTCAAATGACAGTAATACGAGAGCGAGTCAAAATGTGATAAAACAAGGAATATCATGAATGATAAATATATGTCCAAAATTTAACTAATCTTCCAATTTTTCACATATTTTTAGCGATTACATCTCCTGATTTTGCAGTTACTTTTTGTTTAGGATCTTGTATTTTAAAGACTGTTTCCAAAATGAGTAATTGTAAATCTATATTATTAAAAAGATATTTCAGTCCACTCATTTCTATATGGGTGTGTGTCTGTATAAACATATTTTGTGTGGAGAATATATAGATTATATAAAATTTTCTTTACACAAATGATTGCTACTTACACGTGTACTTTAAACGAATATGTGAAATCTGCTGAAGCTTGAACCATTTTCTCATATATATTGATTATTTCTTTTATACATTTGGTTATTTATTAATGTTTCAGGACCACCCCCACCACCCTCAGGTAAGTCGCTGTTTAGAAAATCCTATAAAGGATAATATAATGTTTAATAAATTTTTAAAATGTATTAATTCCATATATATTTTAATATTGATATTAAACTCTCAGTTGAGGTATATGTTTAATATATACAAAGAAACTGAACTGTTTCTTTATAACAGGTTTTGTCTAGTCTATGTTATACGCAGTACAGACAAACATTCTGTCTTAGTTTTCTTTTCGTTTTTCTTTTTATATTTGTGTTTAAGGAAAGAAAAAGGAAATTCACATTTTAAACTTAAGTAATGGTTACAAAAGTAAAGTGGCTTCCCCATATTTCTTTACTTATAACTTTAGAAAAAAGAAGATTGTATAGTTCATTCATTCATTTGCATGTCCCTTGCGGAACTTTGCCTCCCAAACAGCACTCCTGTAGGCCTCTCGGTTGTGAGCAAGATGGCCTGCTGCTGATGCATCCATTTGCAGATCGTCAACGATGTCTTGCAGCCAACTTCATTTTGGTCTTCCTGTTTTTCTTTTTCCCATTATGTATCCTTCCAATACGGTCTTCTCTAAATTATCATGACGTTTAATGTGTCCAAAATATTTAAGTTTTCTCTCTTTAATCCTCTTTACTAGCCAGCCTTCTTCAATATTAGGCACTTGTAGTATAGATATATTTGTTATTTTTTTGTGTCCACGATATTTGGAGAACTCTTCTGCAGCATTTAAATTCAAAGGCATTTATGTGTTTCTCAGCTGTTTTGTTAAGTGTCCAGGTCTCACAGACATATGTTGCGATGGGAAAGATGCATGCCCTTAAAAATCTTATTTTTGTAGTTCTGTCTGCTCCTCTCCACAGATTCTTTATTTGTTTTACTTTCTGAAGAGCAATGTCCTCATTTTAATTTCCCTCATTGTATCTCCATTATTAGTTAGTAGTGATCCAAGATATTCAAAACTCTCCACTTCTTCCAATTTTTCCTCATTGATAAATATTTCAGCTGCCGTGTTTGTTTTGTCAGTTGTTATCAATTTAGTTTTCTTTGCATTAAGATAGAGGTTCTGCTCTTCGCTGTTCTTACGGACTGACATAATTAGTTTTTCCATTCCTTCTTGTGTTGTGGACAGCAATACTGTGTCATCAGTATATCTAATCTCTGGTATTTCATAACCTCCAATTGTTATGGCATCTTAATATTCGTTGTCTACATCTTCTCTAACATTCCTCATTATATTTTCAGTATACAAGTTAAATAAGTAGGGTGACAATATGCACCCCTGACGGACCCCTTGTTTTATGTCAAACCAACTTGTTGTTTCACCATTTATTCTTACTGCTGCTTGTTGGTCTAGATACAGCAGTGATGTTAATTGTATCAAATGTGCTGGAAATCCCATTTTTTCCATTATTTCTCAAAGTTTCTGGGGTTGTACACAATCAAATGCCTTTGAGTAGTCTATAAAGGATAAATATAGATTCACATTAAACTCTCTGCATTTCTCTATTATTAATCTTAGATTGAATATATGATCTCTTGATCCTCTTCCTTGCCTGAAACCAGCTTGGACTATATTGACTTCTTCTATTTTCTGTAGAAGTCTGCCCAATATGATTTTTAACAGATTTTTACTGGCATGACTAATCAGGGCAACAGTTCTGTAGTTTGTGCATAATTTCAGGTTACCCTTTTTTGGCAGTGGTATGAATACAGTTCTTTTCCATTCTTTTGTCCAAATACCTGAATGCCATATCTTTTTGCACAGTGCATGATAGAATGGTGCACACTCCTTTCCTCCTGCTTTAATAAATTCAGTTGTTATCTCATCACATCCTGGTGATTTACCATTTTTCAGATTCTTTATTGCCCATAAAACTTCTTCTATTGTCGGTTCGGGTTCTTTCTCCTCCAATAATAGTTCACATTGTTGATTTCTGTTTCCACAGTCGGTTGTTTCATACATTCCTTTGCAATATTCCTTCCATCTTTCTAGAATTTCCTCTGTCTCTGTCAAGGTATTCCCCATATCATCACAAATTACATTTAGCTTAGGTGTGACATTTCTCGTCAATGTCTTCATTTCTTTAAACATTTCACTATCTCTTCCACACTTCTGATGTTCTTCTATTCTTTCACAACAATCTTGTATGTATTGTATTTTGTCTTTTCTTATGTTTCTTCGTACTTCTTTTGTTGAAGTTTTATATTTCTCTTTGTTGTTGTTTGTCATTTTCCATTGCGTCTTCATTTCTCTACATTGTTTTATCAGTTCTAGTGTACCTGCTGTAATCCATCCATTCTTTTGTATTTTCTTTACTGGAACCATGTCTTTAGCTGTTGCTATTAAGATATCTTTGGCCTGCGTAGCCAGTTCATCTGGTGTCATCTCCTCCTGTACAACCATCAGGATTTCGAAACGATTCTTCACTTCTATACCGTATTGTTCTGATATATTTGTAAGATCAAAGCGGAGTGATCTTGATCCCGTAACTGTCTTTTTTATCTTTATCTTCATATCTGCTATTAATAACTCATGGTCCGTGTCACAATCACCACCTGGTAAAGTTTTTGCTGATGTTATACTTGACCTCCACCTTCTTTGCACTAAAATATGATCTATTTGATTCCTGGTTTTACCATCAGGTGATGTCCATGTGTAAAGTCTTCTTGGATGTTGTTTAAAAATTGTGTTAGCGATCATTAGCTCATTTTCCATGCAAAACGCCATTAGATTGTCACCTGCCTCATTTCTATGTCCTGTGCTAAATTTCCCTACAACATGTCCTTCGTCTTCTGCTCTTTCTGTACCAATCTGTCCACTAAAATCCCCCATTATTAATACAATATCATTTTTCCGTACCTGGTTTATTGTCGTTTGCAGTGTGTTATAAAAGTTTTCTACTTCCTCTTCTTCTGCTACTGATGTAGGTGCATATATCTGTATGATTGTTACATTTCTAGGAATGGCCTTAAGTCTGATTGTGAGGATTCTATCACTTACTGGATTGTAGCCTAGTAATGCTTTTGATGTTGATTTGTCCAAATAAAAAGCCACTCCATTCTTTCCTCCTACTTCTCCATCAGAGTATATAAAGATATTATCATTCTCGCTCTTAAAGTGTCCTGATCTTTTCCATCGATATTCGCAGATTCCCAAAATGTGTATCCCCGTTCTTTTCATCTCGTCACTTATTACTTGATATTTTCCCTCATACATACTTCTTACACTCCATGTTCCTACTCTTATTTTTCTTTTTAGTTTGATGCAGGAGTTTTCCTTGGTAACTCTGTCAGGATTTTGTCCGTCATCACAATTACTAGTACTGACCTCTGTCTCACACTCTTCCCCAGTGTTAAAATTAGATCTATCTGGCCTGGGGGCCTCACCACCAGATCTTTTTCCTATTTGACTTTCCATGTTGCTGTTTGGGTTTCTTGGTATATTTCCAGAAGATGGTTTACCATTGCTTTCCTTCCGGGCAGTGACTGTACTAGTCATTGATCGTAGCCATTGTCCCTACATTGAGATCATCTGCCTACCATCATGGAATGGTGACCATAACCAATATTATCTGTCAGCGGCTCTCCCATTCCATCCACCACCTGCTCCCATGGCTTCACGTCACCCTGATCGGGGGGCTATGCGGGTACTCCACCTTGCCCAAGGGTGTCCCGTAGGCTGACGGAGGTGAGGAGGCGTCTTGCTTCTCCTTTGATAGGGGATACCCCTACCCCGCTAACCCTGATTGTGTAGTGTGTTCTTGAAAGAATTATAAGTCCTACCTTGACTTCTCTTGACATGTTGTGTCTTGTCTTGTCCTGTCTTGTCTTATCTTATCGTGTCGTGTCTTATCTTATCTTGTCGTGTCGTGTCCTGTCTTGTCTTGTCTTGTCGTGTCGTGTCCTGTTTTGTTTTTCTCCTTCAGTGTTGTATTTTTTTAAATTTACATGTCAATGCAGAAGAAGTATATGCACATTTTAAGGGATACTGGCGGTTTACTTTATATAACAGGAAAAAGGGTTTATATATCCTCCCTCCATCTCACCCCAGCCCACAACCCCGTAACCAACCTAACCCTCACTTTTGCGTGTTCTGCCTATACCTCTATGTCCTACCAGTCTGTCAGTCAGTCAGTCATTTGCATGTCCCTTGTGGAACTTTGCCTCCTGCAGGCCTCTGGGTTGTAAGCAAGATGCCCTGTTCCTGATGTTCTGTTTCCTATCTCTCTTAGCATTAATAATCATTTGTTTTAGATACGTTGATATGAAACAGCTGAGACTGATTATGGTATGAGGAAATAACATTTTTATGGTTATTTCCCTTTAAATGTTTTAATCTTTTTGCTGTCTCATTACGGTCAATATACAGGACAAGATATGCTCTGTATTATGCAGTTTAATTCAATAAAAATGACAGATTATTTTTTTTATGTAATTTGTATTCACAAGCGAAATTCACACAGATGTATTCAGATGTCAGTTTTGTAATATATCTAAGAATTTTGACATCTAAAAACACAAAACTTTGCTATATGTATAGACACTGTTATCCTGGCCATTCCTGTCTATTAAAAGTTAAAATGATACGGGTGTGAAACGTTTGTTTACAGTTTTGTGTGTCTTGTTTCTTTTACCTCAGAGTTTCCAGATGTGTTATATTTGTCTGTTGTTTTCAGTACTACAAATCATCATGTTCTGATAACAGTGACACCACAGTTCAGTCAGTATCAGAGTAATTTTTTTAATAAAATGTCAAACGATTAGCATACTAATGTTGTCAGACCAAGAGAGACGATAAGAAGAGAAGATTATAATATTCAAAATACACAGAGCATGGCTGACTATTACAATATACATGGTCAAGAACTTTAAACAACAAGTCCATAGAACAGCTGAAACTGAGCAATATGTGGAATGATAAATAAAAGTAAAGAAAGTCTTGTATAACGTCGTGTGTGATAGATAAATTATGAGGAGATTTTATCTTTCTCTTCTGTGCTCGTCTCACTCCTCTTTAATCTCCCACCTCCCCAACAACTTTAAAATAAGAGTGACACAAGTTGTATCATCATTTTCTCCTCCCCCCTCCCGCCATTTGTTCTCCCACAACTAGTAGGTGCTATTATTATTCGACTCGACTCACACATTTCCTCATTCCATGACGACCTTTGTCAACCTTGAGGCGACTCTTTTCTTTGTATTTCGTGACCTCTCATTCGACAACTTTTGATGTCTCTGATATTTTGGTGAACGTTTCGTGATATGTATATGATAGTAGTGTTGGACATATTTATGTTTATTTCTGCCATAAATTTCAGATTTTAAAAGAAAATTTTTAAAAAAGTAGTATTCTGGAAGTTTAGAATATGTATTTACTTACCAGAGTAACAGAACACAGCTTGTAACGTTTTGATCACTAATAACCTTTGTTCTAGTAATGATCTTTAAATGAAAGCAATTTTTATATACATTCTATATTAATAATATAAAGTTACTTAATTCGTTTCATATTTTAATAAGTGCAATTGAGAATGGTCTACGTTTATATGTCACACTATCTTCTCAATTTGTAATCTTCATGAGAAGGATTCTAATTTATATTGGTTATTTCCCCTTTACCCATGACCAATTCCTAACTTTTCAGGAAATGGCACAAATGGTACGTTATTGTTATGAAAAACGTCTGCAATTATTTTTACCGTATGAACTGAGCACAGAGGTATAACAGATATGTGGAGTGAAATGCAGATTTAGTATGATCTTTATAGACGAAATGCAAGACATGAAGAATACTGTTTTTACCCTAACATTCTCATATGACAGTAATACGAGAGCGAGTCAAAATGTGGTCGTAAAACAAGGGACATCATGAATGATAAATATATGTCCAAAATTTAACTAATCTTAAAAATTTTTCACATATTTTTAGCAATTACATCTCTTGATTTTGTATTTACTTTTTCCTTGGGATCTTGTATTTGAAAGAGACTGTTTCCACAATGAGTAATTGTAAATCTATATTAATATGAAGATGTTTCAGTGCATCATTTCTATATGAGTGTATGTCTGTATAAACATATTTTGTGTGGAGAATATATAGATTATATAAGATTTTACTTACACAAAATGATTGCTACTTACACGTGTACTTTAAACGAATATGTGAAATCTACTGAAGCTTGACCCATTTTCTCATATATATTGATTATTTCTTTTATACATTTGGTTATTTATTAATGTTTCAGGCAATCTTCCACCACCCCCACCACCCGCAGGTAAGTCGCTGTTTAGAAAATCCTATAAAAGGTAATGCAATTTATGATAAATTTTTTAAAAGTGTATTAATTCCTTATATATCCTAATATTGAAATTAAAGTTTCAGTTGAGGCATGTATTTAACATATACAAAGAACAGGTTATGTCTAGTCTATGTTATACGCTGTAGAAACAAACCTTGAGTTTTAGTTTTCTGTTCTTTTTTCTTTTTATATTTGTGTCTAAGGAAAGAAAAGAGAAATTCACATTTTAAAC
The DNA here is from genome assembly GCA_009760885.1 of Achatina immaculata. Lineage (NCBI taxonomy): Eukaryota > Metazoa > Mollusca > Gastropoda > Stylommatophora > Achatinidae > Lissachatina > Lissachatina immaculata. The sequence continues at coordinate 13,180,845 of CM019701.1, read as the reverse complement.
TTAAGTAATGGTTACAAAAGTAAAGTGACTTCCCCGTATTTCTTTACTTACATATTTAGAAAAAAAGTGAATATTGTGTAATGTGTTCATGAAATAATTATATGTCCTGCCTTGTCTTGTCGTGATGTGTCGTGTCCCTTCTTGTTCCGTATTGTCTTATCTTGTCGTGTCGTATCTTATATTATCTTTTCGTGTCGTGTCTTGTCTTGTCGTGTCTTATCTTATCTTGTCGTGTCGTGTCTTATCTTATCTTGTCGTGTCGTGTCTTATCTTTTCTTATCTTATCTTGTCGTGTCTTATCTTATCTTGTCGTGTCTTATCTTATCTTGTCGTGTCGTGTCTTGTCTTATCTTTTTTTATCTTATCTTGTCGTGTCTTATCTTATCTTGTCGTGTCGTGTCTTATCTTTTCTTATCTTATCTTGTCGTGTCGTGTCTTGTCTTGTCGTGTCTTATCTTATCTTATCTTTTCGTGACGTGCCTTGTCTTGTCGTGTTTTATCTTATCTTGTCGTGTAGTGTCTTGTCTTATCTTATTTTGTCGTGTCTTGTCGTGTCTTGTCTTATCTTGTCGTGTCTTGTCCTGTTTTGTCTTGTTTTTCTCCTTCAGTGTTGTCTTTTTTAAAAAGAATTATCTGTCAATGCAGAAGGGGTATATACACATTTTAAGAGATACTGGCGGTTTATTTTATATAACAGGAAAAAAGGTTTATATATCTTCCTTCCATCTCACCCCAACCCACAAAACCCCTAACCCACCTAACCCTCACTTTTGTGTGTTCTGCCTCTACCTCTATGTCCTACCAGTCAGTCAGTCAGTCAGACATTTGCATGTCTCTTGCGGAACTTAGCCTCTCTAACAGCTCTCCTGTAGGCCTCTAGGTTGTAAGCAAGATGCCCTGCTCCTGATGCTCTGTTTCCTATCTCTCTTAGCGTTAATAATCATTAGTTTTAAATACGTTGATATGAAACAGCTGAGTTTGATTACTTTATGGCGAAATAACATTTTGATGGTTATTTCCCTTCAACTATTTTCATCGTTTTGCTATCTCATTACGGACAATATACAGGACAAGATATGTTCTGTATTATGAAGTTTAATTCATTAAAAAAGACAGATTTTTAAAATATAATCTGTGTTCACAAGCGAAATTCACACAGATGTATTCAGATGCCAGTTTTGTAATATATCTAAGAATTTTGTCATCTAAAGACACAACACAAGAAGGAATGGAAAAACTAATTATGTCAGTCCGCAAGAACAGCGAAGAGCAGAACCTCTATCTTAATGCAAAGAAAACTAAAGTGATGACAACTGACAAAACAAACAAGGCAACTGAAATATGTATCAGTGAGGAAAAACTGGAAGAAGTGGAGAGTTTTGAATATCTTGGATCACTACTAACTAATAATGGAGATACAATGCGGGAAATTAAAAGGAGGACATCTATTGCTCTTCAGAAAGTAAAACAAATAAAGAATCTGTGGAGAGGAGCAGACAGAACCACAAAAATAAGATTTTTAAGGGCATGCATCTTTCCCATCGCAACATATTCCTGTGAGACCTGGACACTTAACAAAACAGCTGAGAAGCACATAAATGCCTTTGAATGTAAATGCTATAGAAGAGTTCTCCAAATATCGTGGACACAAAAAAGAACAAATATATCTATACTACAAGAGCTTAATATTGAAAAAGGCTGGCTAGTAAAGAGGATTAAAGAGAGAAAACTTAAATATTTTGGCCACATTAAACGTCATGATAATTTAGAGAAGACCGTATTGGAAGGATACATAATGGGAAAAAGAAAAAGAGGAAGACCGAAACGAAGATGGCTGCAAGACATCGTTGATGATCTGGAAATGGATGCAGCAGCAGCAGGCCATCTTGCTCACAACCGAGAGGCCTACAGGAGTGCTGTTTGGGAGGCAAAGTTCCGCAAGGGACATGCAAAGGAATGAATGAATGAAAGACACAAAACTTTGCTATATGTATAGACACTGTTATCCTGGCCATTCCTGTCTATTAAAAGTTAAAATGATACGGGTGTGAAACGTTTGTTTACAGTTTTGTGTGTCTTGTTTCTTTTACCTCAGAGTTTTCTGATGCTTTTTATTTGTCTGTTATTTTAAGTACTACAAGGACCGTGTTTAGGTTAAAAGTACATGTTGTTTATACCGAAGGAATAGAAAATTTGTTCTGATAACAGTGGCACCACATCAGTCAATATCAGAATATTGTTTTTAATAAAATGTCAACTGATTAGCATAAAAATGTTGCCAGACCAAGAGAAAAGATAAGAAGAGGAGATTATAATATTCAAATACACAGAGCATGGCTGACTATTACAACATACATGGTCAGAAATTTTAAACAACAAGTCCCTAGAACAACTGAAACTGAGCAACATGTGGAATGATAAATAAAAGTAAAGAAAGTGTCTTGTGTAACGTCGTGTGTGATAGATAAATTATGAGGAGATTTTATCTTTCTCTTCTGTGCTCGTCTCCCTCCTCTTTAATCTCCCACCTTCCAAACAACTTTAAAATAAGAGTGACACTAGTTGTATCTCTTACCCTTACTTCTGTTCCCCTGTGGTGTCCATCTTAGTGCTATTTTTGGTAGTGAGTTGTCAGTCATTGGAGCACATTCCAACAATCAGCATCGTCTTTCCTCAATAATTGTTGTCAGTGGCTTCATCTGCATTTCTGCCAATAAGATGTTATTTCTTATGGTGTTTGGCCAAAATATTTTTCCAATTCTTCGTAAATATTTAGTCTGGAAAGAATTCAACTTGTTTTCTATGGTTTTGGTGATTTTCCAGCATTCATTTCCGTAGAGTAGTACACTTAGAACATTACTCTTAAATATCCTGATTTTCATATTTATGTTTAGTTTTTTTGATTTCCATATTGTCTGCAGCATTGCAAAAGCCTTGTGTGCTCTAGTAAGTCTGCTGTTGATGTCCTCTGTGCTGTCTCCATTTTCTACTACTCTTCTGCCAAGGTATACAAATTCATTGACCTCCTCCACTAACTTGTTATCTACTCTGAGTACATTTCTGTTGTTCACATTTTACTTCATTAACTTTGTCTTTCCTACGTTGATCTTTAGTCCTATGCTGTTTGCATTCTGAGTTAGCTTGTTTATTTTATCTTGCATATCTTTGTGACTGCTTGATAATAGACAAATGTCGTCCGCAAAGTCAAGGTCCTCGAGCACTGTGTCAAGGGTCAATTGTAATACTCTGCGTGTGTCTGATGTTGCCTCCTTCATTAACCAGTCTATTGCCAAGATAGATAATGTTGGTGATAGTACACATCCCTGTTTCACTCCTGTTCGTACCCTAAAGCTGCTGGAGGTAGACCAAAAGAGACATGGAGAAGAACAACAGAAAGGATGTTGAGCAATAGAGGGCTCACCTGAGCAAGAGCAGAAAAAAAGGCGAAGGACAGGCATTTGTGGAAAACCCTTGCGGAAGCCTCATGTGCCTTGGGAACTTAAGGTTCAGAAAAAGAGAGAGAGAGAGAGAGAGATAGAGAGAGACAGAAAGAGAGAGATAGAGAGAGAGAGAGTTGTATCTCCTTCTTTTCTCTCTTCCCTCCTCCCCCTCCCGCCATTTGTTCTCCCACAACTAGTAGGTGCTATTATTATTCGACTCGACTCACACATTTCCTCTTTCCATGACGACCTTTGTCAACCTTGAGGCGACTCTTTTCTTTGTATTTCGTGACCTCTCATTCGACAACTTTTGATGTCTCTGATATTTTGGTGAACGTTTCGTGATATGTATATGATAGTAGTGTTGGACATATTTATGTTTATTTCTGCCATAAATTTCAGATTTTAAAAGAAAATTTTTACAAAAGTAGTATTCTGGAAGTTTAGAATATGTATTTACTTACCAGAGTAACAGAACACAGCTTGTAACGTTTTGATCACTAATAACCTTTGTTCTAGTAATGATCTTTAAATGAAAGCAATTTTTATATACATTCTATATTAATAATATAAAGTTACTTAATTCGTTTCATATTTTAATACGTGCAATTGAGAATGGTCTGCGTTTATATGTCACACTATCTTCTCAATTTGTATTCTTCAAGAGAAGGATTCTATTTTATATTGGTTATTTCCCCTTTACCCATGACCAATTCCTAACTTTTCAGGAAATGGCACAAATGGTACGTTATTGTTATGAAAAACGTCTGAAATTATCTTTACTGTATGAACTGAGCACAGAGGTATAACAGATGTGTGGAGTGAATTATAGATTTAGTATGATCTTTATAGACGAAATGCAAGACATGAAGAATACTGTTTTTACCCTAACATTCTCATATGACAGTAATACGAGAGCGAGTCAAAATGTAATCGTAAAACAAGGGACATCATGAATAATAAATATATGTGCAAAATTTAACTAATCATCCAATTTTTCACATATTTTTAGCGATTACATCTCTTGATTTTGTATTTACTTTTTCCTTGGGATCTTGTATTTGAAAGAGACTGTTTCCAAAATGAGTAATTGTAAATCTATATTAACATGAAGATGTTTCAGTGCATCATTTCTATATGGGTGTGTGTCTGTAAAACATATTTTGTGTGGAGAATATATAGATTATATGATTTTCTTTACACAAAATGATTGCTACTTACACGTGTACTTTAAACGAATATGTGAAATCTACTGAAGCTTGACCCATTTTCTCATATATATTGGTTATTTCTTTTATACATTTGGTTATTTATTAATGTTTCAGGCAATCTTCCACCACCCCCACCACCCGCAGGTAAGTCGCTGTTTAGAAAATCTTATAAAAGGTAATGCAATTTGTGATAAATTTTAAAAAATGTATTAATTCCATATATATTTTAATATTGATATTAAACTCTCATTTGAGGCATATGTTTAATAGACGCGTAGAAAGCAATTGAATTGTGTCTTTATAACAATTTATGTCTAGTCTATGTTATACTCAATACAGACAAACCTTATGTCTCAGTTTTCTTTACTTTTTTCTTTTTATATTTGTATTTAAGACAGAAAAGGGAAATTTAAATTTTAAACTTAAGTATTGGTTACAAAAGTAAAGTGGCTTCCCCATATTTCTTTACTTATAATTTTAGAAAAAAAGAAGATTGTGTAGTGTGTTCTTGAAATAATTATTAGTTCTCCCTTGTGTTTCTCTTCTGTGCTCGTCTCCCTTCTCTTTAATCTCCCATCTCCTCACCTCCTTTAAAATAAGAGTGACACTAGTTGTATCTCCTTTTCTCTTTTCCCCTCCCCAATTTTTTTTCACCCACAACTAATAGGTGCTATTATTATTCGACTCGATTCACACATATCCTCTTTCCATCATGACCTGTGTCAACCTCGATGCTATTATTTTTATTTGTATTTCGTGACCTCTCATTGGACAACTTTTGATTCCTCTGATATTTTGGTAAACTGTTTCTGATATTTATATGGAATATTTATCACGAACATTATTTATCTTGGCAGTAGACTGGTTAATGAAGGAGGCAACATCAGACAAAAGCAGAGGATTACAATGGACCCTTGACACAGTGCTGGGGGACCTTGACTTTGCGGACGACATTTGTCTATTATCAAGCAGTCACAAAGATATGCAAGATAAAATAAACAAGCTAACTCAGAATGCAAACAGCATAGGACTAAAGATCAACGTAGGAAAGACAAAGTTAATGAAGTAAAATGTGAACAACAGAAATGTACTCAGAGTAGATAACAAGTTAGTGGAGGAGGTCAACAAATTTGTATACCTTGGCAGAAGAGTAGTAGAAAATGGAGACAGCACAGAGGACATCAACAGAAGACTTACTAGAGCAAACCAGGCTTTTGCAGTGCTGCAGACTATACGGAAATCTAAAAAAACTAAGCATAAATATGAAAATCAGGATATTTAAGAGTAATGTTCTAAGTGTACTACTCTATGGAAGTGAATGCTGGAAAATCACCAAAACCATAGAAAACAAGTTGAATTCTTTTCAGACTAAATATTTACGAACAATTAGAAAAATATTTTGGCCAAACACCATAAGAAATAACATCTTGTTAGCAGAAATTCATATGAAGCCACTGACAACAATTATTGAGGAAAGACGCTGGCGATGGTTGGGACATGTGCTCCGAATGACTGACAACTCACTACCAAAAATAGCACTAAGATGGACATCACAGGGGAACAGAAGTAAGGGTAGACCAAAAGAGACATGGAGAAGAACAACAGAAAGGATGTTGAGCAACAGAAGGCTCACCTGGGCAAGAGCAGAAAAAAAGGCAAAGGACAGGCATTTGTGGAAAACCCTTGTGGAAGCCCCATGTGCCCTGGGCACTTAAGGGTCAGAGAGAGAGAGAGAGAGATAGAGAGAGAGAGAGACATGGAGTATTTATGTTTCTTTATGCCATCGTTATCAGATTAAAAGATTTTTAAGAAAGGAGTATTCTTGAAGTGTAGAATATGTTTTCACTCAGCAGAGTAAAAGAGCACAGCCTGTAATGTTTTGATCACAAATAACTTTTATTCTAGTACTAATCTCTAAATGAAAGCAATTGTCATACACGTCTATACCTTCTATATTAAGAATGTGAAGCACGTGCAAATGACAATTCTCTGCGTTTATATGTCACACTATCTTCTCAATTTACAATCTTCAAGAGAAGGATTCTAATTTATATTGGTTATTTCCCTTTTACCCATGACCAATTCCTAACTTTTCAGGAAATGGCACAAATGGTACGTTATTGTTATGAAAAACTTCTGAAACTATTTTACCGTATGAACTGAGCACAGAGGTATAACAGATGTGTGGAGTGAATTGTAGATGTAGTATGATCTTTATAGACAAATTTGCAAGACATGAAGAATACTGTTTTTACCCTAACATTCTCAAATGACAGTAATACGAGAGCGAGTTAAAATGTGGTCGTAAAACAAGAATCATCACGAATGATAAATATATGTCCAAAATGTAACTAAAATTTAACTAATCTTCGAATTTTTCATATATTTTTAGCGACTATGTCTTTTCATTTTGCATTTACTTTTTGCTTGAGATCTTGTAATTTTAAAGAGACTGGTTCCAAAATGAGTAATTGTAAATCTATATTAACATGAAGATGTTTCAGTCCATTCATTTCTATATGGGTGTGTGTCTGTATAAACATATTTTGTGTGGAGAATATATAGATTATATAAGATTTTACTTACACAAAATGATTGCTACTTACACGTGTACTTTAAACGAATATGTGAAATCTGCTGAAGTTTGACTCATTTTCTCACATATATTGGTTATTTCTTGTATACATTTGGTTATTTATTAATGTTTCAGGCACTCTTCCACCACCCCCACCACCCGCAGGTAAGTCGCTGTTTATAAAATCTTATAAAAGGTAATATAATGGATAATACATTTTTTAAAAAATGTATTAATTCTGTATATATTTTAAACTCTCAGTTGAGGCATATGTTTAATATATACAAAGAAACTGAATTGTGTCTTTATAACAGGTTATATCTAGTCTATGTTATATGCAGTACAGACAAATCTTCTGTCTTAGTTTTCTATTCTTGTTTCTTGTTATATTTGTTTTCTCTCTTTCTCTGTCTTTTTCCCATTATGTACTACTCATGTACAGATCCTCTCGGTTCTCTCCTGCACCCTTTAGAACATATCTCTCTCACATATGTAATCAATTTACCAAGTGAAATAAATTATTGTCCAGTTGAAGGTTTTTATCATTATTAATTTGTGTTCCAGCAATAATATTTATAGTAAAGCACTTTTGTTGCACGGTTGTAGTTTTTATGTTAGTAAAATGAAGTGTCTTAAGTCTTGGAATATATTTAGTATTTGAAAATGACACGGCTTTATATCTCGTTCTATCGTCTCCATTTTACGTGTCCCAGAAAAAAATTCTCTTTTATCCCGCTTATTTCCCTTTCATTAATGGCTAATTATTAACGTTTGAGGAAACGTGTCAGATGGTGTGTAGTGTTATTAAAATCTTCTACATATAATTTAACGAACGATATGAATGAAGCAATACAAGAGATTAGTGGAGTGAATACTGAATCCTCGGGCAGCTGATGAATCTGTAGGCCAACAATGATTCCTTCTTTGATTTTATCATCAAGTCATTTGCTGAAATGTCATTCTCAGACAAGTTTTTAAGCACCTCTCCTCCCTGATCCATCTTCTTGACAAAGTTCTTAACGAAACCTAATTTAATATGCCAAGACGGAAAAATGATTTTGTCACTGGACATTCTTCTTTCCAGGCTTCAGCAAACTCCTTTAAGACCAACTGCCACGGATGGTGTTCATATTTGGCTGTTTGGAGAAGCATTTTCGTATGTCTCCTTCATGTGCACGGCATGACCTACAGGAACAGTCAGTCAGTCAGTCAGTCAGTCATTTGCGTGTCCCTTGCGAAACTTTGCCCCCTCCCCCAACAGCTCTCCTGTAGGCCACAATCTTACTCATTCTCAAGCTTAACTTTGATGGGTCTAAGAGTCTCCAGCCTTTTGGATTGTGTTCCAGTATCAAAGACATCATCAGGTCATTGTCATCACAGCAAGCAGCATGGCTGTTTTCCCTCTATGAAACCCGAGGTTAAGTTTTTCTATACCGACACTTTCACATTTTCCACCAGGAGATTCCGCTGCTGAAGTCTGGGCGCAAGAATTCCTGCTTTTCCTTTTTCCTAAGTTCTGACATCGAATCAGATCAGCCAGTTCATTTAGGGAAACTGTGTGGTTTACTTAAATAAGCTGGTGCTGGTGTCATTTCCGGATCTTGCCATGTTTCTCAGTCACGTTCAGCATCGGGCTCCAGGACGTAATGATCTGGTGCGACAGGAACATGCAAGCCGTCACCTTGTGGTGCTGGTCGTGTGGCTGATGGCGTGTTCAGATAGTTTAAGATTCATGCTGAAGAGGAACATGCAAGCCATCACCTTGTGGTGATGGTCGTGTGGCTGATGGCGTGTTCAGATAGTTTAAGATTCATGCCGAAGAGGAACATGCAAGCCATCACCTTGTGGTGCTGGTCGTGTGGCTGATGGCATGTTCAGATAGTTTAAGATTCATGCTGAAGAGGAACATGCAAGCCATCACCTTGTGGTGATGGTCGTGTGGCTGATGGCGTGTTCAGATAGTTTAAGATTCATGCTGAAGAGGAACATGCAAGCCATCACCTTGTGGTGCTGGTCGTGTGGCTGATGGCATGTTCAGATAGTTTAAGATTCATGCTGAAGAGGAACATGCAAGCCATCACCTTGTGGTGCTGGTCATGTGGCTGATGGCATGTTCAGATAGTTTAAGATTCATGCTGAAGAGGAACATGCAAGCCATCACCTTGTGGTGATGGTCGTGTGGCTGATGGCGTGTTCAGATAGTTTAAGATTCATGCTGAAGAGGAACATGTAAGCCATCACCTTGTGGTGCTGGTCGTGTGGCTGATGGCATGTTCAGATAGTTTAAGATTCATGCTGAAGAGGAACATGCAAGCCATCACCTTGTGGTGCTGGTCGTGTGGCTGATGACATGTTCAGATAGTTTAAGATTCATGCTGAAGAGGAACATGCAAGCCATCACCTTGTGGTGCTGGTCGTGTGGTTGATGGCATATTCAGATAGTTTAAGATTCATGCTGAAGAGGAGGCGCTATGTAGAAGGAACAATCAGTAGGCTCTCTGATTTATAACTTGTATGTAATCTTCGTTTATAAAACTTGATCAGTAGGCTCTCTGATTTATAACTTGTATGTAATCTTCGTTTATAAAACTTGATCAGTAGGCTCTCTGATTTATCAATTGTGTGTAATCTTCGTTTATAAAACTTGATCAGTAGGCTCTCTGATTTATCAGTTGTGTGTAATCTTCGTTTATAAAACTTGATCAGTAGGCTCTCTGATTTATCAGTTGTGTGTAATTTTCGTTTATAAAACTTGATCAGTAGGCTCTCTGATTTATCAATTGTGTGTAATTTTCGTTTATAAAACTTGATCAGTAGGCTCTCTGATTTATCAATTGTGTGTAATTTTCGTTTATAAAACTTGATCAGTAGGCTCTCTGATTTATAAATTGTGTGTAATTTTCGTTTATAAAACTTGATCAGTAGGCTCTCTGATTTATAAATTGTGTGTAATTCTCGCAATGTAATTCTCGTTTATAAAACTTGATCAGTAGGCTCTCTGATTTATAAATTGTGTGTAATTCTTGCAATGTAATTCTCGTTTATAAAACTTGATTAGTGCACTCTCTGATTTATAAACTCTGTGTAATTCTCGTTCATAAAACTTTATCAATAGGATCTCCGATTTATAAATTGTGTGTAATTCTCGTTTATAAAACTTTATCAATAGGATCTCCGATTTATAAATTGTGTGTAATTCTCGTTTATAAAACTTTATCAATAGGATCTCCGATTTATAAATTGTGTGTAATTCTCGTTTATAAAACTTTATCAATAGGATCTCCGATTTATAAATTGTGTGTAATTCTCGTTTATAAAACTTTATCAATAGGATCTCCGATTTATAAATTGTGTGTAATTCTCATTTTATAAAACGTGATTAGTAGGCTGTCGGCATATCATAGGACAGGCGAAACGGGTTGTCTGTCCTTTATTACTCAACCAATCACGGAGATCCACGGTACATGTATTACAGGAAATGTGAATGTCTAAGGCCCTGTCTTTCCTTACAAGGAAAATGATGATGAGATGTTGTCTTGATCTCCTACCTTACAAGGAAAATGATGATGAGATGTTATCTTGATCTCCTACTTTACAAGGAAAATGATGATGAGATGTTGTCTTGATCTCCTACCTTACAAGGAAAATGATGATGAGATGTTGTCTTGATTTAGGGGAGTAAATCCACCTTTCCGAGAAGAAGCAAGTCACTTGTATGACAAAAATTGCCTTCACTGCTATTGCCATAAAACATAACGGAAGCAATATCACGATATAAAATCCACGGATTTTAATAGGTTTTCCTCATATCAAAATGAATAAGATTTGATTATTTATGTTTATACTAAATCAATTTTGCTATATATTTATACTTTTTATATTATGAATGTAAAGTGGCTTACTTTTTATGGCATATTTTGGGATTTGAAAATCACACGATTTTGAATTTATATTTCATACTATCTTTTCGTTTTCGATCATGGAGAGAATTCTCATTTTTACTGGTTATTTCCCTTTCATTAATGACTTTACAAACGTTTCAGGAAATGCCTCATCCGAAGCCACTGGTAGGTTATTGCTATGAAACTTTTCTAAAAATAATTGAATGTATGAACTGAGTTCAGGGATATAAGAGACTTCATCTTTACGTAGTTTTATTTCTCTTTGTGTGTGACTTTGTGTGTCTGTGTGGCTGTGTGTGTGTCTGTGTGCCTATATGCAGGTGTGCCTATATGTCTATGTTCCTGTATGTCTATGTGCCTGTATGTCTATGTGCCTATATGTCTGTGTGCCTATATGTAGGTGTGCCTGTATGTCTATGTGCTTATTTGTCTGTGTGCCTATATGCAGGTGTGCCTGTATGTCTATGTGCTTATATGTCTGTGTGCCTATATGTAGGTGTGCCTATATGTTTGTGTGCCTATATGTAGGTGTGCCTATATGTCTATGTGCTTATATGTCTGTGTGCCTATATGTAGGTGTGCCTATATGTCTATGTGCCTATATGTCTATGTGCCTGTATGTCTATGTGCCTGTATATCTATGTGCCTATATGGCTGTGTGCCTATATGTCTGTGTGCCTATATGTCTGTGTGCCTATATGTCTATGTGCCTATATGTCTGTATGCCTATATGTCTGTGTGCCTATATGTAAGTGTGCTTATATGTCTATGTGCCTATATGTAGGTGTGCTTATATGTCTGTGTGCCTAAATGTAGGTGTGCCTATATGTCTGTGTGCCTATATGTCTGTGTGCCTATATGTCTGTGTGCCTATATGTCTATGTGCCTATATGTCTGTGTGCTTATATGTAGGTGTGCCTATATGTCTGTGTGCCTATATGTAGGTGTGCCTATATGTCTGTGTGCCTATATGTCTGTGCGCCTATATGTAGGTATGCCTATATGTCTGTGTGCCTATATGTCTGTGTGCTTATATGTCTGTGTGCTTATATGTCTGTGTGCCTATATGTCTGTGTGCCTATATGTCTGTGTGCTTATATGTCTGTGTGCCTATATGTAGTTGTGCTTATATGTCTGTGTGCCTATATGTAGGTGTGCTTATATGTCTGTGTGCCTATATGTCTATGTGCCTATATGTAGGTGTGTCTATATGTCTGTGTGCCTATATGCAGGTGTGCCTATATGTCTGTGTGCCTATATGTCTGTGTGCCTATATGTAGGTGTGCCTATATGTCTGTGTGCCTATATGTCTGTGTGCCTATATGTCTGTGTGCCTATATGTCAGTGTGCCTATATGTCTATGTGCCTATATGTAAGTGTGCTTATATGTCTATGTGAATATATGTCTGTGTGCCTATATGTCTGTGTGCCTATATGTAGGTGTGCTTATATGTGTGTGTGCCTATATGTGTGTGTGCCTATATATCTATGTGCCTATATGTCTGTGTGCCTATATGTAGGTGTGCTTATATGTCTGTGTGCCTATATGTCTTTGTGCCTATATGTCTGTGAGCCTATATGTCTGTGTGCCTATATGTCTGTGTGCTGATATGTCTATGTGCCTATATGTCTGTGTGCCTATATGTATGTGTGCCTATATGTCTATGTGCCTATATGTCTATGTCATTATATGTCTGTGTGCCTATATGTCTGTGTGCCTATATGTCTGTGTGCCTATATGTCTGTGTGCCTATATGTCTATGTGGCTATATGTCTATGTGTTATATGTCTGTGTGCCTATATGTCTATGTGCCTATATGTAGGTGTGCCTATATGTCTATGTGCCTATATGTCTGTGTGCCTATATGTCTGTGTGCCTATATGTCTATGTGCCTATATGTCTATGTGCCTATATGTAGGTGTGCCTATATGTTTGTGTGCCTATATGTCTGTGTGCCTATATGTAGGTGTGCCTATATGTCTATGTGCCTATATGTCTGTGTGCCTATATGTAGGTGTGCCTATATGTCTATGTGCCTATATGTCTGTGTGCCTATATGTAGTTGTGCCTATATGTCTATGTGCCTATATGTCTGTGTGCCTATATATCTGTGTGCCTATATGTCTGTGTGCCTATATGTAGGTGTGCCTATATGTCTATGTGCCTGTATGCCTATGTGCCTATATGTCTGTGTGCCTATATGTCTGTGTGCCTATATGTCTGTGTGCCTATATGTCTGTGTGCCTATATGTAGGTGTGCCTATATGTCTATGTGCCTATATGTCTATGTGCCTATATGTAGGTGTGCCTATATGTCTATGTGCCTATATGTCTGTGTGCCTATATGTCTGTGTGCCTATATGTCTATGTGCCTATATGTCTGTGTGCCTATATGTCTGTGTGCCTATATGTCTGTGTGCCTATATGTCTATGTGCCTATATGTCTGTGTGCCTATATGTCTGTGTGCCTATATGTAGGTGTGCCTATATGTCTGTGTGCCTATATGTCTGTGTGCCTATATGTCTGTGGCCTATATGTCTGTGTGCCTATATGTCTGTGTGCCTATATGTCTGTGTGCCTATATGTAGGTGTGCCTATATGTCTGTGTGCCTATATGTCTGTGTGGCTGTGTGCCAGTGTGTCTGTGTGTCTGAGTGCCTATTTGTCTGTGTGCCTGTATGTCTGTATGCCTGAGTGCCTATGTGTCTGTATGCCTGAGTGCCTTATGTGTCTGTGTGTCTGTGTGCCTGAGTGCCTATGTGTCTGTATGTTTGTGTGCCTGAGTGCCTATGTGTCTGTACGTCTATGTGCCTATGTGTCTATATGTCTGTGTGCCTGAGTGTCTATGTATTTGTATGTCTGTGGTGCCTGAGTGCTTATGTGTCTGTATGTCTGTGTGCCTGAGTGCCTATGTGTCTGTGTGCCTGCATGTCTGTGTGCCTGAGTGCCAACGTGTCTGTGTGCCTATATGTTTATGTAGCTGTATGTCTGTGTGGCTGAGTGCCTATGTGTCTGTGTGCCTGTATGTCTGTGTGGCTGAATGCCTATGTGTCTGTGTGCCTATATGTCTGTGTGCCTGTATATTTGTGTGCCTGTATGTCTGTGTGGCTGAGTGCCTATGTATCTGTGTGCCTATATGTCTGTATGCTTGAGTGGCAATGTGTCTGTGTGCCTATATGTCTGTGATTCTAAGTGCCTATGTGCCTGTTTACCTGTATGTCTGTGTGCCTGAGTGCCAATGTGTCTGTGTACTTGTATGTCTGTGTGCTTGTATGTCTGTGTGCCAGTTGTCTATGTGCCTGTACGTCTGTGTGCCTGTGTGTCTGTTTGTCTTTATGTCTGTGTGCCTGTGTGTCTGTTTGTCTGTGTGTCTGTGTGTCTGTGTGTATATGTGCCTGAATGCCTGTTTGTCTGTGTGCCTGTTTGTCTGTGTGTTTGTGTATCTGTGTACCTGAGCGTCTGTTTGTCTGTGTACCTGTGTGTCTATGTGCGATTTGGCTAAGTGTCTATGTTCCTATTTGTCTGCGATGTGTCTTTGTATCTATGTTCCTGTGTGTCTGTAAGTATGTGTGCGATGTGTCTTTATGTCGTGTATCTATGTGCCTGTATGTCTGTAAGTATGTGTGCGATGTGTCTTTATGTCGTGTATCTATGTGCCTGTATGTCTGTAAGTATGTGTGCGATGTATCTTTGCGTCTGTGTGTCTGTGTAGGTAGATTGTGTATGGAGGATAAATTGCTTATTTATGATTTTCCTTATACAAAATAATTGATATTTCACCTTGATCATCAAACTAGAGTCAGAAAAATGCTTTAAGGAAGATAAACCTTATCTTATATATTGTTGTTTCCTGTATTATTATTATTATTATTATTTGTACAAAAAGATAGATTAGATAGATCGATCCTCAACCATCGGCTGGTCTGTTGTTGTTAGTAAAATCTTATATAAGAGAATTGATAATGACTTTCAATAGTTCCATATGCAGTTAAATAATGAAATTAAAGTCTCAGCAGAAGAACGCTTGTAATGAATGAACGAGTAGAATGGGGTGTGCGCTGAACTGGACGTTGATAAAAATGTCTAGTGAACGTTACATGCAGTGCAGATGTACATAACGCGATAACCACGGCGTTTAGAGAATGTCCCGCCTTGCCTTGTCTTGCCTTGTCTTAATTTCACTGTTTGAAAGGGCTGGGCCTTTACATCAAATAACGGACGTATAAAGTTGCAATAATTTTCCCCCGCCCACATCTTGCGTGGGTGAACTCTCTTCTGTTTCCTACCACCTGTATTATAAAATTAATAAGTTTTTGTATAAATTTAAATAAACAAACTTATACGTGTTACTCTGTGAAAGAATAACGTTTTTTACTGCTCTTTTCCTCCTGCCCTGATATATTTAATTATTTTGCTGTTTCACTACGGACAATACAGAACGAAGTATGTACCTTTCTGTGTATATTAATTCATTAGATTGACAGATTCTCTCATTTGCTTAGCTCACATGCAAAGTTCATACATTCATTATTACCTGTTCCTTAAATCTTCGAAATTTGTTTTGACATAAGGTTTCTGCACACGTAGTGCCTATGTGTCTGTATGTTTGTGTGCCTGAGTGCCTATGTGTCTGTACGTCTATGTGCCTATGTGTCTATATGTCTGTGTGCCTGAGTGTCTATGTATTTGTATGTCTGTGGTGCCTGAGTGCTTATGTGTCTGTATGTCTGTGTGCCTGAGTGCCTATGTGTCTGTGTGCCTGCATGTCTGTGTGCCTGAGTGCCAACGTGTCTGTGTGCCTATATGTTTATGTAGCTGTATGTCTGTGTGGCTGAGTGCCTATGTGTCTGTGTGCCTGTATGTCTGTGTGGCTGAATGCCTATGTGTCTGTGTGCCTATATGTCTGTGTGCCTGTATATTTGTGTGCCTGTATGTCTGTGTGGCTGAGTGCCTATGTATCTGTGTGCCTATATGTCTGTATGCTTGAGTGGCAATGTGTCTGTGTGCCTATATGTCTGTGATTCTAAGTGCCTATGTGCCTGTTTACCTGTATGTCTGTGTGCCTGAGTGCCAATGTGTCTGTGTACTTGTATGTCTGTGTGCTTGTATGTCTGTGTGCCAGTTGTCTATGTGCCTGTACGTCTGTGTGCCTGTGTGTCTGTTTGTCTTTATGTCTGTGTGCCTGTGTGTCTGTTTGTCTGTGTGTCTGTGTGCCTGTATGTCTGTGTGCCTGAGTGCCTATGTGTCTGTGTGCCTGTTTGTCTGTGTGTTTGTGTATCTGTGTACCTGAGCGTCTGTTTGTCTGTGTACCTGTGTGTCTATGTGCGATTTGGCTAAGTGTCTATGTTCCTATTTGTCTGCGATGTGTCTTTGTATCTATGTTCCTGTGTGTCTGTAAGTATGTGTGCGATGTGTCTTTATGTCGTGTATCTATGTGCCTGTATGTCTGTAAGTATGTGTGCGATGTGTCTTTATGTCGTGTATCTATGTGCCTGTATGTCTGTAAGTATGTGTGCGATGTATCTTTGCGTCTGTGTGTCTGTGTAGGTAGATTGTGTATGGAGGATAAATTGCTTATTTATGATTTTCCTTATACAAAATAATTGATATTTCACCTTGATCATCAAACTAGAGTCAGAAAAATGCTTTAAGGAAGATAAACCTTATCTTATATATTGTTGTTTCCTGTATTATTATTATTATTATTATTTGTACAAAAAGATAGATTAGATAGATCGATCCTCAACCATCGGCTGGTCTGTTGTTGTTAGTAAAATCTTATATAAGAGAATTGATAATGACTTTCAATAGTTCCATATGCAGTTAAATAATGAAATTAAAGTCTCAGCAGAAGAACGCTTGTAATGAATGAACGAGTAGAATGGGGTGTGCGCTGAACTGGACGTTGATAAATAATGTGTCTAGTGAACGTTACATGCAGTGCAGATGTACATAACGCGATAACCACGGCGTTTAGAGAATGTCCCGCCTTGCCTTGTCTTGCCTTGTCTTAATTTTCACTGTTTGAAAGGGCTGGGCCTTTACATCAAATAACGGGACGTATAAAGTTGCAATAATTTTCCCCGCCCACATCTTGCGTGGGTGAACTCTCTTCTGTTTCCTACCACCTGTATTATAAATATTAATAAGTTTTTGTATAAATTTAAATAAACAAACTTATACGTGTTACTCTGTGAAAGAATAACGTTTTTACTGCTCTTTTCCGCCCTGATATGATTTAATTATTTTGCTGTTTCACTACGGACAATACAGAACGAAGTATGTACCTTTCTGTGTATATTAATTCATTAGATTGACAGATTCTGTCTCATTTGCTTAGCTCACATGCAAAGTTCACATACATTCATTATTACACTGTTCCTTAAATCTTCGAAATTTGTTTTGACATAAGGTTTCTGCACACGTAGTTAGTACTTGATTCGATTGTTCCTTTCGTTTTCCATTAAGTTAAAAGTTTCACTAGTGTGAAAGTCAGTCTATCTATCTATCTATCTATCTATCTATCTATCTATCTATCTATCTATCTATCTATCTATCTATCTATCTATCTATCTATCTATCTATCTATCTATCTATCTATCTATCTATCTATCTATCTATCTATCTATCTATCTATCTATCTATCTATCTATCTATCTATCTATCTATCTATCTATCTATCTATCTATCTATCTATCTATCTATCTATCTATCTGCCTGCTTGCCTGCCTGTCTATTGAATTATTATATTTTAAATTTTCTCTCTGAAGAGAGTTATATTAAAGTAAGATTCTCGTTTAATTAGTAAAATAAATGAATAAAACATCTAAGCGTATGATCGTCTTGGGTGTTCAAGTATTCTTATCTTATATCTTATCTTATATCTTATCTTATACCTTATCTTATATCCTTCCCGTGCCGTTAAACGTCACATAGGGCTCGCAAAGTAGTTCGCCAATTTTTCCTGTCTTCGGCGAGTCTTTCAACCTCATCAAAGGATTTTATACCTGTTAATTTGGCCTCTCTTAATAATGTCCTCTTCAGAGTTTCACGCGGTCTGCCTCTTTTTATTCGGCCTGTTGTGTTCCACTTGATAGCTTGTTTTGGGATTCTCTGATCATTTCTTCTCATCAAGTGACCAACATATGTCCATCTCCTTTTCCTGATCACCCATGAGACTGGTTGTTGTTCAGTCATCTGTCTTATCTCTGCATTGTTCTTGAATTCATTCCACTTGATGGCGAGTATTTTCCTTAAGCATTTGTTTTCAAAAGAGTCTAATTTCTTTTCTATTTCTTTAGTTGTTTTCCAGCTTTCGCATGCATAAATGAGGGTGGATATTACATTTGAATTGAATAGTCTTAACTTGGTTTTTGTGCTTATAACTTTGAATTCCATATGTTCTCAAGATTCTTGAAGATTGATGCTGCTTGTGGAATTCTGATCCTAACTTCCTTTCTAGTGTCACCATCCTGGTTCAAGTATGAACTTTTAAATTTTAAATTCAAGGAATTTAAGTCCCACATTTTGACAGATTTAAGTCCCATATTTTGACAAATTTAAGTCCTATATTTTGACAAGTTTAAGTCTCACATTTTGACAAATTTAAGTCTCACATGTTGACAAATTTAAGTCCTACGTTTTGACAAATTTTAGTATTTGAAAAAGATAGGGCACTTCATATATATTTTATGCCATCTCCTCAAGCTGGAATCTTCAAGGAAGGAATTTTCATTTATTCTGGTTATTCCGCATTCATTAATGTTCATTCATTATCTTTTCAGAACGTGCAGTAGCAGGTATGTTATTTTACTTCAAAATCTATCTATTGAAAGATAATATAGTACATTTATTGAATACGAATACGAATAATGACTTAATTTTGTTTACAGTCAGTTTATTCTCATCTGAAGAAACTATAAGCCATGCAAGAACATAACTGAGGCGTACAGTGGATTTTACACGCAACACAGACATATACGGACAAACATCCCGTCTTCAGTTCATTTTGTTATGTACTGGTCTTATATATAGAAGAGAAAATCTAAAACATAAAAATATGAACGTCACAGAACTAAAATGTCCTCTCGAATATTCTGAAGTTCTTGTACGTGAAATTATTTCGATTCTTCTCCTTGTGTGTCTCATCTCCTTCCTCATGTACCTCTCACTGTTGAGAGAACAAATAGGCGTTTAGATAGAGCTCCATGGTTTCCTTCATCTAAAGGAATGTATCAAATCTCTGTATATCTTATCTCAGTCTCTTGCTTGGACGGACTCTCCCACTATTTTGATATATAGTAACTGTCTACTCTAGTTCCATACTGACTTTCTGTTCTTGCTGGGCTTGTAGTATGACATTTGAGCGTTACTCTATAGCGTTATATTATCCACTCTTCTATAAGGAACAAAGATATTTGTCACAATTTGGTCTAAAACAAAGTCCCTTATTTATCCTCCACAGAAGCTCAGTCAAAAAGGAACCTTTATAAAATATATATATCTCTCTCTCTGAACCTTAAGTGCCCAGGGCACATGGGGCTTCCGCAAGGGTTTTCCACAAATGCCTGTCCTTCGCCTTTTTTTCTGCTCTTGCCCAGGTGAGCTCTCTATTGCTCAACATCCTTTCTGTTGTTCTTCTCCATGTCTCTTTTGGTCTACTTTTACTTCTGTTCCCCTGTGGTGTCCATCTTAGTGCTATTTTTGGTAGTGAGTTGTCAGTCATTCGGAGCACATGTCCCAACCATCGCCAGTGTCTTTCCTCAATAATTGTTGTCAGTGGTTTCATCTGCATTTCTGCCAATAAGATGTTATTTCTTATGGTGTTTTGCCAAAATATTTGTCTAATTCTTCGTAAACATTTAGTCTGGAAAGAATTCACCTTGTTTTCTATGGTTTTAGTGATTTTCCAGCATTCACTTCCATAGAGTAGTACACTTAGAACATTACTCTTAAATATCCTGATTTTCATATTTATGCTTAGTTTTTTTGATTTCTATATAGTCTGCAGCATTGCAAAAGCCTGGTTTGCTCTAGTAAGTCTACTGTTGGTGTCCTCTGTGGTGTCTCCATTTTCTACTACTCTTCTGCCAAGGTATACAAATTCGTTGACCTCCTCCACTAACTTGTTATCTACTCTGAGTACATTTCTGTTGTTCTCATTTTGCTTCATTAACTTTGTCTTTCCTACGTTGATCTTTAGTCCTATGTTGTTTGCATTCTGAGTTAGCTTGTTTATTTTCTCTTGCATATCTTTGTGACTGCTTGATAACAGACAAATATCGTCCGCAAAGTCAAGGTCCTCCAGCAATACAATATATCAATGTATAAATCTTAAGAGTCCAGTGGCAGTTGGAAATGGAAAAATAAGAGTAGGCCAGGCGGCAGTGGCCTGGGCAAAATCCCAGTAAATCTACCACAGTAACCGTCACATTGCTCGCCTGCAATGTCCGTTATGAGGTGGCAGATAGAAGGGGCAGAAGAACAGGTATGGGAACGTCCTAACCGCGATAGAGTCGTTTTCCAAGGAGCGAACATCTGACAAGTGTGTTTAAAATATATCATCAGGCAGGTGTAACACTTAAAATCTATCATCCGTCAGGTTTAACACTTAAAATCTATCATCCGCCAGGTGTAACACTTAAAATCTATCATCCGCCAGGTTTAACACTTAAAATCTATCATCCGCCAGGTTTAACACTTAAAATCTATCATCCGCCAGGTTTAACACTTAAAATCTATCATCCGCCAGGTTTAACACTTAAAATCTATCATCCGCCAGGTTTAACACTTAAAATCTATCATCCGCCAGGTGTAACACTTAAAATCTATCATCCGTGGTTAGTAAAGAGGATTAAAGAGAGAAAACTTAAATACTTTGGACACATTAAACCCCATGATAATTTAGAGAAGACCACATTGGAAGGATACATAATGGGAAAAAGAAAAAGAGAAAGACCAAAACGAAGATGGCTGCAAGACATCGTTGACGATCTGCCATCTTGCTCACAACCGAGAGGCCTACAGGAGAGCTGTTTGGGAGGAAAAATTATTCTAAAAAATAATTGACAATGTGGTTGAATAATGTGTTAATTTCTTAAAAAGTTTAAATAAAGTTTCGTTGAAGCACTAGTATAATGAATGAACGTGTAAAATGAATTGTATAACGAAATGGACTTTGATACCTAGTGTGTCTAGTGAATGTTACACGCGGTACAAACAAATCATTGGTTTGGTTTTTTTTATCTAAACTGAAATGAATCAGATTTAACTGATTACTTTATGAAAGAGTAACATTTTTACTGCTAATTTCATTTTCAATGATTTCATCGTTTTGCTACATCTCTTCGGATTATATAGTACAAGGTATGTACTCTGTTGTGCATTTTATTTTAATGCATTAAAGCGACAGATTATACCATATTTAAACTAACCACGAGGGATATTTATATAGAAATTTTACATAACTTTATTCATGTGTTATATTCTCTAATATATCTAATATTTTTGTGATTTAAAGTCTCCAGATCTCTTACATGTATTGACACTGAAAAAAGTGTGTTTTGTTTCTACAGAGCGAATGGAGAATGTTCTGATAATAGTGACACAACAGTGCAGTGAAAGATGAATGTTTTATTATAATCAAACTTCATAGATTTAGCAGAAAACGTGTCGGTGTTTACATAGGAAAAGAGGATATCCAGATAATATTTATAACGCAAAGAATATCGTTAACCAGCAGAACGTACAATTCTCAGAACCCTAAACGAGATGTCGCTGGAACAAATGAAGGACAACAAAACCTTGAATGATAAATAAAAATAAAGAAATATCTGGAAGTGTCATCATACAAGTATAAGACTGTTTAATGTTTCTTTCTTTTTCACTGTACCCGTCTCTCTCCAATCAGACACTTTAAAATAAGAGTAATAAAAGATGACATCCGATTCTCAATGATAAAACTGATAGTCGACGTGCGATTCTACTTCCACATGTTCTAGCGTCCATAACGATGTCCTTGAAATCAGTCATCAGAAAGGTCTAACATTTTTTCCAGAATTCTCAAAGTACAATGATACTCTCATTTTCTTTGAATTAATTCTGTTGCTGATAAGAGAAGAAAGTGAAATATTTTATCCTGTATTTCCCCATATAATGTACGTGATTTAGTTCATGGAATGACATAAGTTGAAGTGTTATGATTGTGTTTAAGATATTTATAATCAATACAGGTGACTGTTTGAAATCATTTGTTCATTTGATATTTTGACAGCCTGTAAAAAATGTATTTATCATATAAAGAGACTAGACTTGATTTTATACATATATATATATATATATATATACATATATATGTATATGTATATATATGTATATATATCCACGGGAAATATTTAAACGATTAAATTATTGGTATATGTATGTATATATATATTTATATATGTGAAAAGAGGAAGTCTGGTCTCTTTATATGATATTACATTTTAAAAGAATGTCAGACAAACACACACACACATACAACCAAATGCAATTCAATTATAATTAGCTCGCTGTTTATGAACCACCAATAGAAGACTTCTCTCAGAAGGGATTTCAGAGAGTATAAAAAAGAATTCCGGACGTTATAAATAATATGTTTCGGACTTTATGTACAAAAAATGATTATTATTTCACCTTACGTCTGATATTAGTGTGTTAAAAGTGATTTTGTGTGAAAAAGAAAGTTTTATACAGTTATCTGTT
Source organism: Achatina immaculata (assembly GCA_009760885.1). NCBI lineage: Eukaryota > Metazoa > Mollusca > Gastropoda > Stylommatophora > Achatinidae > Lissachatina > Lissachatina immaculata. Next base: position 13,157,973 of record CM019701.1, on the reverse strand, counting down.
TTGCTTTCGTGCCACTCTTGGATTTGTCAGGTGGACGCGTTGCTCAGCAGGGTATGTCCTTATTCCAGTTCTTTTTTAACACTGGAAATAAATGATTAATCTCGGTAGCTTTCTAATAAGTTGGACGCTGTACTGAAATGATAAAACAAAGTTTTTTGTAAAATATTGGTTCAGTATAAAAGAAAGGATGCTTTTCCTTTTTTCTCATCATCATCATTATGTACCGTGTATGCAGAGATCTCAGTCCTTGATATATTACATCAGCTCAGTTGGTGAATCTTTATTGTATGTCTGTCCATGTTGTTTTTCTCTCATTGTCTTCTCATATAGGTTTTCTCACATTTTGGTGTTTTCAAGCTGTCCTCGTCTCATTATATTTCCAATTAATTATGACTGTCTGTTTCTTATAGACACATTACTATATAAACAGATTATTAAATAATCGTGTGAAAGATAACTGATAATGTAGTTGAATAGCGCATTAATTCCTTATACAGTTTAATGCTGACATTAAAGTCTCGTTGAATCACGAGTATAATGAATGAACGTGTATAATGAATTGTACACCGAAATGGACTTTGATAACTACTGTGTCTAGTAATTTTATACGTAGTACAAACAATAGAAGGACATGAGAAGTGTGGAAGAGATAATGAAATGTTTAAAGAGATGAAGACATTGAAAAGAAATGTCACATCAAAGATTAATGTAATTTGTGACGAGATGGGGAATACCTTGACAGAGACAGAGGAAATTCTAGAAAGATGGAAGTAATATTTAGAGGAATGTATGAAACAACCGACTGTGAAAGCAGAAATCAACAGTGTGAATTATTATTGGAGGAGAAAGAACCCAAACCGATAATAAAAGAAGTTTTATGGGTAATAAAGAATCTGAAAAATGGTAAATCAACAGGATGTGATGAGATAACAGCTTAACTTATTAGAGCAGGAGAAAGGAATGTGCAACACTCTAGCATAGACTATGTAAAAAGATATGGCATTCAGGTATTCGGCCAAAAGAATGGAAAAGAACTGTATTCATACCACTGCCAAAAAAGAGTAACCTGAAATTATGCACAAACTACAGAACTGTTGCCCTGATTAGTCATGCCAGTAAAATTCTCTTAAAAATCATAATTGGTAGACTTCGTAAGTAAAGAGAAGAACAAGTCAATATAGTCTAAGCTTGTTTCAGGCAAGGAAGAGAACCAAGAAATCATATATTCCATATAAGATTAATAACAGAAAAATGCAGAGAGTTTAATGTGAATATATATTTAACTTGTATAGACTACTCAAAGGCATTTGATTGCTTACAACACCAGAAACTTTGGGAAATAATGGAAAAAATGGGATTTCCAACACATTTGATACAATTAACATCACTGCTGTATCTAGACCAACAGGCAGCAATAAGAATAAATGGTGAAACAACAACTTGGTTTGACGTAAAACAAGGGATCCGTCAGGGGTGCATATTGTCACCTTACTTATTTAACTTTTATACTGAAAATATTACGAGGAATACTATGATCCATAACAACTGGAGGTTATGAAATATCAAAGATTAGATATGCTGATGACACAGTATTACTGTCCACGACACAAAAAGGAAAACTAATTATGTCAGTCCGTAAAAACAGCGAAGAGTAAAACCTCTAACTTAATTGATGACAACTGACAAAACAAACAATTCAGCTGAAATGCATATCAGTGAGGAAAAATTTTAAGAAGTGGAGAGTTTTGAATATTTTGGATCACTACTAACTAATAATGGAGACACAATAAAGGAAATTTATCGCACTTCAGAAAGTAAAACGATTCACATCCGCGACAGCTGCTTAGGGAAACCATCTTTTTATCTACTCCCTAAGATTCACAAACCAGGAAACCCAGGAAGGCCCATAGTGTCTGCTTGTTCCTGCCCTACGGAACAAATCTCTGATTTTCTTGACAGCATCTTTCAACCTCTGGTCACTAGTCTGCCCACTTATCTTAAGGTCACAAATCATGCTCTTATTACTTTTGAGACCCTTACACTCCTGCCTGGTCACACCTACCGTATCTTCACCCTTGATGTAGTATCCTTATACACATCCATCCCACATGACCAGGGACTTCAGGCCGTCAAGTTCTTTCTGAACAAAAGACGCAATCCCTCTATTCCTACTTCTACTATTCTGCGCCTTACACAACTTGTCCTCCAACTCAATTCTTTTGAATTCAATGGCCTTTACTTTGACCAGATTAGTGGTGTAGCCATGGGTACCAAGATCGGCCCCAGCTACGCGTGTCTGTTCATGGGCCACTTCGAACACAAGATTCTGAGAGCCTTTAGAGGCCCTTTTCCCGCCTTCTATAGACGCTACATAGACGATGGCATTGGGATCACATCAATGCCAGAGGAAGACCTTAACAACTTTATCAGTTTTGTTAAAGAATACAATCCTGTCATTTCTTTCACCTCCCATATCTCTGCTACTTCCGCTAACTTTCTTGATATTGCCGTCACGATCGGCCCTTCCGGGCTTACTACTTCTATCCACTATAAACCTACAGACTCTCACAGCTACCTCCTGTACTCTTCCTCCCATCCCAGATCGTGTAAGGACTCTATTCCTTTTTCCCAGCTTCTTAGGTTGCGACGTTTGTGTAAGGAGGATTTGGATTTCCAAGATCAAGGCCATAAATTGCTAGATTTCTTCCGTCAACGCGGCTATCCAGACCACGTTCTCTCGTCATCTTGGAACCGCATTAGCCACATATCGCGGCAACAAGCCCTCACCCCTAAACCGCACTGTAGCTCGGACAGAGTGAAACTAGTACTCACGTACCACCCTCATAGCTTGGCAGTTAAAAACATACTGTTTCGCTATCTCCACCTCCTCCAGACCGAGCCTGAGACACGTGAACTTTTTGGGGAACCCCCATTGGTGGCTTACAGACGGGACAAAAACCTCAGGGACCTTTTAATTCGTAGTCATCTTAAGACAGATGACACTTTTTATGGTACCAGACGTTGTGGACGCCGTAGATGCAACACTTGTCCGTTTGTTGTCGAGGCCAGCCAGATCTCTTTCCCTAAATCCACGTTATCAGTACAGGAGGGTTTCACCTGCATTTCACGAAATGTCATTTATGTTATCATGTGCAAACGTTGCGGTTTGAAGTACATAGGGGAAACTGGCTTACGGTTAGGAGATCGATTTCGCCAGCATCTCAATGATATTTCTAAGAGGGCCTGGACACCTGTGGCTAAACATTTTTGCCTTGGCAACCACAGGGGCAAACAGGACATTTTTAAGGGCATGCGTCTTTCCCATCTCAGCATATGCTTGTGAGACTTGGACACTTAACAAAACAGCTGAGAAACACATAAATGCCTTTGAATGTAAATGCTACAGAAGAGTTATTTAAATATCATGGACATAAAAAGAACACATATATCCATACTACAAGAACTTAATATTGAAGAAATCGGGCTAGTAAAGAGGATTAAACAAAGAAAACTGAAATATTTTCGGGCGTATTAAACGTCATGATAATCTAGATAAGACAGTCTTGGAAGGGTACATAATGGGAAAAAGAAAGAGAGGAAGACCAAAGTGAAGATGGCTACAAGGCATCGTTGATGACCTGCAAATGTATGCATCAGCAGAAGGCCATCCTGCTCACAAACGAGAGGCCTACAGGAGTGCTGTTAGGGAGCCAAAGTTCCTTCTTGATTGTCCTTGATCATTAACTTTAGAAACGTGAGGCAAACATTTGTTGTTATAACTTTCTTTCCTCACCTTGTGTGTTTGTTTACTCTCTATATCTTGCCACTCTTATCACAAATAATCATTGGTTTGTTTTTTATCTAAAATGAATCAGATTTAAATGGTTACTTTATGAAAGAGTAACATTTTTACTGCTTATTTCATTTTCAATGATTTCATCGTTTTGCTACATCTCTTCGGATTATATAGTACAAGGTATGTACTCTGTTGTGCATTTTATTTTAATGCATTAAAGCGACAGATTATACCATATTTAAACTAACAGCGAGGGATATTTATATAGAAATTTTACATAACTGTATTCATGTGTTATATTCTCTAATATATCTAACATTTTTGTGATTTAAAGTCTCCAGATCTCTTACATGTATTGATACCGCTTGTTTCGACTGTTTCTTATCCATTTCCAATAGGATAAAGTTTTGACCATAAAGAAATCTTGTTTATCTATTTCTTGCACCTATATGTGTCAGACGTGCTTATTTAATATCTCATGTAGTTAAAAAAGTGTATTTTGTTTCTACAGAGCGAATGGAAAATGTTCTGATAATATTGACACAACAGTGCAGTGAAAGATGAATGTTTTATTATAATCAAACCTCATAGATTTAGCAGAAAACGTGTCGGTGTTTTCATAGGAAAAGAAGATATCCAGATAATATTTATAACGCAAAGAATATCGCTGACCAGTAGAACGTACAATTCTCAGAACCCTAAACGAGATGTCGCTGGAACAAATGAAGGACAATAAAACCTTAAATGATAATTAAAAATAAAGAAATATCTGGAAGTGTCACCAATAAAGTATAAGCCTGTTTAATGTTTCTTTCTTCTTCACTGTACCAGTCTGTCTTCAATCATACCCCTTAAAATAAGACTAAAAGAAGCTGACATCCGATTCTCATTGGTCAAAGTGATAGTCGACGTGCTCTTCTACTTCCACATGTTCTAGCGTTGATAACGATGTCCTTAAAATCAGTCATCAAACAGATGTAACATTTTTTCCAGAATTCTCAAAATACAATTTTACTGGCATTTTCCTTGATTTATTTCTGTCGCTGACAAGAGAAGAAACTGAAATTTTTTATCGTGTACGTGATTTAGTTCATGGAATGACATAAGTTGAAGTGTTATGATTGTGTTTCAGAAATTTATAATCAATACAGGTGCATGTCCGAAATCATTTGTTCATTTGATATTTTGACAGTCTTTAAAAATGTATTTATCATATAGAGAGACTAGACTTGGTTTTTTATGTATATATATATATATATTATATATATATATATTATATATATATATATATATATATATATATATATATATATATATATATTGTAGATATCAACCTCTTCCTATTCATTTATAATTAGCTCGCTGTTTATAAATCACCATTAGAACAGTTCTCTCAGAAGGGGTTTCAGAGAGTATAAAAGGGAATTCCGGACGTCATAAATAATATGTTTCGGACTTTATGTACAAAAAATGATTATTATTTCACTTTATGTCTGATATTAGTGTGCTAAAAGTGATTTTGTGTGAAAAAGAAAATTTATACAGCTATCTGTTTTGCTTTCGTGCCACTCTTGGATATGTCAGGTGGACGCGTTGCTCAGCAGGGTATGTCCTTATTTCAGTTCTTTTTTAACACTGGAAAAAAATGATCGATCTCGGTAGCTTTCTAATAATTTGGACGTTTCAAAGATAACTGATAATATAGTTGAATAGCACACTAAGTCTTTAAACAGTTTAATGCCGACATTAAAGTCTCGTTGAAACACGAGTATAATGAATGAACATGTATAGTGAATTGTGCACCGAAATGGACTTTGAAAACTAGTGTGTCGAGTAATTTTATACGCAGTACAAACAATAGAAGGAGATCAGAAGTGTGGAAGAGATAATGAAATGTTTAAAGAAAAGAAAATATTGACGAGAAATGCCACTATATATATATATATCTTCTTATATCTTATATCCTTCCCGTGCCGTTAGACGTCACATAGGGCTCGCAAAGTAGTTCGCCAATTTTTCCTGTCTTCGGCGAGTCTTTCAACCTCAACAAAGGATTTTATGCCTGTTAACTTGGCCTCTCTTAATAATGTCCTCTTCAGAGTTTCACGCGGTCTGCCCCTTTTTCTTCGGCCTGTTGTGTTCCACTTGATAGCTTGTTTTGGGATTCTCTGATCATTTCTTCTCATCAAGTGACCAACATATGTCCATCTCCTTTTCCTGATCACCCGTGAGACTGGTTGTTGTTCAGTCATCTGTCTTATCTCTGCATTGTTCTTGAATTCATTCCACTTGATGCCAAGTATTTTCCTTAGGCATTTGTTTTCAAAAGAGTCTAATTTCTTTTCTATTTCTTTAGTTGTTTTCCAGGTTTCGCATGCATAAATGAGGGTGGATATTACATTTGAATTGAATAGTCTTAACTTGGTTTTTGTGCTTATAACTTTTGAATTCCATATGTTCTCAAGATTCTTGAAGATTGATGCTGCTTTTGCAATTCTGATCCTAACTTCCTTTCTAGTGTCACCATCCTGGTCTATGTAGCTGCCAAGGTATGCAAATTGATTGACTTCTTCAATATCTGTCCCTTCTATGTGTATTTTTCCATTTTGATTGATGGGAATTTTCATTATTTTTGTTTTGTCCTTGTTAATTTCAAGTCCTATTTTGCTAGCCAGTGAAGATAGGCTATCTGTTTTTTCTTGCATGGAATTCACATTATTACGGATAAGAGTTATGTCATCAGCAAAATCAAGATCTTCTAGTTGGGTCCCATGTACCCAGTCAATACCTGTGTTACCTGTGCAGCATTTTGTCATTATGAAGTCTATTGTAATCCCAAAAAGTAAAGGAGACAGTATACATCCTTGTTTCACGCCTGTTTCAATCTTGAACCATTCACTCATCCCTTCTTCTGTCTTGACTGCACAACCATATCCATTGTATAAGTCCTTAATGATGTTGACAATTTTAGATGGTATTCCATATAGACATAAAATTCTCCATAATGAATCTCTGTGTATGCTATCAAATGCCTTCTTAAAATCTATGAAATTCAGTATTAATGGTTTCTGCTTTTCAATATGTTCTTCAAGTATTATTCTGAGAGTAAAGATCTGGTCGAGACAGCTTCTCCTTTTTCGAAATCCTGCTTGTTCTTCTCTCATTGCAGTATCCACTATATCTTTGAGTCTATTCAAAATGACCTTGCAAAATACTTTTGACACAACTGATATTAAGGTTACTCCTCTCCAGTTGTTACAGTCACTAAGGTTGCCCTTTTTTGGTATTTTAACAATGATTCCCTTCTTATATATATATATATATATATATTAAAATGATGTCATCGTTTTGCTATCTCTTTTGCTTTTTTATTTATAACTAGCTCACTTTTTATTAATCACCAAAAGAATAGTGTCATGTGTTTCGATATCAGCGAGTATAACATGCAAATCGATACACTACAAAAAGTAATATATTTCTGACTTTCTGTACACAAAAGTGATTAGCGTTTCATCTTAGTGTATTAAAACTGATTGTGTATGAAAAAGAAAGTTTTATACAGTTATTTGCTTTACATCACGTGGCATTCTTGGATGTGTCAGCTGTTCGCGTTGCTCAGCAGGGTATGTCCTTGATTTTGAGAATTTGTAGTTTTTTTTTCTTTAAACACTTGAAATAAATTATTAAGTTCGGCAGTTTTCTAAGAAAATAATGCTATACTAGAATGATAAAACTAAGCTCTTTGTAAAATAGTGCTTCCAGTAGAAAGTAAAGGAAACTTTTCTTAATTCTTCGTCATCATTATGTGCCGTCTATGCATAGATCTCCGTGCTGGATATTTTACATCAGCTCAATTGGTGAATTTTTATTGTATGCCTAACCATTTGTTTCTTTCTCTTTGTCTTTTCAAGTGGGTGTTTTCATATACATTCCCTCTCGTTTTGATGTTTCCAAGTTCTCCTCTTCTAAATATATGTCCAATTAATAATGACTGTCTGTATCTTATAGATTTAAATAGGTTCCTTTCTTCTTGCTTTTGTTAGACACTCCCTGTGTGTCGTCTTGCAACGTTTCAGTTGGCACCTTAATTATAGAGAAACATACAGGACACAGAAATGGAGACAGAAGATATAATATAAATTCATATGAATGATATGCAACATATAAGAATGAAAAAATGGAACAAAAAAGTGATAGAACATATCTGTGACTTAAAATAAGCTGCATCAGAGGGTGAGTGTGGTGTAGAATTGTGAAAGTTAAAATAAGGATTTAGGAGATGTGAAAGGTTGGTAGTAAAGATAGCGTAAGGAAAGCGGAGTGAAGAGAGAGGAGTATAATAGCAATCGTCCAGAAAAACCCTTGTCAAAAAGATAAGAGAGAGACAATGTACTTTCATAGGACATGATACTGGACAGTCTGACGGGATGGTGTGAGAGGAGATCGCCAGCTGAGCTGATGGCCTGCATGAAGGATCGGGCACTCTGGAGAAGCATAATAGCCAACGCCAGTCGGCACGGCACCTGATGATGATGATGATGATGATGATGACGATGATGATGAGAAAAAAAGTTTTGATTGTAGGGTGTGGGGTGGGGGAATAGATGAATGTTTGAGGTACAGTATTTGCAAATACTACAGTGAGGGCTCTGGAATATGGTGAGGAGAGGGCAAAGCTTAGTAGAGAACGAGTATAATGAGTATAATGAACACCAAGATTACCTTAGTAGGATGTAAGATGAGCCCATTCTTGTGATGTCACATAACATACGACTTCACACGAGGGACTAATCTGCTGACTGTGACGGCATTAGGGCACGATCTATTATGACGTCGACGTAATGCAAAGTCCTCTTTGTCAAAATACCTCTGCGATCTATTAAGATTTAAGGCTTCAGGCTTATCTATTGAGAACCATGTCCAGTCCCCTAAGTTCAGTCTTCTTCATGGTTAATCTTCTTCTGGGTTTTAAATGTGCTATAGGGAGTGTTTTGTAGGTACAAATTCCTAGTCATGACAAATTTGTTAGTAGTACTTGATCATTTCATATTTATGTCGCTTTTATTTCTGTGTGCGATGTGCCTGTTTGTATGTGTACATGTGTGCCATGCGCCTGTGTGTCTGTGTGTCTGTATACAATGTGCCTGTTTGTCTGTGTACAATGTGTCTGTGTACAATGTGGCTGTGTATCTGTTCACAATGTGCACGGGTGTCTGTGTATCTGTGTAAAATGTGCCTGTGTGTCTGTGTGTCTGTATGCGACACGTCTCTGTGTCTGTGTGCGATGTGTCTGTGTGTCTGTATGCGACACGTCTCTGTGTCTGTGTGCGATGTGCCTGTTTGTCTGTGTACAATGTGTCTGTGTACAATGTGGCTGTGTATCTGTTCACAATGTGCACGGGTGTCTGTGTATCTGTGTAAAATGTGCCTGTGTGTCTGTGTGTCTGTATACAATGTGCCTGTTTGTATGTGTACAATGTGTCTGTGTACAATGTGTCTGTGTACAATGTGTCTGTGTACAATGTGTCTGTGTACAATGTGTCTGTGTACAATGTGTCTGTGTACAATGTGTCTGTGTACAATGTGGCTGTGTATCTGTTCACAATGTGCACGGGTGTCTGTGTATCTGTGTAAAATGTGCCTGTGTGTCTGTGCGTGGGTTGTTTAATTATGTATGGAAAATAAATTACTTATTTATGATATTTCTTATACCAAAAAATTAATAGTTCACTTCGATCACTAGAGTTAGAAAACTGCTGTGTGTGTGCGCATTTTAATTTTTTTTTTTTTTGCACAACTGTCAAGTAATGTTTCTCAAAAGTTGTCACCATTGTGTGGTCTGTTGTGAAAAAAAAGTCTTGTATCAGATAGCTGATAATGTGGTTGAATAATGTGTTAGTTCCTTAAACAGTTAAATGCTGACATTAAAAAAGTCTCATTTGAAGCACTTGTGTAAAGAATGAACGTGTAAAGTGAAATGTGCAAAGAAATGGACTTTGATAACTAGTACGTCTAGTGAATGATACAGGAAGTAGAAACATTCACACTTAGTACCACTTTATCGTGTGTGTTAGTGAAAGTCTTGTCCTGTCGTGTTTTTTATATTTAAAGGGACGCACACGTCTTGAAAGTGCTTGATTATTTACTTTTGAGAACGGGACGCACAAATTTGTTGCTATAATTTCCATTCTCCACCTCTCACGTGTGTTGACTCTCTCCTTCTCTCTCTCCCTCTCTCTCTCTCTCCCTCTCTCTCTCTCTCTCTCTCTACATCCTGTCACTCTTATCACAAATAATCATTAGTTTGTTTTTATAAAAATTGAAAAGAATCAGCTTTGACTGATTACTGTATGTAAGAATAACATTTTTACTGGTTATTTCCTGTCAAATAATGTCAACATTTTGCCATCTCTCTTCGGACAATATAGGACAAGGTATGTGATGTACTGTGCACTTCAATCCATTATAATGACAGATTATACCTTATTTTATTGTAATCGTGATGTGTATTTAAATAAGATATTCACATAACTTTATGAATTATATTCTTTATTTTATCGAATATTTTCGTCATCTAAAGTCTCAAGATCTCCTACATGTACTGATATTGCTGGCTGCACCAGCATCTTATTCATTTCCATTAAGTTAAATGTTTTCACCAGTAGAAGGTTTTATTTATGTGTTTCTTGCAGTTATATGTGTCAGATGTGTTTGTTTATTATCTTATGTAGTTAAAACTTGTATTTTGTTAATACTTATAATATTTCTGCTTATACAGAGAGAATGAAGAATGTTCAGATAACAGTGACACCACAGTGCAGTGAAAAATACAATTTTTTTTGTAAAGCAAACTGCATATATTTAGCAGAAAATGCGTTGGTGTTATCATATCAAAAGAGGATATCCAGATAATATTTATAAATCAAAGAGTATCGTTGACCAGTGCAACGTACAGTACCCAGAATCTTAAACAAGACGACATTGGAACAAAAGAAACACAACAAAACTTTACATGATAAATAAAAAAAAGGAATACCTGGAAGTGTCATCAGTAAAGTATAAGTATGTTTTAATGTTTCTTTCTTCTACACTGTACCCGTCTATCTCCAATCAGACCCATTAAAATAAGAGTAATAGAAGGTGACATCCGATTCTCATTGATAAAACTGATAGTTGCTTCTACTTCCACATGTTCTAGAGTCGATAATGATGTCCTTAGAACTTATCATCAACCAGGTATAATATTGTTCAAGAATTCTCTAAATACAATGTTACTTTCACTTTCCGTGAATTATTTCTGTCACTGACAACTGAAGAAATTGAAAACTTTTGACGTGTACTTCCTGAAACAGTTTATGGTTTAGTTCATGCAGAGACATAAATTGAAGTGTTATGATTGTGTTTCAGATACTTATAATCAGTACATTTCCACATCTAAATCTATTCGTTCATTTGATATTATGACAGTCTTTAAAAATATGTTATCATATAAAGAGATTAGACTTGATATTTCATATATACAAGTATATGTCTGTACAGGTATCAAAGAGTATAAAATGAACTTCGGTACATTATAAAAAGTAATATATTTCGGACTTTATTTACATTAAATTGAATAGTATGTTAACTTTCGCGGGAAATTCTCTCTCTCTCTCTCTCTCTCTCTCTCTCCCTGCACCTTACATGCCCAGGGCACATGGGGCTTCTGCAAGGGTTTTCCACAAATGCCTGTCCTTTGCCTTTTTTTCTGCTCTTGCCCAGGTGAGCCCTCTATTGCTCAACATCCTTTCTATTGTTCTTCTCCATGTCTCTTTTGGTCAACCTTTACTTCTGTTCCCCTGTGATGTCCATCTTAGTGCTGTTTTTGGGAGTGAGTTATCAGTCATTCGGAGCACATGTCCCAACCATCGCCAGCGTCTTTCCTCAATAATTGTTGTCAGTGGCTTCATCTGCATTTCTGCCAACAAGATGTTACTTCTTATGGTGTTTGGCCAAAATATTTTTCTAATTCTTCATAAACATTTAGCCTGGCAGTTTTTTCCTTGTCCACGATAATTCACTGGCTCACCGGGCGGTAGTTGTAAAGGAATTTTTTGGCCCAAAAACAAGTGTGTGTTCTCAACCATCCACCCTCATCCATAGATTTGTCTCCCTGCGATTATTTTCTATCCCAGAACTAAAGTTACCACTGAAAGGACTCTTCTTTGATGATACTGATGACATCCAAAGGGCAGTAACATCGAGTTTAAGGGCCGTACCAACAGAAGAACTGCAGAGGTCGTTCCACAGTTTGTTAGATCGTGCCACTCGCTGTATCAATGCACAAGGGGCTACTTTGAATAAAATGCAGGTTATATCTTCAACTGTTGTTTATTTTATTTTTTATGAAATTAGTCGCATTACATAATTGTCGGAACTTGTATATAAATTGAATTGAATCGGCTTTGATTGTTTACTTTATGAAAGAGTAAGATTTTTACTGCTTATTTCCTTCCCAATGATGTCAACGTTTTGCTACATCTCTTCGGACACTAAAGGACAAGGTAGGTACTTTACTGTGCACTTTAATTCAGTAAAATTACAGATTTTACGTTATGTAATCTAATCGTACTCTTTCATATCAATGAGGAAAAACTGGAGGAAGTGGAGAGCTTTGAATATCTTGGATCACTACTAACTAGTAATGGAGATACAATGAGTTAAATTAAAAGGAGGACATCTATCGCTCTTCAGAAAGTAAAACAACTAAAGAATCTGTGGAGAGGAACAGATAGAACTACAAAAATAAGATTTGTAAGGGCATGCGTCCTTCCCATCGCAACATATGCCTGTGAGACCTGGACACTTAACAAAACAGCTGAGAAACACATAAATGCCTTTGAATGTAAATGCTGCAGAAGAGTTCTTCAAATATCATGGACACAAAAAAAAACAAAAAAACAAATATATCCATACTACAAGAGCTTAATATTGAAGAAGGATGGCTAGTAAAAAGGAGGAAAGAAAGAAAACTCAAATATTTTCGGGAGCATTAAAAGTCATGATAATTTAGAGAAGACCATCTTGGAAGGGTACGTAACTGGAAAAAGAAATAAAGGAAGACCAAGGGGAAAATGCCTGCAAGACATCGGTGATGATCTGCAAATGGATGTATCAGCAGCAGGCCATCTTGCTTACAACCGAGTCTTATAGGGAGGCAATGTTCCGCAAGCTATCTCTCGTATATTGTAGATATCAAACCCTTGCTATTCAGTTATAACCATCTCACTTTTTATGAATCACAAAAAGAACAGTTCTCACAGTACGGATATCAGAGAGTATAAAATGCAAATCCGAACACCATAAAAAGTGATATATTTCAAACGTTATGTACACAAACATGATTATCATTTCATGGTACGCCTGAAATTAATGTTAAAACTGATTTTGTCTGAAAATTAAAATTTTATGCAGTTATTTGTTTTGCATTGCATGTCACTCTTGGATGTGTCAGTTGAGGAAGTTGTTCAGCAAGGTATGTATTTGTTTTTCAGAACCTCCAACTGTTATGGCATCGTAATATTCTTTGTCTACATCTTCTCTAACATTCTTCTTTATATTTTCAGTATACAAGTTAAATAAGTAGGGTGACAATATGCACCCCTGACGGACCCCTTGTTTTATGTCAAACCAAGTTGTTGTTTCACCATTTATTCTTACTGCTGCTTGTTGGTCTAGATACAGCAGTGATGTTAATTGTATCAAATGTGTTGGAAATCCCATTTTTTCCATTATTTCCCAATGTTTCTGGTGTTGTACACAATCAAATACCTTTGAGTAGTCTATAAAGGATAAATATAGATTCACATTAAACTCTCTGCATTTCTCTATTATTAATCTTAGATTGAATATATGATCTCTTGATCCTCTTCCTTGCCTGAAACCAGCTTGGACCATATTGACTTCTTCTTCTATTTTCTTTCGAAGTCTACCCATTATGATTTTTAACAGAATTTTACTGGCATGACTAATTAGGGCAACAGTTCTGTAGTTGGTGCATAATTTCAGGTTACCCTTTTTTGGCAGTGGTATGAATACAGTTCTTTTCCATTCTCTACTGCCAAGGTATACAAATTCATTGACCTCCATCACTAACTTGCTATGTACTCTGAGTACATTTCTGTTGTTCATTTTTTGCTTCATTAACTTTGTTTTTCCTACGTTGATCTTTAGTCCTATGTTGTTTGCATTCTGAGTTAGCTTGTTTATTTTATTCTGAGTTACCTTGTTTATTTTATTCTGAGTTAGCTTGTTTATTTTGTTCTGAGTTAGCTTGTTTATTTTATTCGGAGTTAGTTTGTTTATTTTATCTTGCATATCTTTGTGGCTACTTGATAGTAAACAAAAGTCGTCTGCAATATCAAAGTCCCCCAGCACTGTGTCAAGAGTTCATTGTAATCCTCTGCGTTTATCTGATGTTGCCTCCTTCATTAACCAGTCTACTGCTAAGATAAATAATGTTGGTGATAGTACACATCCCTGCTTCACTCCTGTTTGTACCCTAAAGCTGCTGGAGGTATGTTCTCCACAGATCACTTTGCACTGAAAACCCTCGTATAGGGCTTTGATTACATTCACTATCTTATGGGGGAGGCCATGCCATCTTAGGATTTTCCACAGTGCATCTCTGTTGACACTGTCAAAGGCTTTCTCAAAATCTATAAATAATGCATATGTTGTGCTATGCCACTCCTTTGCCTGTTCTAATATTTGTCTAAGTACAAATATGTGGTCTATGCATGATCTTCCTTTCCTAAATACTGCTTGCTCTTTCTGAAGTTTTCCCTCAAGTGCTGGTACAATTCTGTTGATGATTAGTCTGCAAAATACTTTACTGGTGAGTGGCAGGAGGGTAATGGCTCTCCAGTTCCCGCAATCTCTGAGGTCACCCTTCTTTGGTATAAAACAGGATTCTTTCTTCGTGTACTGTGTACCGTACTTGCTTGTATTACTGAACACTAAACTCGTGTTTGTACACACTCTGTTCTGTACTGTGCCTATTACGTTTTATCATCAGCATTAGGCCCAGTGATACAACAGACGTTACATTGGTATACTCCGTGTAACAAAACAACCTAGATAACAATAACCTCAACTACACACTAATACACGACATGACCAGTTACATGTAATCAACTAACTCAACACCACAGTTGACACTTAACTGTAAGTTATAAGAAGCTGCATCAGAGAGTGATTGTGATGTAGTATTGTGGAAGTTGAAATAAAGACTTGCGAGATGTGAAAAGTTTGGTAGGAAAGAGCACGTAATGGCAGCGGAGTGGAGAGAGAAGAGCATAATAGTAATCAATTTCATAAAAATGACGGGGGAGGGGTGAATAGATGAATATGGTTGAGGTACAGGGTTTGTAACATACTATAATGAGGGGTCTGGAATATACGTCACAGGTGAGCAGAGAGTAAAACGTAGTAGAGAACGAGTATATTGATTATAGTAGCTCTAAGAATACCTTAGGAAGATCTAAGATAAGCCCATCCTTATGATGTCACATAACACACGACTTCACGTGAGTGACTAATCTACATACTGTGACGTCACCAAGGCTATTACGACGTTGATGTAGTGTTTTTCAAGATGATATGAAGGAAAATATAGTGCGTGAATTGATAAAGAATTTTGACAACGTAGTAGTTTTATATTAACATTTAACTTTCAACTGAGGCACGTGTATAATGCATATAGATAGGGAATGTAATACGGACATAAATACACTGAATTAGATCACGAGAACTGGTGTGTCCAATAAATGTTACACGTAGTATATATATATATATAACTGAAATCCAACAATGAACCAGATCCAATACACCAACTAAAAAGATATCAGCACACCATCCTCTTCCGTTTAAGGACAGGCCACTGCAGACTTCTGAGCCACATGCATCGACTCAAAATGTCTCACACAGACGAGTGTCCATGTGGCAGTGGAGTCCAGACTCCAGAACATATCCTACAAGAGTGCCCAAAACTTGCAGACCTGAGGTATGAGACATGACCAGAAGACTCAAGCTTGGGGCAAAAGCTTTTGGGCTCCTATCAGGATCTAGAGAGGACTGCGGGCTTTGCCATGTCGACAGGGATCAGGATCTGAAGTGACCAACAACCTCGAACGCAGAAAAAGAGGAAGAAGAAGAAAAAGAAGATGATGATGATGATGATGATATATACTCGAGCATCTCTCTCTTTTTCCCTTGCTTCCGTTTCTGTAGCAGTCTGATAGTTTTTTTTTACCAGATAGGGTTGCTGGCCCTATGCTGAACCCTCCTTAGTCGCCTTTTACGATCATGCATGGTAGGGTACAGTGGTCCTATCTCTCTTACTTTTATATTTTAGATATTTGCTCAATTAATAGAGCATTGTCTTCAAAACTAAACTGGCTTTTCAAATTTACGAATATTTACATTTTAAAAATCACTTTGCTCTTGAATTACTTTTTAGTCATTTCGTGTCTCTTTTTTTTTCCTCATAAACCTTTCAATGATGAGAGGAAAAATTTCAACGTTTTATTTCGTATAACGGGAAATATAAAGTGTATTATCCTCTCTTCATCTCTTGCGGGGACAAACTCTCCTACTTCTGTCTACCACTGTTAATAATTATTAATTTTATAAAAACTGAAATGATTCAGCTTTGATAAATTACTGAATTGGAAGATTAAAATGTTTACTGGTTATTTCCTTTCGTATAATTTCAATGTTTTGCTGTCTCTTTTTGGAAATTATAGGACGAGGTATGTGCTGTACTGTGCACTTTAATCCATTAAAATGAAACATTATAGCTTAATTTATTCTAATCGTGATGTGTGTTTAAATACGATATTCAGTTAACTTTATCAATGTATTATATTCTTTATTTTAACTAACATTTTTAAGATCTAAAGTCTCAAGATTTCCTACATGTAGTGATAGTGTTAGCTTCGGCAGCATCTTATCCTTTTCCAATAAGTTAACGGTTTTGAGTAGTAGAAGATCTTATTTATGCGATCGTCACTTATATGTGTCAGACCTGTTTATGAGAATTTGTAGTTTTTTTTTAAGACTGAAAATAAATTATTAACTTCGGCAGTTCTCTAAGAAAATGATGCTGTCCTGGAATGATAAAACTAAGTTGTTTTAAAACATTGCTCCCAGTATAAAATAAATAAGCTTTTCCTTTTCTATTCATCATCATTATTTGTTGTGTATGCACAGATCTCAGTCTGCGATATTTTATATCAGCTCAGTTTTAGAATTTTTACTGTATGACTATCCATTTTATTTATTTTTTCCCCTCTTTGTCTTCTCATGTCTGTGTTAACATGTACTTTATCTCACATGTTGATGTTTTCAGTTCTCCTTTTGTAAATACATCTCCAATCAATAGTGACTATCAGTGTCTTATCGATTTAATTAGATTCCTTTCTTAATGCTCTTGTTAGTCATTCACTGTGTGTTGAATTGCAACATTTCAGTTCTTACCTTAATTATAGAAAAACATATAGGATACAGAGATAAAAAAAAGATATAATGAAAATTCATATGAATGGTGTGCAACATATGAGAATATAAAGTGGTACTCAAAGTAAAGCACTTATCTATGACTTGTAACACACTGCATCAAATGGTATCTCGTAGTATGGTGAAAGCTTAAAAAAATAAAGACTTTTGAAATGTGGAAGTTTGGTGAGTAAAGAAAAAAAAGGGGGGGGGGGGGGTAGGACATTGGAGTGGTGAGAGGGAGGCACAATGGTAATCAAGTCCAGAAAAAGTCTTGGTGAGGGGGTGGGGGTTCGTGTATGTAGTTGAGGTACAGGGTATGTAACATTCTATAATCAGGTGTCTGGAATATAAGTCACAGGTGAGGAGAGTAAGAGCGAGTATAAGTAACTTTTAAACTGGTTTAGTACGATGTAAGATGAGCATATCCGTATGATGTCACATAAGACACGACTTCAAGTGAGTGACTAATCTGCAAACTATGACGTCATCAGGTCACGGTCGATTACGACACTGACTTAGTCCGGCGTTCTCTTTGTCAAAAGTAACCATCACAGTCACCGTGCGAGAGAATACATTCATTCATTTGCATGTCCCTTGCGGAACTTTGCCTCCCAAACAGCACTCCTATAGACCTCTCGGCTGTGAGCAAGATGGCCTGCTGCTGCTGCGTCCATTTCCAGATCGTCAACGATGTCTTGCAGCCATCTTCGTTTTGGTTTTCCTCTTTTTCTTTTTCCCATTATGTATCCTTCCAAAACGGTCTTCTCTAAATTATCATGACGTTTAATATGTCCAAAACATTTAAGTTGTCTTTCTTTAATCCTCTTTACTAGCCAACTTTCTTCAATATTAAGCTCCTGTAGTATAGATATATTTGTTCTTTCTTGTGTCCACGATATTTGGAGTACTCTTCAAGAAAGGAATTTTCATTTATACTGGTTATTCCACAGTCATTAATGTTCATTCATTATCTTTTCAGAACGTGCCGTAGCAGGTATGTCATTGTGCTTCAAAATCTATTGAAAGATAATATAATACATGTATTGAATACGAATACGAATATTGACTTAATTTTGTTTACAGTCAGTTTATTCTCATCTGAAGAAACTATAACCCATGCAAGAGCATAACTGAAGCGTACAGTGGAGTTTACACGCAGCACAGACATATACAGACAAACATCCCGTCTTCAGTTCATTTTGTTATGTACCAGTCTTGAAATTAGAAGAGAAAATCTAAAACATAAAAATATGAACGTCACAGAACTAAAATGTCCTCTCGAATATTCTGAAGTTCTTGTACGTGAAATTATTTCGATTCTTCTCCTTGTGTGTCTCATCTCCTTCCTCATGTACCTCTCACTGTTGAGAGAACAAATAGGCGTTTAGATAGAGCTCCATGATTTCCTTCATCTAAAGGAATGTATCAAATCTCTGTATATCTTATCTCAGTCTCTTGCTTGGACGGACTCTCCCACTATTTTGATATATAGTAACTGTCTACTCTAGTTCTGTACTGATTTGCTGTTCTTGCTGGGCTTGTAGTATGACATTTGAGCGTTACTCCATAGCGTTATATTATCCACTCTTCTATAACGAACAAAGATATTTGTACAAATTTGGTCTAAACCAGAGTCCCTTATTTATCCTCCATACAGGTTCAGTCAAAAAGGAACCCTTATAAAATATATCAATGTATAAATCTTAAGAGTCCAGTGGCAGTTGGAAATGGAAAAATAAGAGTGAGTCAGGCAGAAGCGGCCTGTGCAAAATCCCAGGAAATCTACCACAGTAACGGACAAAGGCGCTCGGGGTGTCTATGTCGCCTGCAAGTGTTCGTTCTGAGGTGGCAAATAGAAGGGGCGGTAGAACCGTTATACGAATGTCCTAACCGCGATAGAGTCGCTTTTCCAAGAAGAGAAAATCTGAAAAGTATACTTAAAATCTATCCTCCGCCAGGTGTAACACATAAAATCTATCCTCCGCCAGGTGTAACACATAAAATCTGTCATCCGCCAGGTGTAACACATAAAATCTATCCTCCGCCAGGTGTAACACATAAAATCTATCATCCGCCAGGTGTAACACATGAAATTTATCATCCGCCAGGTGTAACACATAAAATCTATCCTCCGCCAGGTGTAACACATAAAATCTATCATCCGCCAGGTGTAACACATAAAATCTATCATCCGCCAGGTGTAACACATAAAATCTATCATCCGCCAGGGGTAACACATAAAATCTGTCATCCGCCAGGTGTAACACATGAAATTTATCATCCACCAGGTGTAACACATACAATCTATCGTCCTCCAGGTGTAACACATAAACTCTATCATCCGCCAGGTGTAACACTTAAAATCTATCATACGTCATATGTACCACTGTTCAGGAATTTTCAAGGTGCAATGTTATTCCCATTTTCTGTGAATTATTCCTGTCCCTGACAATTGAAGAAGATATATTTTGTCTTGTATTTCCTGATACAGTATATTTGATTTAGTAACAGACGAATAATTTGTTTATAAGTATATAACTATACGCGAAACCACTGCAATAAAGCTGTGATAACAAAATGTATAAACTAGGATAAAAGTAGGGACAGAGTTGTGACGTTTCGGCGTGAGCATTAATCATACAAAAACACACAGGAATTCTTTTTCTTCTTCAGCTTTCCAAGTCATTAAGGCTCATTGCTGCAAATAAAGTTTGCCTCCATTCCTCTCTATTCCTAATTTTCTCTCTGAAGTTGGTGATACCAGTTTCTTTTATATCCTGTTCTATGTTGTTTTTCCATCTCTGTCTTGATCTACACCTTGTTTTTGTTTCACTCATCTTTTGTGCATAAATCATTTTCGTTTGTCTGTTCTCTTCCATTCTTTCTACATGTCCCAGCCAGCGTAGTCTGTTCAGTTTTAAGACATTTATAGTTCGTTGGGATTTAAATAAGCTGTTCAGTTCAGTGTTCTTTCTAGCTCTCCATTCTCCACTTTTGGTATCCTTTATGGGCTCAAAGATTCTTCTTAGGATCTTGTTCTAAAAGATCTTCAACTGTTGTTCATCTTTCTTTGTTTTACTCCACGTTTCTGATCCATACATGACGGCTGGTCTTATTATAGTTTTGTAGATTGTTAGTTTGGTGTTCTGGGACATGATTTTGGATTTTAACAGCTGTTGCAAGGCAAAGTATATTTTATTCCCTATGTGTGCTCTGATTTTAATTTCCTTCCTTATTGTGTTGCTTCTGTTGAAGGTTGTGCCTAGATATTTGTATGATTCTGCTTTCCTAATGATTATATCTCTAACATTTATATGATCTACATCATTCTGCCTCTGGTCTCTTGATATCTTCATATACTATGTCTCATCCTGTTTAATGGTCAAGCTCACTTTTAGTGCCACATCTCTCAGGTGTATGCAGGTATTGATGACTTCTTGCATAGTTCCCCCCACCAGGTAGAAGTCGCCAGCGTTTCCTAGTATTTTAGCTTGTTCTTGTGTATTGCTTTCTTCTTTCGCTTTTCTGATAACCTTTTCTAGTACCAGGTTCAATAGTAATGGAGATAATGTATCACCTTGTTTTAAACCAGTTCTAACAGAGAAGGGTTATGACTTTCTTCCTTTATATATTACTTATATTTTATGTATCCTCCATACACATTCTGGTCAGATTGATTAATTTATTAGTTATCTCAAATTCTTTCATAATTTTTCATAAGCTGCTCTTATATATGATGTCACATTCTTTCTTGAAGTCAATGAATGCTATGTAAAAATATGAGTGGAAAGAAAAAAATAAAATAAAATGAATGGAGCATTTAGCTGTGACTTGCAAGAAGCTGTGGGTTGTAAGAGGATGTGTTCAGAAATGCGTATGGTGAAGTGTAGAGAATGTTTAAATAGAGACTTGTGGTGTGTGCATGTGGGTCATAAATAAGGATGGAGGGGAATCATGGAGATAAGAGAGAATGATACAATGTTAATCTAGTCGGTATAAGGTGAAATAATCGATTATAGTTAGAGTAGAGGGATTGTAATGTGATACTGTGAGGAGGTTATGAACTATGTATTACAAGTGAGAAGGGTTTGAGAACGGTTGAACTCGCTATTCAGCTACACTTAACAATTCCCTTTTCCACAATCATAATCCCTCTCCACCCAGTTCTACTTCCTTCTCAGTTGTAACACATAGTTCAGAACCTCCTCACAGCATCACATTATACCCCTCTACCCCAACTATAACCACCAATTTCACCTTCTCCCAGCTAGATTAATACTGTATCAATCTCTCTCCCCTCCACAGTCACCCTACCCCCCCCACCCCCGATCCTTATTTACGACCCACCTACCACACAATACTAGGCTCCGTTTAAACATTCTCTACACTTCACCATGCGCATTTCTGAACACAGCCTCTTACAATCCAACGCTTCTTACAAGTCACAGCTTCTCACAAGTCACAGCTTCTCACAAGTCACAGCTTCTCACAAGTCACAGCTTCTTACAAGTCACAGCTTCTCACAAGTCACAGCTTCTCACAAGTCACAGCTTCTTACAAGTCACATTTTCTTACAAGTCACAGCTTCTCACAAGTCACAGCTTCTCACAAGTCACAGCTTCTCACAAGTCACAGCTTCTTACAAGTCACAGCTTCTCACAAGTCACAGCTTCTTACAAGTCACAGCTTCTCACAAGTCACAGCTTCTCACAAGTCACAGCTTCTTACAAGTCACAGCTTCTCACAAGTCACAGCTTCTCACAAGTCACAGCTAGATACTCCATTCATTTTATTTTATTTTATTCTTTTTTCCTTTCTATTCATATTTTCTTTCATAACATTCATGTGAATTTATACGTTATCTTCCTTCTCTGTTTCTTGGTCCTGTGTGCTTTTTGTGTCATTAAGGCTCACACCGAAACGTCACAACTTTGTGCTCGCTAAATATTAAAGCTGTTCTTTCTTTTTTTCCTAGTTTATACTTTATGTTTTTGATTTAGTCATTGCAGTAACATAAACTGAAGTGCTATGATTGTGTTTGAGATATTTATAATCAATACATTTGCAATTCTGAATTTATTTGTTCATTTGATATTGTGACATTCTTTAAAAATGTATTATCATATAAAGAGACTAGACTTGCTTTGTCATCTCTCTCTCTCTCTCTCTCTCTCTCTCTATATATATATATATATATATATATATATATATATATATATATATATATTGTTTTGCTATTCATTTATAACCGATTCGCTTTTTTATGAATCACCGTTAGAGCAGTTCTCTCAGTACAGATATCAGAGAGTATAAAATGGAAGTCGGTACCTCATAAAAAGTAATATTTTTCGGATTTTACCTGCACCAAATGTTTATCATTTCATCTTAAGACTGAAATTAGTATGTTAAAAATGATTTTGTATGAAAAGAAAGTTTTATACAGTTATATGTTTTGTATTTCGTGTGACTCTTGGATGTGTTATTAGAGCAAGCTGCTCAGCGAGGTATGTCCTTGTTTTTCAGAATTTTGTTTTTCTTAAATACTGGAAATAAATTATTAACTTCAGCAGTTTTATAATAAAGTGGGATATTGTATTGAAATGATAGCATTAAGTTGTGTAGTATATATTACACGCAGATTAACATTAAGAAAGCATTTTCTTTACTCATCCTCATCATCATCATTATGTGCCGTGTATGCAAAGATCTCAGTTCGTGATATTTTACGTCAGCTCAGTTGGTGAATTTTTATTGTATGACTATCCATGTTCTTTTTTTTTTCTCTTTGTCTTCTCATGTTTGTGTTTTCGTGTATCTTTTTCTCACATTTTGATGTTTTCACGCTCTCCTCGTCTCATTATATTTCTAGTTAATTATGACTGTCGATATTTTTAAGATTTAATTAGGTTAATTAGGTTCCTTTCTTATTGCTTTTGTATAGGACACAGAGATAGAAAAAAAGCTATAATATACATTCAAATGAATGATAAACAAAAAAAAATAAGAATGAAAAATAAGGTATAAAAAGGAAAGTACTTATCTGTAGCTTGTAATAAGATGCACCAGAGAGTGAGTGCGGTGTAGTATTGTGAAAGTTAAAATAAAGACTTGTGAGATGTGAAAGGTTGGTAGGAAAGAAAGGGGGGACGACTGCGGAGTGGAGAGAGGGGCCCAATGGTAATCAAGTCCAGAAAAAAGTGGCGGGGTGGGGAGGGGGAAATAGATGAATGTGGTTGAGGTACAGGGTTTGTAACATAAAACAATGAGGGCCTCTGTAATATAAGTCACAGGTGGGGAGAGTAAGAGCGGGTATAATGAGTATAATGAATCCTAAATTTGCCTTAGTGGGATGTAAGATGAGTCCATCCTTATGATGTCACATAACACACGACTTCAAGTGAGTGACTAATCTACAGACTGTGTCGTCATTAGGGCACGGTCTATTACGACACTGACTTAGTCCGAGAATCTCCTTGTCAAAAGTAACCATCCCAGTCGCCGTCCGAGAGAATACGTGGCTGATAATAACTTTGCTATCTATTAAGATGTCATGATAAGCTAGAGAAGACCGTCTTGGAAGGGTACATAATGGGAAAAAGAAAAAGAGGAAGACCAAGGCGAAGATGGCTGCAAGGCATCATTAATGGTCTGCGAATTGATGCAACAGCAGCAGGCCATCTTGCTCACAACCGAGAAATCTACAGGAGTGCTGTTAGGGAGGCAAAGTTCCGCAAGGGACATGCAAATGAATGAATGAATGAATCTGTTAAGATTTAAGGTTTCAGTCTTATCTAATGAGACCCACATTGAATTTTTGAAATCTTCAAGGTTAATTTTATATGTGTTTAAAATCTGCTATAGGGAGTGTTTTGTACATCAAAAAGTCCTAGTTATGACAGATTCGTTAGCAGTGCCTCTGCACGTGATATTTATGTTCCTTCTATATCTGTATGCTGTATGGTTGTATGTCTATGTGCATGTGTGTCTGTGTAGTTATATTTTGTATAAAGAAGAAATAAATTATTTATGATTTTGGTTATTCAAAATATTTAATATTTCACATCGATGCTCAAACTAGTGTGGGAAATCGGCTTTAAACCAGACAAACCTTCTCATTTATTTTTGACATGTAGGTTATTTCCCTTGTACAGCTATCAGTTTCTTAAAGTTTCTCAAAAGTATACACTACTGGCTGGTCTGTTGATATTACTAATTTTTATAAAAGAAAACTGATAATGAGGTTAAATAATATTAATTTCTTAAACAGTTTAATGTTGACATTAAAGTCTCAGTTGAAACTCGTGTATAATGAATGAACGTGTAAAGTGAGTTGAGCACTGAAATGGACTTTGAAAACTAGTGTGTCTAGTGAACGTTACACGCAGTAGAAACATACACAATTAGTACCACGTTATCTAGTGTGTTTAGTCAATTTCTTGTCTTGTCTAATTCATTCATTCATTCATTTGCATGTCCATTGCGGAACCCTGACTCCCAAACAGCACTCCTGTAGGCCTCTAGGTTGTGAGTAACATACCCTGCTGCTGATGCATCCATTTGCAGATCGTCAACGATGTCTTGCAGCCATCTTCGTTTTGGTCTTCCTCTCTTTCTTTTTCCCATTATGTATCCTTCCAATACGGTCTTCTCTAAATTATCATGGCGTTTAATGTGTCCAAAATATTTCAGTTTTCTCTCTTTAATCCTCTTTACTAGCCAGCCTTCTTCAATATTAAGTTATTGTAGTATAGATATATTTGTTCTTTTTTGTGTCCACGATATTTGGAGAACTCTTCTGTAGCATTTACATTCAAAGGCATTTATGTGTTTCTCAGTTGTGTTTTTAAGTGTCCAGGTCTCACAGGCATATGTTCCGACGGGAAAGATGCATGACCTTAAAAATCTTAGTTTTGTGGTTCTGTCTGCTCCTCTTCACAGATTCTTTAGTTGTTTTACTTTCTGAAGAGTGATAGATGTCCTCCTTTTAATTTCCCTCATTGTATCTCCATTATTAGTTAGTAGTGATCCAAGATATTCAAAACTCTCCACTTCTTCCAGTTTTTCCTCATTGATACATATTTCAGCTGCCTTGTTTGTTTTGTCAGTTGTCATCAATTTAGTTTTCTTTGCATTAAGATAGAGGTTCTGGTCTTCGCTGTTCTTACGGACTGACATAATTATTTTTTATCCATTCCTTTTTGTGTTGTGGACAGTAATACTGTGTCATCAACATATCTAATCTCTGGTATTTCATAACCTTCAATTGTTATGGCATCGTAATATTCTTTGTCTACATTTTCTCTAACATGCCTCATTATATTTCAGTATACAAATTAAATAAATAGGGTGGCAATATGCACCCCTGACGGACCCCTTGTTTTATGTCAAACCAAGTTGTTGTTTCATCATTTATTCTTACTGCTGCTTGTTGGTCTAGATACAGCAGTGATGTTAATTGTATCAAATGTGTTGGAAATTCCATTCTTTCCATTATTTCTCAAAGTTTCTGGTTTTGTACACAATCAAATGCCTTTGAGTATTCTATAAAGGATACATATAGATTCACATTAAACTCTCTGCGTTTCTCTATTATTAATTTTATATTGAATATATGATCTCTTGATCCTCTTCCTTGTCTTGTCTTATTTTTGAAAATTTAAAGGGACACATACTTCTTGAAAGTGCTTGGCCATTTACTTCTTAGAACGGGACGCAAAAATTTGTTGCTACAATTTTCTTTCTCCACCTCTTGTGCGTGTGTTGACTCTCTCTCTCTCTCTTTGTACTAAATCAAGTGTGTGGGAAGAATGAAAGATGGAGTGATGAAGGGCAGAATGTAAGACGCTCCTGCGTGCCCAATTCTTTACCCTTTAAAAATAAAGATTATTCATTCATTCATTCATTCTCTCTCTTCCTCTCTATCCTGCCACTCTTATCACAAATAATCATTAATTTATTTAAATATAAATTGAAATGAAACAGCTTAGAGTGATTACTGTATGAAATAATAACATTTTTACTGCATATTTCCTTTCAAATGATTTCATCGTTTTGCTATCACTCTTCGGAAAATATAGCACAAGGTATGTGCTATACTGTGCACTGTATTGCATTAAAATGACTGATTATGCCTTATTTAAATCTGATCGTGATCTGTATTTATATACACGTTCACGTAACTTTATCCAAGTATTATTTTCCCTAATTTATCTAATATTTTTCTGATCTAAAGTCTCAAGATCTCCCACATGTATTGATATTGCTAGCTTCGACCGCTTTTTATCAATTTCTACTAAGTTAAAGATTTGACCAGTAGAAGGTCTTGTTTATGTGTTTCTTGCAGTTATATGTGTCAGATGTGTTTATTTAATATCTTATGTAGTTAAAACGTGTAATTTGTTTATACAGAGGGAATGACGAATGTTCTGATAATAGTGACGCCACAGTGTAGTGAAAGATAAATTTTTTTAAAAAGCAAACTGGATATATATAACTCGGCATCAAGTGTAACGAATTCAAGAACAATACAGAGATAAAACAGATGACTGAACAACAACCAGTCTCATAGGTGATCAGGAAAAGGAGATGGACATATGTTGGTCACTTGATGAGAAAAAATGATCAGAGAATCCTAAAACAAGCTGTCAAGTGGAACACAACAGGCCAAAGAAAAGGAGGCAGACCACGTGAAACTCTGAAGAGGACATTGTTAAGGGAGGCCAAATTAACAGGCATAAAATCCTTTGATGAGGTTGAAAGACTCACCGAAGACAAGAAAAATTGGCGAACTACTTTGAGAGCCCTATGTGACGTTTAACGGCACGGGAAGGATATAAGATATAAGATATATATAACAGAAAACGTATAGGTTTCATCATAGCAAAAGATGATATCCAGATAATATTTCTAACGCAAAGAACATCGTTGATCAGTGAAACGTATAATTCACAGAACCCTAAACAAAACGTCACTGGAACAGCTGAAATAAATTAAATGATAAATAAAAATAAGAGATACATGGACGTGTCATGAGTAAAGTATAAGGATGTTTTAATGTTTCTTTCTCCTTCACTCTACCCGTCTTCCTCCTATCAGACTCTTTCAAATAAGAGTAATAGAAGTTGCTCCACGTTCTGATTGATAAAACTAATAGTCGACGCCTGCTTCTACTTCCGCATGATCTAGCGTTGATATCCATGTGCCTAAAATATGTCATCCGCCAGGTGTAAAATTGTTAAAGAGTTCTCTAAGTACAATGTCACTCTCACTTTCTTTGAATTATTTCTGTCACTGACAACTGAAGAAACTGAAATATTGTGATGCGTATTTCCTGAAACAATGTATTTGATTTAGTTCCTGCAGTTACATATTGCACTTGACAGAACTACAAAAAATAAGATTTTTAAGGGCATGTATCTTTCCCATCGCAACATATGCCTGTGAAACCTGGACACTTAACAAAACAGCTGAGAAACACATAAATGATTTTGAACATAAATGCTACAGAAGAATCTTTCAAATATCATGGACACAAAAAGAACAAATATATCCATACTACAAGAACTTAATAATGAAGAAGGCTGGCTAGTAAAGAGGGTTAAAAAAGAGAAAACTTAAATATTATGGACACATTAATCGTCATGAGAATTTAGAGAAGACCGTCTTTGAAAGGTACATAATGGGAAAAAGAAAGAGAGGAAGACCAAGGAGAAGATGGCTGCAAAATAATTACTGACAGTCTGCAAATGGATGCATAAGCAGCAGGGCATCTTGCTTACCATCCAGTGGCCTACATGAGAGCTGTTAAGGAGGCAAAGTTCCACATTGAACATTCAAATGACTGGCTGGCTGACATAAATCGAATTGTTATGATTGTGTTTCAGATATTTATAATCAATACATTAGGACGTCTGAATTCATTTGTTTATGTGATATTTTGACAATAGTTAAAAATATATTATCATATAAAAAGATAAGACTTGCTTTTTCACACACACACACACACATATATATATATATATATATACACTCACACACATACATATTTGCAAATGATTTGATCTTGCATTGTGTTGCTATCTGTCGAATCTTTTAGACATCAACCGCATGTTATCTATTCACAACTAGCTCAGTTTTTATGAATCACCAAAAAAAAAAAAAAAACAGAATAGTTCTTTCAGTACGGATATCACAGAGTATAAAATGGCAATCGATTCATCATAAAAAATTAATATATTTCGGACTTTACGTACACACAAATGCTTATCATTTCATCTTACGCCTGAAATTATTCTGTTAAAGCTGATTTTATATGAAAAATAAAATTTTATACATTTATTTGTTTTGCATTACGTGCCACTCTTGGATGTGTTAATAGAGGTGGCTCGTCAGAGAGGTATGTCCTTGATTTTAAATATTTGGTTTTTGTTTTAAGACTGGAAATAAATTATTAACCTCAGCAGTTTTCTAATAAAATGGGATGCTGAACTGGAATGATAAAACTAAGTTGTCTGTAAAATAGTGCTTCAGTATAAAATAACGGAAGCTTTTCCTTTACTTACCATCATCATTATGTGCCGTGTATGCAGAGATCTCAGTCCTTGATATTTTACATCAGCTCAGTTGGTGACATTTTTATTGTATGACTGTTCATGTTGTTTTTTCCTCTTTGTCTTCTCATGTACCTGTCCTCACGTTTTGATGTTTTCAAGCTCTCCTCGTCTCATTATATTCCAAGTTAAGTACGACTGTCGATGTCTTTTAGATTTAATTATGTTCCTTTCTTATTGTTTTTGTTAGACATACAGGACAGATAGGAACAAAAGATATAAATTCAAATAAATGATAAACAAAAATATAAGAACGAAAAAGCTAGAAAAAGAGTAGCACTTATCTGTGAATTGTAAGAAGCTACATCAGAGAGTGAGTGTGGTGTAATATTGTTAAAGTAAAAAAAAAAGACTTGTTAGATGTTGAAGGTTGGTAGTAAAGAGAGAGAGTGAGCACAGCGGAGTGGAAAGAGGAGCACAATGGTAATCGTGCAGAAAAAAGGGGCGGAGGGGTGAAGGGGAGGGGAAATAGATGAATAAAATAGATAGGGGGAAATAGACTAAGATCAAGGCGAAGATTACTGCAGGGCATCGTTGATATATATTTATATATTCAAATGATTTCATCGTTTTGCTATCTCTCGTATATTATAGATATAAATTGCTTGTTATTCATTTATAACCATTTCACTTTTTTTAATCACCAAAAAGAACAATTCTCTCAGTACGGATATCAGAGAGTATAAAATGCCAATCGTCATTAAAAAGTAACACATTTCGGACTTTCTTATCTTATATCTTATATCCTTCCCGTGCCGTTATACGTCACATAGGTCTCGCAAAGTAGTTCGCCAATTTTTCCTGTCTTCGGCGAGTCTTTCAACCTCATCAAGTCATTTTATGCCTGTTAATTTGGCCTCTCTTAACAATGTCCTCTTTAGAGTTTCACGCGGTCTGCCTCTTTTTCTTCGGCCTATTGTGTTCCACTTGATAGCTTGTTTTGGGATTCTCTGATCATTTCTTCTCATCAAGTGACCAACATATGTCCACCTCCTTTTCCTGATCACCCATGAGACTGGTTGTTCAGTCATCTGTTTTATCTCTGCATTGTTCTTGAATTCGTTCCACGTGATGCCGAGTATTTTCCTTGGGCATTTGTTTTCAAAAGAATCTAATTTCTTGTCTATTTCTTTAGTTGTTTTCCAGCTTTCGCATGTATAAATGAGGTTGGATATTACATTTGAATTGAATAGTCTAACTTGGTTTTTGTGCTTATAACTTTTGAATTCCATATGTTCTCAAGATTCTTGAAGATCGATGCTGCTTTTGCAATTATGATTCTAACTTGTTTTATATATATATTTGCAAATGATGTACTCGTTTTGCTATCTTGTTGATACCAACCGCTTGCTATTCATTTATAAAGAGCTCATTATTTTATGAATCACCAAAAAGAACAATCCTGTCAATAAGATATCAGAGAGTATAAAACGCACTTCTGTTCATCACAAAAAGTAATATGTTTCGGACTTTAGGTACACAAAAATGACTAGCACTTTATCCAAAGGCTAAAATTAGTGTATTGAATCTGATTTTGCATGAAAAAGAAAGCTTTATACAGTTATTTTCTTTACATCACATGCCACTCTTGGATATGTCAGCTGGTCGCGTTCGTCAGCAGGGTATGTCCTTGATTTTGAGAATTTGTAGTTTTAAAAAAAAATTAAGACTGGAAATAAGTTATTAACCTCGGCAGTTTTTAAGAAAGTGATGCTGTCCTGGAATGATAAAACTAAGCTGTCTGTAAAAGAGTGCTCCAAGTATAAAAGAAAGAAAGAAAGTTTTTTCCTTTTCTCGTCATCATCATTATGTGTCGTGTATGCACAGATCTCAGTCTTTAATGTTTTACATCAGCCCAGTTGGAGATTTTTTATTGTATGACTGTCCATGTTGTTTTTGATTTCTGTTTGTCTTCTCAAGTGCGTGTTTTCATGTACCTTTCCTCACGTGTTGATGTTTTCAAGTTCTCCTCTTCTAAATATATGTCCAATTAATAATGACTGTCTGTGTCTTATAGATTTGATTAGGTTTCTTTCTTATTGCTTTTGTTAGACATTCCCTGTGTGTCGTCTTGCAACATTTTATTTCATATCTTAATTAGTGAAAAACATACAGGATACAGAGATAAAAAGAATATATAATGAAAATTCATATAAATGATATGCAACTTACAAGAATATATTTAATAAGTATAATTAACCCTAAGATTACCTTAGTAGGATTTAAGTTAAACCTATACGTATGATGTCACATAACACACGACTTCACGTGAGTGACTAATCTGCAGACTATGACGTCATTAGGGCACAGTCTATTACGACACTGACTTAGTCCGGCGTTCTCCTTGTCAAAAGTAACCATCCCAGCCACCGTGCGAGAGAATACATGGCCGATAATAACTTTACTATCTATTATGGTTTAAGGTTTTAGTCTTATCTACTCAGACCCACGTCTAGTCACCCATGTTTTATTTTATTCAAGGTTAATCTTCTTATCTTATATATCCGTCCTCGTGCGGTTAGACCACCAAGTTTTCCTGTTTTCGACGATCTTTTCAAACTCGTCAAGGGATTTCATGCTTACTAGTCTGCCCTCTTTTTACAGTGTCCTCTTTAGAGTTTCACGTGATCAATTTCTTTTTTCTTCAGCCTGTTGTGTTCCACTTGATACTTGGTTTGGGATTCTCTGACAGTTTCTGCTCATCACATGACAGACATATGTACATCTCCTTTTACTGATGATCCATGAGTTGTGTTCTTTGCTCATCTGTCTTATCTCTGCATTGTTCTTGAATTCGTTCCACTTTATACCGAGTATTTTCCGTAGACATTTGTTTTCGAAAGAGTCTATTTTCTTGTCTATTTTCTTTAGTTGTTTTTCAGCTTTAACATGCCTAAATAAGGTGTCATTACGACTGCAGATATTTTGTGGTGTATTTCCTCACACAGCAAATTTGATTTAGTCTATAAAGTGACATAAATTGAAATGTTCTGATTGTTTTTCAGATATTTATAATCAATATATTTGCACGTCTGAATTCGTTTGTTTATTTGATATTTTGACAGATTTAAAGATATATTACAATATAAATAGGATATATATATATATATATATATATATATATATCTTGTAGATATAAACTGCTTGCTATTCATTTATAACTAACTGACATTTTAATAAATTACGAAAAGAATAGTTCTCTCAGTACGGATAACAGAGAGTATAAAATGTAAATCGGTACATCATAAAAAGCAATACATTTCGGACTTTATTTACACAAAAATGATTATAATTTCATCTTAAACGTGAAATTAGTGTGTTAAAATTGATTTAGTACGAAAAAGAATGTTTAATACAGTTTTTATCTTCCATTACGTGTCACTCTTGGATGAATCAGTTGTAGCAGCTGTTCAGCAAGGTATGTCCTTTAACACTGAAAATAGATGATTAACTTCGTTAGCTTTCTAATAATGTAGGATGTTTTATTGAAAAGATAAAATTAAGTTGTTTAGTATATATTACACACAGATTAAAATTTAGTAAGCATTTTCTTTACTCAACATCATCATTTTGTACCATCTACGCACAGATCTCAGTTCTTAATATTTTACATCGGCTCAGTTGGTGAATGTTTACTGTATGACTATCCATGTTGTTTTTTCTCTTTGTCTTCTCATGTTTGTGTTTTCATTTACCTTCTTCACGTTTTGATGTTTTAAAGTTCTCCACGTCTCATTATATTTTCATTTAATTATGACTGTCTGTGTCTTTTAGATTTAATTAAGTTCCTTTCTTACTGCCTTTGTTAGATATTCCCTGTTTGTCATTTTGCACCATCTCGGTGTACATCTTGATTATACAAAAACATACAGAACACAGAGATAAAATAAAGTAGGTATAATATAAATTCATGTGAATGATAGACAAAAAATAAGAATGAAAAAACGGTACAAAAAGGGTGCTACTTACCTGTGACTTGTAAGAACCTACACCAGAGAGTGAGTGTGGTGTAGTATTTTGAAAATTAAAATAAAGACTTGTGAGATGTGAAAGGTTGGTAGGAAAGAGGGGGTGCGGACAGAGGAGTGGAGAGAGAGAGAGGGGGGCACAGTGGTAATCAATTCAGGAATAAAAATGGCCAGGAGGGGGAAAGATGAATATGGTTGAGGTACATTATTTGTAACACACTACAATGAGGGCCCTGGAATATAAGTCACAGGTGAGGAGAGACTGAAACTTCGTAGAGAGCGAGTATAATAAGTGTAACTAACCCCAAGATTACCTTAGTAGGATGCAAGATAAAATCATCCTTATGATGTCACATAACACACGACTTCACGTGAGTGACTAATCTGCAAACTATGACGTCATTAGGGCACAGTCTATTACGACACTGACTTAGTCCGGCGTTCTCCTTGTCAAAAGGAACCATCACATTCACCGTCCGAGAGAATACATGGCCGATAATAACTTTACTATCTATTATGGTTTAAGCGTTTAGTCTTATCTATTGAGAACAACGTCCAATCCCCTTTGATTAATCTTCTTCAAGGTGAATCTTCTTCAGGGGTAACCATATATCTGTTGAAAAAATCACTATAGGGAGTGTTTTGTAGATCAAAAAGTCATAGTTGTGAGAAATTTATTATATGTATATATGAATTAGGTGCCTGAGTGGCGAAGTAGTTACTGCACTGTTCTCTCATGACCAAGGTCGGTTGTTCGAATCCGGCCAGAGATACTACAATTATCCAGCCGTGGAAATGTGTAAAAGACTTCTTCTGGAGTTAAGGGAAGGACTGGCAGCCAGGTGTGATACTGACCGTATCACCCTCTAGTGTGCTTACAGATCAAGGAAAATATTGGCACTAACAACATATAACTATGCACTTTAATGCATTAAAATGACAGATTATACCTTATTTTATTCTAATCGTGATGTGTGTTTAAATACGATATTCACATAACTTTATCGATGTATTATATTCTCTATTTTAACTAACATCTTTAAGATCAAAAACTGTAGATCTCATACATGTAGTGATATTGTTAGGTTCGGAGGCATCTTATCATTTTCCAATAAGTTAAAGGTTTTCACCAGCGGAAGGTCTTATTTATGCGTTTCGTGCACTTATATGTGTCAGACCTGTTTATGTGGATTTTGTTGTTTTTTTGTTTTGTTTTGTTTGAAAGACTGGAAATAAATTATTAACCTCGTCAGATTTCTAAGAAAGTGATGCTGTCATGGAATGATAGAACTAAGTTGTTTGTAAAACATTGCTCCCAGTATAAAATAAAAGAGCATTTCATTTCCTCTTCATAATCATCATTATGTGTCGTGTATGCACAGATCTTAGTCCTTGATGTTGTACATCAGCTCAGTTTTAGAATTTTTATTTTATGACTATCTAGTTTGATTTTTGTTGTCCTCTTTATTTCTCATATCTGTGTTAACAAGTACTTTATCTCACGTATTGATGTTTTCAAGTTCTCCTTTTCTAAATATATCTACAATTAATAGTGACTGTCTGTATCTTATTGATTTAATTAGGTTCCTTTCCTAATTCTTTTGTTCGATATTCTATGTGTGTCGTCTTGCAACATTTCAGTTCATACCATAATGATAGAAAAAAAAACACCAAACTGGATACAGAGAAAACAAGATATAATGAAAACTGATATGAATGGTATGCAACATATAAGAATGCAAAAATGGTACTCAAAGTATAGAACTTATCTGTGATTTGTAACACACCGCATCAAGGAGTGAGTATCGTGTAGTATGGTGAAAGCTAAAATAAAATAACGACTTCTGAAATGTGGAAGTTTGGTAAGTGAAGATGGGTGGGGGTGGGGTGTGAAGACAGCGGAGTGGTGAGAGGGCGGCACAATGGTAATCAAGTCCAGAAAAAAGTCTTGGTTGTGGTTGGGGGGCGGGAGAGGTACATGAATGTGGATGAAGTACAGTATTTGTAACATTCTATAATCAGGTTATTGTG
The DNA here is from genome assembly GCA_009760885.1 of Achatina immaculata. Lineage (NCBI taxonomy): Eukaryota > Metazoa > Mollusca > Gastropoda > Stylommatophora > Achatinidae > Lissachatina > Lissachatina immaculata. The sequence continues at coordinate 13,123,030 of CM019701.1, read as the reverse complement.
TGTGTTAGTGAATGTCTTGTCGTGTTTTTTATATTTAAAGGGACCCACACTTCTTGAAAGTACTTGATTATTTACTTCGGAGAACGGGGTACAAAAATAGGTGCTATAATTTCATTTCTAAACGTCTTGCGCGTGTTAACTTTTCTGTATATGCTGCCACTCTTATGAGTAATAATCATTAATTTGTTTTATATAAATTGAAAAGAATCAGTTTTGATAAATTACTGAATTGGAAAATTAAAATTTATACTGGTTATTTCCTTTCATATAATTTCAACGTTTTGCTGTCTCTCTTCGGACAATATAGGACAAGGTATGTGCTGTACTGTGCACTTTAATGCATTAAAATGACAGATTATACCTTATTTTATTCTAATCGTGGTGTGTGTTTAAATACGATATTAACTTAACTTTATCGATGTATTATATTCTCTATTTTAACTAACATTTTTAAGATCTAAAGCATGAAGATCTACTACATGTAGTGATATTTTTAGCTTTGGCAGCATATTATCATTTTCCAATAAGTTAAAGGTTTTCACCAGCGGAAGGTCTTATTTATGCGTTTCGTGCACTTATATGTGTCAGACCTGTTTATGTGGATTTTGTTGTTTTTTTGTTGTTTTGTTTGAAAGACTGGAAATAAATTATTAATCTCGTCAGTTTTCTAAGAAAGTGATGGTGCCATGGAATGATAGAACTAAGTTGTTTGTAAAACATTGCTCCCAGTATAAAATAAAGAAGCTTTC